>OY723385.1:63816999-64514499 GCA_963210295.1 Ophion ellenae
GGCACAATTGTCAGTGTAGCATTTCGGAAGTGAGGAATGATTTAAGTGTAAGTAAGAATATAAAGTGAGAAAAAAACGTTCAAGTGAGAAAATAATGACGGACGAAATGACACAATGCCTCGAAAAAAAACCGGCCGGGAGAATATGAAGAATCTTATTAGATGTTAAGAAAAACTCTATTTGTCGGATATCAAACACCTATTTGGGGGCGTCCATTAATTACGTGAGGCGTTTATGGGGGGGGGGGGGGTCGAGCGAAATCTCACCCAATCTCACGTGGGGGAGAGGGGGGGGGTTCGGCAAATATCACGTAATTTTAGTAATTTTAGTAATTTTAGTAATCACATAATTTTTATCACGTAGGGAGAGTCTCCCTACTACTTTACATGGTGGAGTAAATGGTACTACAACCGCAGTTACTTCTACTACAATTTATTTTCCGTGAACGTATGCATTTTGAAAAATCTCACGTGAGATTAGGGGAGGGGGGAGGGGGTCGATCAAAATCTCACGACATCTCACCAGGGGGAGAGGGGGGGTCGAAAAATCGCCAAAATCACCTCACGTAATTAATGGATGCCCCCTTTCTTCTAACTTATATATCCTATTAGGTGTTAAGAAAAATTCTTAGTAAATCTTAAACATAAACTTAAATAAAAAAATGTCTTAGCTGTTAATAAAATCGTAGTAGGCCGACATACGAATAAGAAAACTCATTCGCCGGGAGACAAACTTCTTTGTCCTTAATAAATATTTTTTCTGAGTGTGCGGAACCCAGTAGCCCTTTTTCAATGTCGCCGAGCTTTTGTAAACGACTGGAAATGTCTTAGGTAACTCCTAATGTAGTTGCAAGCTCCGATTGCGTTTGGCAAGGACCTTCGTCCACCAACGGCTCCCAATCCTTGTCTTCAAATTTTGTTTCATCGTCCTGCTTTCTCGCCATCCTGGAGGTAGACATTTCCACTCCGGAACCTTTGAAACCACTTCTTCACGGTACTGATGAATACGGCATCTTTCCCCCATTTCTGACAAATTATTTTCTTTCCTTCCAAAGTATTTTCTTTTTCAATCCGAACGCGAAAAGCACTAAGTGCCTAACATGCGCGTTATTGCAACCCATTTTGCTCACTGTGCTCACGATGTATATTTTGAGGTTATGTTAAGCCGTTGGTCCGGAAGAATAGTTTCTTAAGTTGGTATTGTATGACAGCATATCTGGAGGGCCAATTTTTTCGCTCAAATATTCAATGGAGCTGTTTGTATTCTGAGGCCCAGAACTGATTTGTACACTATTCTACTTTGACTCTCCGGTACTTACGTATCACGTGTACTGTATCTTCCATGCCCCATTTTCCGGAATTTTTGCTTTTGTTGATCCAGCGAGGAAAGAGCGCGTCGCTCCCTAACGCAAAAGTCAACGAGTCCTGTATACGTCGTTATTTAATAGGCGTCAAGTGCCCCACACGCAGTCTTGGTACAACCGAGAGTAGGGCGAAAGAGAGTTGAGGATGTGGAGTTTAAAATGGGCGATATATCGCCCGAGCCTCAAGCGCCCTGTGTGACTCTCGTATATCACCCGTTCCTTTCTCCATCCAACAAGGACGTTGAGCGTAACGTGTATAATATATAAAGGGCCACCTCTGTTTCACCCCTATATATAGGGGTTAAACGGGGATTCATATAGTTGAAAGTTTTCATATATATATATAATAATAATAATCATTATTATTATTCAGATATACGCCAGACATCGTTTCGGACTGAAGTCCGAGACCGAAGGGTTTATCTGCGCCTGCAAAGACGGAGTTATCAACACCCTGGTCTATCGCAGTCCCGTTATGGGTCAACCTCTACCAACCATTTTGAGTCGTGCATGCAAATGATCGCCATTGACATTGAGGGGCTATACCAGTGTGAACGCTTAAAATTTGGGTGATTTTGGGGAATTTTTTGGAAGAATAGTACTCAATTAAATGTTTCGGAAAATTAAGAATATATTTGGCTATATTTGACCTATACTACATAATTTTTTCATAGAAAAATATTAAGATCCAAGCGACTTATGCGCTGCCTTCGGAGGCGCCAAAAAAAAGTTCCTCCACTGCTGACATGATTCCGGCCGATTGAGTAGCTGAAACCGAAAAAGGAAAAAATGTCGTTAAACTGAAAGGTATTTCCTGTACAATGACGTAGGATTTTCGAAAAATATCAAAATCTAACAAAATGGCGTAGTTATGAAAAAAAAGTCTGTTGTCTTGCCTATAAAATGGTCGTTTTTTTCAATGCCAAATCGTCAATTTTTATCCAATCAAAAATATCTTACGTCATTGCAGAGTAAATATACTCAAGAGTACTCAGTTCAAATTTCAAGTCAATCGGATAATTGCTCTTTGAGTTACAATGTCAGCAAATTTGAAAAATCTCATTACGAGAAAAACGCGTTTAAAGATTTGACTATCGATTTTTGCAAGATAAAATAATTAGAGATACGGCCGTGAAATTTTCACACGATATTCTTGAAAGTATAAACTGTCGAAAAGAGCAAAAAAATCGATATTTCGAAAGTGTCACACTGGTATAGCCCCTTAATGCATCTACTGTCGGCCTGCCCGGTATATGCAGTCTCCGGCTATATCCATCGCCATAACGCGACCCTGAGGGTGTTGTATTACCATCTACGGCACTCTTATGGGCTACAGCGGGAGCCCGTGCCGCCTTATTTACCAGGAGATATTGAGTCCGTCGTCGTGGGCGAGAGGTGCAAGATTTATTGGAACTTTTCGTTCGCGACCATTGGGCCGCTTCAAGCGACTAAGCCTGGCGTTGTCCTCTTCGATTTCGACGATAAGACGATATACGCCATTGAGTTCTCCGCCCCGGCCGAGGTAAACGTGCCGTGAAAGGAAGAGGAAAAACGGCTCAAGGATCAACCTCTCCTGGCCGAGCTGCGCCGTCTCCATCGAGGATTTAGGGTGACTCTTGTTGTGCTCATCATCGGCGCGCTTGGGGGGGATGAAAGAGTCTTTTGTGTCAGCTCTTGCCAGTATACCGGTTTGCAAACGCAGTGTCCGGTTGCTAGGAGGTCGGATGCAGAAGACGCTCATACTTGGATTCCTCCGTTTACTCAGACAACACGATTGTGGACTGCGGTAGCCGCTTACCCTCTGGCTTCAGGGAGCGGCTATCACAGAGCTATATTTCATTCTTCGCGCGACTTTTTGACTGGGCGGCAGTCGAGGTGGTGTCGGAGATCTCGAGTGTCGCCCAGCATAATTGTTCCGGTCTAAACTAAGATTCAGCCTAACCCCTAAGGGTAAGTGAATGTTTCCTAGTGCAAAATGAGGAAGTGCGTTGCCCGCATCAGTACAATCTATTATCATAACGAAAAAATAAAAAAATAACGATGATGATGATGATAATAAAACTGTAAGGGTCGCGTTGTCTTTGATTGTTGTCCTACATACGTAGAATATCTTACCATTTAAACATTACAAAATGACATAATAAATGAATTGATGATAAGTTTCGGAGCGGACATCTTGTCTGTGGTAGCAAACTTCGAGCAGGTCTTGCTCGGAGCATATGCCAATACTTAAATACAAGGAACATCACTTTGGAGTCCTCCTCCGATTTTGTTAACACTTTTTCATGTAGAAGAGTATCAAAAACTAAGAGACACGTATTTTTTTTTATCGACGGTAAAACTGTTTTGAGGGGTGAAACCGACCCTCAAAAATGGGGATGTTTTTCGTTTTCCGACGATATCGTTTTAACAGTACGAGATATTACAAAATTTCAAATTGCAACAATGTTTAATTTTTTGTGTAGTATACATTGCAGATGAGAACGATAACGTTATCGACGAAAAACGAGAAACACCCCTATTTTCGCGGGTGCGATTCATCCGTTAAAACCGTTTTGCCGACGATAAAAAAAAAATACGTGTCGCTTAGTTTTTGATACTCTTCCACATAAAAAAGTTTCAACAAAATCGGAGGAGGACACCAAAGTGATGTTCCTTGTTAGAAAGTTTGTTTATACGCATGCTCGCATACTAACATCCGAACATACAGTCCGTACATATGGCAACGTCGCTGCCGGGCACAATCAATCCCTTACCCTAACCATAATTATTACCCCCTGTTGACTGTGCAGTTCTTGCAACTCGCGCGGTATCAAATATTTAATAAACGGGAAAATCGGCTGTCTATAAAGGACGATTTGTAAATACTGAGGTTTTGAAAAAGCAGTCCATGGAACGCCCATCGTTCGCAGCGTTGCCAAGTCGTCTATCAACTCAACATAAACTCATTCGGTCATCAAGTGAACATCAAACCATTCGGCCGATCACGTTTCATCACGTACCTCATACTTTGGGCACAAATCAATAAAAAAGTTCATGGTCAAAAGTGGTCATTTTTTTTCTCATAGTAACCTTAAAACATCCATCTATCGTTCCACCGTTGTTTATGAATTTCTGTCTCATCATTTTTTCATTATCAACAGAAATATGATGTTGTCCAGGGCTTGTCCTATGCAGCGCGTGTTAGATATGGCAATTTCAAGAGCGAATATTTCGATAACGGGATGGGTAATGGATTTCAAAGTTTATAAGCCCTGGACAACATTAGTATTAAATTACAAGACTCTCTGCCTCACACCATTTTTTGCCTGTACTACCTTAATATATATATATATATATATATATATATATATATATATATATAGGGCCAACTTCATTTTGCCCTTATATATATAAAATAGGAGTATATACAGGATGTTAGGAAGGTGATAGCAAAGCCTTAAGGGGGTGATAGGTCACCTTGTTAGGAACATATCGAACCTAGGTTTCCTCAATCCAAAGTCTAAGGATTTCGAGTTATCCTGGTAAGTATGATTTTTGGAACATTTTTCAAAATTAGGTATTAACTCGTTTACCTCTTATATTAATGCTATTTAAAAAAATAGCATTAACATATGGGGTATTTTTATTTTTCGACAAGCTTTAAATTATTCTACACGTCCCATTTACTTAGTTGTGTGATGATTGTATTGGTGTTTGTCGATTGAATAGACATTAAGCTAAGACGCAAATGAGTTATTAGTTACCAAATACTGTCTGTTTGAACATTATGAACGAGTTGGTACCAAATATTGGAACATTTTTGAAAAATCATACTTACCATGGTAACTCGAAATATTTAGACTTTGGACTAAGGTAACCTAGGTTAGATACGTTCCTAACGAAGTGACCTATCACCCCCTCAAGCCCTGTATAATATACGTGCCTGGTCACACACACACACACGGTAGGTGATTAATAAGGGGCAAGAACGCGCTAACGAGAATTGAGGAAAAAGAGCATTCAGTCAAGCGTGGAAGCAAAGCCATTAGTATACATGCAAAATGCACGCTGGTTTAAAAAAATTTTTTTTTCACTCCCGTTTTCCGTTACGTCATATGGGTCGAATCCTCGACAGCAATTTCCACAAATTCGTGACAATTTATCGATGATCTGACAAACACCAGCCGGAGTATGTTTAATTGCTCGATTCACAGTAATATAACGAGTATGTGGGACAAATTGCAATTAGACAATTTCGTTGGGAGAAAACCGGCTCGAAGTTTTATCGGTCGGTGATCGCGCACGAACCGGAAGTTACAAGTGGCGCGCAACGGTCGCACGGCCGATTGGACAGCTAACCCCGTTTTTCCCCGATGAAAGTGGTTCGCGGGGATGGTTCAATGTTGCGATAAGGCTCGTTAAGCGATAGCCGTGAGTCACGATGAGAAAGGAGCCTTGTCTGATCGCACGCTGGCTTTATCTACTGAGAGCTGCCTCGTGCTCGTGAAGAGCAGACGTGCAAGATCGGGAGGGGGCTTATGATGCACGGTTCGCTTCGTTATTGCGCGTTGTGATTTGCAATCTTTAATAGCTCGTTGCTCAACGGGGCAATACTAGTCGATAGAAATTTAAAAAATGATTTTTTGATATTCAAACTATAGTTTAGGCCTTGTGATGGTCAGAAAAACGGAAAAATTTTTGATTGCATTTTCTTTAAGTACGATATATTAAGAATATTCTCACCAAATTTCATAAACATCGGAGCATTAGATTTGCAGTTATAGGTATTTCAACCGCACGAAGCGTGTTACGCTTGCCGAGCAGCGCAAGCAGCCACAAGAGAAGGAAGAAGGGCTCGTAGGCAGTATCGAATCAATTATTTAGAGGCTGCAGAGGATTCAGAAGGATTACAATATGGCCCTGGAATCGACGACTCTATGTTAGGATGAATAAATTAACTTTAAATGTAAAAGAAACATACTTGAATCTTGAGGGCGATTATCTCAGAATCGTCTTTTTTTAGAAACACCTTTGCGGTGGACGGGATTACTAAAAAACTATTAATCCGATCCATACCAATTGTATACCACTTATTTATTATGATAATAGCTAGGACCTGGACGGAGGATTTTGAATTTTGTTGAAAAAAAATTTAACAAAAAAACCGAAAATTTAGCTCTTCAAAAAATGATTTTTTTGATAGAATTGACGTAATTTTTTTTTTTTATTAAATTTTTCACAAAGCCTTAGTCCAGGCCCAAGCCAAAGCAATATACTAATGAAATCCTTTTTAAATTCTGATTTCAGATTAACTGTTCTCGAGTTATCATGTCCACCACAACTGATGCTCAAAAGAAGGCGCTCTTGCAAGGCAGATGGAGTTCCGCCATTTTGAAATATTTTTGGATAAAAAAATTGTACAAGTACATGAAATTATGTACTAATCGATGTTGTTCACAGTTTTCCAATAAACATTTATTGTCCCGTCGAAAATAATCAAGAAAATCACGTCCCTTCGCCCTCTACAACTGTATAAAAGGCCTTTAGGTCATAAAAAGGGTCTGATTTATTGGATACGGAAAATGCACTATCTTGATTATTAAATATTCAAGATGTTGAAGTTTACATCGGGGGAGTGCAACGGAACTTCTTTATTTCTTCGATTTTTTTCGCATAATTGTCATCGAAAATTTTTTCTCGCAAATTTATGTTGCACATCTCTGATGGAATCCTGAAAAACGTTTTTTTTTTCGTAGTTGAAAGTTTGCCAAAAAATTTGGGCAATTGGGAGAAATGTTTTTTCGTTCTGTTCCAACGACGCAAACTGCAATATCGTGAATCTTTACTCAAAATAATGTGACGCAAAACTTTGAAGGCGTTTTTCGAGTAACGGTTCTCAAAACGCAGCATAACTTGAACAAATTCAATTTGGATTAAATTTTTGCTATATCTTTTAGCATAAATTCCCTACGAAAATACGGAGGGATTTCTTGATTTACTGAAAACTTCTTTTGTGAATGATTTCTCACTCTTCGTTCGGGAAATGAAACTTTTTTTTCAAATCTATGAAGAAGAACATCTTATGAATTCTCTAGGTATTCATCTAGTTATGGTGACGTAGATTGCGAAAAAAAAATTGTTTTCACGTTCGCCGTGAAAAATCGCTGCACCTATACTGCAAGTCCCGAAGCACCGTCCGCAACAAAATGGTTGCACTTAGCAAGGCTGAGGGGTGGTCGCCACTTTGTAGGGATTCGAAGAAAAGGGTTCATATACCTCGAGTGAATGCAATAATGTTCTTGAAACAAATTTTTGATGCACTTTTCTCTCGAGTCGGAAAAAGTTATTAACCTTACCCCATTTTTGCGGACCTGTGGGGTAGTGCTACCCCTTAAGGGTGTATATGCATATTAGAATAATAGCAAACCTCCGGACAGCCGGAATTCACAAAAAGCTATACTGACCTTAGCACGTTTGCTGTACTTGAGATACTGATAGTGATGATTGTCGTAGTTAAAGTCACGGGGTGTCAGTGTGATGTCACGATTGCGGCCGATCTTTCCTAGGAGCGATTTTTGCTTCTGCATCTGCGCTTTCTTCGAGTGCACGACGACAACTGGAAATTGGAGAGCACACGTTGATTTTTGTTTTATACGTTTATCCATTTGTCAATAGCGAACGATTAAAGTTGTTTTTGTGGTTGAAATTCGAAGTTTTTTTGCACAGTTTGATATTTAAATGAATTCCAAAATTTCGAAAAAGTATCCGGTCATACGGTCATTATTATACTAAAAGTACATTTTTAAATTGGGTTTTTTTTCGGATCACTCTAGTTGACAGAACCACCTGCACCCATTGGCCATGCAACAACGGCGGCACTTTGTTTCAATAATAATAATTTCATTGTCTATCAATATTGTTTAATACCAAAAAAAAATCAAACTTGGCAAGACTATGTACTAATTGAGTGTAAAAACCCGACCTCGCCATCTCAAAACTCCCATCAGGAAAAAATATGGAAAATCGTCCGGTTTTTTGGGCTCCAAGCTTATGCAGACCTGTTAGGCCTTAGGCCACTCTAGAGGCCGAAAAAATAGGCCTTCTGGGATTTTTTTTTAGAAAAACTACAAAACAAATCGAGATTACAAAAAAGGGTGTTTATCATACATATCAGTGACTGTATGCAATCATTTTTTTTAAGCGATTAATTTCAAAATCGCGACTGTGCAGTGTTATCTCAAAACTGCATTTTTTGAGTTGACCGGAAACATAACTCAGACAATTTTCAACCGATTCACTTGAAATGTTGAATATATCTTGAAAAATCCATTGTCTATGGAAGTACGTAGGATTTTTTTTATATTGCATAGTTCATTTGTCATCAACAATTATCTGACGATTTGTAGGCAAATTCTCCACTTTCCAAAAATTTGCCTAAAAAATCGTCAGATTATTGTTAATAACAAATGAACTATGCAATATAAAAAAAATCCTACGTACTTCCATAGACAATGTATTTTTCAAGATATATTCAACTTTTCAAGTGAATCGGTTGAAAATTGTCTGGGTTATGTTTCCGAACAATTAAAAAAATGCAGTTTTGAGATAAATAGGCTTTTTGAGGATTTTTTTTCAAAAACACTACAAAATAAATCGAGATTACAAAATAGGGTGTTTATCATACATATCAGTAACTGTATACAATAATTTTTTTGAAGCGATTAATTAAAATTATTGTATACAGTTACTGATATGTATGATAAACACCCTATTTTGTAATCTCGATTTATTTTGTAGTGTTTCTCAAAAAAAATCCTCAAAAAGCCTATTTTTTCGGCCTCTAGAGTGGCCTAACCCCTTAAGGGAGGACACCACTGTGACGGGCCCAAACAAGGTCGTTTTGTCGATTTCTTTTCGTCTACTAGATTATTTATTCAGGCTTTGGAAAAAAGTATGTTATTAAACATACATTAAACGTATTTCGTGTGAAGGTTTATTAAAAAAAAATTAACAACGTCATTGAGGTACAGTAGAGCCTCTGTATAAAAAATGTGATCTAACGACCGGTTCCTTAACTTGACACTTCTGTTGGTCCGAGAAATAAAAATGTTTTATAATCTATAGAAATGTAGTTTTCGTTGTACGCAGCCGTTTTTCGAGAAAATGTTTCCCACTAAGTGGCAAGTGTTCAAAAAAGTGTAATTTTGCCAACATTTTTACTCATTTTTGGGGGGGACGAAATTTTAAATAAAAAAAAACGGTGTCGTCAAACTATAGCTACTACAATATCAGAAACTTTGATTTAAACAAATTTAAGATCGGACAATTATAGCTAGAGTTATAATTCTGGCCATGTCGAGAAAAGTCGTTTCGGGAAAAACGCGATTGAAAATTTCGTATACGTAAATCGTTGTGCTACCTGCTCTCACTAAATCATCCATAACTTGTTCAATATTTTAACTTGGATTTTTCTCACATATTTTTGAATAGGTATACTTTGAGAAAATTCAACAAAAAAATCGACTCTCTTTACCCGTGAGAGTGGTGTCTCGTCTGCAAGTAGACTCAATTTTATTTTGGTTTCACGATCCTCGTGCCGGATTCGACAAGCAGGCCATAATTTACGTGTGCAACAATTCCGCACCGCATTTTTTCTTAACTTTAGGATAAACTTTATGAAAAGTTATAAACTATAAACTATATTCTTGAATCCTGCCTTTCGAATATTAAACAAATATGCATATTTGTCAACAATTTGTTTATTTTGATTACGTATGTACCTGAAAACAAAATACATTAGCCAGCAATACTAATCGTTTTTGCTTACAATCAAAAGTGGTACAAATGTCAACAAAAATCCTTTGGGGGTGTGATTTACGGAAGTCTCACGTACTCGGACGTCCTGCGAGGGTCGTAAAAAAGAACTGCGCAAACTACTGCGTATATTTTCGTGTTCGTCGAGACGTTACATCCGGGTAATAAAATTCAATTAACCAATTTTTGTTTTTCCGGCCACGACGGCTCGTCCCTACGCGGACGTGTCGCGCGAAATAAAGCCGGACGTATGTAAAACCGAAAACAAAAAAAAACGTTGACCGATGGATCGAATGGTCGTGTTCCGGTGACAGTTATGTGGAGCCAGTGGGCAAGATCATATTTCGACCAATATCGAAATGGGAGAAACACGCGTTACATCGGAACTTCGCGAATTCGTTCCGGGTGATAATCAAATTTCAGTTGTCACAGTCGCGTGCGCGATCAAATGCGGACGGATGAATTTTAACGGGAATCACATACGTGCCGGAAATATAACGGAGAATGTACGTCCGCGGCGTGTATCAATCATCTTGCCTACAGACAAGGACAAATTTAACGTACTTTCTGTGCAACAATATCGTGATGAAGTTTTCCCACGAGGGGACGTTCATTAATCGCTTTATGCATTTTTCATCATTTTACCCCCGGACCCGGCCCTCGACCCACCTTCTAGGTGTACATATTTTCCGACCTCTGATGCAGTGCCTATATAGGTATGGTATTCAAGTTTGCATCGTTGGGATGCACGGAAGCTTCTTTTTTATACTTTAACCAGATGACCCCTCGGCTTAGCTCGCTTCAAAATTCTATCAATGGCAAAACTACTCCCTCAATTCTATGTTTTTTCTTCATCTTGTCACAAAAAATGTATCGTTTTTTTATTGGCCTAAATGATGTATAAACATGACAAGAATGATATAGTCAGAAAACTTTCGAGCCATTGGAAAGAATTATTTTCAAGATCGGCCAAAAAATTGTTGAGCCATTGAAAATAATTATTTTCTAAATCGGCCAAAAAACTTTTGAGCCATTGAAAATCATTGATTTCTAGATCGGCCAAAAAACTTTTGAGCCATTGAAAGTAATGATTTTCTAAATCGGCCAAAAAACTTTTGAGCCATTGAAAATAATGATTTTCTAAATCGGCCAAAAAACTTTTGAGCCGTTGAAAAGAATTATTTTCTAAATCGGCCAAAATACTTTCGAGCTAAAAATCTTTTGAGCCATTGTAAATAATTATATTCTAAATCGGCCAAAAAACTTTTGAGCCATTGAAAATAGTTATTTTCCAGATCGGCCAAAAAACTTTTGAGCCATTGAAAAGAATTATTTTCTAAATAGGCCAAAAAACTTTTGAGCCACTGAAAAGAATTATTTTATAAATCGGCCACAATGCTTTAGAGACAAAACCTTTTGAGCCATTGAAAATAATTATATTCTAAATCAGTCAAAAAACTTTTGAGCCATTGAAAATAATTATATTCTAAATCGGCCAAAAAACTTATGAGCCATTGAAAATAATTATTTTCTAGATCATCCACAAAACTGTTGAGCCATTGAAAAGATGTATTTTCTAAATCGGCCAAACAACTTTTGAGCCATTGAAAATAATTATATTCTAAATCAGTCAAAAAACTTTTGAGCCATTGAAAATAATTATATTCTAAATCGGCCAAAAAACTTATGAGCCATTGAAAATAATTATTTTCTAGATCGGCCACAAAACTGTTGAGCCATTGAAAAGATGTATTTTCTAAATCGGCCAAACAACTTTTGAGCCATTGAAAATAATTATTTTCTACATCCGCCAAAATACTTTAGAGCCAAAAAACTTTTGAGCCATTGAAAAGAATTATTTTCTACATCGACCAAAAAACTTTTAAGCCACTGAAAAAATTAGTTTCTGAATCGGTCAAAAACTTTTGAGCCATTAAAAAGAATTATTTCCTAAATCGGCCAAAATACTTTTGAGCCATTGAAAAGAATTATTTTCTAATTCGGCCGAAAAACTTTTGAGCCATTGAATTATTTTTCGTTGTGGCGCTGAATCGCGCCAACAATTCGTGCCCTGGGAGTTACGTCCCCGACAAGACTGGTGGCCGGAATCGGGCGATCAAGGACACGTAGTTTGGGGTTTTCGAATGACGAGTAAATCTCCACCTCAGGAATCACGAACTTACAATTATATAACTTTATTACAACCAGGCAACATTTGATTTCCAAAATGTGTAATTGCCTTGAGACCGACCTCCTCGTTTGCTAACCGAAGACTCACTTGACTTTTCGTTCCTCTAATTGTTAACTCGGTTATTGGCAACCGATTGCTCTCGAACGTTCCAATCGTACGATATCGATTCAGTTATTCACGTCGCCAAGTCACCTGTGGAGATGCTTCACCTGTCGAAACTTTGTACATCGAATATGCTCGTTTCTATGCGCCTTAAGGGGCACGGGTGACATTTTCAAAAATCGATTTTTTTTGTTGCCTTTTTCGACAGTTTATACTTTCAAGAATATCATTATCATTTATATCATTTATATCAATATCATTTTATCTTGCAAAAATCGATAGTTAAATCTTTAAACGCGTTTTACTCGAAATGAGATTTTTCAAATTTGCTGACATTGTAACTGATAGAGCAATTATCCGATTGACTTCAAATTTGAACTGAGTACTCTTGAATATATTTACTCTACAATAACGTAGGATATTTTTGATTGGATGAAAATTGACGATTTGACATTGAAAAAAAAACGACCATTTTACTTATAGGCCAGAAAACAGCTTTTTCACAACTACGCCATTTTGTTAGATTTTGATATTTTTCGAAAATCCTACGTCATTGTACAGGAAATACCTACCAGTTTAACGCCATTTCTTCCTTTTTCGGTTTCAGCGACTCAATCGGCCGGAATCATGTCAGCAGTGGAAAAACTTTTTTTTTGGCGCCTCCAAAGGCGCTATAAGTCGCTTGGAGCTCAATATTTTTTTATGAAAAAAATGATTTAATATAGGTCAAATATAGCCAAATATATTCTTAATTTTCCGAAACATTTAAGGGGGGATTGTCTTTTTTTTCGCAAAATTTACCGCTTTTTGGGAATTTTTTTGTGAAGAAAGTATACAACGGAAGACTTGTGAAACTTGGCATATAGTTTTATTGATCTGTTTACTACATACAAAACAATTTTTAAACAATTTCATCAAAAAATCCGCCTCCCACCCCCCTCGACGCGCGATGGTCTTTTTTTGATGGTGTGCACGATTTCTCAAAAACTATTCAACCGATTGCCTTCAAATTTGGACAGAATGCTCAGCTGACATCCTTTTATCGTTTGATGAAGCAAAGAAGCAATACGTTTAATAGTTTTTTATTTATAACAAAAAATCGATCAATTTTTTTCGAAAAATCGATACTTCAAGTTCAAAACGTCATCAAATCGTCAATTTTTTTTTCCCTTCATCGAACGATAGCTATATGTGTCTAAAGTAAAATGCTTTTTGGGTTTTTGTTGCAGGATGAACGTGAAGGCTGTAATCGTGCACACCATCAAAAAAGGACCATCGCGCGTCGAGAGGGGTGGGAGGCGGATTTTTTGATGAAATTGTTTAAAAATTTTTTTGTATGTAGTAAACAGATCAATAAAACTATATGCCAAGTTTCACAAGTTTTCCGTTGTATACTTTCTTCACAAAAAAATTCCCAAAAAGCGGTAAATTTTGCGAAAAAAAGACAATCCCCCCTTAATTGAATACTTTTCTTCCAACAAATTCCCGAAATTCACCCAAATTTTCAGCTTTCACACTGGTATAGCCCCTTAAAGTATGCGCTAAATTCGGGCCACAACAACAATATTGCAACCTTCAACATCGTACATACGGACCCAGATTTATTATACGTAGAAATTTACTTATTTTTATCATGGCACAAAAGCTTTTCTTACAGCTTTGGTTATAGATTTTTGAATAAGTGTGTCGAGAAATGGTTAAGGAACTTTCGTACGTAAAATTTGCAGAAATTAAAAATTCAGCAATATACATTTTAATTGCATTCTAACGATGCAAACTTCAATCTCATCTATCGGTCACTGCGTGTGCGTGCGCGTATGCAATCAGCTAATTATCGAAGAAATTCGGACGGCGGACAATGCAAATCTTTATGCCCGATTATTGCCCGTTGCTTGCTCAAAGGCTTTTAATAAGCATCGCATATGCGGAAAATCGACGAGCGCAACTCTATATACAAATTCTGATAGCTCATATGCATATAGATTATCTAATACGTGTTTACAGAGACCGCATATACGTGCGTAATCCGCTCGGCCGATAGCAACCGAATGTCTATACGTGTACGGCGTAGCAATCTCGGTAGTTTCATCGTTTCATAACTCCGTGAGCTCTAATTCAAGCGATTATCGCCACGCGGTATTTGTACATTAATACAACACCGGATATCGGCATGGAAGCGGAAGTCGCACCTGGAACGTTAATCCGTATTTCAAACGACCAGGGAAAATCCTCGTTAGAAAGTTCACTGCGAAAAAGGTTCTTGATAATCTCGAAGGCAATTATATTGATCACCTGCACATTGCTTGGTTTTATTTCGATGACAACATTTTCACATGAAGCGAGTCCTTTTTTCAAGGGTGACGATTTTTTTAATGTACAAGTTTGTCATTTTCTTCTTCGATCGATATTTTTTCTGAACCGTCTCTTCGCGATTCGACATTGGTGTAGCAAAAGATCAACAGGTATCTTGTAATTTGGGGAAGGTGCGGCGATTATTAAATTTTTGGGTTCAAGGTTTTTTTTAATGCGAAGTCAAGTGATTGCAGCTCATTGTAAGTTCAATACTGAGGAGCCATATGTGTACTGCATTTGTGTGATGAAAATTCAGTCTGATATTTTTTTATTTGTGTCAGTTTACTGCCTTTTATTTTAATTGAACAAGTTTGGCAAACTGTATTTTTTAATACGCGAAATAAAAAAATGTATTCAATTCATTCAATTCGACGTCTCCTCAAATTTGATTAATATTTTCGTTCGAAAACTTCAAAATTGTATTGAATTTTTTGGAATTTGCGTATTTTGAAAATTGACTTCATTCTTCAAACTTGCATATTTCAGAGATTGTACTACATTTTTTAGATTTGCATATTTAATAAATTTTCTTATTTTTTTAAATTTGCATGCCAAGAAAAAATATTTCATTTTTCAAAATTGGCATATTTCAAAAATTTACTCAATTATTGAAATTTGGATATTTAAATATTTTTCTTAATTTTTCAAATTTAATTTCTTAAATTTGCATATTTGAAGGTCACTTTTTTAAATTTGCATATTCGAAGAATGTCCTTACTATAAAAATGTGTTAACTTTAATAATTCACTAATTTACTTTAATTCAACAGTTTATTCAATTATTTCAATTTTTTCAATTCCAAAATTTGTTCGATCTATTACGCGTGCACTGATTTTTGTAAAATTCAACCACACTTGACTTTTAGTGGTGCTGCAGGTGTGCAAAAGTTTGAAAAAGCTGCAACCTTTGTCAAACTTTTCGTGTTATTGAGTCTGTAAAATCTAAACCACTGAACAGATTGGGTCAAAATTAAGAAAAATAATCCAGAACATAGATTTATTCACTCGGAATGGAACTGTTAAATTATGTTTGAAGCTCTTATCGAACGTTTTAAATTACCTTTGCATGGACAGAATCCTTTGCACGCAATGTGCACGGACGTGTGATGTATGCAATTGTGGTACTCGAGGCGACACGGCGAACTGTAGGTGCGGTTGTCATTGCCACAGAGGAAAGTGGGCTTCACCACCGGACACTCGACGCATCTGCAATTTGATACACACAAAGAAATGAAAATGTTTCTGAAGCCTGTCACATTCATAGGCAGTTGGATTTAAAACTTAGGCTCATTGGGTTCACAAGATCTTTTAATTAACTCCCAAACTTCCGTGATCTTACGATTAACGCTACGAGTTTCATCATTTTTTTATTGCCTCTACAAGTATTGTGACTTTTTCATCACCTCCGCAACTTTCGCGATCTTTGGACTGAAGCAACAATTTTTTTTCAATCTTTGGATCAACGGTACAACTTTTGTAACCCTTTGATTTCGAAGAACGTTACATCTTTCGTGATCGTTAGATTTTTCAACACTTCAATTTTCGTCATTATTTGATTTCAATCACCGCTCTAATTTCAGGGTCGTTTGATTTGTGCTAATGCCATAAGTTTCGTCATCATTTGACTTTTACCAACGCTCCAATTTTCCGAAGGTTTTATCAAATGCAAACACATTTTCGAATGTGAATAAAACCTCCAAAACAATTATTAAACATTTTAGTAACCATTTATCAACAATTACTAAATTAGTATTAAATCGAACAAAATATAAAAAACAAACTTGATTCCTCAAAAAGTTCATTTTTCTTTCAAAAAATCGTTTTCCCCACGATGAGAACTAGCAATTACGAACGATAAAATTAGCCAGTTCCACTTTCTCGAAATTCGACCTGACGGTAAAACCGACCGATCATCAAAATTGCCCTATGTCACGTGAAGATCGTCAAAACGGTTCGCCCGATTTTTTTTTTTCACGAATCATCATTCTCTTGGGGAAGAGCGAAGTCATCCAGCTGAACATGAAATAGAGGTATTCATTTCCGCAGAGAAAAGGCAAGGGTCCCTGCGATTCCAGAACGTCGCAAACATTCGAGGGTCCGCCCGGAGGCGCGTGGAATAGCGAAAAGGCGCTTAAAGAGGATGAAATAGCGCCAACGATAAGGCTAGAAAAACAGAGAAGTATATACAGGTATACCTATGTATGTAATAAGGAGAACGGAGTATGTCTGCCAGTTTCCTTTTTCCAGGTCACATACGACGTGTGCTTTGCGAGCGAGAGAAAAAGGGAACCAAAGCAGACATCCCTCTCAGAGGGAGGAAGAAGAAGAGAGGGAGAGGAGGAGGGAGAGAAAAAAAGGAGAGCGCGATCGACAAAGCAAGAGAGAGAGGAATAGAGGACCGATTTCACGATCCAATGGCACGAAGCGAGAAAAGCTGAAGCAAAATTCGAGATTCTTTTATCATTGCACAACTTGTTATGTGCTGGATGCGCTCTGTTGGGAAGGAAGAGGAGAGCTCGCGGAGGGTGTTGAGGAAGTAGGAGAGTGCAAGTGAAAACCCATGAGTTCGTATACAAGTCAAGGATTGACTCATTGTTATATGATCTCTCTCTCTCCCTCTCTCTCTCTCTCTCTCTCTCTCTCTCTCTCTCTCTCTCTCTCTCTCTCTCTCTCTCTCTCCTCTTCTGTACTTGGTAAAAGTGATTTCCAGGACACTTTTCGATCGTCCTCACAGGAGCCAATTATCCCTATACTCAATATTACGTGAACCTGTTACGTCTCTAAACCCAACTACAGATGTAAGCATCATGTCAGCATATTCGTGCAAAGGACATTTCAGGAATCCTCCGGTGCACTGAATCAACGATTCGAAAAAAAAAATTTGGGCATCTCTCGCAAAACAACCAGACATTTGTATAGCCAGCATTAAATATATATATATATATATATATATATATATATTACGAAGGCGCGAATTCTGGCATCACTAGCAAGACTGGTGAAGGTGAATCACAGGCGAAGAAGCTTTTTCGCACGAGTCGTGACTCTGTGCACTCCCGTATTATTTCCTTGGCCCGTTTGATACTCATCGACGTAATGACTATAGCATCACTTTAAAAATAGAGGGTTGAAAGAATATGGAGCGGGAATTAAAAGTACAATGGAAGCGGCCGAGCGAAAGGACAGGTAGAGGGCTGCAGATAAATACGAAACTCGACACAATTTGGTTGCTTGAATCTTGCTTCCTTTTGTATTCTTTCTGTGGTTCTAACATTACGATGAATGCGTTTTTCATTCGAAAAAACAATCCACCGAGAGACCGTTTGAAAAGATCTGCAGCAAGCCTAAAAATAACAATTTGATAAAAATCTATATATATATATATATATATATATATATATATATATATATATATATATATATATATATACATATATATATATATATATATATATATATATATATATATATATATATATTTAATTGTATATAAAATATATACAATTTTTATCAAATTGTATATATACTACTGTGTCCAAAAAATAAGGTGACATTTGAATTGAAACTGCCCGCGTCGAAGGATTTGGAGAATTATTTTTTTTTAGGTTGGTAGTACTGTCAGTGACATCTATGTCAAATTTACATGTCAAAATATTCATTAGTGTTTGAGATACGCGTCGTTTTATGAGCTGCTAAAAGTGAGTTTTTCGTTGCCACGATAATGCACCATCCCATACTGCACTCGTAATTCGTGATCATTTCGCCAAAAACTCAACCCATATCGTTCCGCAACCACCGTATTCACCTGATCTGGCGCCGTGCGACTTCTGGCTGTTCAGCAAGCTCAAAAGATCGCTCCGGGGACACCGTTTTGATACGATAGAGGAGATTCAAGCCGCAGCGAAGACGGAACTGAAGGCCATCCCGGAAAGTGACTACAATCAGTGTTTCGAAGATTGGAAAATCCGTTGGCATAAGTGCATTGCATCGGGAGGGGATTACTTTGAAGGGGATGAAATTGATTTGGAAAAATAAATAAAGAATTTTCGAAATAAATACAATGTCACCTTATTTTTTGGACACAGTTATATATACGAACAATTTCATTGATGCAAGTGATTTTTGTCACTGTGTAGAAGTAAAACTGCAGCAAACCGAAATATAATAGATTGATCAACATCTATATATATATATTTACAGAGATTTTTTACGAATTTATTATATTTAAAAGGTTTGCTGCAGAGTTTTTAAAGCGGCACACCGAAAAATCTGCAGCAAACCGTCCAAATGTAGTAAATTCATAAAAACCTCTGTAAATATATAACTATATGTGGTAAAAATAACAAATCGAAAAAAAAGCTTTTACCGAGTCAATCCATCGAGAGACCGTTTGAAAAGATCTGCAGCAAGCCTAAAAATAACAATTTAATAAAAATATATTTATATATATATAATAAAACTAATTTATGTATATATATAAATAGATTTTTATTAAATTGTTATTTTTAGGCTTGCTGCAGATCTTTTCAAACGGTCTCTCGATGGATTGACTCGGTAAAAGCTTTTTTTTCGATTTGTTATTTTTACCACATATAGTTATATATTTACAGAGCTTTTTATGAATTTACTACATTTGGACGGTTTGCTGCAGATTTTTCGGTGTGCCGCTTAAAAAATTCTGCAGCAAACCTTATAAATATAATAAATTCGTAAAAAATCTCTGTAAATATATATATATATAGATGTTGACCAATCTATTATATTTCGGTTTGCTGCAGTTTTACTTCTACACAGTGACAAAAATCACTTGCATCAATGAAATTGTTCGTTCACAAATGACTAACGAAATATTTAAATGAAAAACTAAACAATGATATGCGTCCGAGTATTGGTTAGTTCGATGGAATAGATCATTTGAAAAATTGGTGAAAATTTACTGTGAAAGTCTACTGTGAAAATTTGGAAAAATCACTTGTCGCTTGAGGGAACTCAAATTGAAGGGGAAGGTCCAATATGGTGCAGGAATCACGAATTAAAGGTAAACTTATGATTACAACGACGGAACTTGTAGTGAAATTTTAAACGTTCTTTCTTCTAAATCATGTTTTTCAAAACGCTGTACACGATTTTTCGACTTCTGATAAACGGATTGCCTTGAAATTTGGTACACTTATTCAGTATAATAGTAGTATAGTCTTGACCGATGCTTTCCTTCTTAACATTTTTTTTCATTAGCTATTAACAATAATAACGTCATTTTTCCTCGTAAATCCGGAAAAAAATTTAAAAATTTTCGATGAAAAAACTCGTTAACAAAAAAAAATCTCGGTCCGGTCTTAGCCAACATAATCTATTTAGAGAAAAAAACTTGTGCTTTTTTGTTTCAGATTAACCGAGTGGCCAAAATCAAGTACCTGTACCGCAGAGCCCTTCACGTTCAAAGGTCCTTCGCATAATTGTTTATAACTTCTTCAATTCTTAATGTTTTTAAATTAAATTTCGTACACAATTTTGTCAGTATACATAGAAATACAGGTTCAAAGGATTTTCAATCATCCTAATTTTTCCTTCAAAATCAATTTTCTTAAATAACCCTGATTTTCGGATTGTCACAGTAGTCTAACCCCTTAAAATAATCTACTATTTCAGTTTTTCAATAGATAATTCGCTTGCACCCCCCAATTACGAATTTAGTAACTTCAAGTTTTTTTTCCCTAGTATACAGGGTGACTTTTATAAGGTGGACAGGTGTTTTTAGAGGGTCTTCCGCGGTGATTTTGCGACTGAAAAAAATATGATTTTTAATGGTTTTGCACGCTTTCTTTGAAAAAAAATATATCGTATTTTTGTCATGAATAGCATTTGCCAGAGAAAATAGCGTATTCTGGAAAAGAATAAAAAATCCATTTTGCGTGCAGGAGAATGAAGTTTATAAAATTCCGAATACGGGACACTCCCGAAAAACATTATTTGTGCTCCCCGTCATGGAGAAAAAAATTATCAAACATACGATCAAAGTGTATAAATCGGAATTTAATCAGTGGAACAAATGAGCTAAGTCAGGCACGACAGCGCTATAGGAAGTGCTAGTCTGCTGACGTCACAGCTGCAACTTCCGAATGGTCGACTGTCACCGGAAGTTGGTTCAGAGTCCGATGATACGCGGTCGAGCCGAGGGACCTGAATGTGTCCCTATCTGAGAACTTGATTCAAAATAATGTCAATTTATAAAATGTTCGAGGACTCCATGCACTGAAAATACGATTTTCAATCATTTGCAATTCGCTAACAACTTTTGGAATA
The DNA here is from genome assembly GCA_963210295.1 of Ophion ellenae. Classification (NCBI taxonomy): domain Eukaryota; kingdom Metazoa; phylum Arthropoda; class Insecta; order Hymenoptera; family Ichneumonidae; genus Ophion; species Ophion ellenae. The sequence continues at coordinate 63,838,106 of OY723385.1, forward strand.
AATGATTCTAGCAATACATTTTTAAGTAATTTGACGTGGCATTATTCATTTTTACCAAATATTACGAGATTGTTGTTTTTTAATGTTGCATAAATTATCTTCACATGTTGTAGTTACAGAATTTTTGAATATTTTATGAAAAAGTCAAAAATGAAAATGCTCGTATAATTTGGCAAAAATTAATAATTTCACGCGAAATTACTTTAGAATGTATTGATAGAATTATTTATTGCGAAAGTTATTAGCGAATCGCAAATGATGAGGAATATTGTTTGCGGACCATAAAATCCGCAAACATTTTCGAAATTGACAATATTTCCGATAAAGTTCGCAATCTATAGATCAACTTCAATCGATTATCTTAAACCTCAATCCATAAACGTATTTCAGGCACATTAATCCCGTGAAACTGGGTCGTTTTCGTTGTTGCACTGCCAAACCAACAATTGTCAGTGGAAAAAATCTGAAAAAAATCATGGTCGATCATTAGACCGAACTTCTACAGGAATAATGAGGTTGTATTGTTCCTTAGGTTCGATTTTTTTTTTTTAATAAATATTAAGTGAAAAAAATGATCTTGGGCGGGATGAAAACGACCCAGGTTTGCGAATCGCGGGTTAGCATTTGCTCTGCAATGGGTCAGGTTGAGTCGAGAAATCTGACGATGCTGCGACAACGACGGAAGGAGCATTATTTATTTAACAAAGATAGAATCAGTGCTCGCAACGGTTCTCGGAGCACCGATCGGACATTCCTGACACTACTGGCCCGAATTCGTCTCCGATTTTATCTTATTTCCGGTCAGATTGGGTCGAGAAGTCTGACGATCCTGCGACAGCGAGGGGAGGAGCATTATTTATTTAACAAAGATAAAATCGGTGTTCGAAACGTTTCTAGGAGCCTCAATCGGAAATTCCTGATAGTACTGCCCCGAATCCGTCTCCGATTTTATCTTATTTCCGGTCAGATTGAGTCGAGAAGTCGGACGATGCCGCGAGAACGACGCTAGGAGCATTGTTTATTTAACAAAGATAAGATCGGTGCTCGGAATGGTTCCCGGGGCCTCGATCGGACATTCCCGATATTACTGCCCCGAATTTGTCTCCGATTTTATCCTACTTCCGGTCAGATTGGGTCGAGAAGTCTGACGATGCCGCGAGAACGACGCTAGGAGGTTTGTTTATTTAACAAAGATAAAATCGGTGTTCGGAATAATTCCCGGGGCCTGGATCGGGCATTCCCGATATTACTGCCCCGAATTCGTCTCCGATTTTATGTTACTTCCGGTCAGATTGGGTCAAGAAGTGTGACGATGCCGCGAGAACGACGGTAGGAGCTTTGTTTATTCAACAAAGATAAAATCGGTGCTCGGAATGGTTCTCGGAGCCTTGATCGGACATTCCCGACATTACTGCCCCGAATTCGTCTCCGATTTTATCCTACTTTCGGCCAGATTGGGTCGAGAAGTCTAACGATGCCACGAGAACGACGCTAGGAGCTTTGTTTATTTAACAAAGATAAAATCGGTGCTCGGAACGGTTCCCAGGGCCTCGATCGGATATTCCCGATATTACTGCCCCGGATTCGTCTCCGATTTTATCCTACTTCCGGTCAGATTGGGTCGAGAAGTCTGACGATGCCGCGAGAACGACGCTAGGAGCTTTGTTTATTTGACAAAGATAAAATCGGTGCTCGGAACGGTTCCCGGGGCCTCGATCGGACATTCCCGATATTACTGCCCCGAATTTGTCTCCGATTTTATCTTAATTCCGGTCAGATTGGGTCGAGAAGTCTGACGATGCCGCGAGAACGACGCTAGGAGGTTTGTTTATTTAACAACGATAAAATCGATGGTCGGAATGGTTCCCGGGGCCTCGATCGGACATTCTCGATATTACTGCCCCGAATTCGGCTCCGATTTTATCCTACTTCCGGTCAGATTGGGTCGAGAAGTCTGACGATGCCGCGAGAACGACGCTAGGAGCTTTGTTTATTTAACAAAGATAAAATCGGTGCTCGGAATGGATCCCGGGGCCTCGATCGGACATTCTCGATATTACTGCCCCGAATTCGGCTCCGATTTTATCCTACTTCCGGTCAGATTGGGTCGAGAAGTCTGACGATGCCGCGACAACGGCACTAGGAGGTTTGTTTATTTAACAAAGATAAAATCGGTGCCCGGAATGGTTCCCGGGGCCTCGATCGGACATTCCCGATATTACTGCCCCGGATTCATCTCCGATTTTATCCTACTTCCGGTCAGATTGGGTCGAGAAGTCTGACGATGCCGCGAGAACGACGCTAGGAGCTTTGTCTATTTAACAAAGATAAAATCGGTGCTCGGAACGGTACCCGGGGCCTCGATCGGACATTCCCGATATTACTGCCCCGAATTTGTCTCCGATTTTATCCTACTTCCGGACAGATTGGGTCGAGAAGTCTGACGATGCCGCGAGAACGACGCTAGGAGGTTTGTTTATTTAACAAAGATAAAATCGGTGCTCGGAATGGTTCCCGTGGCCTGGATCGGACATTCCCGATATTACTGCCCCGAATTCGTCTCCGATTTTATCCTACTTCCGGTCAGATTGGGTCGAGAAGTCTGACGATGCCGCGAGAACGACGCTAGGAGCTTTGTTTATTTAACAAAGATAAAATCGGTGCTCGGAATTGTTCTCGGAGCCTTGATCGGACATTCCCGACATTACTGCCCCGAATTCGTCTCCGATTTTATCCTACTTCCGGTCAGATTGGGTCGAGAAGTTTGACGATGCCGCGAGAACGACGCTAGGAGGTTTGTTTATTTAACAAAGATAAAATCGGTGCTCGGAATGGTTCCCGGGGCCTCGATCGGACATTCTCGATATTACTGCCCCGAATTCGGCTCCGATTTTATCCTACTTCCGGTCAGATTGGGTCGAGAAGTCTGACGATGCCGCGACAACGGCGCTAGGAGGTTTGTTTATTTAACAAAGATAAAATCGGTGCCCGGAATGGTTCCCGGGGCCTCGATCGGACATTCCCGATATTACTGCCCCGGATTCATCTCCGATTTTATCCTACTTCCGGTCAGATTGGGTCGAGAAGTCTGACGATGCCGCGAGAACGACGCTAGGAGCTTTGTCTATTTAAAAAAGATAAAATCGGTGCTCGGAACGGTACCCGGGGCCTCGATCGGACATTCCCGATATTACTGCCCCGAATTTGTCTCCGATTTTATCCTACTTCCGGACAGATTGGGTCGAGAAGTCTGACGATGCCGCGAGAACGACGCTAGGAGGTTTGTTTATTTAACAAAGATCAAATCGGTGCTCGGAATGGTTCCCGTGGCCTGGATCGGACATTCCCGATATTACTGCCCCGAATTCGTCTCCGATTTTATCCTACTTCCGGTCAGATTGGGTCGAGAAGTCTGACGATGCCGCGAGAACGACGCTAGGAGCTTTGTCTATTTAAGAAAGATAAAATCGGTGCTCGGAACGGTACCCGGGGCCTCGATCGGACATTCCCGATATTACTGCCCCGAATTCGTCTCCGATTTTATCCTACTTCCGGTCAGATTGGGTCGAGAAGTTTGACGATGCCGCGAGAACGACGCTAGGAGGTTTGTTTATTTAACAAAGATAAAATCGGTGCTCGGAATGGTTCCCGTGGCCTGGATCGGACATTCCCGATATTACTGCCCCGAATTCGTCTCCGATTTTATCCTACTTCCGGTCAGATTGGGTCGAGAAGTTTGACGATGCCGCGAGAACGACGCTAGGAGGTTTGTTTATTTAACAAAGATAAAATCGGTGCTCGGAATGGTTCCCGTGGCCTGGATCGGACATTCCCGATATTACTGCCCCGAATTCGGCTCCGATTTTATCCTACTTCCGGTCAGATTGGGTCGAGAAGTCTGACGATGCCGCGACAACGGCGCTAGGAGGTTTGTTTATTTAACAAAGATAAAATCGGTGCCCGGAATGGTTCCTGGGGCCTCGATCGGACATTCCCGATATTACTGCCCCGGATTCATCTCCGATTTTATCCTACTTCCGGTCAGATTGGGTCGAGAAGTCTGACGATGCCGCGAGAACGACGCTAGGAGCTTTGTCTATTTAACAAAGATAAAATCGGTGCTCGGAACGGTACCCGGGGCCTCGATCGGACATTCCCGATATTACTGCCCCGAATTTGTCTCCGATTTTATCCTACTTCCGGACAGATTGGGTCGAGAAGTCTGACGATGCCGCGAGAACGACGCTAGGAGGTTTGTTTATTTAACAAAGATAAAATCGGTGCTCGGAATGGTTCCCGTGGCCTGGATCGGACATTCCCGATATTACTGCCCCGAATTCGTCTCCGATTTTATCCTACTTCCGGTCAGATTGGGTCGAGAAGTCTGACGATGCCGCGAGAACGACGCTAGGAGCTTTGTTTATTTAACAAAGATAAAATCGGTGCTCGGAATGGTTCCCGTGGCCTGGATCGGACATTCCCGATATTACTGCCCCGAATTCGTCTCCGATTTTATCCTAGTTCCGGTCAGATTGGGTCGAGAAGTCTGACGATGCCGCGAGAACGACGCTAGGAGCTTTGTTTATTTAACAAAGATAAAATCGGTGCTCGGAATTGTTCTCGGAGCCTTGATCGGACATTCCCGACATTACTGCCCCGAATTCGTCTCCGATTTTATCCTACTTCCGGTCAGATTGGGTCGAGAAGTTTGACGATGCCGCGAGAACGACGCTAGGAGGTTTGTTTATTTAACAAAGATAAAATCGGTGCTCGGAATGGTTCCCGTGGCCTGGATCGGACATTCCCGATATTACTGCCCCGAATTCGGCTCCGATTTTATCCTACTTCCGGTCAGATTGGGTCGAGAAGTCTGACGATGCCGCGACAACGGCGCTAGGAGGTTTGTTTATTTAACAAAGATAAAATCGGTGCCCGGAATGGTTCCTGGGGCCTCGATCGGACATTCCCGATATTACTGCCCCGGATTCATCTCCGATTTTATCCTACTTCCGGTCAGATTGGGTCGAGAAGTCTGACGATGCCGCGAGAACGACGCTAGGAGCTTTGTCTATTTAACAAAGATAAAATCGGTGCTCGGAACGGTACCCGGGGCCTCGATCGGACATTCCCGATATTACTGCCCCGAATTTGTCTCCGATTTTATCCTACTTCCGGACAGATTGGGTCGAGAAGTCTGACGATGCCGCGAGAACGACGCTAGGAGGTTTGTTTATTTAACAAAGATAAAATCGGTGCTCGGAATGGTTCCCGTGGCCTGGATCGGACATTCCCGATATTACTGCCCCGAATTCGTCTCCGATTTTATCCTACTTCCGGTCAGATTGGGTCGAGAAGTCTGACGATGCCGCGAGAACGACGCTAGGAGCTTTGTTTATTTAACAAAGATAAAATCGGTGCTCGGAATTGTTCTCGGAGCCTTGATCGGACATTCCCGACATTACTGCCCCGAATTCGTCTCCGATTTTATCCTACTTCCGGTCAGATTGGGTCGAGAAGTTTGACGATGCCGCGAGAACGACGCTAGGAGGTTTGTTTATTTAACAAAGATAAAATCGGTGCTCGGAATGGTTCCCGTGGCCTGGATCGGACATTCCCGATATTACTGCCCCGAATTCGTCTCCGATTTTATCCTACTTCCGGTCAGATTGGGTCGAGAAGTCTGACGATGCCGCGAGAACGACGCTAGGAGCTTTGTTTATTTAAGAAAGATAAAATCGGTGCTCGGAATGGTTCTCGGAGCCTTGATCGGACATTCCCGACATTACTGCCCCGAATTCGTCTCCGATTTTATCCTACTTCCGGTCAGATTGGGTCGAGAAGTCTGACGATGCCGCGAGAACGACGCTAGGAGCTTTGTTTATTTAACAAAGATAAAATCGGTGCTCGGAATGGTTCTCGGAGCCTTGATCGGACATTCCCGACATTACTGCCCCGAATTCGTCTCCGATTTTATCCTACTTCCGGTCAGATTGGGTCGAGAAGTCTGACGATGCCGCGAGAACGACGCTAGGAGGTTTGTTTATTTAGCAAAGATAAAATCGGTGCTCGGAATGGTTCCCGGGGCCTCGATCGGACATTTCCGATACTACTGCCCCCAATTCGTCTCCGATTTTATCTTACTTCTGGTCAGATTGGGTCAAGAAGTTTGACGATGCCGCGAGAACGACGGTAGGAGCTTTGTTTATTTAACAAAGATAAAATCGGTGCTCGGAATGGTTCTCGGAGCCTTGATCGGACATTCCCGACATTACTGCCCCGAATTCGTCTCCGATTTTATCCTACTTTCTGTCAGATTGGGTCGAGAGGTCTAACGATGCCACGAGAACGGCGCTAGGAGCTTTGGTTATTTAACAAAGATAATATCGGTGCTCGGAACGGTTCGCGGAGCCTTGATCGGAAATTCCCGACATTACTGCCCCGCATTCGTCTCCGATTTTATCCTACTTTCGGTCAGATTGGGTCGAGAAGTCTGACGATGCCGCGAGAACGACGCTAGGAGGTTTGTTTATTTAACAAAGATAAAATCGGTGCTCGGAATGGTTCCCGGGGCCTCGATCGGACATTCTCGATATTACTGCCCCGAACTCGTCTCCGATTTTATCCTACTTTCGCTCAGATTGGGTCGAGAAGTCTAACGATGCCACGAGAACGACGCTACGAGCTTTGTTTATTTAACAAAGATAAAATCGGTGCTCGGAACGGTTCCCAGGGCCTCGATCGGATATTCCCGATATTACTACCCCGAATTCGTCTCCGATTTTATCCTACTTCCGGACAGATTGGGTCGAGAAGTCTGACGATGCCGCGAGAACGACGCTAGGTTTGTTTATTTAACAAAGATAAAATCGGTGCTCGGAATGGTTCCCGTGGCCTGGATCGGACATTCCCGATATTACTGCCCCGAATTCGTCTCCGATTTCATCCTACTTCCGGTCAGATTGGGTCGAGAAGTCTGACGATGCCGCGAGAACGACGCTAGGAGCTTTGTTTATTAAACAAAGATAAAATCGGTGCTCGGAATGGTTCTCGGAGCCTTGATCGGACATTCCCGACATTACTGCCCCGAATTCGTCTCCGATTTCATCCTACTTCCGGTCAGATTGGGTCGAGAAGTCTGACGATGCCGCGAGAACGACGCTAGGAGGTTTGTTTATTTAACAAAGATAAAATCGGTGCTCGGAATGGTTCCCGGGGCCTCGATCGGACATTTCCGATACTACTGCCTCCAATTCGTCTCCGATTTTATCTTACTTCCGGTCAGATTGGGTCAAGAAGTTTGACGATGCCGCGAGAACGACGGTAGGAGCTTTGTTTATTTACGGAATGGTTCTCGGAGCCTTGATCGGACATTCCCGACATTACTGCCCCGAATTCGTCTCCGATTTTATCCTACACTCGGTCAGATTGGGTCGAGAAATCTAACGATGCCACGAGAACGACGCTAGGAGCTTTGTTTATTTAACAAAGATAAAATCGGTGCTCGGAACGGTTCTCGGAGCCTTGATCGGAAATTCCCCACATTACTGCCCCGAATTCATCTCCGATTTTATCCTACTTTCGGTCAGATTGGGTCGAGAAATCTAACGATGCCACGAGAACGACACTAGGCGCTTTGTTTATTTAACAAAGATACAATCGGTGCTCGGAACGGTTCCCAGGGCCTCGAGCGGATATTCCCGATATTACTGCCCCGAATTCGTCTCCGATTTTATCCTACTTCCGGTCAGATTGGGTCGAGAAGTCTGACGATGCCGCGAGAACGACGCTAGGAGCTTTGTCTATTTAACAAAGATAAAATCGGTGCTCGGAACGGTACCCGGGGCCTCGATCGGACATTCCCGATATTACTGCCCCGAATTTGTCTCCGATTTTATCCTACTTCCGGACAGATTGGGTCGAGAAGTCTGACGATGCCGCGAGAACGACGCTAGGAGGTTTGTTTATTTAACAAAGATAAAATCGGTGCTCGGAATGGTTCCCGTGGCCTGGATCGGACATTCCCGATATTACTGCCCCGAATTCGTCTCCGATTTTATCCTACTTCCGGTCAGATTGGGTCGAGAAGTCTGACGATGCCGCGAGAACGACGCTAGGAGCTTTGTTTATTTAACAAAGATAAAATCGGTGCTCGGAATTGTTCTCGGAGCCTTGATCGGACATTCCCGACATTACTGCCCCGAATTCGTCTCCGATTTTATCCTACTTCCGGTCAGATTGGGTCGAGAAGTTTGACGATGCCGCGAGAACGACGCTAGGAGGTTTGTTTATTTAACAAAGATAAAATCGGTGCTCGGAATGGTTCCCGGGGCCTCGATCGGACATTCTCGATATTACTGCCCCGAATTCGGCTCCGATTTTATCCTACTTCCGGTCAGATTGGGTCGAGAAGTCTGACGATGCCGCGACAACGGCGCTAGGAGGTTTGTTTATTTAACAAAGATAAAATCGGTGCCCGGAATGGTTCCCGGGGCCTCGATCGGACATTCCCGATATTACTGCCCCGGATTCATCTCCGATTTTATCCTACTTCCGGTCAGATTGGGTCGAGAAGTCTGACGATGCCGCGAGAACGACGCTAGGAGCTTTGTCTATTTAACAAAGATAAAATCGGTGCTCGGAACGGTACCCGGGGCCTCGATCGGACATTCCCGATATTACGGCCCCGAATTTGTCTCCGATTTTATCCTACTTCCGGACAGATTGGGTCGAGAAGTCTGACGATGCCGCGAGAACGACGCTAGGAGGTTTGTTTATTTAACAAAGATAAAATCGGTGCTCGGAATGGTTCCCGTGGCCTGGATCGGACATTCCCGATATTACTGCCCCGAATTCGTCTCCGATTTTATCCTACTTCCGGTCAGATTGGGTCGAGAAGTCTGACGATGCCGCGAGAACGACGCTAGGAGCTTTGTTTATTTAACAAAGATAAAATCGGTGCTCGGAATTGTTCTCGGAGCCTTGATCGGACATTCCCGACATTACTGCCCCGAATTCGTCTCCGATTTTATCCTACTTCCGGTCAGATTGGGTCGAGAAGTTTGACGATGCCGCGAGAACGACGCTAGGAGGTTTGTTTATTTAACAAAGATAAAATCGGTGCTCGGAATGGTTCCCGTGGCCTGGATCGGACATTCCCGATATTACTGCCCCGAATTCGTCTCCGATTTTATCCTACTTCCGGTCAGATTGGGTCGAGAAGTCTGACGATGCCGCGAGAACGACGCTAGGAGCTTTGTTTATTTAAGAAAGATAAAATCGGTGCTCGGAATGGTTCTCGGAGCCTTGATCGGACATTCCCGACATTACTGCCCCGAATTCGTCTCCGATTTTATCCTACTTCCGGTCAGATTGGGTCGAGAAGTCTGACGATGCCGCGAGAACGACGCTAGGAGCTTTGTTTATTTAACAAAGATAAAATCGGTGCTCGGAATGGTTCTCGGAGCCTTGATCGGACATTCCCGACATTACTGCCCCGGATTCGTCTCCGATTTTATCCTACTTCCGGTCAGTTTGGGTCGAGAAGTCTGACGATGCCGCGAGAACGACGCTAGGAGGTTTGTTTATTTAACAAAGATAAAATCGGTGCTCGGAATGGTTCTCGGAGCCGTGATCGGACATTCCCGACATTACTGCCCCGAATTCGTCTCCGATTTTATCCTACTTCCGGTCAGATTGGGTCGAGAAGTCTGACCATGCCGCGAGAACGACGCTAGGTGGTTTGTTTATTTAACAAAGATAAAATCGGTGCTCGGAATGGTTCCCGGGGCCTCGATCGGACATTTCCGATACTACTGCCCCGCATTCGTCTCCGATTTTATCCTACTTTCGGTCAAATTGGGTCGAGAAGTCTGACGATGCCGCGAGAACGACGCTAGGAGGTTTGTTTATTTAACAAAGATAAAATCGGTGCTCGGAATGGTTCCCGGGGCCTCGATCGGACATTCTCGATATTACTGCCCCGAACTCGTCTCCGATTTTATCCTACTTTCGCTCAGATTGGGTCGAGAAGTCTAACGATGCCACGAGAACGACGCTACGAGCTTTGTTTATTTAACAAAGATAAAATCGGTGCTCGGAACGGTTCCCAGGGCCTCGATCGGATATTCCCGATATTACTACCCCGAATTCGTCTCCGATTTTATCCTACTTCCGGACAGATTGGGTCGAGAAGTCTGACGATGCCGCGAGAACGACGCTAGGTTTGTTTATTTAACAAAGATAAAATCGGTGCTCGGAATGGTTCCCGTGGCCTGGATCGGACATTCCCGATATTACTGCCCCGAATTCGTCTCCGATTTCATCCTACTTCCGGTCAGATTGGGTCGAGAAGTCTGACGATGCCGCGAGAACGACGCTAGGAGCTTTGTTTATTAAACAAAGATAAAATCGGTGCTCGGAATGGTTCTCGGAGCCTTGATCGGACATTCCCGACATTACTGCCCCGAATTCGTCTCCGATTTCATCCTACTTCCGGTCAGATTGGGTCGAGAAGTCTGACGATGCCGCGAGAACGACGCTAGGAGGTTTGTTTATTTAACAATGATAAAATCGGTGCTCGGAATGGTTCCCGGGGCCTCGATCGGACATTTCCGATACTACTGCCCCCAATTCGTCTCCGATTTTATCTTACTTCCGGTCAGATTGGGTCAAGAAGTTTGACGATGCCGCGAGAACGACGGTAGGAGCTTTGTTTATTTAACAAAGATAAAATCGGTGCTCGGAATGGTTCTCGGAGCCTTGATCGGACATTCCCGACATTACTGCCCCGAATTCGTCTCCGATTTTATCCTACACTCGGTCAGATTGGGTCGAGAAATCTAACGATGCCACGAGAACGACGCTAGGAGCTTTGTTTATTTAACAAAGATAAAATCGGTGCTCGGAACGGTTCTCGGACCCTTGATCGGAAATTCCCCACATTACTGCCCCGAATTCGTCTCCGATTTTATCCTACTTTCGGTCAGATTGGGTCGAGAAATCTAACGATGCCACGAGAACGACGCTAGGCGCTTTGTTTATTTAACAAAGATACAATCGGTGCTCGGAACGGTTCCCAGGGCCTCGAGCGGATATTCCCGATATTACTGCCCCGAATTCGTCTCCGATTTTATCCTACTTCCGGACAGATTGGGTCGAGAAGTCTGACGATGCCGCGAGAACGACGCTAGAAGCTTTGTTTATTTAACAAAGATAAAATCGGTGCTCGGAATGGTTCCCGTGGCCTGGATCGGACATTCCCGATATTACTGCCCCGAATTCGTCTCCGATTTTATCCTACTTCCGGTCAGATTGGGTCGAGAAGTCTGACGATGCCGCGAGAACGACGCTAGGAGCTTTGTTTATTTAACAAAGATAAAATCGGTGCTCGGAATGGTTCTCGGAGCCTTGATCGGACATTCCCGACATTACTGCCCCGAATTCGTCTCCGATTTTATTCTACTTCCGGTCAGATTGCGTCGAGAAGTCTGACGATGCCGCGAGAACGACGCTAGGAGGTTTGTTTATTTAACAAAGATAAAATCGGTACTCGGAATGGTTCCCGGGGCCTCGATCGGACATTCCCGATACTACTGCCCCTGATCCGTCTCCGATTTTATCTTACTTCCGGTCAGATTGGGTCGAGAAGTCTGACGATGCCGCGAGAACGACGCTAGGAGCTTCGTTTATTTAACAAAGATAAAATCGATGCTCGGAATGGTTCGCGGGGGCTCGATTGGACATTCCCGATATTACTGCCCCCAATTCGTCTCCGATTTCAACGCTTTGTTAAATAAACAATCCTCCTAGCGTCGTTCTTGCGGCATCGTCAGACTTCTCGACCCAATCTGACCGGAAGTAGGATAAAATCGGAGACAAGTTCGGGGCAGTAATATCGAGAATGTCCGATCGAGGCCCCGGGAACCATTCCGAGCACCGATTTTATCTTTGTTAAATAAACAAACCTCCTAGCGTCGTTCTCGCGGCATCGTCAGACTTCTCGACCCAATCTGACCGAAAGTAGGATAAAATCGGAGACGAATTCGGGGCAGTAATGTCGGGAATTTCCGATCAAGGCTCCGAGAACCGGTCCGAGCACCGATTTTATCTTTGTTAAATAAACAAAGCTCCTAGCGTCGTACTCGCGGCATCGTCAGACTTCTCGACCCAATCTGACCGGAAGTAGGATAAAATCGGAGACTAATTCGGGGCAGTCATTTCGGGAATGTCCGATCGAGGCTCCGAAAACCATTCCGAGCACCGATTTTATCTTTGTTAAATAAACAAAGCTCCTACCGTCGTTCTCGCGGCATCGTCCGACTTCTCGACTCAATCGGACCGGAAATAAGATAAAATCGGAGACGGATTCGGGGCAGTACTATCAGGAATTTCCGATTGAGGCTCCAAGAAACGTTGCGACTACCGATTTTATCTTTGTTAAATAAATAATGCTCCTTCCCTCACTGTCGCAGGATCATCAGACTTCTCGAACAAATCTGACCGGAAATAAGATAAAATCGGAGACGGATTCGGGCCAGTAGTGTCAGGAATGTCCGATCGGTGCTCCGAGATCCGTTGCGAGCACTGATTCTATCTTTGTTAAATAAATCCTGCTCCTTCCGTCGTTGTCGCAGCATCGTCAGATTTTTCGACTTAATCTGACCCATTGCGGAGCAAATGCTAACCCGCGATTCGCAAACCTGGGTCGTTTTCATCCCGCCCAAGATCATTTTCTTCACTTAATATTTATTTAAAAAAAAATCGAACCTAAGGAACCAAACAACCTTATTATTCCTGTAGAAGCACGGTCTAAAGATCGACCATGATTTTTTTCAGATTTTTTCCACTGACAATTGTTGGTTTGGCAGTGCAACAACGAAAACGACCCAGTTTCACGGGATTAATGTGCCTGAAATACGTTTATGGATTGAGGTTTAAGATAATCGATTGAAGTTGATCTATAGATTGCGAACTTTATCGGAAATAATGTCAATTTCGAAAATGTTTGCGGATTTCATGGTCCGCAAACAATATTCCTCATCATTTGCGATTCGCTAATAACTTTCGCAATAAATAATTCTATCAATACATTCTAAAGTAATTTCGCGTGAAATTATTATTTCTTGCCAAATTATACGAGCATTTTTATTTTTGACTTTTTCATAAAATATTCAAAAATTCTGTAACTACAACATGTGAAGATAATTTATGCACCATTAAAAAACAACAATCTCGTAATATTTGGTAAAAATTAATAATGCCACGTCAAATTACTTAAAAATGTATTGCTAGAATCATTTATTCCAAAAGTTGTTAGCGAATCGCAAATGATTGAAAATCGTATTTTCAGTGCATGGAGTCCTCGAACATTTTATAAATTGACATTATCTTGAATCAAGTCCTCAGATAGGGACACATTCAGGTCCCTCGGCTCGACCGCGTATCATCGGACTCTGAACCAACTTCCGGTGACAGTCGACCATTCGGAAGTTGCAGCTGTGACGTCAGCAAACTAGCACTTCCTATAGCACTGTCGTGCCTGACTTAGCTCGTTTGTTCCACTGATTAAATTCCGATTTATACACTTTTATCGTATGTTTGATAATTTTTTTCTCCATGACGGGGAGCACAAATAAAGTTTTTCGGGAGTGTCCCGTTTTCGGAATTTTATAAACTTCATTCTCCTGCACGCAAAATGGATTTTTTATCTTTTTCCAGAATACGGTATTTTCTCTGGCAAATGCTATTCATGACAAAAATACGAAATATTTTTTTTCAAAGAAAGCGTGAAAAACCATTAAAAATCATATTTTTTTCAGTCGCAAAATCACCGCGCAAGACCCTCTAAAAACACCTGTCCACCTTATAAAAGTCACCCTGTATAATATACAATATATGTATAAAATGATCGCACTTTGCACAGGAAGTCGTATAAGATTTTTCGCGATACGTACAGTGAGGTGAGGAATCATAGAATCGTACGGTAGCTCGCATGCGGAATACCATAGCGGAAAATGGCAAGTCAAGGGCGCGGAAGGGAGAAGAGCTTTCAGGAGCGTAAGAAACCGATGGGATTTCATTCAATATCTTACCGCTTGAATATTTATGGCAATATTAGCATAAGACGCGAAATTCGGTGGCAAAGTTTGCGTCTCCCACGCTCCTTCCTCTCCACGTTCGAGTAAGAGCCGGAAGTAGCCACTCGAGCGCGCGCGAGGGCGGAAAAGGCTGCGTATCGTAATTTCAGCTTGCTCACTTCTGAACGTATATATATATATATATATATATATATATATATATATATATATATATATATATATATATATATATATATATATATATTATACTCCTCATACGCGTGCTTTCAATTTTTTGACAAAACGAGGGACACGAAAGTTTTATTGCTGTGAAATGGAATTGATCATAAGGAAAATTAGTCCTCGGGAAAACACCTCGTTCCCGAAAATTCTCGTACAGGAATTTTTTTTCTTAGTACCTATACTCGAAGTTGTTGGATAACATACAAAAAATTGACGACGTGTACATCGTTGTGATGCAATGCGAATCAATTTTTATAGGATAACCCAAATTTAGATTCCGGATTTAGGCTACGAAAATCAATGAAGCATTTTACAGGATTGTCATTGGAAATCTGTAATCTAAATTTCCCAAAAGCTATTTTGGCTAGTGATAAAAAGAAGAAAGAAAAGAATAGAAAAAAAATTTTCATTGCATCTCAACGATGCAAACCTCAACCTTACTAAAAATGCCATATGTGTGCGAAGAGTTAATTTTAGAATTTAAGGTATCATCAGTGTAAAATTTTCTAAAAATCGATTTTTCTGGCATTATCCTATGATATAGACGGTTATAAATTTGCTCAATTTTTGCGGCGAAATTTTCGCCCCAAAAATTGGAGCGAAAATTGGGGGCGACGGACGCGTTTTTCTCGAAATGTTGTTTTTCAAAACGGTGTACACTCTCAAAGAGTTTTCAAGTTACCCGTCTAAAATTTTGACGAAAAATTCTTCACGCTATTCTTTATTTTGCTATGAAAGCCTCTTTTTTAATCTTCATATTTTATTTAACGGAAAAACTGTTGAAAAATAGGCTAAATTTGATAGTTTTTTTTTCAAACCGCCGCCGTTTTTTCAATTGTAATTTTTTTTAAACCTCCATAGCAAGGTAAGCGGCTTTCATACTGATTAATAATGTTTTACAAATTTTGTTTGAGATGATATTTACCGAAGGCATTTGCAACCGTTGAAAAAAAAGAAAAATAAATAAAAATAAACGTTTGAACATTCATTTTCTGTTCTTCACGAGTGCTTTGATTTGCCATAAAAAATCAGACTGATTAGCGTATTTTAACCATCGACCATAAAATCACGAAAATCAGCTATTTTTTCGACCCGTTACTGTGATGATCCCTTAAAGTAAAGCATATACTTTTATCGAACATCTGCCAGATTTACACTGCGAAAATCAATCAAGCGTTTTACAGGATTCTCATTGGAAATCTGTAATCTAAATTTGGTGAAAGCGATTGTGGTTCGTTATACAAAGAAGAAATAACATAATTAGAAGAAAAAAACATTTTTCATGGCATCGCAACGATGCAAATTTCAACGTTATTAAAATTGCCATGTGTGCGAATACCGATGTGAAAAAATACATTAACTGGAAATTCTTTATTGTGGAGACTTCCGTAAGGGCTCGAAATACGTTGCTTTGAAAAAAACCTTGCAAAATATTCTCAGAGTTGTTGAATATGAAAAAGAAAATACTCGACGAATTGTTTTTTATAGCCGAAAGTTCTTCACTGTATTATAAAATGTATCTCGCATTCATGCTACATACATGCATATATGTAACGAAGAGCATTCGGTACGACTAATGGGCTCGCCAGTAAGTCCGTGGAGGAGGCTCGCGAGCCAATTTCCGTCGTCCCTAACAAAAGGATGCAAAGGCCAGCAACCATATTCGGACCACAACCCGCTCCCTCTTTACACGAGTGAAAGGTAATGTTGAAAATGTTGTATGTGCTCCGAGGTATATTAGACATTTTTTTACCCTTCGTTTCGCCAAAAAGATTCTTTGCACGTGAATTTTTTCGATCGATATCAAAATTCGTCGTGTCACTTTGATAAAAAAAAAGTATAAAATAGTCGTTTCCAATTATCATAAATTTATCCGCAGTCTATACCGTCAAACTGATCCTTCGGCAAGTGTAACAATCGCAAGAAAAAAATAGAACGAAAAAAGATTCTTGAAATACTCGAATTGATTTTGCGCATTCGAGATGTGTTTTGTATTTCTAGTGGAAAATTGAACACCTGGATCTCTGCCAATTGATTCGAGATATGCCATAAATTTGGCGAAATTATTTCTCAAAAGAGATTTTCGGAAAAGGCCTTCCGAGTCCTCGTTAGTCATTCCGCGATGCAATTCCTTGCGTGGAATAAATACGTATAGAGATGCACGTGGTGTAGTGCCCGATCTGTACACAGTACACACGCCCACTTTGTACACGGTTTTCACGAATATCCTTCTTCATGCAGCCCGTACGGAGCCCGGAAACTCGGGCATTTCTCGTCCTGCTCGGTGGTCAGAGTATAGTATAGCGCATGAAATTCTGGTTCGTACGGACCGTACTTATATACGGTACAAGGTGGAACGATAGATATATAGAAATATAGATATATAGATAGAGAAGGAGAGAGAGAGAGAGAGAGAGAGAGAGAGAGAGAGAGAGAGAAAGAGAGGGAGAGAGAGAGAACCGCGCACCGCGTCTTCTCGGCGATGGGTCCATTAAGGGTTTTTGCCGTTCAGCCCTCTTC
Source organism: Ophion ellenae (assembly GCA_963210295.1). Taxonomy (NCBI): domain Eukaryota; kingdom Metazoa; phylum Arthropoda; class Insecta; order Hymenoptera; family Ichneumonidae; genus Ophion; species Ophion ellenae. The sequence goes on from OY723385.1 coordinate 63,854,944, forward strand.
CGCACGGATCATCCTGTCCGCGTTATCGTGTACTTTTATCAGCATGACGATTTTCTCGTTTCTTGCTCCCCACGAAAAGGCGAGGAGCGAACGCACCACTGGAATACCCTAACATACAGGGTGTCCCGTAAATACCCCATCATAGTTAACCCTTCGACTGCACATTTCCGCCACGAACCTCTGACTGCAACGTCTGGGGTCGATCCGACCCCAGACGTTTTTCAGATCGTTGTATTTCGGTAAATATGCATTTTTTTCGTTTTTGTGGAGACGTTTTTTTTGTAGCCAATGATCCTTATTTATGGCCCAACATTTATTTTTTAACAAAAACAAAAATTAAGTGCCCAATCATTTGTTCAAAGTGGAAGATGCGTTGAAAGATAAGTACTTGCACGAAAAAGATCATACATTTTTGTTCTTCATAATATAAAGACAAGTCCTTTGAGGTTTATGTGAAGGTAGGTTTGTAAATACGAAAAAAAAGACAGCGTCGACCGTCTTTCCAAAAAGTATATTTATTCTGAGGTTTGAATTTGCGCATTTTCGGCATAGTGAAAAATCCAAAAAATCGACTTCTTCGGCAGATTAATTGCTGGAAACGTATATTTTCCGCATTTTTTTACTTCAATGAATTATTATTATTGACATTTACCGCAATCGACGCATAAGTACATTTGGTGCTCGTTGCACATAGCCCTCCTGCATAACGGACACTTGCTTTTAGTTTTATGATCGCCATTCTAAATACATAATTTACCATAGTAGCGCAAAATAAAAAAAAATATGAGCCTTTTCTATCGTCACTCACATGTGGTAATAAAACACCAGATTTCACAAAAAAATGTTTTCTTTTTCACCGCTCTACTGCATAAACGGGGTCGACTCGACCCCATGTGCTTTTTCGCAGCTGTCCTCAATACACGGGCAGGATGTAGGATGGGGCCAAGGGCCCACATATAGAGTAGAAGTGAGGGAACAGTCGAGCGCCGCACTGCAGCCGAATAGATTACCCGTTTTGCGGTCAGTTGAAAAAAAAAAATAGGGTCAAAACGACCCAGTAGGCAGTCGAAGGGTAAAGGGGACTCTAGCTTGGATCATGAGCTACTGGAATGTAAAAATTTTCACTCAGTAAAAATCGGACGGTTTCCATGATGTTGCAGCCCAAATAGGATTTTACAATCGGCACAGTAATGGCCCACGACTGGTTGCCAGAGAACAAACGATGGCGCGGTAATGGCTATGTAAACGGGCCAAATCCGCACCACGCATGGTTGGTAATGGTAAACCATGAATGGCTGCTAAGACTTGGCCAACTATCATACGCCGATATTGGCCCAGCAACGGATGCCGGATCTACTGCCGGAAATGAAAAACAAAAAATTGACAAATTATGAATATAAAAATTCTGGTAGTATCTTTTTTGTTTTCTTATGCTTTACTTATGTCCATGTACATAGAATAATTGCATTAAAAACGCTTTCTGCATTGTTTAAGTTATTACCTTTCATCGGGATCGAACCTGCGCCTGTCGTTCTAGTGTCGAGCGCCCTACCCACTTAGCCATTCTAACACTAACAGAACCCATCGTTTGTTCGTTCCTTACTTTTATGCCGATAATTTTATTCGTGACATTAAAGTTTACCGACAATTTTTTTGGTCCCTTTAGGCTGTAAAAATAACTCGCTCGTTTTGGGTGAAGTTCCGAAAAGCATACTCCTCTGATCGAGCAGAAATTTTTCACCGAACTTCCTCTCATTATCTTCAGAAAAACCGTTAACGGATTTTTGACGATTAGCAATAGTTTTCGATACATCGCATTGTAAAGTTTATTATTTCACGCCATACGAGTATATCTATATATCCGATAGATACCCCCCACTCCGCCGGTCGCGCTGCTTCCTGGCAAACAGTGCTCGCCCGTATGTGCATATCACTTGCCATGTGGGATGGGTTTGTTTGGGTTTATTTAATATAGTCGAAGCGCAGTAGAATAAATAACTTTCAATATACGATATATCGAAAACTATTGCTAGCCGCCAATATCCTTTTAAAGGTTCTCTTAAAATATTGAAAAGAAGGTCGGTGCAAAATTTCAGTTTCATCAGTGGGATATGCTTTTCGAAACCTTATCCCTTGTTATTACGTGTTACAGTTTAACGACCTGCATTTGCAAAACGCCCAAAAACAAACCATCAATGGCTGGCATAGATCTGGCAAGCCGTTCATCCGCCTACGATACCCCAATGCTGATCGCCATATTATCGATGCGATGGTATTGGCCTACCAATGGCTGGCATAGATCTGGCAAGCCGTTCACCCGCCTACGATACCACAATGCTGATCCCCATATTATCGGTGCGATGGTATTGGCCCACGAATGGCTGGCATAGATTTGGCAAGCCGTTCATCCGCCTACAGTACCCCAATGCTGGTCGACGAATTATTGGCCGATTATCAGCAAACCGTTTAATGGCTGAATGCTGGCATTTTTGTTACGACAGGCGACCGTATATGGGAGTTTGCATCGTTGGAATGCAACGAAAGGTCATTTTTATCGATTGCTTACACTTATTCCGTTGTTTTAGATTGGAGATCCTTATTGCAGATCCACGAGCTTAATGGGCAAAAAATCATTCATTATAATGAAAAACATTACTAAGAACTTTGGTTCCATTCCAACATTGCAAACTTCAACGCCGTTGGTTTTTAAGATCTTACAAGGAACACGACTTAAGTGTCCACTTTAGATTTTGTTGAACCTCATATATGTGATAAAGAATTCAAAACTATTAGACACGTATTTTTTTTTATCGGCGGAAAAACGGTTTCAAGGGGGGAAACCACCTCTCATAGAAGTGTGTTAGCCCTGAATATAATTTTTTTTCAATACTTCTATAGTGGATTTTTTATCGCTTTACATTAGAAGAATATTGGCTTTTGTTTTATTTAAATCGATGGACCGCTTGTAGGAAAAACTACACAATCACCCATCGACATACTATTCTTTTAGGAGTGGTTTTTCTCCCCTTGAAACCGTTTTTTCGCCGATAAAGAAATACATGTCTAATAGTTTTCAATGCTTCGTCACATATATGAGTTTCAATAAAATCGAAGGTGGACACTTACGATGTTCCTTGTTAGGACTAGTTCAAAATTTCGTAAAATGCTTCAATTTGCATGATGTTTTTGCTCCCTTCTTGACAAATCAACTTTTTACAATCGTTTTCGATATCAAAGTCGTCTTCAATAGTTACTTTTTCCATTGTATAAATAATGGTACCAAACAATGTTAGATGTAGCCCAAACAAAAGTTTGTCTACAGTCTTTTGCTTGGCATTACATCTAAGTAGAAAACAATGTTGACTGTTTTTTTAAAAGACTTGAATGACGTATACAAATTACAAGAACGATACACAAAAGAAATTGGGCGCTAATTATTTTTCAAATGTTTAGAGCTCATTTACCGAAGCCCTTTCGACCGTCCGAAACGACAAAGCCTCGACGGTGAGGGTAGCAATTTGGAGTGGTATAGTCCAGTCGTTGTACACAAATATACAACGACTGAACAAGTGAAGACCTGGTATCAAAATGCCTTCGTGGGTACACGCAAAATTCAAATAAGAGCTTCACTTTCGTCCTGTGGACGATAGCTCCTAAATCAGTTATGAAACTTTAAAAGCGTTTTTCTCGGAACCACGTTTTTGAAATCGGGAGGACGCATAACTCTGGCAGTTTTCATCCGATTGACAAGAAATTGTGACTGTAGCTTCTTGCATAGATTCCCCAAAGAAGAGCATATGATTTTTAGGATTCACCAAGAATTCTCGTTTTTATAAAGAGATTAAGGCCAATTTTTTCGCGAAAGTAAATGTATTTAAAATGATGCCGTTTTGTGAAAAAACGATCTTTTTCAATAATCATGTGTACTTAATTCTCCAGCAAAACTAATGCCAATAACATTTTTTTTGTTTTAGGTGCTAGGTAATCTTTAAAATTTCTGCGTCCTCCCGCAGAGCACCTAAACACGCTTTTAGGGCCGCCATTTTGTATTGTTGTCCATAATATTTTTTTTCGTATACGTCAGTACTTGTGAAATGAACCCTCCAGACCTTACGTGGTAGATTGCTTTTTCCGTATTCTCAAAAAAGATTCCCAAAAAATTCTCATTTTTCGGTGAGCCACATAGACGTAACGCCTCAATGAAAGCAATGCCCCTGAGACGTCCCCAAGAGAAAGCAACTATTAAGGACCATTTTGATGCCAAAAAGTATTACAAAAAAACTAATTTGTCGAAAATTGAGCAAAAAGAACATGCAAGGTGAGAGATTATACGAAATTTTCAAAAAGTCTTCAAATCGCAAAGCTGGAGTGGTTTTGCCTCAGGGCAGAATATGATACTCTAGTAGGTCATGATCAAATCTAGCACCCCCTTACGTATGACGTGGTATTTCCGGGACTGCATATATAATGAATTTGTGATAGTAAATGTTCAGCCAAAAGGGAAAAAAGCTGCCGAAAATGGAAAATTTATTTCCGCTCCATTCCCGTGGGTCGTCTCGGAAGACGTTCGGAACCCACGCAATGCGGTACCGAATTACGAGGGATAATTTTCGCACGTATTTGTAAGCGAATAAAGCGGTGCGCAAGGTGGGCGAAATAGCGCATGAATGCCTGAGCGTTTTCTCCCGTTCGGTGTCCTGGAGAAATATCTCATTCCCGCCGGTTCACCGTCATCCTTTCGTATAACGTTGGGCTTAACGAACCTCTGCCGTACCATCTTGGGTCTCGTCCCTTCACCCTTCTTAGCGAGCCCGCTTTGCCCTCTGCGTTCTACTCGGCCTCGGAACCGGGGTGTTTAATTGGCTCAATTACCGCACCTCAGATTCGAACTAATTACACACTTGCGTGCGTGTAATCGCCCAAACGGGTGTACATATGTTCCGATACGTAGTGGAGACGATGTACAATTATGGTGTTAAAGTTTGCATCGTTGGAAGGCAACGAAACATTTTCTTGATTTTTTCATGTTCTATTTTTGTTATCATCCAGAATCTTTTGTTTTGCAGTTTTTTTTGTTACAAATTTAAAATAAGGATTCTCAAAAGTGTTTCAATGAATATCGTAGCCTGAATGTACCAAAAAATACACGGTTCATTATTCGGGCTAGAAAAAGCAAGAAGTTCATTATTACATCGCTGTTTTTCCATTCTATAACGAGGATTTTGAGGCGGAATAAATTAACCTGCCGGATATAGTCTATTTTTTAATGCAATAGGCGTCATGATTGGTATCTTATAGAGTTTTATTGGTATTTCGCAATTAGATGAACTTGGAAATAAAAAGCGCAACGAGTCTCAGAGATTTCGAGGATTGGGTGGTATTGAAAAAACATTTTTTCTCGTCGGAACAAATGTTTCGATGATAATTCTGCATTTGGAGGCTGGCTGTTCCGCTTTTCTTTGGGTTTTGCTTGAAACTGCTCCATGAAACAGTGTAAGTTCTATCTCAAAGTCTACTCGACCAATTCACTTTAAATTGGGACAAAGCTTAGTTTATAGCATTTGTCGTATGAACGGATGATTTTTTGATACGTTTATCCATTTATTAATAACAAATGATGTTTTTGGTCGAAAATAGAATTTTTTTCTACAGCTTGCTATTTTCGTAATTTCAAAAAAGGATTCGGCCATGCGGAAATTTCATTATTATACGAAAAGTACATTTAAATTTTTACTTTATTTCACACGACCTTAGTACCCGTGCGGAAATTGAGTTGGGGCTGTGATCGGGCCCCAATAATATTCCCCTAACTTTATTCGGGCCCTAATCTAAAGGCACATGAGGGCCGTTAGTGGCCGGTCACACTTTGTCAACAAGGGCCATTAAAGGCGCAACGACCGGGGCCTTATAAGTTGCCTCAATGGCGCCTCATCAAAACCATTATAGCGCCCTGAAAATGCCTCAACGGCGCCTCATCATAACCATTTCAGCGCCATAAAATATCCGCATCTGTGGATATACGTGTACGTTGAACGCGTCAGGGTATATCTGTATTTGTTTTTATGTAATTGTTCATGTGCATAGGTGTGGGCGTGAGTACATGTGTATGTATGTGTGCGCGCGTAGAAATGTGATTGCGTCTTTGCATGTGAACCTTTTTGACAAACTGCCATGACAAAATTAATACAAAAAATAATCCATTCTAAGGAATGGATGTGTAGTAGAAATAAAAAAAAATATATGGGTCTACTGAATCACTAGAATCTATTTCCATTGAGGGGAAGATCGGGAAAACGAAGACCAATTTATTTACTTATCCTACACAGTCAGATAAAGTTTATGAATGGGAAATATCAGCGAAATCTTCAGAAGAAATAAGTTTCCCTATGATGAGTATTGAGCGGAAATTAGTTGCTATAAAAATGTCGAGAAAACCGGTTGGGACTGTTCACATTTATGCGCTAGCATTACTCCATGTATGAGTGAAACCATGAGTAATTGTTTGTATCTATGTAAAAGGTTTTTTTAATTTGCTAAATAAATACTGTCTGATGTTTGTCTGCATATTTGTGTTCGTCGTTGATTTTTTATTTGCTAATGCCCTTACGCTTTTTCCCAATTTGCGTTGGATAATATTATTCGATCGATGTATATAATCGATTTGAATAATTGAAATTCCATCAACCATATAGCCTAAGCTATTTATACTGGTTTATCACTATAATAGTCAGATCTGGACCTATTGTGGAGATCCCTACTTGTTTATCCTTATACTGGCCAAGTCTGGGCCCGTTGTGGAAATCCCTACTAGGGAAAGCACTAGGAAAGCCCTGAAAGGCTCTTATTTTTATTAGGGATGCCCTATCAGTTTTCCGCACGGGATGTTTGTTCTGTCTGAAGCAGTCAACGTTCCTTTATGAAGATCATGACATGACTAACCTTGTTATTTTTCAGAGTGAGAGGTTTAATAACGAACACGTTTTAAAAGTAAAGAGTTGAGTTCAATAAGTTTAACTTCAGTTGTGTTGAACGAACCTGAGAAGATTAGGTCAAAATGTGTGCAACCAATAAAAAAGTGAATAATTCAGCATTTGTTGTTTTATTTGTTATTAAAAAATAAACTCTTTATTTGAAAAATAAAGACATTTCGTTGGTTTAATACGATAAAAAAATACATTTTTTTAAATTGAACAGCCCCCTGGAAGATTCTACAGCCTCCTGTCACGAATTTTCACAAAATCGTCCATAACCCGTGCAGAAATGTGACCGGGCATTCCCTACTCTGAGTTCGGCCCTGACCAGACTTGCTTAGTCTGATTTACCTGACCGGGCCCTCTCATGGAACAAAGCGGGAAGATCGCAGAATCGTTTTTTACGGCTTACATACATTGCGAGCAAGTACATCTTCACGTAATGTCTACCCGGCCAGAACATTGGCATGTTTTGAAAAGTGGAGCCTGTCTTTAAGTACCAAAAAAATGCTACTTTACTTTTCACCTTATCAAAGATATTTATAATTGATTGGGATGAAACTAATGCATCTGTTGTAATTCTATTCATCATTAAAAGCATTCATTTCATCAATGATAATCGACGAGGATAACAATGCTTATTATGAATACCGGGATTACGATAACTAATGATGTGAGCATAAGGAATAGCAAAATTAGTTGATGAGGCAAAAAAGTAAAGCAGATCGTTCGTGGTTTTTGAACGCCTTGTCGTCATGTTGGGAAATATCACTGTTCTGGCCGGGAAGACATTACGTAAATGTATTTCACCAAAAGTCCGCCAGGTGGCTACAAGGGAAGCGCTTCGCGTAAGCAAGGTACCATCGTACGAGGATAAAAGTTCATCCTGTGAGTTGTACCACGTACAGAAGTGCTATGCTCACTAGGTGCACTTACGCTTATGATTTCGCTATACTTGTGAAAAAACCATTTTGCACTCTAGGCCTTTTCCGCCCGGATAGTTGTCTGTGTACGTTTTTCTGTCTATTTACATATCAGGAAATGCGAGCACGCGTATGGATACACTTATATAGTACCTTAGCAAGTAGATAACCAACAAACAATATGTTGTCGAAATACTAATTTGAATACACTCCCGATTTTACCTTTTCAAGGATTCCAAAAACGCTGAAACGTCATTTTTTATTTCCTCGTTTGTTCCTGGTCTGTTCCCCAGATAGGGAACGGCGGATCGGGTCCTTTCACCGTTTCGAGGGTGGAAGGCCAGACCAGAGCCTGATATCATCTAGGAAAGGCAGACGAGGGGCAGTACTTTTTCCCGACTCAAATTTCTACACGGGAAGTTGCCAAATAAGGAGAAAATGTGTCGGATTTTTAAAGACATATGCTTAATTTATTACTGCCTTCCGTTGTACATTCTGTATTTTTCATCTTTAAGAAACAAAAAAAACATGCATAGGGCACCATTATATGGGCCACTTTCCAATTAGTAGAATAACACGCATTAATGACATACATTTTCTTATCAAACTTCATCAAACACGCGTTTGCATGTGCAGATCTCTAACTTTTTATTTGACGGTCGAGGAAGGCAGGGGGTGGTCGATCGACTGCCCGCCTTCTCCCTCCCTTTAGCGAGAAGGGATTCGCATATACATCGGGTCGGAATTCCATGAATGCGAAATGTAATCCCTACCGCGCGGGACCAAAGCGAGCCAAAAGTTTGTATATTTCAATCGCATTTCGCAGTAACAAACTGCGAGTGGAGCAAAAGAGCGCAGAGTGTGAGTCGAAGGGTATAAAAGGGTGAAAAAATTCTCGAGCTGTATTCGCGCAAGCGCATGTACGTTGAGCGCGGTATATTTCTCGTGTCCGAGAAGAATAGCGCCTCGTCCTGAAAGTGCGCGCGGGCGCGCGGATAAAGCTCAAAAAGTTTCGCGCCCTGTCGCGATTGGGAAATTTCACCGGCGCGCCAGATATTTTTCAGACCGATAGCGTAAGAGAATCCATGAAAAATACGAGACCTTTTTTTGTCATGTCTGCGCGAGAACGAGAAACTTTTCTGATAAATGACCCGAGTTCGAGTGCGAATGTGTGTATAGATATATATATATATATATATATATATATATATATGGACGATCTGAAAATTCCCATGTAGGAACGTGACGGTGCTCGTTGGTCATGTATTTGCGAGATTGCGTACCAACGATCGATTCTCTGCGGACAGTGAAAAATATTGCCATACATCGAGGGCTTTTTCGCATATATATAAACGTAATTATATTAAAAATGGTATCTTCTTGCTTTATTTAAGGGCTTACCCTTATTTGAAATATTTAAAAATATCGTTTTTTAGTTTCCGATGGATTCTGAAAATATAATATTTCAAAAATATTTTCTAAAAATGTCAAGTCGATCCGTTGAAAATTGGAGGAGTCCGGGCGTCTATAGGTAGGTTTCGCGAACCGGCGAACTTTGAACGCGTTTTTCTTAAAATGACTTTTTTCAAAATCAGTGTCTACCATATATCGCAAAAAAATCTCTGCATCGATCAACTTCAAATTTTACAAGCTCCTTTTACATATTAAAAAAGCAGTGCGCGAATTATGGCATTTTCTCGATGCATCGTTTTTTTTATCAACGGAGGTAGAGCGTTTTTTTGTCAACGAAAATCAATACTTCCCGTTTGAAGTTTCGCCATTTTTTTAAAAGTCAATATTTTATGAAATCCTGTTTTTATTTTATTTTATTGAATTTTTTATTTCGGATGATTTGTTTCCGAGCAGCAGTGGTCATCGCGAACAACATTTTTTAAACATCGGTCTGCACAAAACATTGTATATACCACATTAATAAATATTTTTCAATATAATAAATGTATAAGATACTTAAAAACATACTATTTAATTGAAAGAAAAAAAAAATTACAACCTGCACACGTTTTCTTCGAAAAGATTCACGGTAATTTCTCTTGACCACGAGCTAGGCGTCAATACCTCTCGTTTATAGGGTCAAAAGTTTTTATAATTGCAGTTGGAAGTCGAACGATAATTTATATTTTCTTCAACTATTTCGTAATTTTTTTTTACCAATCTATATGTAAATGTCATTTTATTATTGTTGTAGTTTTCTTACCATTTAAAATTCGTAGCACACAGAATGAGTCTGATGTAGTTTCCAAAATTGTGCATTATATATGAACTGGTTTTTCTCATACGAATAAATGTATCGTCTCGGTGCCTTTTTTAGATACCTCTTTTTTGTAATGCGGAAGTTTCCATGGTTGCAATTGGAAATTGAACGATAATTTTCACCGTTATTATATTATTTCGTCATTTTGTTTTCTTTAGTAATTGCAAACCAATTTTATTTTAGGCTTTCGGTATTTTTCTCAGTATTTAAAATTAGTGGCAAGCAGGATAAGCCTGGTGTAGTTTCCAAAATTGTGCACCTGCGCATCCAAAGGTGTGCATGATGTATAAATTGGTTTTTTTCATATACAAAAACGTAAATATATAAAAATTGAATGTTTTCGCGTTCTTCTTTCCATACCTCTCCTTTATGGTGTCAAATTCCTTTATGGTGTTGTTACTAGCTGCAATTTAATAGATTCAGTCGCAATTGAAAATCCGTTCGATTTTCAAATTGTTAGAGATAATTGTTTTTTAATTTCACCATTTCGTAATTTTTTTTACTCATCCAAATACACTTTTATTTTATGATTTTGCTATTTTTTCACCATACTCAATCCATTTTTCCTTATGTTTCGAATTATGCAAAATCATGGTCTACAGAATGAGCCTTGTGTATTTTCCAAAATCGTGCATTGCCGATACGTGACTGAAAAGTCAAGTATTCCGAATGGAGCAACATTTTAGTGGTCACGTTTCCAATTTTTATTCAAATTCACAAGGTACACGCGTAATTTTTTTCTCGATATTCAAAGCAAGTATTTTTCGTCCTCCAGTATGATTGAAAAAAGAAAACCTTTCGTGGTAAAAATAACTGAGATCCAAGATCCTTCGAATTTGCAATCAACTGAGTCACTCGTACGCGAGGGTAGTTTTTAATGACAGTGCGCGGCGTTCTCGCGCGTACATACAAAAGCGAAGAACTTCAAACTTGGCTGTTTGGGTTTCGGGAGTTTTGGTATCACGATCCCCCATTTGTAAGCGCGCTTGTCTCAGCTGTTTTCTAGACTCTGTCTCAGCAATCGAGAAACTTTAATCGCACGTGGTAGTTTGTGCTTTGAGAATGGATGAATAGAAATAGATATACAGGGTGGCTGGAAAAGTGACGTCCAAAAGGAGAACCTAAGTTTTTGAAGTCAATTAGGAGTCGTTCAGACTAGCATAAGCGTTTTTTAAATTTATTTGAACTTTTATGACTGATCCTCTCAAGTTACTTTTTAAACTTTTGATCAATATCTAAGGCATTTGGGTCCGTGTTTAGTTGTTTATTTATTTATTGCTCAACAGTGCACTTCATAACGACAACACAAGTTTAAAAAACGCGAAGAAAGTACATACACAAACAATAAGAAAAAATGCTTTTTTTCTCTAAAACTAAGAAAGATTGTGTAACATACATGGAGGTGATTCGGATAGGTATTGATACGATCTAGATTTTCCTTTTGGAAGTCATTTTTCGGGCCACCGTGTAGATACACACACACACACACACACACACACACACACACACACACACACACACACACACACACACACACACACACACACGCACACATATATATATACTAAGAGTACAGTCCTCAAAGTTAAATGCCTTGGAAATCACCTTTTCCATGTATATATATATGTGTGTGTGTGTGTGTATGTGTATATGTATATATACGTACACATACAAACATATGCTTTATCTTTCTTTCACCGTATAGGGACAAACTTCCGGTTTTCGAGTCTTCCATTCTTTGGAGCCCGAAGCCCGGAAGTGTGCACTCTCGGATATTGAACATACTCTCACAGACTTCTCGGCATAAGTTTGCTTTGCTTCTCTTCAGCCCTTCTCTTCTTACTTTTGAATGGCTTTCGCAAGTTTGGTTTTTTGCCACGTGGAAAGCAAAATGCAGCAAAAAATATATATATATATGCATCAACACTAGATATCGATTCACATTTGAGTGCGGTCGTGATGAAATTTATCGCTTTGTTTATCGTGTACCAGGGCATTTGTGCGCGAAAATCTGCAGAGCATTCGCGAAAAATCTGATAGCGTTCATTGATTTCGTAATTGACAGGGATACCTAGCGTTTCAGATTATATCTTTACGAACAAAAACGACTCCATATTTTTGATCCTTCGTTTTTTATTATTATTCAAAAACGTTTTTCGCGAATGACAGAATTATATGATAAAGAATACTTTTAAACATTGAAGTAGTTTTCACAGCCTAAATTTGGCAGAAAAAATTAATTTGTGCGATTTAAAAGAAATTTGCGGATGTAACAAAATGTTGCTGAAGTTCGCATCGTTGGAACGCAACGACAGTTTTTAATTATTTTTATTATCACCTTGAATCTTTTTTCGCAGCTTCTGATTATAAATTTTCAATAATGATTCTCAAAAATGTTTCTGTGAATGACGTAGCCTAGATGTACAAAAAAAAACGAGAATACGATAAAAATATTTTTTATATACCACAACCATGTTTTCCTCGTTTTTTCGTGCGTGTAAACAGGACCTATAAAAGGTCTTTTAGGGCCTAGGCCTTAAAAATTTGTGCGTTTGCATTTGTCACGCTCACGGGCATTGAACGCCGCTGTGAAACAGCTGTCACTTTCACCTAACACTGCGACAAACTTGTATCGGGATAAATAACATATATTTATTCATCCCGAAATCATTTTCACAAATAGTACATTCAAATATAATGATGCATTTAAAAAGTACTCTGATATAACGCAATTATGTTTTCCTTGCTTATTCATGCGTGTGAACGGTGAACGCCTTGTTATAAATTATTAATAAGATAGTACATTAAAATATGCTGATGCATTACAAAATTACGTTTGATGTCAACGGGGCGGCGCGCGTAATGCAGTTTCCGTGTGTGATACAGCTTCCATGTGCAATGCACATTCTGCACATGCTTGCAGCCATACGTTTTTCACAATACAAAAGCTCGGAAAAGATGGTTTTGTTATATAAATAATCGTGTGCACCATGGAGACAGGGTCTTTTACGCCTCGCGCGATGTTTTCGGTACTCGTCTTCGCCTCGCGCGCTAGTCTACGATTCGTACTCAAATGAACATCGCGCTCAGCGTCAGTCCCACTTTGTCTCCTTGGTACACAATGTACTATTCGTTGCATTCTAACGATGCAAACTTCAACAGCATGTGAAAGAGGTTATTTCCATTGGAGTCCAACGACGCAGTCTTCACAATGTTGCCGACAAACAATTTCGGAGTTCGTGGAAACGTATTGGGTGTCAAGTATGACTTTGCGGATTTTCAATGGATGGCGTATCTCGTCCTGGTGGTATTATGTTGAGGTTGATAATACTTGCATTCGAAATGCCTATACGCAGCTGTCAAACGTAGTTGATGCTATTTGACTGAAGTGTAGACATTCCTTATATTTATCGTATTGAAAATATCTACTTTTCTACCGAGCAAACGTCATTTTGCCGTGGTCTCACTTCTTTATTTTATTTAAAAGAAAACTCCAGTTAAGCGCCATCTTTCGTTTGTGGATGCTTACAGACGACATGCTCCATCGGTAAGCGTGTGTGAAAAGTGGTTTCAACGCTTTGGAAAGCATGCTTTCGGTATGAATGATAAACCGAATGGAAAGCTGCCGAGAAAAATTCGCAGACACAACTGGAAGCATCACTGGAGGACGACGCGTGTCAAACGGAAAAAGAATTGGTAGCAGCTTCAAATGTTATCCAATAATGAATTTCCTTACACCTGAATGCCGTAGAAATGGTCCAAAAGCAAGAAAATTGGATGCTATACGAGTTCACAGCATGACAATGGCAGATGGCATATTCATGGATGCGTCAAGAATTATCGGGCAGGAATGAACTGGGAGATTCTACCACCCCGCCATATTCGCTATTACTCCCTCAGATTACTGCTCGTCCAATCTATGGGGTCAACCTTTTCTAGATAGCGGTTCAGTTCTTATGAAGAAACCAAAATTCGGCTTCATAACTGGCTCGCTCCAAAGCCACTAAATTCCTAGCAGCGTGGAATCCGTTTTGGCATAAAAGATAGGCAAGGGTTGCAGCTTCCCATAGATTTTGGATAAAGTAAAAATGATTTATTATGATTCGAATCAATGAGTTATTCCATCAAAAAATTCCTAAAGCCACATTTGTACACCCAATAAGATTTTCAGAGTGGACTTGCACGACCATTTTTTTAAAAATCCTTTCTCCGAGGATTAACCCAATTGTTCAATAAGCTCACGGAGCTCGTTTCCGTCGTGAACGTTTTTCATCGAGAACGCTGAGCGGGCACGAGGTAGTGCTCGGTCAGCATAAAACGTTGCGATAATACTATTCGAGGGGAGTGCATGCCCGTTAATGTTGTACACACATACATGTCTCTGTACGAAAGTGGGTATACATATATTGAATGTTCACCAGCGGACTTCGTTACCGAACGAAGTACTTCGGGGTCCCTTCGGGCAATTTGTAAAACAATGCCGTCGCTATAAATGGCTTCCCTCTATTTCCCATAAAAATTACACGACGATAAAAGATAAAACGTTACGTGTTGCTGTATAATTAAAAAGGGTAAAAGTCTCGTTGTTTGGTTTTTTCGTTAACTTTGTACACAATATATAGTGCTCGGCAAGACGTGTATGTAGCTCTTGCACTCCGTATTATCGTGTACTCTTTAATGATTTCATGGCTCTCCTTTTATCGCTGTATACGTGCAAGCGTGTATTTTGGGGTAGCGTTTGTTGCACACGAACGATAAATGAGGTTTTCCGCGATGTGCGGCGCACACGATCCTGCTATCACGTCAAAGCACTACGGCTAATTTTTCTTAATACGACTCGTGCGCGGCTCTTATGGTCAGTTGTTCACGATGGCAGGCAATATCCATCGTGGCGAATGGCCGCCTGCGTTCGGAAAAAGATAACGGAATTTAGTGGTACAAGGTAAAAGTGACATTTGAAAACAGTAGATAGAGGAGAAAAGCGTCAATGGGAGCCCGGGAATGGTGGGTACGCGGTAGAGTACAGAGCGCCATTTTTGTTCGGTACGTTTTGTATTAACTTTATTGTGGTATAAATATTGATGATAAATATATAATATAGAAATGTATTGATCAGTAATATATTAACGATACAAATATATTTTTGATTATAATATAATAGAAAATAACGAGGAAAAAAAAATAATAACCTTCTGTATGTATGGGGAGATTCATTATTATTATTATTGTTAGCAGTGACGTTGTTGGCGTGCTAAATCAATAGTAATAACAATGAAAGTAGCGATCGTAATCATACTAATAATAATAATAGTGCAATGTATAGCCTGCATAATGAATTACATTGTACTGTGCAGGAATTGACGCAGGGATCCAATTGCATTTATATACTTGTCCCCACTTGCTGATAGGAATCCAATGGAGTATTGCTTTGGATCCCTATACTAAAACGTCACGCTCGTATATTGGATTCTAATCGGGATCCCCATCGGAATCCAATATACGAGTGCGAATTGAATCCTAAAGGATTCCCATATTATTGAACAGAATCCGACAAGATTGAGGATGGATCCCATCGCATTATGTACTTTGAACTTTCCAAATGAAAAAGTATAGATATAGAAAATTAGTCATTCTTAAAAAAGTATTAATGTTATCTGGAAAAAGTACTCGGTAAAATAAGTATAGCTTAAAAATCAATTTGAATCACATTAGTGAAAATCCGCTGTAATTATCATTTGTAATTCATTTTACTGCACTTTGAGACAATGTCATCACGCACGTACACGCTCATGAAGCATGCTGGTTATGTTGCATCACGCCGGGTTTTTTATTGTGACTTTTCACGTGTTTTCGATTCGAACGTGGTAAGAATTCGCAAACGGCGTTCATCGCGGAACAGAGCCGACTCCAATTGGATCCCAATGGGACTGCCTATGCGCGATGTCGATAACAATGACCTATAGAGATGTGGGTCCCTCTTGCGACTCCCCAACAAATTTGTCCACGGGATAACAAAGGGATAATTTTTCGCGACATCCAATCAATTCCGGTTGAGATTTTCAAATAAACATTCTCTAACGACGTCAATCGGGAAATAGGACGGAATTCACTTACAGGAAACATCACTTAACTGTCCGCTTTCGACTTTGATGAAACTCATATGTGATAAACCATTGGAAATTGTTAGACACGTATTTTTTTTAATCTGCGGAAGAAAGTTTTTAAGGGGGGAAACGACCTCCCAGAAGAAGAATCTTGGTTCTTGTTTCATTCAGATCGGTGGACTGCTTGTGGGTGAAACTGCAAAACTACCCCCCCCCCCCGAAACGCCTTTCTTTGAGGGGTGGTTTCCCTTCTTAAAACCGTTTTTCCGCAGATAAAAAAAAATACGCGTCTAATAGTTTTCAATGCTTTATTACACATACGAGTGTCAACAAAATCGACGGCGGACACTTAAGTCATATTCCTTGTTGGATCCTAATGTGAGATCCAACGTGGGGCGTTCCTAGCAAATCCCTATAGGGATGTGGTAGGGTCTGGGGAGTCACCGACAAAGGGGGTAGCCGGTTAAGGGGGGTCTGACGGCCCCCACCGAGTTTGATCGAATCGACCCAAAAACCTGAAAGAGGGCTGAAAAACAAAATTTTAGAGATATTTTTTAACCCCCTAAACCCTTATGAAAACACCATAATCGCAAAAAAAGCGTTTTTTTTATGTTTAATTTTTTTTCGAGCTTTCAAATGCATTTTAAAGCGGTTTTAACACAACCAAAATTTTGTTTCAGATGTGTAGACATGCCCTGAATTTTTCCAGATTTTTTCGTAAAGTTAAATCATGTGCAACATAATTTTAATGGTATAAAAACCGTAAAAAATCGTCATTTTTTGTATTTAATGCTATGGTTTTTATTGACGTATTAATGGTAAAAAATCGTGCACCATAGCATAGAAAGCTACTATCTTCCTCTACAAAATGACGCTAATTGGGCTCAATTCGGTCGTCTCTAGCGTCCGAAAATCAAACTTGAATAAATTCCGTTTTTATAATTTGAGCATTTTCAGTTACGAAAATGACACAAAATCATATTTTTCAATTATTTTACTTAATAAAAGTACATTTTGGGGTTTCTGAGGTCGCCGATTACAAATTTGATGTCAAACAGCTAACAAAAAAAAAAAATTACACATGTCATCAAATGAAAATGGTATTTGCTATTTCGGTTTTTTCAATAATTAAAAGTCATTGTATTTTAAAAAATCTATTTATTTATAATAATATTACATACATTCATCTAATATATACATTAAACAGACACAAGTAATACATACATTGCAACATGATTGTTATGTTGTTAATCTTCGTCACTGTGTTCTTCAATAACAGGTTCGACATTATCAACGTGAAATAGATTCGTTAGAATTTGAGCTGGGCGGATGATTTTGGACAAATACCGTGCATGACTTAAAAAGTAAATGATTGTTGCAACGTGGGCACAGCAACCAACAGTTCTTAGCCCATTTGCACAATCACATACGTAGTTTTTTATACCGTTATATCCAATACTGTTAGGGTCGTACTGAACGTAACATCTGTATACTTTCTTGTTTATATGTCTTGATTTAACTTCACATTTCAAAATGGTATCGTCCTCCAACAAGTATTGCATATTCAAAAGTCCTTCTTCGGTATACATTTCAGCTAAGTATGAAACAGTTTGCGATAACTGGTACGAGCCAGTGAAAAGGATCTTCAAATCTTGCTCTGTCATTTCCGGAAAGTCTAATACGTCATTTGATGTTAACGGTTTGAAGATCCTTTTCTTCCTATTCCAGTTTTGTTCTTCCACAACTTTCGCTAAAGAATTGTCAACGTCTTTTCTTTTCAACATTTGCTCGGCAATTTGATCTTGTAAATCGGTATCGCAATTCAGTCTTTTTCCAAACTCATTAACCAAAAAATTCGCTACTTTGCAATAAAGCATCGCTGAATCCAACATGTTGTTGTTAAACTTATTATGCAAGAGTTTGAATTTACTACCGATTATACCGTGGACAGCCTCTACCACCCACCTCAATTTCGTAACAAATCGACTTTCGTTTGCTTCATTTGTTGGAAGTTGCTTTCTTTTGCCTTTCAACGCTGGCATCAACACAACGAACCCTTGAGATTCTAACCAATCTTTGACGTCTCTGAACCCCCTGTCAAGTATAAAAACATCCCCTTTTTTGAGGATTGATCTCAAGCCGTTCGGATCACTTAGTACATGTTGTAAGATTTTCGCATCATTCACAATTGCTTCGTACGGTCCGTAAACATCTATTACATATCCATCTGTGGCACAAACTGTGAAGGGTTTACAGAGTGGACACTTTTTCTGACCAGAGAAAGATTTTTTTTGGTAACAATTATTACTACTTTTTTGGTGTCGAAGGTATGAACCATCAGCAATCAAGAGCAGGCGATCTTCAAATCCGTGTAATTTTTTTACGTAAGGCGACGTGTGATTAGCAATTAAATCTTCGCGAGAACATGCCCGAGCTCCGAAACGAAGTGGAAAGACGTCTTTCGCGAATGAATCCAAAACCGATTTGCAATAAGCAGATACTAGTTGTTCAGATTTGATATCGAAAATTGACGCAGTGATTGTGTTGGAATTTCCAGTTCTTAATTTAAAAAGGAATATTAAAAGAGCTTGATTAATACTGCGATTTTGAGAATTTCGCAAAGTGACCAACATGTTTTTTAGAGTCTTGATTTCTGCAACTGTGTATCCAGTTAGCGATTTTATGCGCTCTGCCGATAAATTGTAATCATCTACTCTGTCTAAAATACTGTTGTCGCATTTTTTGGACAGTGCATCCAAAAATAATGCCAACTCTTGAGAACTGATAGTACAAGTATTCGAAAATATTTTCAAGTTTGAAATTTCGTCAACGTACATACGTTCACTGATAAGATGTACAGGACAACAGCGATTGCCTTTTGGAATGAAAATTCGTGAACTTATAAATACCTGTAACCTCGCTTTAAACGGAACAACCGGAGATGTCGTAATTAGAGTAAGACATACGCAACAACATTTGTGAGTCGCGGTAACTCTGTTGAAAGGCATCTCGATCATTTCATAGTCCGGTTCTCTTGGACGAAGAACGTAAGGAGGGTCCTTAGAAGATTGTGATGACTGTCCTGTGGAAGATCCAGACTCCGACCGTGACAATTGTTGCGGAGACTGTTCCGAAGATTGTTCTGTGTCATCTGATACTGTCAAATTGGAGAGTGTTGATGAATGTCTCTCTACAGGATCGACAGAATTTTGTTCGCGATCAACATCTGGCAGAGGATTTTCCTCGGGATTGACGTTTGGCAGAGGATTTTCTTCGGGATTAAAATCCAACTGAAGATTTTCTTCAGGATCAGAATCACTGCTCGTCGATGGTGAAACCGTTCGGGATTTAGCGATTGCGGAACGACACAGATGACATAAAACGTCACCTTTCTCTACTCGTTTACCTAGTAGTTTAGTATATAAGTGTACGTCATCATCTGAAGAAATGGACTTCTGTTTTCCGGTATCATAACGCAACAATCTGTTGCATCTTATGCACCTTTCACCAGCCGTACATTTTCGTTTTTTCGGTGGCATCGCACAGTTTTTCCTAAAGAAAAAAAAAGAACATTGTTATTTTTTTTATTATGATTAACAAATTATTTTTTTTTTTTTTGAAAAAAATGAAAAAAGTAACTGAAACCCGGAATAAAAAAAAACCATAATTAAAAAAACAAATAGAACAAAAGTAACGAAAATCGAAAGTACATTAAAAATTGTAAATCAAAACAAAAAAAATGTTGAAAACATCGGTAAACAAAACAGAAATAAATTATTGTATTCCAAATCATTTTTTATTGAAATATCGTTTCGTCTTAGTTTTGTTTTTTTTTTTTGCTTTTTTAAAATTCTTTTCATGTGAGTGAACTAAACAACAACTTGAAGTTGACGGCCACCTTCTGTACGATTTCAAGTCGACTATAAGGCAAACGATTGTAGATTGAGGTTATGATTATAAATCAATTTTTATGTTGATTGATATTTAAATTGATATTCAAACTCACCTTAGAATACTGCTTCAATCACTTCGTGTTGAGATAGGCAGGTTAAACGATAAATTAAAAAAACGCTGTTAACAAAACAAATAGATTTGTTTAACGGAGCAGAGCGCGTCGCATGACGTGTGTACTGGACGGCGGCTGAACACAGAGAGAAAGAGAGACCGCGTGGAGCGGGGTTCTCGATGCGTCAGTGCGTAGTGGGCATGCGCAGTACCGTGCGGAGGGGCATACGAGCCTAAGGCCCACGTGGGTACGGTGGCCTTAGGCACTCGGGTACGTGGCTTAATAAGGTACAAGTTGGGATTTTCTCCGCCAGGTGACAGTTTAGTCGGGGAATTCCAAATTTTTTTTCTGAATAATACGTAATTTTTTGTTTGTTAATATAACTATTGACAGCTGTTACGATTAAAAATTCGTGTATAAGAATGAATTTATAATCAGCGACCTAAAAAATCCTTATTAATATCGTTCCCATAGCTTTTTTAAAAAATTTCAAAAATTAAAATATTTTTTCTTCGTTTTGACAGCTGTCATGTGACAAAACTAATTTTTGACATCAAATTTGTAATCGGCGACCTCAGAAACCCCAAAATGTACTTTTATTAAGTAAAATAATTGAAAAATATGATTTTGTGTCATTTTCGTAACTGAAAATGCTCAAATTATAAAAACGGAATTTATTCAAGTTTGATTTTCGGACGCTAGAGACGACCGAATTGAGCCCAATTAGCGTCATTTTGTAGAGGAAGATAGTAGCTTTCTATGCTATGGTGCACGATTTTTTACCATTAATACGTCAATAAAACCATAGCATTAAATACAAAAAATGACGATTTTTTACGGTTTTTATGCCATTAAAATTATGTTGCACATGATTTAACTTTACGAAAAAATCTGGAAAAATTCAGGGCATGTCTACACATCTGAAACAAAATTTTGGTTGTGTTAAAACCGCTTTAAAATGCATTTGAAAGCTCGAAAAAAAATTAAACATAAAAAAAACGCATTTTTTGCGATTATGGTGTTTTCATAAGGGTTTAGGGGGTTAAAAAATATCTCTAAAATTTTGTTTTTCAGCCCTCTTTCAGGTTTTTGGGTCGATTCGATCAAACTCGGTGGGGGCCGTCAGACCCCCCTTAACCGGCTACCCCCTTTCTGCTCGGAATATATAATATATTATTAAATGTACTGTAATAATAAATAACAAGATAAATAACATTATTAGGGTGATGCGTAGACTACCGAACGGTAGGAGTTTTACCGATCTTCCATGGTCCTGAAGTGTGCACCTTTCGAACGCAACGAAATTTTGTTTAAAATCCTTTTTGCTATCCAAAATATTACTTTGCCGGTTTAAGTTGTTAAACTTAGCAGAATCATAAAAAAAACGTTCGAGTGATCGTCATACCTCAGAACTGCCAAGAAATGTGAATGATAACGCGTTGATGATTTCAAAAAATGAATTCTCGTTGCGTTCCAACGATGCAAACTTCAACATCACGATTTTCCTACAATAAAAAAATTAAAACTCGGTGAAAATGTAAACACCTCTATCGGCACTGGTTTTTCCCAGTTTCCCTGTGGCCCCGGGAAAATGTGATACAGTAGTGTATTTAGGAACCGTGTGGACTGCGGAAGATACTCCGGGGACGCTCTCTCAGAAACCAAAAATAGCGAAGTGACAAGTGAGGGGTAAAACGTGAAAGGGATGGGATCGTAAAAGCTTAGGTGTGGCCAATCACTGCCCCCCTTATTTTACACGGTAACCTTTCAGAGTCCTCCTATGTGGGTGTAGCGAGGCAGGCTCGAGGCACTTTATAAAAGGACGCGGATCCTTTGGGTCAATATCGGCTTCACGATGGAAGTCTATGCTTCCTTGTTTCTCTAATGCGATAACGGACAAGAGCCTCGGGCAGGTATGTATAGAGCGTGACATAAAAGTAGGGAATTGCGAGGAGCGAGGCTGCACATCCTTTCACCCATCACTGAGTATAGGAATGGAAAAATATATATATGTGTGTATGTACGCATACACACACAGATAAAATAGCATAAAAATGAAACGAGCGTCCAGTCGCTGCTTTTATTGCTGGGTAAGCTCGTACAAACCGCGAGACTAACACTTCCCATTGATATCGCAAACTGTCACACAGTCAACTATGGGACAGTAAAAAAACTGCCAGCAATAGAATTGTTTAGCATTTTTCTTTCCGAGGTCGTTTTTTCGTAACGTTTTTCCTCTTTCTCTGCAATAAGTATTTGCAATTCTTATAGTTCTCCAGTTATATGAGGACTATGAGATGTGCACATACATTAGTTCAACATCGTAAGCACTGGTGTAGATAGTTCTGGCAACAGGTCAGGTAGATCTGCTTATTTGGCGTCAAATAGTTGGCAGTAATGGATGGAGAAAATGTCAGCAGAGAACATTTTATATATTCCAAAAGGTGCATTTTTAATGCAATTTATGCACTTTGTCGAATCCGGTGCTATGATATTTTGCAGAATTCATGAGGCTGCAGTTTGCATCGTTGGAGGGCAATTATATCGGATTTTTTTTTCTGCCCTAATTTATTTTACTAAATTTTAGTTACGAAAACGGCTCCGTCATTTTCTAAGATTACATATTTGATGATCCACCCTGGAAATCTGGACTTTTCTCGACCTGGTCGGAATCGTAACACTAGCTATAATTATTCGATTTTTAATTTAAAAAAACTAAAATTTCAGTAATTGCAGTCGCTGCCGTTTTTTTTATTTAGCTTTTATTAAGCCCCCTAATGTAAGTGAAAATTTCGCCGCATACACTTTTTTGGAACATCCGCCATTTTGTGGACGTTTTTCTTCGAAAAAGGGATAGGTACACCGAGAACTAGATTTATATAGATTATAAAAGTTCTTTATTTTTATTTTTCAGACCAATTATTGTCAAGTTATCGATTTGGCCATTGAACAACAATTTTTATGCCGAGGCTGTTCATTTTTCATTTTTCCAAATAAAAGTTCACACGACATAAGCTCAATCTGTGTTTAATAACATACCTTTTCCCAAATCCTAAATAAATAATCTAATGATAAAAAAAACAAAAATTCCCAAAATCGACCGTTTTCGGCCTATCACAGTGGTGTCCTCCCTCCAGACGGCTGTGGACGCAACGGAAGTTACGTTAGATTAACGAGGGCGGGTAGGGAGCAATAGTAAAGGGGTCAATTATAAAGGGTAAAACGTAACAGCCCGCACGAATATACGTTGGAACTATATCCTCTATATCTTCTATAAAAATAAATATCTTCTATAAAAATAAGATGAAAATATAAAAAAGAATTTTCGTTGAATTCCAGCAATGCAGACGTTAAGTCCACCGCAATTTAATCAAAGCTGTTATTTTCCCAATGCAAATGTGTGGTTTGCCCAGACGGAAAAATTCCCGACCAAAAGCATTTGATTTTTTAAAAATAAAATGATCATATAACATCCTTTGATAACCAAAAATAAATAGCCTAGCCAAAGAGGAATACTGAAAAAATACCCGAACAAATAATCTTTTCCTATCTTCAGCTTGCGGTCGTCCGGTTCAACATTTTTACTGATCCTCCACCCGATCGATAAAGTTACAACCCATCCGAAACAAATTTGTAGCTGATTAAATCTACACCCCCACACACACACACGTGTACACGTATCCGAATAAAAATGTGAAGCGTATACGTGTACTTTCGTATACTCATCCTCCGCACGCTCGTAAGCCTCGGAATACAGAGGTGGATGAAGTTCAGAGAGGCGTGTGGGTTCCAGGTATGGTGATCCGGTGGATTCCGTCGATTTTATAGACCGGATGAACAGCATATATATGAATCCCTTTTTCGCCCGTTCCGTGGTTGGGAAAGTTAAGCTGGAGCTTGCGTGAGATGATAAGTTTTAATTCCTAGAGTGCTTTCTCTTTGCGACTGGGGCGAGGAGCTGAATATTTTCTCAACATTAATTATAAGCAAACGGAGACGAATTCGACTCTCGGTCTTGCAATTAAAATGGATTGGAAGATCTGTCGAGTCTCTTAATTCCGTTTTCTGGTATCGACTATTACTCACAAGGTCGCCCGAAAAGTGACGTTCAAAAGGAAAATTCAGATTCCTCGTATCAATACTTATCTGAATCACCTCTATGTATGTATGTTCTACGATCTTTCTTAGTTTTCGAGAAAAAATATTTTTTTTCGAGTTTTCCTGTAGCGTAGGATTTTGTTTTTTTTTCTCTTTTGTGTATGTAAGTACTTCTTTCTTAGAACTTTTTAAAAACAATTGGAAGTCACTTTGACTAATATAAGTATTTTTTGTATCATCCGAACTTTAGTGACTGATCCTCCAACCTTTTTTTAAAGCTTCAGATCAAAATCCATGGAGTTTACCCTAGTGTTTAGTTGGTCATTTATTGCTTGCTAAACAGTGTAATGTCAAGCAATCAGTCAATAAAAAATCGCGGGGAAAGTACACACACACATAGTGTGTATAGTGTGATAGGTATTGATACGACGCATCTAGATTTTCCTTTTGGACGTCACTTTTCGGGCGAGCCTGCATACTGTTAGCATATATATAGACGAACTGTGCCCTCAACTTCGGCATCATCGAAATCATTCATTCATTTGTTTGTTGATAACAATTATCTGCACAGAAAATTTTGATAATTCGAAAAGCACAAATAACCCTCGATTACTCGTGGTTTTTTGTTCGTTTGTTAGTATTGTTTGGTATTCCCGCTTGTTTGTTTAATTTTCACATTTTTTCATTTTCCGTTCGTTCGTTACTTCATTGTAATTCTCAGGAACTATGTGGGGTAATGCTCAGCAGCTTATTCCAGACTCTAAGCTTAGTTTTATGTCAAATATTTATTGAAATCGATTAAGTGGCCGACTTACAAGCGAGAAATTGTATAGACAGAAAGACGGACAATCCTGCTCCAAAATACGATTTTTTCACTCGGGTTCGTTATAGAAATAACGAACCCGATAATAACGAACGATCTGCGAAGAAGTGTTACGAAAATTAAAAAACTGCAGACAAAGCACCACCTACGGCTTTACTATACGTAGAGATGGAGTTATGTATGCGGAAAGTATGTTTTGAAACCCGTTATGACGATCTAATGTTGGTTATCATCACATCTGTTTCATGGATGGTCCTTACATTTTTTTTCAAACGAGTCGTTGATTTTGGGGACCGGACGATCCCTTGAGCACTGAATGACCTTCGTATGAGCATGCTTAGATTTATCCAACGACGACTTTTATGGAGGACGGCGTGGAGGGTCCTCGAATTCAAATGCCTCAATCAACTTTCCACGCACACGCATATACAGGGTGTTCTGTTATGAATGGATAATCGTGCAGCTGTCGATAGGTCACATTTTGTTCTACTATACGCTGGATTTTGAGTTTAGTAAAAGTCCCACGGTTTTCGAGGTAAGAATAATCTGCTTTTGGTTTTTCGCATGCCATTTCTACAAATGGTAACTTTTTTTACCCGGTTTTTAAGAAAATACTCTTGGTTATTTGTTTTATCTGGGAAAGTCTTATTTTTAACCTTAAATATTAAGGAACCTTTATGAAAAAAGATCTTGTGCAGAATTTTCATACAAACCAATTCGAACATCTGACTTTGATAGCCTGCGGTGTAAAAAAATGTACTACGCATATCGTGCCAATTACTTTAAAAAGTTGCTTAGTTTTTGTTTATTCGTATCATTTGTAGAAATGGCATCTGAAAAACCAAAAGCAGATGATTTCTTTAAAAAAATAACACAAAGCCAAAATCTCGAAAACCTTGGGTCTTCGACTAAACTGAAATTCCAGCATATAGTAGGACATGATCTGATCTATCGACAGTTGCAGATTATCCATTCGTAACATGACACCCTGTATATGGAGTGTACATCGTTCATAACCTACTTTTCGTAGCGAGATTTTTCCGAGCTCGCGCAATCTCTCAGAGTCGTAGCCCGTCGAGTCTCACGAAAATTGTAGCAAACACGCCCGAATAATTCCTAAGTCGCGGTCATACAGCCCTCGAGGCGACCTAGTAACGTGTGCCTTCTTCGCAAATTCGAGGAAAAAAGACTTACCGTGGGAGATACGATTTTTTTTCAATTTTCACCTCCCGATAAGGGTCCCGGTAGGTAAAAATTTTTCTACTTTTTTGGAAGTTCATTTAGGGTTAGTTAATCCGTAACGCCAATAAAAAAGTTGGCAATCTCAATACCATGGGAGATACGATTTTTTCTCAACTTTCATCCCCTATTGAGGGCAGGTTCTGTTTGTCGAAATCCCTTAACCCCTTAACCCACGGTAAATGTGGTATAGTGGGGCTTAAGACGACCGCGGACGCAGCGGAAGTAAGGTTCGATTAGCGAAGGATTGATAGGGAATAGTAGGGAAGGGTTCAAATGACGTTCACGTTTGCATCATTAGAATGCAACAACTTCTCTGTCCATTTTTTATTTCTTTATTTTCCTTATTATCCAAAGCATTACTTTGCAATTTAAGGTTCTAGATCTGTAATAGAAATACAGCAAAACCTTTGAGTTATTTTCATAGTCTAAATCGGCCAATGAACTTTTGGGCAATTGAAAATAAGTATTTTCCGTTGCATTCCAACGATGTAAACTGCAACATCGTAGGGTTCAATTGGGAAAGGTAATTCGCAAAAACCCACAAGGATATATACGTTGGAACTCAGAAAACGAAATAAAAATATACACATACATACATATACATAAAACAGTACCTGGGCTTCGTTAAAAAGTTGTTTTCCTAGCTTGCTTCATCTTATATTTTTCGATCACATTTCGTCCCATCACGCTAATGGTTTTTTCTCCGTCAAAGGTTGAGCGTTTCCGGACGTTCATTTTTCACGGAGATATTGACTCGATGCTTCCTTGAGGAAAAAACTCCTCGACGTGGACGATGAAGAAGATGATCATCGGTGTATGTGTATGTGTATGCTTATGTGTTTATGGATATTGAAGAACAAAAATTCATCTCCCTTCCGGTGTGCTTCAATCTTATGGTTAGAGTGCAGTCATCGATTTAGTAAGCTGCGTAAAAAGTCGTTGCAGCTATATGGATTTCGCAGACGTGGGCTAACCCCCTTATTACTGGGGAATTTAATTTCCCCAATGGCGCACGTTTCCTCTCTCTCTCTCGCTCTCTCCCTCTGCCTCTCTTTCTCGAAATGCAATTGAAGCAGCGAAGAATTCAATTTCGCCCAGGGGGTCTCTCGCGAAAAGATATAGGTAGCGTAACCAGCACGAGAAGTGAAGAAATATACGAAGAAATGGGATTTCACGTTAACTGTAGATGCAGAAAGAAAAAAACAGAACCATTGGCCAAATGCGTGATCAAGAAATGTAAAAAGAAACGGCTATAAATTTAGTCATAAAGAAATCTCATTAATTTCAATCAAGTTTTTTCTGCTTCCATCAGACGTATAATTAATCTTCCGCGGTACATGTATATAAATATATATACATACGTACACACACGGATATTTATACACGCAAGGTTTATGTATCGTTTCATCTCCTTCATTGCCAAAACTATGTATTCGCTGTACCATGTTACATAATGTACAGTAACGTCAACTGGTTAGACTCGCCCTTTGCGTGCACAACGTCAGGGTACTGTCAGACTAGCTGGGATCGATGAGGCAACGTCGTGAGAGGGTTTGTTGTTGTGAGTGTGTGTGTGGTATATACATATATGGGTAAAGGACACTTTGAGCCCGTTACATCTATGTAATGTTGGCCATCAAAAAATCTGGCTGTTTTGAGGATGGTTCTAGAATTTTTCAAAACATTTAGTTGACTTTGTAGACATGAGACTTCAAATAATAGATGCTTCCATATATTGGGTGGTTGCATATGAAACCACCCATTTAGAGCAAAGAAAAGATAGGGGCTCGATAGAAAATGGATAAACTGGTTCATTCAAAATAGTTTATTCATTGATCATTCATTGCCCATCAACTGGACAGTTGATGCTCACTGTTGATTGGGTAAATCTATGGGGTTGATGGCCCATCAAGAGAGACAGACAAGCTTGGTCCATCTTGCGACCAACGATCTTATTTCACCTGGAAGAATTCAGCTTATTTAGAGAAAATCCAGTCATCTAGCCATTTTTCGTCTTCTTCGGACGAGGCGAAGTGCTGAACCGCAAGCGCCAACTGCATCGAGCGGAACCAATTCGGATCGAAGGGAGCGAAGTCTGTGGAATATGGCGGATGGTGTATTACCCAGTTCACTCCTAGGTACTTCTTAACCGGTTGAGCTACATGCATGAGCTACATGCTTGACGTTGTTTGCCGCCTTGCTGCAAAATCAACTTATGATTTTGCAGCAAGGCGGTATATGCCGATAATGATCTTCAGGTTTCCGACGGTTTCAGCTGTTCCTAACACACGTGATTCCTCTTTTGGGTGGTCTTTTGGGTTCCGTTTTGTCCGTAGATAAATCACCACTTCGGAAGCGGCGAAACCACTCTGCGTGCTTTGGTCGATGGAGAATTTTCGACGTATACTTCCTCTAGGATACGATGCGCTCCGCAACCGATGTCTTTGCCAGGAAATAATGGAGCATAACAAGCATTTGGAGCCAATATGACTTATTTGGAACCAAACTGCCGTTGTAAAGACAATTAAAATAGATGATGTTAACGCATCGCACAAATATCACCTATGGCGTTTTAGCAGGACTCAACCGACCCACCATCACGTGCATTGCCAACTATTAATTCGAAAAAAGTGTACCTAGTAAGTGTACCTAGTAAGTGTACCATACCTACATACGTACAAAAGGTATTCTATGGTGAACTCATCCGTTGATTACTATGATACTCCATTAGTGTTTGAATAATGAATAGGTACTATCTCTTTCGAGTTACCATTCAGACATATAAGCAAATTTGATTGAGGCTTTTGCACCTTGTTATAACTTTGGAATGAATATCGATTTTAAATCGGTCTATGCCTGTCTGGTTAAGCAGATTCCGGTGTGTCGATTGTCACTGCAGTTACAGCTAAAAATATGCATTGGTTTATAAATTATCAACGGGCCAAGATTGCATATCTGACCCACCATATGTATGTCGATCCAATGTGCCAAAAATAGGTGAGCAAGGTCAATAATTCATTTTAAATTTCGAGTACTATTTCATGACGTGCCACACGTTAACGGATTCCATCAGTCTACTTTTGTTCTTCGCACGTGGTGATTCACGCGATCGACGACCCCACCAGCAGAGCCCCAATTATGGATAAATTATGGATGCATGTTCTGACGCGGAATGCGCCAGATACGTACATGCAATGCACATAGTAGATCTGCGTTTAAGTGGCAGACGACCATATCCGAATATTCGCACATGGATCATCTCCGTCTCTGCATATACGCCCACGTGTATTTCCTGCTCGTTCAACGAAATTCTGGAGCAGCCTGGACATGCACGGGGAACGCGAAAATCTCCGGGAATTATGTGGAACTATTGATACACAATGTCGACGTGTACGGACGTACCTGGCTTGGGTTGCGAGCAAAACATAATGCAAAGGAGAATCGGGGAGAGCACGTTTCGTATTCGCGAAGCACTCATTGTTCGTTGAAGAACATTGAACAATGCTGCACTCGCCTATCGGTACTACCGATCGGTCGACAAATATATATCATTACGAAAAGAGCGAGGACTTCCGGTTGACCTCCGGACTAACATTCCAAAGGTCCCGGAATCGAAATCCGCCCCGGAATTAATGGACTTCTCGAATGATTATTTCGCGAAGTTGGTGGTTCGGAACCCAACGTAAAAATAGTAGGTCCGAACTGAATAAAAAGTGGGTCAGTGGAGTGAAAAGGTAGCGAAAAAAGCTGAATGTGAGGTGGGCAAATTACCGGAAACGACTAAGGACCCGATGTATGAGGGAGACCTTGGGCATGCAGACCATGGGAATGTTCATTTTCGTAAAAGGCCCGAGCAACGTACACGAAGACAAATAATTCGTTGTCAAATGGAATAAAATAAAAAAATCCGGGTAGTGAAGGTAGCAATAAATAATAAATAGGTCGATACTTGATAATGGTGGATATTTTGTGAATTTTTGACGATGTACCCATGAAAAAAAAATCCTGAAAAGGGCCGATGTCTGGCCCGGCTGAAAATATGTAGCTAATTGGTGAGAATAATGGTTCAAGATGATTATTTATGACAATGAACCAGATGACTCACCAAATCGGAGAAAAAATAAAAATATCTAACCTAATATAATATCGACTGCACATTTTTTAGTAACCAACTTCAGATGCCCTTACAAACTAACCTGCCAATGAAAACGACCGTTCACAATCAACACTCCGGTAAATTTATCATTGCAAATTGAGGGTTGTTCAAAGAGATTTCTCCCCTGCTTTTCAACGGGCACGTCTTGTCTCACTCTTGCAGACCTTAAGCCATCATTTCATTCTTCGCGGAGACAGTAATCAGGAAGGATCAACTTCTTCCCGATTCTCTATTCTTCAGTCAATAGTCTCTTGTTGTTCAACATTTCGGCAATTTTGCAACGAATTATCCGCGACAATTTAACGAAGCTGTTGTTCGAGGCAATTAGTGCAATTATTCGAGCCTCACGGTTCTGCGCTTTGACTACATTTTACCAGTCTTCGCAGCGACGTTATGAACAATGAACGAACGAGTTGGCGGTTTCGGTCGGCGGGAGGGACTGTCGAGGGGGGGGGGGGGGGGGGGCATTTAAATACCCGAAGCTCGTTAAGACAGCCGAGAGTAGCAGAGGTATTTTCCATTGTGACGTGAAACGTGTATACGCTCGCACCATGCGCGGGGGTCCGACCTGCCGCGTACTTGCACTACTTGCAAGCGGTAACACACGCGTGCGTGTATATATATATATATATATATATGTATATGGTGTAGGGATAATGTCTGACGAGGGTGGAACGAGCTTTCGCGGTTTTCAAGCCTCGTTTGAGCTCGCGTGGTCTCGAGGGAGATTTATTCACGAGTGCTCCGGCCACCAGCAAAAATCCTACGAGGCGATTCATCATTTTTACACAATCACTTATTTACGTTTGTACGAAGCATCGTGATCGGATGCCGGAAGTTTGCTTAAGCGCTTAAACCTAGTTGAAACTTTTGAAGATTTTTTGTGCTCGACAGATTCTTAAAGCAGAACATTTAAAAAATATTTTCTAAAAATTTCACGTCGACACTCGCAAAATTGAGAGTTATGATGGGTTTTCATACGTAGGTTCAGCTAACTGGCGAACTTCAAACGCGTTTTTCTCCAATTGAGTTTGTAAAAATCGGTGACCACAATATCTCAAAAATCACTGCACCGATCAGCTTCAATTTTTACAATCTTATGTTACACATAAAAAAAAAAGCGCTTGAAGAGAGGAATTTTTTTTTCGATGTGTGGTTATGATGTATATGTATATTTGTGAACGAAAATAGAGCTTCTCCTACCGAAAATCGATACTTTCACTCTAGAACGCTGCAATTTTTCAAAATCAATCTTTTGTTAAATTCTTCGTCCAAGCACTAGATAGTTTCATGCAACAACTATATACGTTTGATTTGTTTATTTCGGATGATTTGTGTCCGAACAGCAGTGGCCACCGCGAAGGACGTTTTTCAAACAGCGATCGGGACAAACGATTGTGGTTACCACATTTATAAATATTTTTCAACACAAAAATTGTAAAAGATACATAAAATCCGACTCTTTAATGTGAAAAAAAATTGAAAACCAGCACACGTTTATCCCGAAAAAATTCACGAAAATTGTTTTTTTTCCGGCCACGAGCTTGGTGTAACCCATTGAGGGGTCTGTACAAGCTTGAAAGAAAATAAAACAAGATTTTTTAATTGAATTTTCATAGCCTAGCGACTTAACTTTAAATCGCAACGAAGATTTTGTAAAAATTATTTTTTCTTTTGTGTTCTTCGCGATAATACGTTTTATGAAACGGTCTAAGTCGTATCTCAAAATCTATTCGGCCGATTCACTTCAAATTCGGACGGTGCATAGTTCATAACATTTTCTATCGTATAACCAGAGAATTTCTTTTTACGTGTATCCATTTGTTGAAAGCAATTTTTTTCTGCAGCTTGCAATTTTTGTAATTTTCACAATTTCAAAAGATATCCGGTCTGACTAAAGATCAATTATTATACTAAAAATACATTGTTTTATTTTTCATTTTAAACCACCTTAATTGTCAGGACCACCTACGCGCATTGGTCATGCAGCATCGGCGGCGGTTTGTTCAAATAATAATAACTTCATTATTTGTCAATATTTATCAACAAAATAAACTCAAACTTGGCAAGACTACTTTTGTGGTCTGCCGAGACTGCGGCATCCCAATACTTTCTTAAAAAAAAATATTGCAAATCGACTGCATAGACAACGCATTTTTCTTTCACTTTACAGAAAACGTGTTTATTTTCAATTTATAGAATTATAAAATATTATGTATAGATAGAATTTTGTTCACCATAACCTTGGTTTTTAGCTTTTAATACGATATGATCCTAAAATCCATTCTCCACGTACACACGAACCAAATTTCCGACCAAAACGTGAAAGAAGCCGCGAGCCAAAGCCAGTCAATTAAAAACAAAACATTTGTGTATTTATGATTATCGTAAATCTTTGTTTAATAAATATTTCATTCTATCATTGCAACGATGCGTATTTCACCAACAGCGTCATTGCGCGGTCTAGGCAGGTCGAGGCTGTGCGTAAGTCACGGGACCCTTAATTCAGTCGAGACGCGTCTACATCGCGTCAAGGGGTCGCGGTGTGCAGCCGTACGCAGACCCTTCGTCGCACCGGCAGCGTCATTAACGCTCAGGGGCAAAGTGAACTTGTTGTAACTTTTTTTTCTATATTTTTTTTTTCAATTCTACATCAAATTAACGAGGCTGCTGCACGGTTCACACGTACGCGCACTTTTTGCAACCCGAGAAACCGCCAGTAAGTTACCGAGGCACGACCCCTTGTTGCGCGAAGCGTAACTATGCGATGAGGGAAATTTATAAACAATTTGTGTAATCCGCAGACAAACGAGCTGAAAATGCCACGAAGGTTGCGATATATATTAGGTTGGTAAGAAAGTCTTGCGACACTAAAGTGCTCAGTTAGATATTTTTCCTAGCAAAGCAGTTCGAGAACATTTGACAGCAGAAATTGTTGGAATGTTCTAGGAACTTCCATGTCGAAGGTATTGACAATATTAGTAAATATGGATCAAAGGACACTTCGAGTGATCGCCTATTACGAATTTCTACAAGGACGCGTTCTGCAAGATCAACTGCTACTAATATGTGCAGTGAGTTCATAATACAAAGTAACTTAGTTCATCATTCAACAGTATCCCGTTGGTTTGAACGTTTCCGTTCTGGCGATATATCCTTTGAAGACAAACCTAGGTCCGCCAGGAAAACTGTTGTTGACGACGAAGCATTGCGATCTCTTCTACGAGGGTAGCCTAATGCACTGTTACGGGAGTTAGCAAACGAACCCGGCTGTAGAAAAGTAATATCATCTTGGATACCCCACGATCTCAGTGAGTCGAACAAGGCGACACGCCTTCTTATTTCTCTTTCATTGTTGCTTCGTTCGCACAGAAAGGATTTGCTCAAGGAAATAGTCACTGCAGATGAAAGCTGGGTGTTTTACGTTAACCAAACACGAAAGCCCCAATGGCTACCTCAAGGGGAAAAACCAGAACCAACTCCTGAACCATCCCGTGAAGAGAGAAAAGTTTTACTTTGTTGTTGGATTTTGTTGGTGGGATTTTGAGGGCCTGTTGTATTGTGAGCTTCTTCCGCCTATACCTCAATAAAGTCTGAGATCTACTTTACACAATTACAGAAGCTATCTGAAATGATTAAATAAAAACTCCGTAAACGTCGACAAGTTCGTCTTCTTCACGACAACGCTCGGCCCCACGTAGCTAAAATGATACAAAAATCGATTTCAGAATTAGAATGGGGAGTACCACCACATTCACCATACTCACGGGACTTAGCCCCCGTCAGATTATTTTGTATTCCAGGCTTTGAAAAACTATGTACGTGATGAACAATTTGATAATCAAACGGATCTTCAAAATACCCTTGAAGAGTTTTTCAATTCAAGACCTAAGGATTTCTGGACAGCTGGCATTCAAAGTTTACCAGAGCGTTGGACACGAGTTGTAGATGAAGAGGGAGGCTATATTATAAATCAATCTTATCTTAGTAAAATGTTATGTTTATTTAAAAATGGTGTCGTTTTCTCCGCAAGACTTTCTTACCAACCTAAGGGGGCGTCCATTAATTACGTGAGGCGTTTAGGGGGGGTCGAGCGAAATCTCACCCAAGCTCACGTGGGGGAGAGGGGGGCTTCGGCAAATATCACGTAATTTTAGTAATTTTAGTAATTTTAGTAATCACGTAATTTTTATCACGTAGGGCGAATCTCCCTACTACTTTACATGGTGGAGTAAACGGTACTACAACCGTAGTTACTTCTACTACAATTTATTTTCCGTGAACGTATGCATTTTGAAAAATCTCACGTGAAATTACGGGGGGGGGGGGGGGTCAAGCAAAATCTCACGACATCTCACCAGGGGGAGAACACATCACGTAATTAATGGATGCCCCCTAAGACGAAAATTATTTAGATTAAAAAAAAATTCGACCACGTTTTTAAAACGGACTGAAAAGTATAAAATAATTTCTGCTAGTTCCATACAGATTTATAAGCCTATACAGATTCCTAACCCCACACACATTGTCCTGAAAATTTGTGATCTTGAATTTATATTAGCTATGAAAATACTTGTAAGATTTAAAACGACAAACGTGGGGCACATGCAATAGAAAATTGATGCATGAATAGTTAACCTAAGTCACTAACAATTTCATTGCACTGCAAATGATATAAACTGTTGTGTGAGTTTTCTTAACGTCAGCTACTCTCTACACTCCATATATTACATATGCCCCACGTTCTTCGTTTTAAATCTTATAAGTATTATCATAGTTATTAAAAATTCACAATCACAAATTCTCAGGACAATTTGTATGGGGTTGGGAATCTGTATTGGGTTATAAATCTGTATGGAGCTAGGAGAAATTATTTTATACTTTTTAATGTATTCTAAAAACGTGGATAATTTTTTTTTCTTTTCCTAAATAATTTTATTTTCGTTTTAGTCTTGTGTGTTTGAAATTTTGCTTCTCCTTCTCTAGGCGTCGCTTGCGTAGGGGAGCCGTCTCCTTGACCATCGTAGAAATTGTCACTAATGCACTAATGCACTATTAATATTATCTTTTTGTAATTTTTCCTCTTTCACTAAAGGATGTTCTATTTCTTTATTTATATGTTTTAGATTTTTTTCTCTTTTTCTCTCTCTGTGACAGTCTTGCCTGTCTGCTTATTTATTTGTCATCCAGATCTGAGCTATGTTCAATGTTTCATGGCTCTAGCTCATCCGGAAGTTAGATTAAAATCGATTGCAAAATTTGTACCGAACAGACAAACAAACAGACAGACAAGAAAGCGAGTTAATATTGCATTGCTATCCAGTTCTGAGCTGTGTTTAAACTTTCAAGTCTCTACCGCATTCGGAAGTTAGTTTGAAATCGATTGCAAAACTTGTACCAAGCAGATAAACAGACAACCAAGAAAGTGAGTCAACAAAAACGTGGTAATAATAAAACGACAATAAAAATAATAATAAAAGTAATAATAAGTTAGTAGCTTCTCGCAATTCTTACGCTTTTACGAAAAAAGTATTCACCAATTTATTCGTTGTTTGAATGAACGTTTTTAAAATCTTTTTTCCTCACAAACAATTGTTCTACAAGGATACCAAGTTTTATTTCTTTAAGCAAAAGATGCTTGTGTTTTCTCGTCACCGCGTGGCAAAATTCGGGTTGTCTTTTTTTATTTCGGCTTGAGAGCGAGTCTATGTAGCTTTTTGTACAGTTGCGAACACAAAAACCGGTAGCCCGCTAAAACATGTTAGCCCCTGGGGAACCGTGCAAGAATTTTAGGTCACCAACACAGAGCACGAGGAGCAATGCGCTTCCGGGCGAGGGATTTTCTCTGTCTTTCACTTTTTTTCTCATCCTCGCCTTTCTCTCTCTTTCTCTTTTTCGTGAGGTACGATTTCTCCCACTGCTCCCTCGTTCGCGAGTCGAGCTTTTTTTTAGCCTCCGAAGGTACACTTCCGTGTGACAAATGTAAAACTGGAGTAGCAATCTTTTTTTTCGTCTTCTTTGCCGACGAAGAGAGCACGTAAGAAAAATATATGAGTCTGAGGCACATAGGTCGTAGAGCACTCGAGAACGCCGTATGTATAGTCTTTGGGATACATGTCGGGGAGGAAGCGAAAGAGAGAAAGCGAATGGCCCGAGGATGCTTGAGGACAGATATGGGCCTCATTCCCTCCTATATATTGCCCCTTCCCATATTATACACGTATTGCACAGAATGCACTACCGGATACCACCTCCTCGGCAAAAAAATAAACTTGTGTCGTCTTAACGAGGTGACAATATATCCTCATGAGCTAATACAATAATAATGATGATAATAGTAATGATAAAACAAAAGACCCGCTGATGTTGGTTATCACGGTGTTAAGCATTGGCCTGGGTCAATACTTGTATTACTTCACGATGAACTTGCCATTTGTTGTAATCCACTGTAATTGTAAATTCCAGCGCGTTTATGATACGACAAATTCAAGTTGACAGGTAGGCATCAAAATTAAGCCTTATATACGCGAAAAATATCAAAATTTTTCATTTTTTAATTATTTTTTATTCCACTAGCCTGAACTGTTAGGAATATTTTAAGCTTTACAGAATTGAAAAATTTCAAAAATTGTTAATGTTACAGCATTTAGAGCGTAAGGCGCGCCCGAGCGTAAGGCACGCGACGCGCCGACCGCCAACTTCAAAGCCGTTTCTCCACGATTCACTTTTTTGACGTTGTGAAAGTTCTAACTCTTGAACGAAGGTTCGGATTGCTTTGAAATTTTTACAACATATTCTTAGTATCATCACCTTTCGTGTGAACCACAGAAACAAAAATTGCAATGACACAAAAAATATAAAAAATGAAATACCGACAGAAAATTAAGCAAAAACTTTTAAGTTTCGAATTTTCATTATAATAATTATTTTTTAATAATATTGTTGGTTCACACTGAAGATACATTCATCATGCGATTATAAATATGTTCATTTTTTTTAGACACCCACATCGATGCCGAGAACTTTCACCATCAACGCGCGCGCAAAAAAAAATACATTGCTTTATTATGTTATATCTCCGCCATTTGTTAATATTTCTCATTTTTTTTTTACATATACTTAATCATGTGCATAAATGATCTGTAAAAAAATGTCAATATATGCGTCATTTTTTTTAGTCGCGTCTAGAAAAGTACCTTCGAACATCGGCAACATCGCGTATATAAGGCATTAATCAACGACAACTAGTTTCGCGTAAATTCATAAGGATCCAAGACTTTAATGGCAAACTTGAAACTTAATAGAAAATACAGTTGTTGGTGTGTAACATGAAAACTGTGAAATGACTTTGCTTTGATGTGTAAATGTGAGATATGGTTGGCTCGGCAACCATTCAGTTTTGTTGAGAGCTGTTCGCCTTGAGTTCGAGTGTTGGAGTGCCTGTTATTTTCAGTAATAGACTATTCTTGAATTTGCCCCCTTCTTTCCCAAATTTGAAGGAGACGCGTACTTAAATAATTCGCGCATCCTCATTGGATCTTAGAATTCCTGGACGAATTCGTCTATTGAGTGGTGGTTTATGTTAAGGGTTAACACCCTCAACAGGTATCAGCAAGATGGCCGCGATACATGGGTCGATAGAGGCCGAAAAAATAGGATTTTTGGGGATTTTTTTTCTTCAGAAAAACTACAAAATAAATCGCGATTACAAAAAAGAGTGTTTATCATACATATCAGTGACTGTATACAATATTTTTTTTAAGCGATTAATTACAAAATGGCGGCTGTGCAGCATTTATCTGACAACTGCATTTTTTAAGTTGGCCGAAAACATAACTCATACCATTTTCCACCGATTCACTTGAAATGTTGAATATATCTTGAAAAATACATTGTCTATGGAAGTACGTAGGTTTTTTCTTTTATATTTCATAGTTCATTTGTTATTAACAATTATCTAACGATTTTCAGGCAAATTTTTCACATTCCAAAAAATTGCGTCAGATAATTGTTAATAACAAATGAACTATGCAATATAAAGAAAAATCCTACGTATTTTCATAGACAATGTATTTTTCAAGATATATGCAACATTTCAAGTGAATCGATTGAAAATTGTCTGAGTTATGTTTCTGACCAACTTAAAAAATGCAGTTTTGAGCTAAACACTGCACAGCCGCCATTTTGAAATTAGTCGCTTCAATAAAATTATTGTATACAGTCACTGATATGTATGATAAACACCCTTTTTGTAATCTCGATTTAATTTGTAGTTTTTCTGAAAAAAAAAACCCCAAAAAGCCTATTTTTTCGGCCTCTAGAGTGGCCTAACCCCTTAACGGAATAAACAGCACTAAAATGTTGGCGAGTCAAAACTGCCCGCGATAAAGCCTGCGTTGGCGCGACCGGCCGAGAGACTCGTGGATCCTTTTGGATAATAAACCATCTGGTCGCCAGACTAATCCACGTATTTCCCCGGCTTCGAATGAATTTTTGAAATTCTAAAGATCAGAAAGCATACGGGTACACTAGATTGTACGATTCTTTGAGGATACACGATTTTTCGAGTAATACAGTTTCGCTAAACATTACCTTTATATAGGTTTAGGAATGCTCGTGTGTTTGTGTCTACCGGCTATTGTGTGTTTAGTATTTTGTTTTGTTATATGCGCTTCAACCAGGCAGCTCATGCGACGCTGCAACTCGGATGGGTGACCGCTCAGCCGCGCACTTTCGCAGTTCTTCGCAGTTTCCCTGTGCCTTCGTGCAAATTTGATACAGTGGGGCATCAGGAAACGGATGGGTGTGGACAATACTCTGAGGGATCCTCCAAGGAACCGGAAATAGTGAAATGATGAGTATGAGGCCGAAGGTGCAAGGGTTGGGGTCGTAAAAGGACTCAAGGGCGTACACAAGAATATTCGAAATGAATAATAATGAAAAGTACAAAATGGCGCACCAAAATTCATTTAGCTAAGAAGAACGAAATATTAGGATGTTGAATAAGTTCTCGTTGCTTTTCAACAGATGGCGTTACCAGAACTGCGTGCATGTAGTTTAAGATGCCAACGCATCTATATAGAAGTACTATAGGCAAGCTTGAAAGTCAGTGTATGTCATTTCGCCCAAGCGTAATCAACCTTTTTTTTATAGTGTTGAACATGTCAGATTTCGTGCCAAAAAAGAGTCTGCGGGAAATTTTACTGCAGTACTTTATTTTAAAAAAATCTGCAGCTGGAGCACGCAGAATTCTTGTTGAGACTTACGGCGACTATGCTCGGTCGGAAACAATATGCAGAGGTTGGTTCAAACGCTTCAAAAATAATGATCTTGATGTGTTGAATTGGAGGTTTCATGAAGACTCATGTCAGAACCTAGCTGTACTTGCAGAATCATCAGAAATTGATAACACAACAGTTTCGAAAGGTTTGGCCGCATTAGGAATGATTTTTCTAAATAACGCATTAACTTTCCCGAAAAAACAGCGAGAACTTATTCAACACCCCAATATAAAGAGAAAATGTATGAGCAATGGATATTTTCCGACGCGAAGGATCGACGACTCACTTTGATTCGTCCTGGTCCTCGTCATCGTCCTCGGAATCGAAAAACGCGTCGTCGTCCTCCCCATCAACCGTCGACTCGGGTCGCATCCTTCTCTGCTGTACAGCTCGCGATTTCGGTATGACAATGTCACTGCAACAAGCGTGTATCACGAAATTTCTCGTTTATCCGCTCTCGTTTAGCACGACCGAATAATCATTCGACAAACAAACAAAAAGTGGCAAAACGTGCAAAGGTCTGGGAATTCATTTAAAACAACAAAAAAAGAAAGAAAAAGGGACAACGGTTAAATCGACTTTTTTATATTTTTTTTCCCGGTGATTGAAGTAATACCGGAACTGCGCTTCTATAAAGAGAGAGGTGGCCGGAATAAACGGGAGATGTGGTTTGTGGATCATGTGGTCCTTGCATCCCCGTACGAATATATAGAATAGAATAGATTTATTCCACATGTCTTGCCGTTGCTGTGACATTATACAATGTCCACTTACAATATTCGTTACATTGTTTAACTATATTTTTACATTTATCTAATGACTATATCACTTTCCGCTTCTTAAAAGTACCCTCCCGCCCTTTGCCTGCCTGCTACCACTAGTTTAACGAAGAGGTATAAACTGATTCTCGTAGTTTTTAGCATGCTGCGTCGAGTCTCCTGAAAGCTACTGACGAGGAAACGTTGCGAGGTCGATGTCTCCGATTTCGATGAAATTTGGCATGCATGTAGAATGGGTAAAAATAGGCGACACGTATTTTTTTATATCGGCGTAACCCGATTTTTAAGGGTTGAAGAGCACCCTCGAAAATTGGGGTGTTTTTCGTTTTTCGTCGATAACGTTTTAACGGTACGAGATATGAAAAAAATTCAAATTGCAACAATGTTTATTTTTTGGTGTACTATATATTGGAGACGAGAACGATGCAGATAGCAACAAATTTCATAATGTTTATTGCAAAAATGCAATTTTTTCAACCGTATCTCTGAGAGCATCGTATTATCGCTAGCCTTTTGGCATTTCGGTCTAAATTCACGTCAATATATGTTCGTGTTATGACGCAATTGCATATTTGTAACATTCCAGCCCCTCCCCCAACGGTCCCCCTCTCGAAAGGCAAACGTTCAAAGTTCTTACCGTGCGGCATGGACGAAAATTTGTATAAATAAAAATGTATAAAGTACATTCGTACAAGGAAAGATTGTACAAAGAAAGTACAATGAGTCAAAATAGTCGATACACATTTTCTCGTTTTGGCGGAACGACACTCTTAAGGGGTCAACGCACCTTTAAAAACTTCGTTCTTTCCATAGCTCGTGAACGGGCCGAAATAAAAATAAAGTTCGAAAGGAAAAAATGTTGTATTCTTCGACTACTAGACGTTCATGATGATAATGATGAGTACAGCAATAAATAGCGTGTTGTTTATTGCAATAATTCGTGAATGACTTGTGAAAAATCACTCTTCAGTTTTCCACTTATATGGGCAGAGGCAAGGATCGCAATCACGGACTGACTTTGTGCTTCGGGAAGCAACCGGATTACAATTGTATATATACGAAGAAATTCGCCCCCGCCACGTACTGTCTTTGAAGATTACAACACAATCGGAAAAGTGTTCTCACGCTTACGCATTCAGGAAACGTTTCAACTCTATGTTTTTCATGGATTATACTTATTACAATAATGATAGTCATGATAAATGTGTTTGAAACAAAGAGATTTCGTACACCACGCACAAGTGATAATAGCTGATTCGCCGCATATATCGCATGTCGGAACATTTTGTGAAAAGCAAAATTCTACCGGATTTTCGAAGTTTGGTGGTCTTTCTTCTTCTTACCCGCTTTTGTACCACGCATATTTGAAAAGGTTTGTAAACCGTGGAGAAGAAAACTGGTTGTGTGTAAGAGATTGTAATTTAACAATATTGTCTCTCAAATGCAGATTGACGTCGTAATTGTATAATATCACTGCGTCAGAATAGTGTTTGACGAAGTATTTCCATACACGGAAGCCATAAACATCAAGAGGCTGTATCATTCCAGTCGTACCTGCAGGAATGACTAATTATCATATGGACTAATTGTCTACAGAACTAATGAAACCGGTGCAATAAATTTACCTGCTGGATTGGTTAAAACTTCAATATCTTTCCCTTGCATATCCATTTCTTTAAATGCAGTTGGACATTGGCCGCTACAAGAATCCAGAAGTATTACCGATTTTGGACCCGTATTGGGAATATATACTTCTTGGAACCATCGCTTGAAATGATTAGTCGTCAATTTTCCAGATTTCGAAGCCAATAGAAATATATATTACGGCTCTGAACATAGTTTGTTCCACTCAAGGACCAAATTTGCCAGTAGGTTCGTTTAAAACGATCAACATTGGTGCCAAAAGCTTGCCACTCGCAGAAACCAAAGGCTGTATAGTGTAACTGTATGTTGTTGATGTTTTCGATTGCACGACTGTCTCAACGGATTTCTGCCCTTCTTTCGCCAATGTACGGCCTGTATGTAGCTCTAAATTGAATCCACTCTGATCAGAATTAAATGTGTTTTCAGCCCCAACGTTGACTTTCACCATTTTTATAAATTCGATAGCTTTGTTTTGAAGTGTATCAGCGTTTAATAATTGTTGTTTTGTTACATATTTGGTAATCTTCCGTGACACAATTCCATGTTGGTTTTTGAATGTCCTTAGCCAAGAAGCGGATGCTTGGAAATTTACGGCTGGTATTTCTACAATTTCTCGTGCACGTAAGGCCCATCGTCGACGATCTATATCATGGCCTTTTGTCCAAAGCATCATGAAAATTGTTTAACGTGTAGTGAGCTATCTTTGTTAACTTTTCTTTGTAGGTGCCAGCCTTATTTATACTATGGGCCCACCGGCGCAACTGCGGCTCTGATTTCACCTTTTTGAATTTTGTTTGAACAGATGATAACTTTCTATTCCCATTTGCCCCGGATCTTCAGTAATCTACAGCTCTTGTCTTGTATTCGTAACTCAATTCTTCTATATCTTGGGTACATACATTCTCATAAATTTTTGGGTCTAGGGATCGTTGTCCGTGCCAATCTCCTTCACTGTCATCTTCTATTGCGGCTGCTTCATGAATTTCATTTGGTGACAGAAAATCCAAACCAGTTTCGACTTCTATTTTCATAGGTTAATCCATCGCTTCAATGATCATGATTTCTAGATCCTTACTGAACTGTTTTTCCTGTTCGGTAATTGGAGTGCGAGGCAAATTCATAGCACTTATCGCCATAGATAGAAGTTGAATAACATTCACCGGATTAACGTACATTTTTATTTGTATTTCGAACTCAAAATGGCTGGCTTCTCCGTCGTAACTGCAGCATCGTTGGTGAATTGATATGACTTGAAACCCAATTGATAAATGCACACGAAAAAAATAACGCCGACACACGCTATTACCAAAACTGCTATTAATCTTTAATAAGGCGATTTCAAGGTTACCATGAGAGCCGCTCTTTGCACTGTAGTCGCTCTTTGCGAAGATTTATTTCTTTCGTTCATTGGTTCTGCTGTTTGTGAAATTAAAGTTAAAGATAAAGATTAAATTATACTGCGTTATAAGCTGATAAA
This sequence comes from Ophion ellenae, assembly GCA_963210295.1. Lineage (NCBI taxonomy): Eukaryota > Metazoa > Arthropoda > Insecta > Hymenoptera > Ichneumonidae > Ophion > Ophion ellenae. The sequence continues at coordinate 63,898,720 of OY723385.1, forward strand.
AATGTTTGCATCATTCTGTTCATGAGTTGCAGCGGCAACCCAAAAATACTGTAATCTCTGCAGATAATGCCTTCGATACGGTGAGCGGAGTGGAATTTCTTCGTAAATATACAATTGTAATCCAGTTGCTTTCTGAAGCACGAAGTCAGTCCGTGATTGCGAGCCTTGCCTCTGCCCATATGAGTGGGAAACTAAAGAGTGATTTTTCACAAGTAATTCACGAATTATTGCAATAAAAAACACGAAATTTGATGCTGTATTCACCAGCATCATCATGAACGTCTAGTAGTCGAAGAATACAACATTTTTTCCCTTCGAACTTTATTTTTATTCTGAAAACGAGAAAATGTGTATCGACTATTTTGACTGATTGTACTTTCTCTGTAACCCATTTTTATTTCTACAAAATTTTCGTCCATGCCGCACGGTAAGAACTTTGAACGTTTGCCCTTCGAGAGGGAGTCCGTTAGGGCGGGGGGGGGGGGGGGGGGGGGTGGAATGTTACGAATATGCAATTGCGTCATAACACGAACATATATTGATGTGAATTTAGACCGAAATGCCAAAAGGCTAGCTGATTATACGATGCTCTCCGCAAAAAAATCGACGGGCAGTTTCAACCCCTTAATTGTGAGATATCGGAAAAAGAAAAAATGCGAATCCGCACTTTTCCATTCTCTACATGTATGCAAATTTACATCCCAATCGATTAGAAATTCTCGGAGATACGGTAGAAAAAATTGCATTTTTCAATAAACAATATGAAATTTGTTGCTATCTGCATCGTTCTCATCTCCAATGTATAGTACACGAAAAAATAAACATTATTGCAATTCAAAGTTTTTTCATATCTCCTACCGTTAAAACGTTATCGACGAAACACGAAAATACCCCAATTTTCGAGGGTGCTTTTCGACCCTCAGAAATCGGGTTCCGCCGATATAAAAAAATACGTGTCGCCTGTTTTTACCCATTCTACAAGCATGCCAAATTTCATCGAAATCAGACACATCGACCTCGCAACGTTTCCTTGTCAGAAATCTTCGAAACTATCGATGACACTGAAATATGCTTCGGCTAGAAGTTTAATGTTTTCACGGCTTAAATAATCCAGTTAGAGTAAGATTTTTAAAATGTATATACGTATTGAGGATACATGGAGGTCTATTACGTTTTTTTAAAAAAGAAATCATATTTCTTAAGGGGCCTACGTGAGCTTGAAATTTCAAAAATTCTATTGCTTGCATAGATTTATAGCTTAGGATCTTAACTTTACTTTGCAACTAATATTTTGTAGAAATTTCAAAAATTGACCGAATGATGACGACTTTTATGTACGGTCAGATCGCTCACTGCACTACGGTGAACTTTTTAATGTTGGGTTTTTCTTGAAACTACTTTTTATGAAACGGTGTAAGTCGGATCTCAAAATCTATTCGAATTTATTTACGACAGAGCGTACTTTATTACATTTGTCGTATGACCAGATGATTTTGTTATAAGCCGTCCCATTTGTTAATAACAAACGGTTAGTTGTTTTTTGGTCGAAAATCGATTCTACAGCTTGGCATTTTTGTAATTTTCAAAATATGAAAAAAGTATCCGGTCATACGAAAGTTTTATTATTATACTAAAAGTACATTTTTTATTTTTCATTTCAAATCACCCTAGTTGCCAGAACGACCTGCACTGTTTGGACATGCAGGAACGGCTGCACTTTGGTTGAATAATAATAACTTCATGGTTTATCAATATTAAGAAACAAGAAAATTTTTAAGTAATCGGTTTTCGAATTTTAGTACAAGGCCGCCTGGTCCGCAGCGAGCTACTCAAAACTTCAAACGCGTTTATCTCAAAACGTCTTTTTTTTAAGTTGGCCGGAAACATAACTCAGACAACTTTCAACCGATCCACTTGAAATGTTGAATATATCTTGAAAAATACATTGCCTATGGAAGTACGTAGGTCTTTTTTTAATTTGCATGGTTCATTTGTTATTAATAATTATCTGACGATTTTTTAGGCAAATTTTTTACTTTCCAATTTAGAAGTGCACCATTTGGCAAAAAGTAAAAATATCGAAAAAAAATCCTACGTACTTCTATAGCAGTTATTATATATAATCGAAAAAAATAATTGGCTCATTATAATTAAAAAATTTCAGGAGCTATTTGTCCGACCGTGAACCCCGGAAAAACAGAGACGTCATCGCAAAAACGCTACACAGCCGCCATTTTGAAATTAATCGCTTCAAAAAAATTATTGTTTACAGTCATTGATATGTATGATAAACACCCTTTTTTGTAATCTCGATTTATTTTGTAGTTTTTCTGAAAAAAAATCCCCAGAAAGCCTATTTTTTCGGCCTCTAGAGTGGCCTAAGGGCTTAACACAGATTTTCGACAGTTGCCCTATGCCCTTGTACAAAAACGTCACGGTAGGACATTGGGAACCGAGTGGCCATGGGCAACTTTCTGAGAGGGTCTCTCTAAGTATTTGGAAATAGTGAAGTGATGGGTAGGAGCTGAAGGGGTGACGTTGACGTTTGCATCGTTGAAATGCAGCGAAAGTGATTTATTTCTTTATTTCTCTCTGTTGGCAGATTTCAGCTCCAAAAATTACGGAAACATTTTTAGGGTACTGATTTAGCGCACTACAATCTGAATCTGCAAAATATGATTTTGGGTAATAATGAAAATGAGAAATTGAAAATAACCTTTGTTGCATTAAAACGATGTAAACTTCAACCCCATAGATAGGAATCGGTTCGTAAAAGGCCGCAAGAGCATTCCGATCCCATCCCTCGACAAGAGAATACTAGAAATTATGAACGACTCTTCTAGTTGCATTGTCACAGCATAATTTCGCACCTCGCTGAAACTTGCATCTTCAGAATGCAATAAAGACGAATCCATTTCAATTGCCTAGTTTTTTTTGTAGTTTCACGCTACCAAGACTCCTCAAATGGCATTTTCTCCTTGTTAGCGATCTACAACTAGAATTTGCAATAAAACCTTCCACCTAATGAGAGAAGTACAGAAATAAAGAAATTGAAAGCGAACTTTTGTTGCATTTCGTAAAATACAACTTCCAAGACCACGATGCACCACCAACGCTTCTTGAAGTGTAGAATTACGTGAAAGTGTATTCGCGTCGTATCATGCGCAAGAGTGCAAATTATTCTTTTATTGATATTGCAATAAGTGAATGAGAAAACTCACCCAGCCTTGTGGAGTTCCTTCTTCGAGACGCATACTGCCGTGAAGGTGTCTTCGAGCAGGCAGAGTTCTTTCTTCTTGCAGTTTAGCGGACGACAAAGCTCGCCTGTAAGCAGTCAGAAAAGACGCCAGCTGGTGAATATAATAATGTATTCCAGAAACGTCAGCTTGCGAAACTCGTCCACCTCTCTCTCTCTCTCTCTCTCTCTCCCGCACCCTGAAGTTTTCATACTCTCTGTCTCAGCGAACGATTTTGACTCTCGGTACCCTCAGGCGCTTTACCAAAGTAATTAAATTGCAGATTCTTTCCGAATTTGTAACAGGATCCGCTAGCTCGCTCTCACTCGTGCGAAAAGAGTCCCCAACTATACATCTTTCATCGTATACCGTTGCACATCCACATCTATTGATATTAAAGCGGTCGCATTGGGTGAGCTGTGCTGCCCAATGCTTCCAATCATGGATTCAAATCCTGACGATAATGAAAAAACTAAGCATTTATTTCAAGTGACTCTATCGCGATCTCGGTTGTTCGGTCTCCACCTGCACGGTATTGGGCTTGGAGGTGTCAATCGCGCACATAATGACCACCTAACTGAACATCTTCTGGCTCATTGATTTCATCTGCGGAGATGTCTAACCCAAGTGCCGCTGATGATCGTGCTGAAGGTTTGCTCCTTTGGCTATCGGGTGACTTAGATAGGCATAATCGGTGGTCGGTTTTGTGGTAGTTTTCTGCCGCGAATGTAATACAATGGGGTCGAGTCGGCTGCAGCTGCGCCAAGGGAGGAGTTTGGAAAACTGAATAAAAGGGTGGGGTGCGGAAAAGGCTTAGGGTCCCAAGGATTAAAACCATATAATAGACAATGTATATATGATGGTAAAAGACTGAAGTTATTATGTTGAAGTTTGCATCGTTGGAACGCAGCGAATTTTTCTTTTTTATCGTTTACGCGTTATCATCCAAATTTATTGGCAGTTTTAGGCTAGGACAATCACTCAAACGTTCTTTTTTGAAAGATTTTTGCTACGTTTAACAACGTAAACCTGCAAATAAATTTTTTTGGTGATAACAATAAGCAAAAAATAACAATAATTTTCGTCGCGTTTCAACGATGCAAACTTCAACAACATCTAAAGTTTGCATAGTTGGTATGCAATCGAAATTCAATTTTCGGAATTGCTTCAATTCTTTTTGGGGGATTTTTGCCGTAAAAAGACTGCAACAATATTTTCACATACTTTTTTAGAAATCCGCAATATGAAGCTGCGCAGGGAAACTTTGTAAGTATATCAATAAAAATGAAGAAATGAAAAAAAAATCATTGGTTTTTAAAGTTGCAAACTTCAACACCATATTGAGGTGACGAAAAAAGAATCGATATTCTTTTTCTTCGACGCCATAGCAACGCGTTAGTATATGCTAAAAAAATCTCACGGAACGTGAACACAATGCATCCATTCACAAAGGTGGCGCAAGCCATTCTTGCGTATTTTCCGAATTGCGGCTCGAAATAGTAGTTTTTCACGTCCTTAATTCGAAAAAAGTTACACTATACGTTTAAATGTCGATAAATGTGATTTTTTAACAAGCAAATTAATTTATAGATTTTGTCACGCTGGATTCCAGCGTTGAGAATGAAAGTGACTATATGCAGCAAGTCGCGCACATGAGTGCGCTTTTCCGCTTCCTAGTTCAATGGACAATTTTTTTTCGACTTGGCTAATGAGACTTAGCACGTTCTAATATACTTGAGCATATCTTTTAATTATGTTTTCTATCTGATACGTGCAAGAGCAGGATTTTAAGCAGTGAATTGGAAAACTACTCGAAAGTACCTTACGCCACTTTTTCGAGTTGATCTACAGCACTGATATGCACGAGAATTGTTTTATTTTCCATATACCACTGTTTGGCGATGATGTTGACGCTTGCATCGTTGGAATACAACGAAAATTAATTATTTTTTTATGTTAAATTTTTTTACAGCCGTTTTACGCTGTAACCATCACTCAAACGATTTTCCCCATTCTTATTAGACATTCTGGACCGCGATTTGCAGAAGAAAGACTTTCGACAATGATGAAAATAAAAGAAATCCTAAATCACACAAAAAATCGTTGGATTCCAACCATGCAAACTTCAACGTCATGTTCCGTGCTAGACAACGATGAAAAAAATTCGATTCTTTTATATATATATATATATATATATATATATATATATATATATATATATATATATATATATATATATATATATATCCACTTGAATGTTTAAAAAAACGGATAATGATAAAAATTAATAAATAAAAAAGAAATTTTCGTCGCCTTCTTCCAACGAGGCAAACTACAAAACCGTCGTCATCAACGCGAATCATACATTTCCATTTTCGTTTTTTTTTTAATTCTGCTTACAAGCTTCGATGCCGTTTTCACGAGAATAATTTTCCGTGCGTGGGTGATCGAACGTAAGGCCGCGGGCGCCGAAATGTTCTATCGAAAGCTCGGCGTGAGTTACATGGCTTTTTTTCATAGAACGTAGCGTGACTTTTCGCCCAGTATGGCAGGGGGCGATCGCGTATAGAGGTGGAATATGAGGCTCTGATATAGGTAGATGTACAGGTATAAATCCACATGTGGGTGGTTTACGAGGCGAGGGAGCCAAAGCTACGTATCGTAAAGAGAATGGTGCCTGGTGCAAGAGAGTCCTTAGGGGATACCGATAGAGAGTCCTTTGAGGCGAAAACTTGGCGCAACACGCGAGGCTAAGGCTCGCCTAAACCTTGGAGAAGTCTTAGACTCGATCTCGAGATCTTATCTTATCAAGGCTATGGCCTTGCGATACCCGCGGGTCGATTGGCGAGAAGAGAGAAATGGAACAAACTGGAGAGCCACCGAGAGAGGGAGAGAAAGACCGACGCATAGAAGGGCCAGTAGAGTACACGACGTTGAAAGCGGTCTGACTGAATACTGAGATAGACTACTGAATGCACTTTAGTGGTGGACTTCAACCATCGTCAGACCCGAGACGAGAAATTTCCTCCCTCACACCGCGAAAATAGCTCCATCTAGGCGACTCTATTCTCGCGTTAAAAGCATAGTTAACGCGCACTCAAGTCGAAATTGCGCTCCATTCGGCTATTACGATTATCGAACAATTGTCCGTACTTAGACCGGGGTAAAATAAATTATTCGTGACAAAGAAAGAATTATTAGAGGTGGCGAAAGTCTGCGTTGGTGTGACCTCTACACGATCGGAGTAAAGTATTCAAATTACGTTGGAATTTAAATAAACTGAAAGAAACCCTGAAAAATGCACGAAACGCGCAATTTTCTTAGTAAACGTATTAAAAATAAAAATTACTATACATATATATATTAGGTGCGCAACTAAGTTCCCGCTGTTTTTCAAGAGATGGCTCCACTAGTAAGTGCTGGTCGATTGTGACATAACCAAAACGTCATGAACCAAGCTTAGACATATGGTAAACAAACCGCTTTGACACATTAGTGATTTTGTTTTTGCGTCGTATACTTTTGGTTGTGTGAAAATGTCTGATTTTGTGCCAAATAATCGTCATTTGCGGGAAGTGTTCTTCTTTCATTCGAAGAAAACGGCGGCTGAAGCGCATCGAGCACTCCAAAACGTTTACGGAGATGCTGCTTTAAGTGAAACAACGTGCCGCGATTGGTTCCATCGCCTCAAAGACGGTGATTTCGATGTTGACGACCGTTCACGTGAAGGAAGGCCAAAAACCTTCGAAGACTTAAGAAATTGGAGGCATTGCTCGATGAGGATCCGTGCCAAACGCAAGAAGAGCTTGCTTCAGCATTAGGAGTTACCCGCCAAGCCATTTCCAAGCGATTGCATGCGTTGGGAATGATTCAAAAACAAGGAACTTGGGTTCCTTATGATTTGAAGGCGAGAGACGTTGAGCGTCGTTTTTTCGCCTGTAAACAACTGCTCCAGCGGCAAAAAAGGAAGGGTTTCCTTCATCGCATCGTTACGGGTGATGAAAAATGGATTCATTAGAGCAACCCAAAGAGAACGAAATCATGGGGACTGCCCGGTCATGCTTCTACGTCGTCGGCTCGGCCGAATATTCACGCTGCGAAGGTTTTGCTGTGTATTTGGTGGGCCCAGGGCGGTGTTATTTATTATGAGCTGTTGAAACCGAACGAAACCATCACTGGGGAACGGTATCGAACTCAATTGATGCGATTGAGCCGAGCACTGCGCAAAAAGCGGCCACAATACGAGCAGAGGCACGGAAAAGTGATTTTACAGCATGACAATGCTCGGCCTCACGCTGCCAAACCCGTTAAAACCTACTTAGAAACGTTCAAATGGGAAGTCCTACCCCACCCGCCATATTCCCCAGATATTGCGCCGTCCGATTATTACTTGTTCCGTTCGATGGCACATGATCTGGCTAATCAGCAAGTCCGCTCATATGAAGATATCTCAAAATGGCTTGATTCGTGGATAGCCTCAAAAGACGAACACTTCTACCGTGACGGTATTCGAGCTCTGCCAGAAAGATGGGAAAAAGTTGTCGCTAGCGATGGGCAATATTTTGAATGATTCATTTGTAATCATTTTTTCACAATAAAGTGGCATTTTCATAAAAAAAACAGCGAAAACTTAGTTGCGCACCTAATATATATATTATAATATTATTACCTAATAATATATATATTATTAGGTAATAATATTACCTAATAATATAGTAATATTATTACCTAATAATATATATAATATTAATATATATATTATATATATTAGGGTGGTTAAAAAAAATCGATTCTTTTTTCTGAACGGAAAAGTATGTTAAGAAAAAGAAAGTTTTGCAAAATTTGAGGGTTCTAAGCAATTTTTTAGTTAGTGCTCAAACGCCTTTTTCATGTTTTTTTTTTCATGATTATCGGACTATTAATTTTTTTTATCTCGATGCAGAAAATGTTAGTGCGTGATCCAATGTAAGTCTTGATTTAATTTTTTGCGTAACAATGCACATTTTTTATTGAAATATTTTTTTACCATAAACGATTTGTATTTGCAGATTAAGAATCAATATATGTAATTCGGATGTGAAAATTATATCAACCACTTGATGAACAAGAACACGGTGTTTACATCACTGAACGTCTAAGAAGTATGCATGTTTTTTTGGAGTAATATGTTGTTTTGGAATAAGAAAACAAAGTCATTTGGATTCGAGAGTTACAAACCGCGGCGCTGTTGACGCTACTGCACCTTTGTTTCTCTGACTGTCCGTGAGTTCTTTTCGCGATTCATTCGACTGTTTCCAGTAGTTGCTGTATTAAGGTACGTCAAAGTACACGTAAAAATAAAAATGTAAAAAATGATTGCGGGTTTGGACTATAGTGAAAGTGCCGAAATTTATCTGATTGGGTCGGAAATCGAAGAATTTGTGGAGCGAAAATTACCCACGAATAGTGAAGCATTAAGTCTATTCTTTCACCATTATAATACTCTTCAATTTTCTGTTCGAGGGAGTACACAAAACGTTATCGACAAAATAACTAATATTTGGAGCGAAACCGGAATAGGAATTTCTCAACCTTGCAACTATTTCAAAAGGTTACAATAATTACGACTAGGGTGGGCAGGATTGAAAAAAATTATTTACGGAAAAATCAAACTCAGTCGTTCAGCAAAAATCTCTTTCAACATAAGTTGGATAAATTATTTGACATTTCTAAGAAGAACGTTCTCAACACGCTCACTCAAAAACAAAAGGATTTTTTAATCGATCAGTGAACAAAACGGTGCGGATGTAGATCGTGGGTGCTGTTGTGAGCGAGCACAGAAAAACCCATCCTTTTTGCGAGAAGGGAAATTATTATTCGGCTCGATCTTCGGAGTAATTATGTAAGTTTTTCAACAATCGCATATTCTGATCCAGAATACATCTTTTTTTAAACATCGTTTGGAATTATTATTTTTATTAAAACTACTTGAAATGAAAACGACCTGTTTCTGTTTAAAAAATGCTATAGAGCATAAAAAGTTTGAGAAATTTATATTATTATAATGCCTATTGGTGGGAAAAACAAATTGACGAAAAATCGAAAAAAAATTAAACCCGTTTGAGCACTACCTAAAAAAAATGTAGGCCTCTCAAATTTTGTATGAATTACTTTTTCATAATGCAGTAACATTTTCCATTGAGTACCGTGAAAAAAAAATATTTTTTTTACCACCCTATATATATATTTACTGACGATTATTTTCTGTGCGTAAATAAATTACTAAAACTTACTTAACGGGTTATGCCCAGTTGGAACATTCAAAACCAGCTCATTTTTTGGATTTTTCAAAGAAATTCACGATAATAAGTTTTTACAAAAATTAGGTATTTGAAAAACTATGATCTTAAGAACACTGTAACTTTTTTGTATAGAAATATTTAATTATAATTGATTAAGAATGGATGACCGGGAAGCACTTTTTACAAACGTATTTTGCGGTGCGCAATGCCCTTCTGAACCAGGTTATCCAATATCACTAAATCTAGTATATTAGTTTATCCTCTGATTAAACGAACGAACTTCCGAAACATGAAATTAAAAAAAAAACAGCGCGTTTTCAAAGTGAGTCTTGATTTTTGCGAAAAAAATGAGTATTTATTGTTCATCAAATCAAAGGTTCACATCGAGGAAAAAATCCTTCGATCAAACACTATATTTTTACGTCTAGAAAAAACCCTAAAAATTTCCGAAACATTGATGCTGTAGTTTTCGAGACATTTTGCTCACCAACTTTGAAAACGTACTTTCGAGAAGAAAGCGTTTAAAGTTTCGAACAACGCGACCCTTCGAGAGTGCCGAAAGGTGTCAACATAATAGACTATAAATATCTCAATTATGGTCCGATCACCTTGACATTTTCAGGGAACGTTTATAAGATGATATACTGTCAAAATATATCGCATTCGAAAAAAATGATTCATCGCATTTTACAACTAGGCATAACCGCTTGAATTAAAGATGTATGAATGTGTAACAAGTATATATGATATGATGATGAAAGAAATTGCAAGTACATAACTTAATTCAAATTTAATTTAATTTACTATATGAAAGCTAATCAAAGATGAGATAATTAAAAAATTACAAGCACGTAAGCTGATTTAAATTAAATTGAAGTTATATCACTATAAGAAACCAGTTCCGTGACTGATAGACTGAACACATATAAACAATGCACGGCCTAAAACGCTGAAGATAGAAATATGAAATTTGGAACATAGTATGTTTCTTAGAATGTGTAAAGGTGCACCAAGAAAGGATTTTTCAATAATCAACTCCTAAGAGGGTGAAATGGGGTGTAAAAGTTTGTATGGAAAATTGTATTTCTTGCGTGTAGTGACGCGGTCGAGGCCAAGGGCGGAGGCTAGTATGATGGAATTATAATCAAAAACAACAATCGAAGAATCTGTTAATTTTCATTATACAATTGTCCAGCGCATGTGAATCAAATTACATAATTATTATAATATGATGTAAACAATTAAAAAATTACAATTCTATACAATTTCTGTGGATCGTACGGAAAACTATAAATGATAGAGATTACATGTGATGTGTGATGGCATGTAATCCCATGTGATGTAAAAATAAGTAACACGTGGTAATCAAAAGAGAGTCTCGACAAGCAAATCTGTACGAAGCCCTATTTTAATATATTCAAAATAGTAACATGATCGAGTATAATTTAAGATGTGCATAGAATCCCTCGATTTCAAAGCTTAAATAGCCGGTAAATTTTGCTTATTTTTTAAACACACACGCTCGTGTCCATTTTCAGTAGTATATCCAAGTCGTGCTCTCATCACTCTAAATCTCATACAACATAGAGATTTGAAAAAAAAACCATTGCCCATTCATGAGAAAGGTGTTGAATGAGTTACCCACGGCTAATGTAACACAATAATTACAATGCAATTCCGAACAATCGAGAATTTTCCTTCTTTCATCGTATCGTAATACGAGTCTGAAAAATTGACGAGAATTCGCCGCTGCAAATTCGCGACGAATCCGCGTTTCTCACCGAGGACGTAGTACATATAGGGTGTCTCGAAATTACCGGACATTTTTACTCATGAATAAAACGTGCTATTTATTTGAAAAGCAGGAATATGTTTATTTCAATATAAGGTATAAACATGGAGGTTCAGGGGTTACGTGGGTTTGGCAATTGAAAAAGAAAATCCATTAAAAAATGTTATTATCTAATAGTCTAAAATATTCTCCTAAAGTTTTAAGTCGATTGGAGTAAAAGTCTAGGAAAGAGAGCCTTTGGGAATTCTCCCCGTTAGGAAAGACCAGCCGGGAGCGACGCAGGTATATCGTGTTTTTCTCAAAACACTATTTTCGAAGTCAGTGGACGCGACTTTTCAAAAACGAATGCACCGATCTTGATGAAATTTTGCACACTTCTTTAAAATAGCATTGACTAGTGATTGAACGAAGGTTTTTTTCGCTTACAACTAATTTTACAAGGCTATACGTAGTGTAAATTGTACCAAAAATTGAACTATTTTGCATAAAACTCTGCCAAAAATTCAAATTTCCTTTTTTTTTAAATCCTTTGTTCAATCACGAGCTATACTTATCTAACAACAGAAAGAATTTGGTTTTTCAATTTCAGATAAAGCTATCATGAGTTATCCTGACCACCACGAGGACACTTTTTTGAGGGGTCTCCGGAAACCATGCCCCGGTGGCTGAATTTCCCCAATTGTTGGATGAAATTCTTGTTTAATATTGTTGAAATGTTGCCCTTTTATGTGCTAAACATTTTGAATGGAATAATTTATATATTATATATTTTTTTAATATAGAAAATATGCTTTTTTTGGCTTCGAAATCCACGTAACCCCTTAAGTGTAGAACACAATATCCGATAAATAGTCACCTCGACCCTGTTTGCAAACGCTTACTCCTTTGACGAAATTTTCGCTAACCATTTGGCATAATTGCGGACTAATTCCATTGATGGTGCGTCCAATTGCTTCCTTCAGCAGCACAATGGTCTGTGGATCATTGTAATACACTTTTCCTTACGGAAAACTCCAAATAAAGAAGTCCAATGGCGTCAAATCGCACGATCTTGGTGGCCAATTCATATCGCCGCGGCGCGAGATAACACGACCATGGAACTTCGTCTGAAATAACTGCATTCGGCGCCATCTTGTTGAAAAAAATATGTCTTCCAAGACCATGCCGTTTATGCCATTTATCGGATATTGTGTTCCACCCATAACCTCCATGTTTGTACCACATATTAAAATAAAAATATTCGTAGTTTTCAAATGAATAATACGTTTTATTAATAAATAAAAATGTCAGGTCTTTTTGAGACACCCTTCACATGCTGAAGCGAAAATTCCAAAAAGTTGCCAAGTCGTTTGAATACACCTGAAAAGTCGCTTCACTCGATGAATCAACCATACAGACTCACCGGTTATCATCGTCAGTTAGATCCCCCAATACAAAATTCGAATCAAGATTGTATACATATCTATAAGATTGAAGTTTGCATCGTTGCAATGCAATGGAAATCATTACTTTTTAATTGCTCGAATTTCTCTTGGCAAGGATTCGTTACGAAAATCCCTCAATCATTTTTAAGACGCTCTTTTAGAGATCTAGAATTTGAATATAGAAAAAACGGTTCAGTAAAATAATAAAAATGAGGAAACAAAAATATGGAAAAGAATTTTCGTTGCATTCCAACGATGGGACTTCAAGACCATCCATATGTACACGTTTGACATCAATTATTACCGAACGAAAGGAGCGACGCGAGAGTTTCAATTCTCTTGATTGGACTGCAGCGTGATCGTCGATATTTCATAGGCATCAAGTATTAAATCCGCAGAAGAGGGAAAAGCGAAGAAGGAAGCGAAGCTTGTAATGCAAATGTGTGGGTGTGTGTGTGTATCTGAGAACGATGGGACAAGCGGGAGCTGGGGGGTAGGCAGGCTTTGACGAGGACGAGAGAGCTTAATCGTGAAAGTGTCTTGGGGCGTGTAAGGAGGGCGTCGGTTTGAAGCCCCAGACGGACATTAATAATTGTGCGATAGAAGGTAGAAGGGTGAAGAGAGAGAGAGAGAGAAGGTTGTTTAAGAAGCCACGAGACTGTATGAGCTGAAGTCGAGACCTTGCACACACACACACACACACACACATACACACACACTTATAGGGGAAGGATATATAAGCATATTATATATATATATATATATATATATATATATATATATATATATATATATATATATACACACACACACCAGGTGTAGAAGTATGAGACCGGAATCTTTTATAAAAATTACACGTCCGTTGTTTGAAAATGATAAAAAATCTTTTATTCAAAATAATCTCCATTGCTATTTATACATTTTTCCCATCTCTCCGGCAGTTTATGAATGCCACGCCAAAAAAAAAAACAGTTGTTCTTTTGAAGCGAACCAGTTGTCGAGCCATTTTCGTACATTTTCATACGAATTGAAGCGAGAGCGTGTTCCATTGATGCGAATAGATGATAATCAGACGGAGCCAAGTATGGAGAATAAACCGCATGAGCTAGCCAACTGAACGCCTCGATCGTTTCCCTGACCCGTTTTGCTGTGTGTGATAGAGCATTATCATGGAGCAAAATGACTTTGTTTTGCCTTTTTCCATATTCCGGTCTTTCAAACGAATGGAGACGGCTCTCTGCATCACATTCAATTGATCCGAGTGTTCTTGTCGACTTTGAGTATCATCTTCATCCAATAAGGCTCGCAATTCGTTGTCTGCGAACTTTTTCGGTGGTTTCCCACGCTCTTCGTTTCTCACGTCAAAATCACCACTTTTGAATTTTTTAAACCACTCGAAACACTGTGTTTTACCAAGAGCATGTACACCGTAAGTTTCGACAAGCATTCGATGCGATACTGCAGCAGTTTTCTTCAAATGATAACAGAAAACCAATGCTGTCCGCAAATCGTAGTTCGTAGGCACAAAATTCGACATGTTTAAGGTTATAGAAAAATATACCGGAGCAGGGAACTTGGGTTGTTGTGTGTTGAACATCTTCGTCAGCTGTTAGAGGGAAATGATGGCGCTGCAGAAGCGGTCGTGCGGTCCCTAAACTGATGGCTAGCACCATCTATAGAGAAATTCCGGTTTCATTCTTCTGCACCTGATATATATATATGTGTGTGTGTGTGTGTGTGTGTGTGTGTAAAAAATAAAATGCTTTATTTCGCGGTTACATGGGTTTAAAAATTTCAAAAAATCCACTTTTTAATATTTTATTATATAATAGTACAATATGTTTGGAATATTCTCTTAAAGTTTTAAGTCAATCGGAGTTAAAGTCTAGGAGAGAGAGCCTTTGGGAATTCCCTCCGTTGGGAAAGACCGGCCGGGAGCGACGCAGGTATATCGCATTTTTCTCAAAACACTATTTTTGAAATCGGTGGACACGATTTCTCAAAAACGAATGCACCGATCTTCTTGAAAATCTGCACACTTCTTCAAAATAGCATTGACTAGTGATTGAACGAAGGTTTTTTTTTCGATTACAACTAATTTTACAAGGCTGTACGTAGTGTAAATTGTACCAAAAATTGAACTATTTTGCATACAACTCTGCGAAAAATTCAATTTTCAATTTTTTTTCAAATTCTTCTTTCAATCACGAGCTGTACTTATCTACTAACAGAAAAAAATGGTTTTTTTTTCTTCAAATTTTAGATAAAGCTATCATGAGTTATCCTGACCGCCACGAGGACACTTTTTTGAGGGGTCTCCGGAAACCAGGTCCCACCGCTTGAATTTCCCAAATATTTGGATGAAATTAAAAAAAAAATATTGTTGAAGTGTTGCTTATTTATGTGCAACATTTCAACTTTGAATTAAATAATTTATACATTTTGAATAAAATAATTTATATATATTTTTCAAAAAATAGAGAAAATATGCTTTTTTTGGCTTCGAAATCCACGTGACTCCTTATGTTTCTGTGTTCGATAGCTTATCCTAAATGTACATGGAGTCTGTTTACAAAAATCTTGGGAAAACACGAACAGACAAATAGAGCCAAATTAACAACAGTTTCGTGTGAGATGTACAAATACTTTTTTTACCCACTCTACACACACACACACACACACACACACACACACACACACATACGCGCGCGCGCGCACAAAATGTATGTATATATATATATATATATATATATATATATATATATATATATATATATATATATATATATATATATATATATATAGCAATCTATCTAAAACAGCAGACTCCGTTATACAGAACCGAGAACACGAACCACCAGGGCATACAAACAGGAAAAGGATTCTCTAATTTACTCGAAACAATTGCTGCGCATCCTCGTCGTCGTCCCAACTATCCAAGCGTCTTCTTCCGCACGTACATAAGTACGTAATACGTATAAGCTCCGTATAAAATACGATAAGAGTATACAAAGAGATACAGAATTGGGTGCACTCCCTACTTCTCTGCACAATAGGCATACCAGGCCAGACTTTCCATTATAAAGTTGGCAGGTATCCGTTTTCTACCTTCGCTGGTCGACACTTTTTTTTGTCTCTCCTTTGTCAACCTAGAGACTGTTCGCGTTTCTCTCTTTCATCTGCCACGCCCTTCAAGCCCTTTTCTCTCTTGCTTGGAGTCTCCGTATATCTTGCACTTTTTACCCATTCCTTCTCCGTCGTTCCTTGTGTAATACTCGCTATACCGCTATGTTGCGCGCACCCAACCACGTTGTTTCGTGATTAACCAACTTGGAAAATCTCGTCTCTTGTTTTTTCCTTGTGCTTGTTATTTCTTCCTTTTTTGTTTACACTTTTATATATAATTATGTGTGTGTGTGTGTGTGTGTGTGTGCGCGCGCGCGTGTGTCTGTGTGTGTACAGCGTGTCCCAAAATTCATGCAAGATTTGAATTTTGCGCCATTTGTACGGTAAAGTGTTGCCAACGAAAAAAAGACAGCGTGACAGCTGACAGTTCAGGGTTATTAAAAATAGAGCGCTACACAAAAGAAGCGTTTTCATTGTTGGGCAATATTTTTTAAATAATGAAGGTTTGGCGGCTACAGTTTGAAATTTTCGTACAAAATATGGTCGGTGATTGAACTTCATCAACTGTGAAGAGATTAATTAAAAGATTCAGGAAGACTGGATCAATTATTGATTTTATACACTCTGGCCGTCCTTCAACAAGTCGTTCAACACAAAACATCGAAGCAGTTCGTGAGAGGTTTGCTGAGAGAGTCCAGGAACATGTATTCGACAGCGTGGTCAAGAATTGGACATTTCGAGAAGCTCTCTAGAGCGTATTTTCACGAAAGATTTGCATCATCATGCAAATCATGGCCGTGGAGGCCATTTTACCCGATATGCTATTCCATACGTAACCCTTTACCGTATACTTTATGAATAAATAAAAAAATTGACCATTTTTAATTAAAAACCTGTGTTTTATATCAAAATTACTTCCAGCGTGAATTTTGGGACAGCTTTTATAGATAAATATACCGGGTGGCCCAAAAAGTGACGATTGGAAAGAAAATCTAGATGCCTCGTATCGATATCCGAATCACCCCCATGTATGTTCCACGATCTTTTTTAGTTTTCGAGAATAAAGCAATTATTTTATTTAATCTTTTCGAATTGTACTTGCCTCGCGATTTTTTACACTTGGGCTATCGTTGTGAAGCGCACTGGTGAGTAATGAATAAATGCCTAACTGAACACTGACGTGAATGCCTTAGATTTTGATAAAACATTAAACCGGGACACTACTGTGACGGGTAAAAATAATCGATTTTTTGCATTTTTTCAAAGTATTTTCAAGAGTATGTGAAAAAAGTCAAGTAAATATATTGGAAATTGACCAAGCTACAGACGATTTAGTGAGAGCAGGTAGCGCAACAGTTTACGCATACAAAAACTTTCAACCGTAGTTTTCTCGAAGTGACTTTTTGTCGACCTGGTCGGAATCATAACTCTAACTACAATTGTCGGATATTCAATTTAAAAAAAAAACTATAACTTCCGTAATTGCAGTAGCTATTGTTGCACGTCGCTATATATTTTTAAATTAGGTATTTCTTAAGCCTCGAATATACGTAAAAGTTTCGCCAAAATTACACTTTTTTTTAAACACCCGCTATTTTGTGAGCAAATTTTCGTCCAAAAACGGCTACGTACAACGAGAACTACATGTATATAGGGTATAATTTTTTTTAAGTCCATTTGTCAGACTAACCATTGTCACGTTATCGATCCGGCCCTTAGGCCACATTTTTTATACAGAGGGTATACTATCACTACATAACTTCATGTTAATTTTTAATTTTTTTTAAATAAAAATTTACACCAAATAAGTTCAATGTATGGTCAATAACATATCTCCTATCCAAATGCTGAATAAATAATCTAGTAGACAACAAATTCGAAAAACGACCTTTTTTCGGCACGTCACAGCGATGTCCTCGCTATGTAATAAAAAGTACCTATGATCCTGAAAAGATATATACATTCATTACCCTCCAAGAAAAAATCATGAAAATCTACTGAAATTTGGCGTCTTATATGAAGTGCCCCTCTTAAAAAAATTGGTTTGAGAGGATCAGTCACTAAAGTTCAGATGACAACAAAAATACTTATACGAGTCTAATTGACTCCCAATTGCGTTTAAAAACTTCTAAGAGGAGAGTACATTCATAAAATAGAAAAAAAAAATAAGAACCTACTAAAATAAGTACAGGGAAGGTCGAAAAAAAAATAAAAACTGCTTTATTCTCGAAAACTAAACAAAATCGTAGAATATACATAGGGATGATTCGGATACTTATTGATACGAGCCATCTAGTTTTTCCGTCCGGACGTCACTTTTCGGCCCACCCTATATATATATATATATATATATATCCGTTTATTTCCACAACGACGTGAAGCCGGAAGGCAACGAAAGATGGCCAAACAACTACAATAAAAAGATTTGTACGCTTATGTACGATGAAGAATTTCTCCTCTACTCGTAATTGCACGTAGCCGGAAGAAGCGGAAAACGCAATTCTTTTGTTCACAATAATTATTCAAGAATTGTGTCGATGCATTCACAAACTTTTTTTTCGCACACACCATGGAGATCGCGAAACCGCCGTTCTCTCATTTTGGCATCCAATCTTTTGTCCTCACGACTGCACTTTTATTTTCGCAATTATACTTCTAAAATTGATTGTTTTGAATAACTTCAAGCATAATGTAATTTTTTGAGTGAATATTAGCGAAGAACCTTTAAGTGCGAACAGTCGAAGGAAATTTTCAATTTCCGTTTTACGAAACGTGAGATTTCGGATAAACAAGGAACGAGAATGAAAATCAACTTGACTGGGTGTATGTACGGAGACCGTGAAAATTCGACACTCGAAAATCAGATAATCGTCGAATCAGCGTGCGGTAACGACGACGAGACGAGCTGCAAGGGGCTGTGAGGGATTTCCGGGAGAAGAGAGAGAGAGAGAAAGAGAGAGAGAGAGAGAGAGAGAGAGAGAGAAGAGCAAAGCTCATCGAGAAAGGCGGTTACCATGGAAATGCTGGGGTGATTCCCATGAAGCATTCTGAACGCAAAACTGCTTACGAGCTTACGTAGGACATAGGTATACACACCCACACACGCATACATATACTTCATATGCAACTGAGAGTGACTAGACGATGTGATATCCGAAAATCCCTTTATTCGTTTAGGGCATAAAGCATACATAATAAAAATCGACAAGTGGCAGAGATTGCCGGAATCCCTCGATCAACAATTCAAATTTCACTAATCTTCTAATTTAAAGGGTAACGAAATTACCCTCCGGCTCACGGGAAGACATCGCTGTGACGGACCGAAAAAGGCCGTTTTTCTCGATTTTTTTTGTCTACTAGATTATTTATTTGGGATTTGGAAAAAAGGTATCTTATTACGCATAAACTGCCGTTATATCCTGTACATTTGTGTGTAAAAAAATTTTAATTCACAACGTTATTGAGGTATAATAGAGCCTCTGTACAAAAAATGTGGTGCAGCGGCCGAGTCGATAACTTGGCAATGGCTAGTCGGGAAAATGAAATTAAAAACGTTTTATAATCTATATATATGTAGTTCTAGTTGTACGTAGCGATTTTTCGAGAAAAAAATCACAAAATGGCGGGTGGTAAAAAAAGTGCAGTTTTGGCGAAACTTTTACTTATATTCGGGGGCTTGAAAAGTACTACTTAAATTTAAAAAATAGCTGCGTACGACAGCTACTGCAACTATGGATTTTCTTTCGTTCAATGGAAAATCGAACAATTATAGCTAGAATTAGGATTCCGGCCAGATCGAGAAAAGTTGTTTCGAAAAAAAACGCGATCGCGAAAATTAAATATCTTCAAATGTCAATTACAATAGTGAATGTAAAAAATATAATAATTCCATGACAATATTAAATATTTGTATTCAATCATAAATGCAACTCTATGAATATTGTCGTTGACAATATAATATATTATAAATTGATTGAAAATAAAAAAGAAACACAAGCATTAAATATTATAATCCAATGACAAACATTTATGACGTTGAACTTTGCGTTTCCGCGATAAAAATAAATCTTTTTCAATGGCCCAATATTTAACACCTTCTTAGGCTACGAAAATCACACCTATCTTTCCACAAGTTCTTCATGAGAGACTTACAACTTGAGCCTGCATAATACAATTTTCGACATTAGTAAAAACAAAAGGAAGGCGAAAATTCGTAAAGAAGAATTCTCGTTGCGTTCTATCAATGTCAACACCATTCTGAGTGGCTGTTTCGATTTTTGTTTTAAATCCACCGCTACCTCGATACGTCATATAAAAATGAATATTTCAATCACGGCCCCAGCCTATTTTTTCCGATACGAAAATTCCCTCGCGTCGAGGATCTGACGAGTTTTGTTAAAATCTGTGAAGCAATTCGCACAGGCGAGGCGCGCCGACACGTACCTACAACGAGAGCTTGCGACTAAATGACGTCTCAAAAGGTCGCTAGTGCACACACGAGCATGCCATTTCTTTTTTCACGGTAGTTTGTTCGTACCAATAAGTTTTTACGGAAATAACGAGATCGGAGGTATAGCCAATATGCAGCCTCGGCCAAAGGTATTAGCCACTCTGTCAATTTTCTATCCACACAGAAAATCGAATATCTCGGCGATAAAAAATCGTAAACCAATTTACGAAATGGGGTTTCAAAGCGCACAAAGCCATCTTCATTTTGCCGTTTTATTTTTATTTTTGCGATTTTTTTTGTTTTCGGTACGTCATTTTGAAAATGCCGATTTTTCACGACTTTCGCACTTCGCAAAATCGCATACTGGACTTTGAAAAATAGTAAGCTGACCATTTAGTGATAAGATCTTTGAAAAGGACATCGTTAGCTTTAGTTCGGTTTAAAAAACGTTGAGATTTCGTCCCGCAGAGTTATTTAGATTTTTCTTGAAAAAAAAACGGCAGGTTTCCGAATAGCCGGCATCGTGTGTCGTAACTTGAAAACTATGAGGTTTGGAATATTAAGTCTAACGAGTAAAAAGTTGTCTTTTGTTTTTTTTTTCAAAATTTCTTTGTATCGCTATTTTTGGTTGATAGTCGGCAATTTGTTCCATTAATGAGGATATCAAGAGGGGAGAGGTACATACAGCCTTTGCCAAATGTATTAGGCACCTCAATAAAATATTTATATTTTAAAAAGTACATAAAACTATTATCATCGCTGCGATATTTCGACTTGGGACTCTTCTTGGTTGTACAAAAGTTGACTTTTTACCCGTTTTTCGTATGAAAGCTCACTACTTTTCGGCATTGTCGAAAACAAGGAATCGCGCTGAACTAATGGAATCGGAGAAAAGGGGTTCTCCACTCTAAGAATGGCGAATGAAGATTGGTAAAAGATTTTGTCGAAATTTACAAAACGCACACGTTGAGCGTTTTACGGTTCAGATGTTTGTAATCCACCAAAATAGGTTTTCTATTGTTTCATTTTATATCCGATGATGCTGCCTTACACTTTAGTTCAAAGCAACTGCAATAGTTTTTGTACTTCTTAAAATATCAATATTTTATAGGGGTGCCTAATATTTTTGGCCAAGGCTGTACGTACCTTTTCTCCTCTTGATATTTCCATTAAAAAAATTTTATTCCAAAGTAACGGCAATAAATTAATGAGGCACATCATCGACGATCAGCCAAAAATAGCTAAACAAAGCAATTTTTGAAAAGAAATCTAAAAAACTATTTAGTCACTCCAAAATAACAAAATTAAACGTTACTCCCTAGACTAAATATTCCTAACCTCATAGTTTTCAAGTTACGCCGCACGATGCCGGCTTTTCGGAAACCTGCCGTTTTTTCAAGAAAAAACTAAATAACTCTGCGAAAAAAAATCTCAAATTAAAAAAAAAGAAACTAAAACTAACGACGTTCTTTTTAAAGATCTTATCACTAAATGGGAGATTACTATTTTTCAAAGTCCATCACGCGATTTTGCAAAGTGCGAAGGTCGTGAAAAACCCGGCATTTTCGAAATGACGTACCGAGGACAAAAAAAATCGCAAAAATTAAAATGACTTTATCAGCTTTAAAACCCCGTTTGGTAAATTAGTTTACGATTTTTTTTCGCCGAGATATTCGATTTTTTGTACGGATAGAAAATGTACAGGGTGCCTAATACTTTTGGCCAAGACTGTGTGTGGTTAATAAAATGTGTCTGCGACCGCGGACATTGATAGGTTTCCATGATGCAACAAATTCATTTCAAAATCATTTTTTTTATCAACACAACTCGATATACATATATATACGTGTATATAAACACATGGGATTTACAAGTTACGATTCTGATATGTATTTTATTTTGATTTTACCCGCATGTTAAGATTTATTCGGGAAAAGTTTAAGACTATTAATTAGGCGATGTTATGCAAAGCGTTTCTCGTAAAAAGAAAAACAAAACGAAAACTTCGGGCAATTAAAGAAAGTGAATGAATGGTGTTGAAGTGTGCATCGTTGAAACGCAACGAAATTCCTTCTTTATTTTTCCATTTCTTTCTTCTCGTTACTATGTTAACTCTTCTTCTACATTTTTAGGTTATGGACCCTTAATAAGGGTGTTCAAAAATATTTCAGCGTTATTCGTAGCCTAAATGTGCCAAAAGAAAATAGGGCAACACGAAGAAAAAAATTCGTTGCATTCCAACAATGCAAATGCCAACACCATGTATATTTGATTGATCTTCGATTATAATTATGACAATTATTATTCATAATGAACGATACCCAAAGTAAAAAAATAATGTACGGTGTCGCACTCGTCGCCTTGGATGATAATTTTGCATCGCTTCTCATTCTGCCGCATTGACAAACTTCATCAAGTTCACGATTGTCGCCACTTTCGGCCGTATCTATTTAAATTGGTACATTTTCATTTTTTCGGATGAAACGAGAAAGGCGGAGATAGAGGGAGCAAGAAAGAGTGAGTGAGTGAGAGAGAGAAAGAGAGCGAGAGAGAGAGAGAGAGAGAGAGAGAGAGAGAATGAGAGAATGAGAGAGAGAGAGAAAGGAAGAGAGAGAATGAGAAAAAGAGATCCCGTTCGTATATGAGATACGAAGAGAGAGGCAGAGAAAGTGTAAATTTCCAAATGACGTTGAAGTTTGCATCAATGAAATGCAATCATTTTTTTTGTTAATTTGTCTTTTCTTTATTTTTATCATTATCCAAAGCCTTTTTTTAGCAAGTTAACATGACATAAATGTCTAATAATAATATGTAAAAACGTATGAGTGATTTTGACAGACTAAATGAGCCGAAAAAAGCAACAACAAAAAATAATTCATTTTCGTTGCATTCCAACCATGCAAACTTCAACATCATATTTCCAGTCGATGAACTCCAACGAATGTAAATGTTCTATCTTCGTGTCTTTTTTCTCCGTTTTTACTTTCTCATCGCGGTGATTTTGTCGATGTCGGCGTGCGAATGAAGTGGAAAGCTCCGAGCCCCTCGAACCAACTGGTCTGCACTCATCCGGAGCCTTCTACTACTGCTAATGCGGCTGATATGTTGAATCCAGATTTAGTGTTTGCAAACGCACACGTTTCTGGCAAATCCGTGCTATGATATATTGTCACTACCTCGTTTTTCGGAATATCGGAACTCTGATAGTACTCCACATACACACACACACGCACACACACACATGCCCATACACAAACATATTTGTGCACGTAGAAAAGTGATTCTGAAAACGTTCGACTTTGAGGACCTGCGTCCAAAATCGACGATTCGTTTAAAAAGAGATTCGTACAGTCTCTTGAAAAGAGCCAGATGTGCTGAAAGTACAGCGCAGAAGTACCGGGTTAGTTCACCCATACCCGTGCGGAAAACTGATAGGGCATCCCTAATAAAAATAAGGGCCTTTCAGGGCTTCCGTAGTGCTTTCCCTAGTGGGGATTTCCACAATGGGCCCAGACTTGGCCATGATCGGGATAAACTTGTAGGGATTTCCACAATAGGCCCCGACTTGGCCATTATGGGGATAAACCTGTAGGGATTTCCACAATAGGACTCGACTTGGCCATTATAGGGATAAACCTGTAGGGATTTCCCCAATAGGCCCAGACTTGGCCAGTATAGGGATAAACAAGCAGGGATTTTCACATAGGCCCAGATCTCACTATTATAGCGATAAACCAGTATAAATATCTTAGGCTATATGGCTGATGGTATTTCAATTATTCAAATCGATTATATACATCGATAGAATAATATTATCGAACGCAAATTGGGAAAAAGCGTAAGGGCATTAGCAAATAAGAAATCAACGATGAACACAAATATTCAGACAAACATCAGACAGTATTTATTTATCAAATTAAAGAAAACTTTTACATAGATACAAACAATTACTCATGGTTTCACTCATACATGGACTAATGCTAGCGCATAAGTGTGAACAGTCCCAACCGGTTTTCTCGACATTTTTATAGCAACTAATTTCCGCTCAATCCTCATCATAGGGAAAATTATTTCTTCTGAAGACTTCGCTGATATTTCCCATTCATAAACATTATCTGACTGTAGGATAAGTAAATAAATTGGTCTTTGTTTTCCAGATCTTTCCCTCAATGGAAATAGATTCTAGTGATTCAGTAGACCCATGTATTTTTTTTATTTCTACTTCTTCTATGGAATGGATGTGTAGTAGAATATATTTGTTTAAATAATGCAAAAGACTGGCATGGGGGGCGCAGGATGCGTTAAGTCTCATCGAGATGACTTATCTACGTGGACCTTGCAGAAAAACGAGTGAATTCTGTGATGTATTTTTTTCCCCGTGATATATTGATATTTTTCCGTGATATATTAATGATTGAGAATCACTTATTCAATTACTTAATAATTTCCTAATTAAAACTAAGATAATATTACTTTTATTGGAGTCATTAATACCTTACTTTATACAGCGGACATATAATGTCGCTCCTCCGCGTTCTGTACCCTTACAGGCTCATTTCAGACTGTGACTATAACTATAACCAATGTGATAATCTTATAATTTCAAACTTGAGTGTTTCAAGCTATCACAATTCTAAAAAATGTTATCATTGCGGATAGTTCCTCAAAAATAAATGTTCGCAGTGAAGAGAGTTCGCCTCACATTATTCTTTGTATTAATTTTGTCATGGCAGTTTGTCATAAAGGCTCACATGCAAACGCGCAATCACATTTCTACGCGCGCACACATACATATACATGTACTCACGCCCACACCTATGCACATGAACAATTACATAAAAACAAATACAGATATAGCCTGACGCATTTAACATACACGTATATCCACTAATACGGATATTTTATGGCGCTGAAATGGTTTTGATGAGGCGCCGTTGTGGCATTTTCAGGGCGCTAAAATGGTTTTGATGAGGCGCCATTGAGGCAACTTATAAGGCCCCGGTAGTTGCGCCTTTAATGGCCCTTGTTGACAAAGTGTGACCGGCCGCTAACGGCCCTCATGTGGCTTCCAGATTAGGGCCCGAATAAAGTTAGGGTAATATTATTGGGGCCCGATCACAGCCCAAACTCAATTCCCGCACGGGATAACGGCAATAAAAAAAGTTGGCAATCTCGACACCATGGAAGATTTTTTTCAACTTTCACCCCTTATTAGGGGCAGGTTCTGCTCGTCGACATCCCTTAACCCGACGTTGCCATTCTTACACAGGATGTCTCAAAATGTCTTGATATTTTTATTTATTAATAAAACGTAGTATTTATTTGTAAAGTACGAATATTTTTATTTCAAGGGGGTATGTATCTTTCGAAATGAGAAGAAAAAAAAACGTTTTTTTTCTTGAATATTGTTACGGTGTGAACTTTCAAGAATATTTTAAGACCGACCGGACCCTCAAATTCTAAAAATTGACGAACTTACACCTATTTTAGAGGAACAGTGTGCGTCGGGTTTACCGCGATCCGTCGAATTTGAACGCGATTATCTCGAAACTACACATATTGACACGGCGGGATTGATATCTTGAGTAACTTTCGCACTATTGACTTGAATTTGCACAGTTAGCGTTCAAACAGTAGTCGTTTTCGGTTCACGATCGCATTTTTTAATTGGATGAACCGTTTGTTGATAACAATGACTTCACCATGCTGTTTTTTAAGAGAAAAATGAGGTTTTCTTTGGAGAAGCTGCCATTTTACGTATTTTTCGACATTTGGAAAAGTGGATCGTGAATCCATAGCCAGCTGGATATATTTGAAGAAATTTTTTGTTTGTTTTCGTTTAAGATTACATTTGAGCCGGGTAGAGATCCCGCCGATTTCGGCCTCGCCGCTGGAGGACTGCAACGCCAACTGCAGCACCACGAACATTTTAAGAGATTTCCTACCGCAAAAATTACATTGCAACCACACACATGTGTATAACATGCTGAGAAAAAAATAATTTGTTCTGACCAATGTGTTACTAGAACAAAAATTCATTATCTGGCACTGCAAATTGCGCCTCCAGAAAGGGATGCCCCGTTAATGTAAGGAACAAACATGGAGGTTCTGTGTGGAACACAATATCCGATAAATGGCCGCCTCGTCCCTGTTTGCAAACGTTCACTCTTTTGACGAAATTTTCAATAACATTTTAGCATAATTGTGGACTAATTTCATTGATGATGCGTCCATTTGCTTTCTTGAGCTCCGGAACGGTCTGTGGATCATTGGCATACACTTTTCCTTCCAGATAACCCCAAAGAAAGAAGTCCAATGCCGTCAAATCGCACGATCTTGGTGGCCAATTCACATTGCCGCGGCGCGAGATAACACGACTATAAAACTTCGTCTGCAATAACTGTATTGTTTCGCCCACAGTGTGGCAGGTTGTGGACTTTTCGAACCGTCTCTGCAAAATTTTCACCTTTTTTGTAGTAAATTTTCACAATTTCCATGCGTTGCTCGATCGTGTAATTCTCCGTGATTAAGCCTCGATACTTCCTGATGACAGTTGTCAAAGATTAGTACTCTATGTTTGCGACCAAAAAATGGCGCGCAATTTAAAATGTCTGGTCATTTTGAGCCACCGTTTATTCGGCCACGATGTTAACACACTGGGTCAATTTGACTCGGATAGTACTTCCTCCACCTACCATTAACCCGCCGGCCGGTTCTTATTGGAAAAATCAGGGATCCACTTTCAATATTTCTTCATATGTCGGCATAATTGAAATTCGGAAAATATTAAATCAAAACGTTTGAAAAAATCATTCAAAATTGAAAATTTTGCAAAAGTGAGCATTTTACTAGAAATATATCCATGTCAGAATGATCCAGTGTGTCATCGTAGAGTTAAAATGTTTAATACTATTATTTATAGGCACCTAGAGCCGAAATGTGCGATAAATTAATTGAAATATAAAATCGAAGAAAAAAAAGTTCGTTGCGTCGCGACGAGCCAAGCTTTAGACCCATTTTTTTCTTAAATAGGGTAGCGTGGTCCGAAACCGACCGGTGGTCCCACATACCGACTTCTCCATGTTTCTCACAAGGAACATCCCTCAGGTGACACCCTTCGATTTTGTTGAAATTTGGATTTGTTATAAAGCACCGAAAAGTAAGCGATACGTACTTTTTTTATCGGCGGAAAAACGGATTTAAGGGGTGAAACCTCCCCTCGAAAAAAGGCATCTCTAGGGATAATATAGCAGTTTCACACAAAAGGAATCCACCGATTTCAATGAAACAAAAACGAAATTTCTTCTAATCCGAAGTAATGAAAAATCAACTATAGTGACATTGCAAAAAAAAGGGTGTGAACCACCCCTATATTAAGGGGTGGTTTCACCACGTAAAACCGTTTTTCTTCCGATAAAAAAAAATACGTATCGCTTATTTTTCGGTGCTTTATAACATATCCAAATTTCAACAAAATCGAAGGGTGTCACCTGAGGGATGTTCCTTGTCAGTACGTGTGCTGCAACCAAAACTGTCGGTGGTGGCATTTGAAAGCTCTCACAACACTAATTTGGAAGTAGAGAGCCATCTTTTTCTCTCATTTCATTCTATGTTTTTGCGTCGCTTTGTGTTTTGACAACGCGAAAGTTCATTTTTGAGCTGCACGGAACTGCAGTTTGAAGTGTTTTATTTTTTCTTGAAAAATCCAAAGGTAGGTTGTTTTTGTTGCTTATGGCCTAAACTTCCACACGCACTAATCAATTTAGATCACATGCATCGTTGTAAGTAAACGGCGAGTCATTGTTTGAAAAAAACCTCGGTGGTACTAAACCGACCGCCAATGGGTGGTCCGAAACCGACCCCTACGTTTTTGCGCACTAAAGATTTTCTAGCGTGTTTTTTGTAGTCAAACAGTGATTTAATGACTTCTGACGGTAATTACACATGGTTGTTTTAGAAATGGAGCGATTGTTCAAACGTCTAAAGCCAAAACGAGATCCGGCAGTTCTGCGGCGAGCACTTGCTGCCATGGCATTAGGACTCGTCCGTCGGCTATTTGCAGTTATTGTGAGACAGGGGACAGCTCAGACAGTGATTGAAATTGTAATTTTTGCATTAAGTGAGTAAAATTGTAATTAATGCATTCATTCAATTGTATTTCCTAAAAGAAGGCCTTAAAATGTTCTAAAATAAATTTGAAGATGATTCCCAAATCGTAGTATTTTGCGAACAAGTTGCGAAATAAATTCAAAATTTTGCCTTTTCCCTTGATTTGCTGTAAAAAATAGGGGGTCGGGTTCGGAGCATGGGGAGGTCGGTTTTGGACCACGATTTTTTAGAACGACCAATATGCAGACTTTCATTACGGCTTCGGTATCTTAAACAAACGGTGCCCGAAAACTTCGTCAAGCTGCTCAAAACTTAGAATAACGTTCCCGCTAAAGAATCAAAATTTTGTTTGAACAAAAAAATTAATTTAATGCACCTTTATTGCCTTTGCTGATTAGGCGGTCGGTTTCGGACCCCGCTACCCTATTGTATCTAAGAATAGGAGGTTGAGAAAGTTTTGCTAAATGGTTTGTGACGTTCAATCCGGGCGTTTGGGAGGGACAAAAAAATCGTACGAGTAGCCAATACTTTAACAGTGTGTTCATGCAACATTGACACGAGGGTGAATGCAATATCTATAGTTTCCTGTGGACAAATCCATGCGGCCTACATGCGCATGGCCGAGCAGAGTTACCGGGGTTTGTACGAATTCAAAGGTATTTCCCGGATGGCGAACAGCGAGAGCGAACATTCCACATCTCCGTTATCGTATATAACGGATAAAATGTACACGTGACGTTGACCATACGCCCGCGAATGGTCGCGACTAGAGTCGTGGCATATTTTCATTTCGCATGGATCACTGGATTTCATTATGTTGAAACATCGCTTGTAACGCAACGAGAATTCATTTTTGGGAATGATTAACGCGTTATCATCTAAATGTCTTGGTTTTCTAAAAGGATTTTGGTAACTTTAACAACTTAAATTTGCAAAAAAATATTTTAAGTGATACCAAAAGGGGAGGAAAATAATCGTTTCGTTGCGTTCCAACGATGCTGACTTCAGTACTGTTCTAATTGGGAAGAATTGTTATGGAACATCTGTTCTCTCGTGGCAAATAGTACTACGATCATTCCAGTATGATTCGGAAGTTGCTCAATTTTCCTAATTTTATTTCAAAATCAGTTGTGATCCCTAAAGCGCTCGAGGCTTCACCGAAAAATCAGTGCACCTCTGAGACTAGTTGGATCGAAGATTCGGAGGATAAGGCGCGCACCTCGGTCATGGCGAAAATCTCCGATAGTAGTGCTTCATTGGGGGAGGGGCCGTTTTTGTTCACTGAATATGCAAGTGTAATTCAGTCCTTTGCAGGGCCACGAAGTAAGCCGGAAGTTAAAAATCTTTATGCGCCAACATTAGCGAAAAAATTAAGGTGGTTTTCATCCCTTAATTGCGTGATATCAATTAAACAAGAACCACGTGTCGGCTACTTTTCCACCGTTAATATATGTACACAATTATATTCCAATCCAACGGAAACCTTCTTAGCATATATAAAACACACATTGTTTCAATAAACAATACACAATTTGATGTTAAATTCATCCTCATCATCATAAATGTATAGTACTCGAAGAATACAATAGTTTTGCCATTCAAACGTGATTTCAATCTCACCCCGTTTACAAGTGATAACAAAAAAAACTAAGGGTACGTTCCACCCCTTACGGCGATGTAGGACTTGCACCACGTGACTCATGATACCAAGAGAGATAGCTGAAAATTTCAAACCCAAATTTCGTAGAGCTTAATAACGTTGAGGGCAAAAAACAAATCGTCAAGCTCTGTCTCTTTGAATTCTACAGGCCCTGATGCTTTGTTCTTCCTTAAAAAAGACTTAACCATCTGTAAGAAAACTCTGTTCCAATATCTGTGAGGATATGTTGATTTTGTACATGCCCTTCAAAAACAGGTACCTCCAAAGCGTAGCAATACGTGTCGAATATTTTGACCCGCTCTACAAATCAAAATCATGTGGATTATTAAAATCGGTCAGTGGAGGCACCTCACGCAGTTTCCCTGTAAGATTCCTGTATGAAGGGAGAAATGAACGCTGATGAACGAAAACCGAATTTCAGGTCGCGTCCAATTGCGAGACAAGTGCGAAGGACTCAAGGGTATCTCAAACGCAATAGTAGGAGGGTCATCCGGTCCCAAAGATTGGAAGGAACCATCAGAGGAGCATGTACCAAAGGGGAAGGTTGAAGAGAATCAATCAAGATCGATGCGCAGCTTGAATTGGTTGACTCGTGGCAGTTCAGCAGGCTAGGAAGTCCTCTCTGGAGCGGAAGGTTCTGCTTGATTCAAATCTTGATAGCAGGTGGAGTTAACTGAATAGAACCGCAGGCACACAAAGGCATATGCCGACATTGGCAAACTGACGTAGATTGGGGCATTGTCGTATGGAAGCTTATCGATGATTGGTCTTTGTGCTGGAGCACAGATGGTTATGCATTCCAGAGGGCTCTACCGGTACGCGTAGACATGTATGTAGATGCACCGGAACAGATGGGTACACGCCTGGCTGCAATGCTAATTACGAAATGACATCTCTGTCCGATTGCTCCGTATCACGTGGTTTCCATATTCGCGGCCGTGGTGAAAATTCCACTCTTGATCTTGACGTTTCTCGATGGCATCGACGTCATCGACCACTGGGCGAACTTGTAACAAGAATGGCCAGGTTGGCTGTACGGATAAGTCGGCCAGCTATGGCGGATCAAGGTGAGATTATAGGGCGAAGGTGGAACGAAGGGAGTGAAGAGGCCCGAATGACCAGGCACGCGAACGCGATTAGCTCGGACGAATCAGCTGTAGGAACATATACGTCCACGTAGGTCATGGGTAATCTAACATCTATCAACGTGGCCTAGTACGTACACCTGAATACGGAGATTCCGAGCTCGACCCTGGTAAAGTTACCCTGCGGGAAAGAGGGGTTGGATGGAAAAAAGCACCCTCGTTCGTATGTAGAACACGCGAGGAAAGTAAATAGTTCGGAGATCGGCCATATACGGGGTGTGGGAACGAATGAATTTGCTCCATCGATACACATGTTTTCTCGCACCTTGGACCTCAGCAGGCAAACGAATTATGATTGATTAATGGCTCATTAGGAATCAGGATTAGATCCTTAGATTCTGAGTAGGGTCATTTTTATGCCGTGGATATGGGTAGTTGGAGAAAAACATGACACGATCCTTCCGATGTGTTAGAACAATATGGTGGATAATCCTCCAGGGTGAGAGGCGAAACACACCATGTTCTTGTTACCTTATTGATTACCTTTCCCCCGGCTTCGGCTCGCGTGTAAGTCGGAAATTTGGTTCACGTGTACGTCGGGAATGGATTTTAGGGTCTTATCGCATTAAGGGTTATATGAATCAAGGTTATTATGAAAAATACGTTTAGTATAGATATATATTTTTTTGAATGCTGTCTGTATACTTCAATACATACTCAGAATCGCATCACGAGGACAAAAAAAAACATAATGGATTCTGTGAGATTTTGATTTAGGGGTCTGCATAAGCTTGAATTACGAAAATATATTTTTTCGTTGCATCGTTTTATAGACCAGGGTTTTACCTTGAATTTGCAACTAAGATTTCGTAAAAAGTCCAATAATTGACCGACGATTTTGGTGAAGGATCAGATCACCAACTGCACTATAGCCAACCGACCGGTGCCATGACCTGCATGGGCATACAGGGGAACTCGGGGCAAGATGAATACGCGGGGTAAGGTGAATCATAAGCCTAGCCACTAAACAGTGGGTGCGAGCGCAGTGTTCCCGTTGGAGTTTGGAGGGGTGATGGTGAGGTGAATGAGTGTGAAAATATCAACTGTGGGGGAAGCACGCGTCGAGAGTGAGAAAACAATATCGATTTTTTGACAAAACGATGTAATTTTTGGTAAAGTTTAACATCGTTTCAGTTCATTTGAGTTGCTGATATTGATTAGAGACAGGTAGGTAAACACAATGAAAGTACTAATTATTAATATAATAAGAACGGTTTGTCAGAAGTTTTCGAGGTTATGGCGTTATTTTTTGTTAATTCGTTAACCATCTAATGGGGCAAAATTAATACAAGTCATCGCAAACCTGGAATATTTTACAACGTACCGTTATTTCCGATAAAAAGAGTGAAATGGAACTAGTAAAGTGTTTGGTGCCTCTTCAACCCGTGTTTCTACCAGGGGAAGAAAAAGAGCTTACAAATGATCAAAATGATGTGAAAGCAAGAGTATTCGGACTAATCCTACAGAACTTAGACGATTGGCTTATAAAATTGATGGTATTGAGAATGAAATCACTTTTATATGCAAAATATGCCAATAATTCGTGTCCCATCATTATCCCAGCGCTGTTTTTTTGCATCCAAAATTAAAAGATTAATAAATCTTGATGAGTTTTAAAAATAATGAGAGTTGACTGACCCATATATGTATTGTTTTATTTGAACATGACCTCCGCGTTATCATCTTGCCCAGACTTCCCCTATTTATGGACTGGTTTAAGCCGTATCTCAAGCCAAGAATCTGCGATTCTGTTCAAATTCGGACTTTATGACATGTTTCATCGTATGATCGAATGATTTTTTAAAATATGTTTATGCATCTATTAGTAACAAATGATTAACGTTATTTTTTTGGTCGAAAATCGAACTTTTTTTGCTACAGCTTCAATTTTTTGTAATTAGGAAAATTAAAAAAAAATATCCGGTCATACGGAAGTTTTATTATTCTACTAAAAGTACATTTTTCATTTTTTATTTCTGATTACCCTAGTTGCCCGACCCAGCTCCACCGATGGGCCATGAAGCAACGGCGGCACTTTGTTTACATAATAACTTCATTGATTATCAATATTCCTCAATTAAAAAAAAAACTCAACCTTGCACAGAATCTCTGTATAAAATTCCGACCTCGTAATCAGTATATACTTTCATCAGGAAAATATATTGAGTACCGACCTGTTTTTTGGACCCCCTGCTTATGCAGCCCCATTAAATCCAATGGAACCAATTTACATTGAGTATTTACTGAGAGCTTTTACATAAATTCTGAAGGGTATCGCACGCCACCGTCCTTTGAAAGGGAAGATCGCTTTTCCTCAGGTTCCGCTTGACGTATCAGGATGACGCAAAATCCCGGAAAATTCTGGGAGTTCCCTAAATTATAAACATCCTCTCAGCATCTTCCCACCCTACCAGTTTAATTTCAACCTGAAAAAACGCACCTACAAAAAGACGCTAAAATTTGATAATATGAGCAAGATTCCGAACTTCCTATATTTGAGAATACCCGGATGTCAAATATGATTCCAATATCCATACAGGCAGCGCAAGCATCCCGAATACGAACTCCACCAAACCTGGGCACCAGAATATCATATTTTTTTTACAGATACAGTTACGCCTATTTCTTTTTCGTTATTAATTTTCCTAAAAACAGCCTCCCCCGTCTGCAAGTATATTGTTTATCACCATATATTCGCGCCCAAGAGTGTCATAGCAGGCTCCGTTTTTGGTGGTCTCAGAATTTTAACTCCTAACGAAGAGTCGATGAAAGTTGACAAGCCGCCGCTACGAAAAGTGTGCGTCAATTCTTTGCGGCGAACGAGGCTCGCTCGATGCGACCCAATAGTTTATACGAGGACGATAGTAGAATTCGAGAGGCTATCGAAACAGGATATTGCACTACAGCGAATCGTTCCGCTCGTTCTCGAATCTCTCTCCCCACGATCGCCGCGGCTTTCTCGCAGACTCCAGGGAAATTCGTCGAAAACGAGTTTTCGAAATGCTATCGGGAGGCGTGAGACACCAAGAGCCACGAAGCTTTGTTGTGTAGTAGAGTTTCGACGAGCTGGAGTTTATTTGCGCCATTACCTCCCATGTATCATTATATATGTACGTGTCAATTTGTGTGTGTGCACGTATGTATACGTATAAAGGAATATACAAAGGACTTTGATTCGCCTTACGGAGCAGATGCTCCGAATTATATAGCTTTACATACTTATATATATATATATATATATATATATATATATATATATATATATACACACATACATATATGCTTACATTTATCTAAATGTGATTTTAGTTGAATAGGGTTTACATAATATTGAATATGGAGACTTTGGACTACCGTGAGAACAGTCCTAGAAGTCAACGCGTCTTCAAAATCAACTCCATATTCTCATGAGACCCCACGGACTATTTTTAGTACAAAACTACGAACAAACAAACCCAGTTTTCGAATCACCCTACTGAAACCATTACCGTATATCCTACTACGGAAACTAAATGTTCAAACTAAGTTACTATTACTTTTGTGGTCCTCTTTTTATGTTCCAGTAACCCAATGGCCTGAAAGAACAAATATTTTAAGGGTTTCCTTCTACGCTTCGGCACCCCTAAGCTAATATGAGAACACCCCCTGAGTATCAAACCTAAATACTTTTTCGATACGGAGATATTCATATTTCTGTGTGGGTCCTTACCACTGAATGATTTTAGTCTCCAATGGATCTTCAATCTAGCCTCCTTCACTCATGACGTTAAAGTTTGGGTCATTGAAACACAAAGAAAATTCTTTTTTTTTCAATCCCAACAATTTTATTCGCCCGATTTGAGTTGTGAAAATCACTCAAACGTTTTTTACGTACTCTTTTCAGAGATTTAATACCTCCATTTGCCAAAAGGCTCCGAATAATAATAAAAAATGAGACATTTTTTTTTATTGTTGCATCCCAACGATGCATACTTCAACGTCATCTCCATTCTGGGCCTCAGGAGGATCTATAGACAGTTGATTTTGAAGACATTCGACTTCTAAGTCCTTACGGTAGACCACGTTCCCCATACTCAATATTTATTCACAAAGGCAATTACTTCGAAATTGCCTTTATATACATGGAAGCATATTAATATATACGAATGTCATTGCTGTCTCGGCTACATGGCTCTCAATACAACGGGACTGAGTCTCGTCCCATACCGCACCAACTATCAGCTCAGACTAACTATGTATATCACACTAAATATGCAAATGTATGATCGGCATTCTCATGCTACCTTCTAACTGATAAACAATGCAATAGAGCCCCGGAGAGAGATCGACAGAGAGAGAAGGTGCCACCACAAGTAGTCTTTCGCGTGCCAATAAAACATCCTCGCGATATACTAAATTTTTCATTAATTGAATACATGTCACGAAATAATTGGATTCGTTGCAACTTACCTGGCACTATGTATCCGTAAATACACTCGATATAATTTCAACAAAAAAATCGCGCGTCTCAAGGATCTTCGACAATGATGCATGAGACGAGGTCGGGGGCGAAAATTCAAGACGGTACGATTAGTTTCGTGCATACAACTTGTTACACACTTGAACCGTCTACTCGTGGTTGATAGCCTCATGGAGGCGGATCGAGCGTAGGCGATAACAAATATTTATCGTACTCCACCCCCTTTAAAGGTTTTTTTCTCTTACTTTCGACGTCGAGCATGTTCGCTCTCTCTCTCTCTCTCTCTCTCTCTCTCTCTCTCTCTCTCTCTCTCTCTCTCTCTCTCTCTCTCTCCCTGTGTTTCTGTCTCTCTCATCGATGAATCAGGCGATAACGCCGCGAAATCGAGTTCACTTTTTTCGCGCCTTTATATATATAGGTGTGTGTGTGGGTGTATGTATATGTATATGAAATAGGAAATTTGAAGTTACACTATATGTATGGGTAGTACGAGAGGCAGGATAGGTATTAAATACGTGACCCGACTCGACCCTGTGCCCTGTGCGATATGCTCTCCGCGTTTCCACAAGACTGACTCTCACCCCTTTTCATAGCCCTGTAGGCGGGATGAGAATCACCAGGGGCCTCCTCCATCCCAATGGCCATTATTATCAGCGCTGCAGATACGTATACATAGATGCACACACATACATACGAACGCATATACATATATAATACAGGGTGATTCACAACCATCGGGGTTCCCTTCGTGAGTATATTGCGAACAAAACGATTTTTTTTCTTCAAAATGCCGTGCGACGAAAATGGGCCGAGATATTCGCGTCCAAAGTCCGAGTAGTAAACAATGGCACAGTAGTTGCCGACCCGCGGAACATGCCAGCCGGATCGAGCGCGGGTTCAAGTCCACGTTGACAATTGATTTTTTTTTCCAAATTTGGTTTTGGGTAAAAAATAATGAACGCGGAGGCTCGCTTTGTAAATGGATAATATAGTTCAATATCTTTCGCTTAGTGTTTAATACTTGAAGAGAAAAAATTACCCTGTATGTGCAAAAGTACATTTGGAATCCGTTACATATGCGTGATGTTAGCTGAGTGAACAAATAGCGGTTTGAAGGACGATCCTTAAGGAGAGGTACCCGAGTAAACGGCGAGAAAAACAGGTAAACTTTGGGAATTTTTATCTCAAAAACTAATGTTTCGATAGGATCCGGTTTTTTTAATTGGAAAATATGTACATTGAGGTATGTTTAGGATTTTCTAAAAATAAATTCGTTGACTGGAAGCAATTCAAACGCGATTATCTCGAAACATAGTTTTCAAAGTCGGCGCCAGATGTCTCTCGAAACCGGCTTGTCCGATTTTGTCCAAATTTTGAAAAAATATTCTTCGATAGTTTTTTTCGTTCGCCATGTAGGGGTTTTTCATTTGATTGAACCATTGATTTTTTATGCAATGTGTATGCAATCCAAAATCGTCGGAAATTGCGGACGAAAAACGAATGTTAAATTAAAACGGTCGCAATTCCGTCAAAAAATCCTACGTGGCGAACGAGAAAAACTATCGAAGAATAATGTATTTTAAAAAATTCCTAAATATACTTCGATGTACATATTTTCCAATAAAAAAAACCTAGATCCTATCGAAACATCAGTTTTTGAGATCAAAATTCTCGAAGTTTACCTGTTTTTCTCGTCGTTTACTCAGGTACCTCCCCTTAAGTTTTCCTGAAACGAATCCCCGGTTTTTAGGACAACAGGTCCTTTTTTATCAATATCCTTGAATTACCTCATTGTGATGTTTAAGACAAGCCGCGAAATCACCTTCATCCATATATAAATATATATGTGGTATAAGAAATAGTTAGAGAGTGTGCAATATGAATACGTGTGTGAGAGGGAGCGCAACATGTGAATAGCTGCAATAAAAAAATACTAGAAACAGAAGAAACAACGCCCTTCGCGACGAGACGAACACGTTCAGTTTAATATCGGAAGCCAAGGGAGTTGGACTTGTTCTATTGGGAGTACAAATAAGTCTCCGCCTTTTGACAAAAGATGACCCCACCAGGAAACTATAGTTGAAATTGTCAGATGTAAAACGTCATATCGTAAGGTCGGACATCCGGCTAGGCCATTACGTTGAAATATTAGCGATTTTGTATCAGCATCACATAATTTTTTTCGTGCGAAAATGTTGAGTTTTGAGCCGAATTAGCATCATTTCCGGGAACTTTATGACTCTTCTTTACTTCTTTAATTTGAAGAAATCTGCAGCTGAGGCGCATCGATTGCTGGTAGAAGCATATGGTGAGACTGCTTTAAGTGAGAGAAGTTGTCGTGAGCGGTTTCAAAAGTTTAAGAACGGTGAGTTTGACGTCGAAGACAAAGAACGTAGCGGAAGGCCGAAACGAAGACGCGGAATTGGAAGCATTATTGGAGGGAGATTCGTGCCAAACGCAAGAGTTCCCGCAAATGACGCTTATTCGGCTCAAAACTCGACATTTTCGCACGAAAAAATTATGTGATGCTGATACACAATCGCCAATATTCATATCATAAGGTTGAACATCTTGCCAGATGTTCAACCTCATGATATGGAGTTTTACATCTGACAATTTCAACCATAACCTCCTGGTGGGGCCATATTTTTTTCAAACGGCGGATACTTATTTGTACTCCCAATATTAACATTTTATCTGCGTTAAATTTGCGTGTATTCAATATTATCACCTAAATATAATTCATTGATTATCTGTTTTGCCTACGATATCTTTTTTTATATCTTTCTTATATATATATATATATATATACACACTGGGGGTACGAGGGAGTTTTAAAGGATTTTTCGTAAAAATTGGGCGCTGCATTGTGCGAAAATGGTAACAATGCTTATTGAGTCGCTCCCGCAAATTCTGCCAGTGCTACGTGCGTTTGACACGAGTCTTCGTTCAATGACTCACAAGAGCATGGTCTCCATAAGCCTCACACAGCAACCGATGATCTTCGGCTTCTTCTTTTTTCAATTGGAAGCAGAAAAGTAAAGCTCCCCGAAAAATGCGTTTCGTTGCCGCAAAATCGACATAGTTGGAGTTGGAAAAAAAACTATGTTGTTTACACTTCGACAAAATGAGACGTACTGAAAACTAAAGCCTAATGATGACCCTTTACTATGAAGGGAGCTAGGTCATGGGCCGATTGAATTTAATACATTTAAGGCGGTCCTCTAGTTTCTCGGGTCGAAAAAATCGATTTTTTTTTTCATAAATCACATCTACAACATGTGTAGAAAATGTGTGCCAAAGGATTTTTCGATATTCGAAGTGGTTCACAAGTTACGGCCCTGGAACGGAGCAGGTATACGGAGCGCGCGCCGGGAGCGCGAACTTTCAAACGCGTTTTTCTCGAAACACCATTTTTCGAAACGGTGACCACGATATTTCAGAAACTACTGCACCGATCTTGTTGTAATTTATACAGCATCTTTAATATGTTATAAGCCAGCGATTGAACTAGGATTATCATGATTGCTTCGATAGTTTTTTTTTGTACGAGCGAAAAACTTAAGAAAAAATGAGTAAAAAATAGAATGTAATTTTCAAAAGTGTATAAAAAAGTCAATTTTTGTCATTTAGAATTCACTCTAGTTCAATCGCTAGTCTTAAATATGAAGATTAAAATGCCGTTTCGTTTTTTGATTTCAGATAAGCAGAACAGCCGCAATCTTGGTCACCGTCAAGCACCTCTTTTACTTGATGTCTTCCTGTCGGCCACTATAACGTTTATTCTATTATATATTTTGACTTCAAAAAATTTGTAAAGCTTATTTAAATGTTAATAAAGATTATGCAAAAACAATGATATTGATTATTTCGATGCTTTGCCCGTAAAAAGTTATTGAAAAAGCCGCAAAAAAACAGCTGAGAAACTAGAGGACCGCGTTAATACTAGTAACGCAGTATACAGGGTATCTTATAATGCATGGATAATCCTGCAATAGGCCAGGTCATGTCCTACTATACGCTGGAATTCCAGTTTAGTAAAAGTCCCACGGTTTTCGAGATTTTGGGGTTTGTTATTTCTTTTTAACTTATCTGCTTTTGGTTTTTCGCATGCCATTTCTGCAAATGCTATAAATCGACAATTACTATGCAACTTTTAAAAGTAATTGGTACGATATGCGTAGTACATTTTCTTACACCGCAGGCTATCAAAGTGAGATGTTCGAATTGGTTTCTATGAAATTTATATACAACATACATACATATATATATACATATATATATATATATATATATATATATATATATATATATATATATATATTATATAGGGGTATGTGTGTGGACATAAAAAATATCGGCAAGACCATATATATCGACTTTCCGTTATTTTCACCAGTGAGAATAAACGACGAGTAATCACGAATGGGGGCGGATATTGCGCCGACACTTTTTCGCCCTCACCCTCATTTTTTCTTTTCTCTCTCTCTCTCTCTCTCTCTCTCTTTCTCTCTCTCTCTCACACGCACACTTTCTGTTTGGGTTGTCTCATGTCCTAGTTTCTTTTTCCCTCGCTCGTTTTCGCGAATCCTCGATGAGATTGGTGGGTCGTCTTTTTTTTGTGTTTTTTTTTCTTCCGGATACCAAGTTCGAGTTACATGCCACGATGAATCTGGATCGATCGTTTTATCCGGTGCCACCGTTGGGGAATAAAGGTCCCATGTTTGCTCGGCAAAGAGGCTTAGGAGTTTTCCGCAGGCCCACCGCGATTAGCTTTTCCCACGTGCGTCGTTCTCGTTCCTATAATTCCACCCCTCCACCTCCACCGCCCCCATCCCGTTTTCGTGAGAAATAATCGACCGAGATTCTCGTGCTGTGCGCGAATATTTCATACCCGGTTTACGAAACGAGTATACGAGGAAGTCCGCGGGGCAAATCGCTGCTGTTCGACGAGAAATTCACTAAAGTGAATTTCGAGCGATAAACTCGTCAGGGTATCAATTATATTGTCGAGATGTGTTCAATTATCAGTTGAACCTTAATTTTCAGTGTGGAAGGACCTCTCATCGTTGGAACGCAACGAAAATTATTTCTTTTTTAAAATTAATTTCTTTGTTTTTATTGCTACGTGAAATCTTTTCCTACATGTCCAGGTCGTAGATCCCTCACTGCGATTTTGACTGAAAGAAACGTTCGAAAAGTTCTCGGAAGCCGAGATTGTTTTTAAAAAATCAGGCATTGGAAGAGAGAAAATTATTACGATTCAACGATGCAAACTTCATGCCGCATCGATGCTCGATACATGCCCGTCATATGTGTTCGAATTATCAGTCAAGATACGTACATTAATTATTTCGAGTATTTCGAAATATCATCGCATAGACGCGTGTATGTACATGTGAAAATGATTTTTTTTTCTTTCGGAATAGCATATTTTCACTTTACGCACGAATACGGCCAATTTTGCAATTCCACCAGAATGTTTCCTGTTTCATCGTGATTTTTCGAAGCTCTCGTATATGGGGGGTAACGAAATATTCGCGGATTCTCTTCTCGTCGGAGTGCCTTTGAGAGTTCATAGGGAAAAGCTCGATAAAACACGGGGAAAATTTCAGCTCGCACATTATTTCCTCACACTCCGAATGTTGGTCCATTTCCTTTTTTTTTCTTCAATAATGACCGTATAAAAATCGCGTGGTCGAGGGTATCGAATGGTATTCCGGTAAAACATTACGTTGAAGCGAATGGCGTAGTATCGCACTGAAAAAAAAATTCGTTCATCCATCCAAAATTCAGTTGGTTTAACAAAATGTATCTTTAAATACGTTCAACTTGATTTTTGATTGGCATAACAGAACAGTATAGTTGGTGGTAAAATAGTATAGTGGTGTGAACTGTAGCTTATTTAGCATGTCTGAGCAACTGTTAACACAACAACATTTCGAGACAACAAAATGCATTTTGCACATTCAACGATTCTTTTTTCTCAGTGCGAGTGTATACAGTAAGCAAAAGACAGGGAAATCCCCAAATTCATCATTCCCAAAAGGTAACATCTTGCTTACTTTGCCTAAAAATGTAATTTCCTAGTCCATTTCCCCAAAAAGTAATTTCCTAGCTAATTCTCCCAAAAAGCAATTTTCTAGTTCCTTCTCGCAAAAAGCAACTCTCTAGTTGCTTTCCCCAAAAGGTTAATCCTTAGTTGCTTATACCGAAAAGAATTTGCCTAGTTGCTTCTCCCAAAAAGCCAAAGTCCTCAGTTAGTTTTCCCAAAAAGTTAGTTAAGTAGTTACTTTTAGTAGATTTCTGATTACTTTTAGCACCTTACTAGTTACTTTCTGTAACTTCCCAGTTCGCTTAGTGACATTCTAGTTACTTTAGTAACTCGCCAATTACCTTTAGTACCTTGATAATTATTCTTAGCAACTTACTAGTTACTTTCGGTAACTTCCTAGTTGCTCTAGTAACTCCTTAGCTACGTTTAGTAATTTCCTAGTTACTTTAAGTACCTTGTTAGTTATCCTTAAAGAAACTTATCCTTAAAGAAACTTATCCTTAAAGTTACTTTCAGTAACGTCCCAATTCGTTTAGTACTGGCTAGTTGCTTTAGTAACTCCTTAGCTACGTTTAATAATTTCCTAGTTACTTTTAGTACCTTGTAAGTTATCCTTAGAGAAACTTACTAGTCACTTTCCGTAACTCCTAAAGTAACTTCCTAGTAACTTTTAGTAATCCCCCAGTTACTTTAAGTAATTCCCTAGTTACTTTTCGCACATAACTAGTTACTTTTTACAGAACAGTTAAAGTTCACAGACTTTTTTACGAAAAGGTTTACTAAAAACAAAACAAACCAACCCTCGAATTCATTTGCATCCCATTCCTAAATTTACGTCGCACGAGAATCAATGTAACTCATTCGCACAAAAAGTACATGAACATTACTCACTGTTCGGATCGTGGATCCAACGTTTTTTGTCGCCAACCTTCATGATTCGAGTGTCATCCTAGAACAAAAAACAACGGGGCAATTCAATGGAAGAGCAGAAAAAAGCAGCGCAAAACAGAACAACGTCTAGGAAATTAACATAGCCACAATCATTTGAAAAATATTATCCCTTTTTTTCTTAATTTTCAAGAAGGAGCAAAAACGCCGCGTCCTCGAGCTTCGTTCCGGCGGAAGCCGTCAAAAGACTGATTTCTCTCTCTCTCTTTCTGTCTCTCGGTCTCTTTCTTTTGGGCAATGTCCACATCGGCGATTGCTAGAGTAAACTCAGCCCTGGAGCCGAGGGACGTCGAAGAAGATGAAGAGCTCCGGTTGGGCAAACTCGAGCGGCCAGGCAAAATTCATCGTTCCCTTCCCATGCCGTCAGTCTCCAGCGACCGAAAAGCTCGGGCAAGTTTTCGTGTGTACACTGACTCTTGAGAGATAAAATAGCCTAATCCCTTACGTTTTACGTGCCGAATAATTTTGACTTGCGCCCCTTTGATTATGAGCGGTATATATATACTC
This sequence comes from Ophion ellenae, assembly GCA_963210295.1. NCBI lineage: Eukaryota > Metazoa > Arthropoda > Insecta > Hymenoptera > Ichneumonidae > Ophion > Ophion ellenae. The sequence continues at coordinate 63,941,912 of OY723385.1, forward strand.
CAGGGTTATAGTAGCGTTATATGCACTCAGGGATTCACGAAGAAGCAAACTTAATTACGTAATTAACGCGAACAAACGTAGAAAGACATGGGATTGAGGAGGAGCGGGCAGGTGGGGTGCCGGGGCGAGAAAAGGAACGCGAGAGACATTGAGCCAAGATATAGCCCTGCGGATACCCAGTGAATCCGATAATTCGGGAGAAACTCCGCAGAACGAAATAGAACGATCGGATGTATGTACAGGGTAGCCCGAATAGAGCTGAAAAGTGTTCAAAAGGGAAATGTGGATGCCTCGTATCTACCATGCCATCCAAATCACCCCCATGCATGTTCTACATTCTTTTTTTGTTTTCGAGAATTTTTTTTTTTGTCCCTTTTGTGTAGGTACTTTTCTTGCGATTTTTTAATTTGTGTTATCTTTATGGCGTGCACTGTTGAGTAATAAATAAATGACCAACTAAACACTAATGTGAGTGCATTAGAATTTGATCAGAAGTTAGAAAAATAGGTTTGGGAAGATCAGTCACTAAAGTTTAGATCATAAGAAGAAATACTTATACCAGTCTAGATGACTTCCAATTGCTTCTATAACTTTCTAAGAGCAAAATACATACAAAAAAGAGAACAAAAATAAACCCGATGCTACAGGAAATACGAAAAAAATTTAAATGCTTTTTTTTCCTCCAATAATACAAATAACTGCAGAACATTGATGGGAATGATTCGGATAGGTATTAATACTAGCCCTACAATGGTAACCTTATTTTTTTTACCTATTATGATATCCTGGGGTGATAAACAACCCCAATTTAAAAAAATTCATATCTCCGGTAAAATTTCACGAAAAGGGTTCAACTTGGGCTCATTATTTTCGTTTTTTAATGCAGAATCATGTAGGCGTACGGCGATTCCGCTTGAAGTAGGAAAAGTTAGTAAAAAAAGAGGTAAAACGGCGAAAAACATGAAAAATTCGTACAGGGCGCGAGATTTAACCTCGCCTGGGGTGGTTTTCCACCCCGGGTTACCGTACTGGGGCAAGGCATCTAGATTTTCCTTTAGGTCGTCACTTTTCGGACCACCCTGTATATATACACATATATATATATTTCTGGTATTTCTAATTTGTTTCGTCAATAAATAAATATATAGATGAACGGAAATATGACTTTGAGTACATTCGACTTCGAAGATCTCCCTAATAGTAGCCTACAGCCTCCCATTCAACAATATGTAAACCCCATTGTCTTCAAACTCGCCATTAGATAAATGCAAGCATATTTATGTAAAGTTTATTTTAAGGACCGTTCCAAAAACAGCCGGGTGATAGCCAACATCACTTAGATACAATACATTTAATACATACATTTGCAGATAAATGGAATGATGCCACACCGGACGAGAAATTGTCTTTGTCGTTTGCTTCTTCACTGCGAGAACATGAAAAGATCTTGCTATCGCTTTCTTCAATTTGCGGAATACTCCGCCGAATCGAATGATTTCTACGTCACTGTGGGTACACTCTATTTATACGTCTAGTATTATAGGCATGGTAATATTTCTCGGCCACAAGTTACGTGTCCATAATGTGTCCGGAATAGTATTTATGCCAACAGACTGCTGTGCACGAGTTGATCCATGGAAATGTGGGAATGCGCGCATAATGTATCATCCATTACGTATTTGGTTAAAGTTTATAATACGTACGAGTGTATATTCTTTGTTTCGTGTATAGGCGCATCAATAATGTGGTCTTTAGATAGCCATATTTTTTTTGTCAACCATCGATGAAGTAGATAATCTGCTGTATATGTATACATTCATTGTCAATATTAAATTTAACTGTTTTTACAACATGAAATCATAATTTTTTTCTTTCAGCTCAACGCACCGGTATGTGAAATACAGATCCAATATCGAGGTATGTTTTGTGCTCTTTCGGTATGATGTTGAAGTTCGCATCGTTGGAAGCAACGAAAATTCATGTTTTGGAATCATTAACCTGTTATCTTGCAATTTTTTTTGCTAGGTTCAGGCTACGCCAATCACTCAAACGCTTTTTTGAAGGATTTTTCTGAGTTTATCAACCTAAATCGACAAATAAATATTTTGGACAATAACATAAATAAAATGATAATTCTCGTGCTCTAACGATGCAAACTTCAAGACCAACTTTTAGTTCACGATACCATTTCTAGCTCCTGCAAAACTCCACACAGTGTTGGCCAGAGACACTTGTTTCCTAATGCACTTCTGTATCGCATGCGCACGAGGGTACAGAGAAAATGTGGAATACATATGTCGATACAGGTAGCTGTATAAAAATATTAAACTTTTGAAAAATAAAACATGAATGCCAGGTAATAAAAAATCCCCTCAATAACAGTATCGCTTGTTTCACCTTATAATTCTGATTCACCTTTATTTGAATTCATGCAATGGTTTTACTCTGTTTTTCAAATTAATCAAATGTACAAAAAAAAGTGACATTACATTTTTTTAATTAGCCAAGCCGGTTTACTGGAGATGTTGTCCACAGATTTGTTATACCTTAGGATCAACATTTTTTCAAATAATTCATTTTCATTGGAAAAAAAATATATTAGGTATCGATATATAATAATACCTAATATATTCTTTTTCCAATGAAAATGAATTATTATATATACTTTATATATATCTATATACGTAGGTGAAATATATAGGTGAATCCTTATCCTTGCACTCTATCCTGGAACATTGAACTTTAGGGCCCTTCATCTTGTTCTCTCTTTTTCCCTCTCTTTATACATATATATACAGGGTGAGGCACATAAAGTGATACAGAGCACTAGCACTCAAACTATTGATCATATCCAAAAACGTTTTAGACAAAAGTTTCAGTGTTCGAGAAGGCCGTTATACCGGACCACCCTATTTTTTTTATCGGTGGAGGCGCTGAAGTTGCGTCAAGGTCAGCTTCACTTTTTTAAATGGAATGGTACATTTTTTTCAACCATCTTGTGAAGCACCTCAAGCCGCATAAAAAACATCAGGGGGTCAAAGTCGTTCAAGGTCATTCAAGGTCAGTATCGATTATACAAATCTAAATATCTCGGATCACTACCAAATATTTGGTAGTGATCCGGGGTCAAAGTCGTTCAAGGTCATTCAAGGTCAGTATCGATAATACAAATCTAAATATATCGGATATGTCGGATATATATGGGTGTGTGTGTGTGTGTGTGTGTGTGTGTGTGTGTGTGTGTGTGTGTGTGTGTGTGTGTGTGTGTGTGTGTGTGTGTGTGTTTGTGTGTTGGGAATACAATGTAGCGGAAGTATCCATCACACTAGGTTGCTGCTTTCTGTTCTCTTCGCCATGTTAGAATTATCTCCAACTAATTGTGAGACGGCGGAAGTAAACTTTACCAATTAACCGCCAGCGCGCTCTTACGCGGCCGTTTAGGAGAGCAACGATCTTCCAAAAGCGACTCTTGAGCATAGCCGTAAACCGATAGATGGGACGAACTCGAAACTTCGTCGTGACGATGAGAACGAGGGTGAAACAAACGCGCAGGAGACTGCTAGCTAGATCTGGCAGAGCCTCTGACGTTCGGAAATTGACCTCGGATAATACCCACACACACGCATGCAAATGAACGTATCTACAAAATAGAATATCTATGTACAAAGGCAGCACACAAAGTGTAGAAAGCCTCGGTCTACAAAGCACGAGAGCTTGATTCCGAAGCTCATCGATGGAGGGAGAGAACGATCCATGGATTTAGAATATGCCAGGTCTTGAGAGACAGAGAAAGAAGAGAAAGATAGAGAGATCGATTGATTCGTTTATTTATGGCTTGGTTGCTCCATGAGGCAAAGTATTAGAATTATATTGAATTCCAAGATGGTATAAAATTGATAAAGAATGGAAATAACAGGGAAAAAAGAGAGCGGAAGAGAAAGAGAGGGAAATATCCGGAGATAGTAAAAACTGTTTCAGTTGGACGAATTATCGCTTCGGATTATACGATCCCGTGATTTCGAGGCTCGAATCATATGAAGTGTTTCCGACATGATAAATCTTTCGTTAATAAATCCTGAATTATTAAATCATCCGCGTGATCTGAAATTACGATATTAATTCTCCACTGCATAAGCCACTGAGGATAGAACGTCCGATTTGAATAAAATATGGATCAAATCCATTGATTCAATGACGACCGGCAGTTTGTTAAAATAGTCCTTTTTTTTAACCCTACGTCCGTTGAGAGCTGCTCAATAATCGATCGTGAAAAGACCGCGCATAAACTGAAAAACCTGTGCAGAAATGTATGTTGTTCACTGAGTATTTCGATGTCATTGAAGTTTGCATCGTTGGAATGCAACAAAAAAAATTGTTTCGCATTCCTGTATTTTTTGGTGGTTCGTTTAGGCTAGAACATTTTCCGAAACATTTTTGAGAATGCTTATTAGAAATTTGCCACCAAAATCGGCAAAAAAATATTCTAGATCATAATGAAAATAACAAAATAAGAAAAATGTTCGTTGCCTTCCAACGTTGCAAACTTCAACACCGTATTTTCCTTTACCGAGATTCATTTTCCTTTCCAACGGTCGATAGACGAATTCTTTTGAATCGCGTCCAATAATCGCTGGGTTGCACGTGCGTAAAAAGCACGGCGCCGTATACCCGTGACTTCTAAATTTGGATCTGAGCATGGAGAGCATCGATAATAGTCGCACAAGTTGAATACTCATCCTAGATCACATTTCTTAACTGATTGTGAACGAGATTATAATCCGAAGTACATAGCAATATTATTAAATTATAACATCCTTTTCAGAGATTTTACGTAAATTAAAAAGTTTTTCGTTCACCCCCCAACCTCTTCTCTTTTGTGTTTGCTTCGCCTCGGGCACGAGAATCATCGTTAAAATTTCATTAAGATTAAGTCATGGTAAAATTTGAAGAATGGCCGGATGTCACGAGCGAGGAAACATTTTCGAAACGGGGACATGGTAGAAATTCAAGTGTATATGCATCATGTGTGTGTGTGTGTGTGTGTGTATGCGCGCGCGCACCCACACACACACACACACAGAAAGAGAGAGATGTGAAGTATAATAATTCACAGTAGGGAGAACAATATCGCGTGCTACTTCCATTACGCTGTTTTTGGAGTACAAGCTCCTGTATGGAACGTGCTGAATTCGTAGCCATGACATATTATGTGTACATAAGGAGACTTTATACAGATACACACACATACTCTCATTAATATGTATATAACCAGTTCAAAATTACCTTTTGCGATATATATATATATATATATCGGAAAAGATTATTTTAAATTTGGTGCATCTATGTAATTTTGGGTACTTATTAAGAACAGTCTTGAAAATAGCTAGTTGTGCTGATAGCCAAAATGATCTACATAGATGCACCCAATTCGAAATTACTTTGTTCGATATATATATATATATATGTGTGCGTGTGCGTGTGTGTGTGTGTGTGTGTGTGTGTGTGTGTGTGTGTGTGTGTGTGTGTGTGTGTGTGTGTGTGTGTGTGTGTGTGTGTGTGTGTGTGTGTGTGTGTGTGTGTGTGTGTGTTGAACCAGATGTACTAATGGCCAAAATTACATAGATGCACCCTAAATCAGCACATCTGGTTGTTTTCAGAGCTGCTCCTAATGGGTCTGCATAAGCTTAGGGCGCAAAAAACGGGTCGGTGTTCAATGTTTCTTTGTGATGAGAGTATTGGGATCGCAAAGTCAGAATTTTACACACAATTAATACCCGGTCTTGTCACGTTTGAGTTTTTTTCAAATTGGAAAATATCGATAAACAATGAAGTTATTATTATTGAAACAAAGTGCCGCCGTTGGTGCAGCGCCAATCGGCGTAGATGGTTCCAGCAGCTAGGTTGGACCAGATATATAAATTAAAAAATCTACTTTTTGTATAATGTAACTTTCGAATAGATACTTTTTTTAAATATTGCATTTTGCGAGAACGGTAAGATGTAGTGAAATGTTTTATTTTTGACCAAAAAAACAACTTTGATCATTTGTTATTAACAAATGGACGAACATATGAAAAAATCATCGGATCAAACGATAGAAAATGTTGGGGTCTATGCTTTGTCCGAATTTGAAGTAAATCAAACGAATAGATTCTGAGATACGAATTACGACGTCTCATAAAACGTAGTTTGGAGAAAAGCGCAAAGGAAAAAAGGGTCAATCCCAGCGGACTTACGGACAGTTTGCCGTAGTGCAGTGAGCGACCTTCACAAAAATCGTTTGCCCATGAAGTTTGCATCGCTGGAATGCAACGCAATGTTTGTTTTGTCAATTTCCCAAATTTGTTTTGGTAGATTTGAGTGACGGAAATCACGTAAACACTTTTTAGGATTCTTTTTAGAAATTGAAAAGAAGTGCTTACCAACGATCAAAATCTCAACCCTATAAAATCGTCATGAATCGATCAATTGTTGGAATTTTTGTCCATCTTTGTTGAAACTCACTGTCAAGATGCTAGGCTATAAAACTATCCAATTAGAAGAATCGTATTGATGAAATTTTAGACGTATGCATAAATATTTATGTATAAACATTTAACATTTTTCCAAACTCGTGTTTTGGGATATTCCTTGAACACTTGAAGCGACCTTTATATTGTGTTCAACTTTCTCTAAATGTGATTTTAAAAACAACGGCGTATATCATTGAGTATGGGGACAATTAGCTGTATACCCGTGCGGAAATGTGGCCGGACATTCCCTACTTTTTGTCGGGCCCTGACCAAACTTTGCCTTGTCTTATTTACCTGACCGGGCCCTCCCATGGAACAAACCGGGAATATCGCTAAATCGTTTTTACGGCTTACCTACCATGTTTGGAAATTACAATCTCCTGGCTGGGATACATTGCAAACAAGTACATCTTCACGTAATGACTACCCGGCCAGAATATTGACATGTTCTGAAAAGTGGAGCCTGTCTTTAAGAACTGTGTGAAGCTACTTTGCTTTTCACCTCATCAAACATGTTTATAATTGATTAGGATGAAACTAATACATGTGTTGTAATTCTATTCGCCGTTAAAAGCATTCATTTCATCATTGATAATTGACAAGGATAAGAATGCTTCCGATAAATACCGGGATTACAATAACTAATTATTTGAGCATAACGAATAGCCAAATAACTTAATGAGGCAAAAAAGTAAAGCTGGTGATTCGTGGTTTCTTAACGCCTTGTCGCCATGTCGGGAAATATCAATGTTCTGGCCGGGATGAAATCACCTGAATGTATTTCGCCGAAAATCCGCCAGGTGGCTACAAGCGAAGCGCTTCGCGTAAGCAAGGTACCATCCTACGAGGATAAAAGTTCGTCCTGTGCGTTGTACCACGTACAGAAGTGCGTTGCTTACAGCGTGCACTTGCGCTTATGATTTTGCCATATTTTTTAAATAACCCTTTGCACTCGAAGCCTTTTTCGCTCGGATAGTTAATGATAAGCGAGTCACCTCTCGAGTGCAAAGGGATAAGCAGTATCAGTATACCACCTAATACTATCTATTCTACTCGGGTAGACCGCCAAAAGCCTTCCCAGTACTTGATCGTTGTCCCGTCCAGTTGTTCCTGATCGGTCTAGCCTAACCGTTACATAGCGAACCTGATCCACGCTGGGCGGCCTGACCGAGACCTGATATTGTTTAGGGAAGGCAGATGAGGGGCAGGGCTTTTTCTCGGCTCAAACTTCTACACGGGTATTTCTTCAAAAGCCATCTATGTGTGTGTGTATATATACATCGACGCAATGGTGTTGAAATATGCATCGTTGAAACGCAACGAAAGGTTAGTAGTCGGAACTTTTTTCTCAATTTGGGCTGCAAAAATGACCAAGACATTTTTAATGCTCCGAATCAGAAATCTACAGCTTAAATTTGCAGCATGAAATATTGAATGATGAAGAAAATAAAGAAATAAAAAATAAAAGATCTTTTTCGTTGCATTCCAAGGATGCAAACTTCAACATCGTCGGACGTATGTGTATACACGTACCCATATATGCGTACCCCCGGAGGGCTGCGTTAGAATGAAAATTTAGAATTAACACCAGACTGACAAAGAGCCATGAAAGTTTAGGAATTAACTGCTCTTATAAGTCATGCTCGTATGTGGTTTTAGACTTGTCGCTCGCGTGCATTCACGTTCATGCAACTCTGCACTACGAATCTCTATACCCATATAGGTATAGACATTCGTGTGCGTCCATGCCGAGGTACATATATATGTATATGTATGCACACCCACACACGTATATATATATATATATATATATATATATATATATATAAACACACATATATATACAAGTATATATTGTGTGTGCACATAGACATTTCGCGAGCAGAGAACATGAAACTTTGAAAAGATCTCGCCCCCTTTTCTCAACCGACGCCGCTACCTCGTCCCGTTTCCATTATTCACGGTTTAACGTCCCATAACCACTGCGAGACTCGTTTCTCAACACCCACCCCCGTCGCCGCAGACCCGCGCCCGGCCAAACTCAGGCTGGAATGAAATTCTTTTGCGCCATTAACTTTCCGTGTTCTTCTTATCCACCTCGCACGCAGCTCGTGTCCGCGCTATCTAATCAGATTAATAACGAAAAAGGACACTATACGGTCTAATTATTTCGTGCCGAGAAGGCGAATAATCATCTCGCCGAGACGCAACACCCAACGTAATTAACATAATTATTTCGCTGGTCAATTATTCTTGATCATTTGGAGAATTTTAACAGTGTTGAGCTTCGAAGTACAACGATGGGTTATCTCTTTCTTGAGTACAGAGAGTGAACTTTGCACCGTTGGAATGCAACGATTTTTATTCGTTCCGTTTTTTTGCTCGTTTATTTGTTATTCTCACCCGAAACTTTTTTTCTGCACATTGGGGTTGTAAATCGTTGATAAGTATACGTAAAAATGTTTGAGCGATTCTCGCAGCCTAAATTGGCAAACAAAATTGAGCAATCAAAAAAAAAAATGTTTCCGTTACGTTTCGACGGTGCAAACTTCAACGTGTGAATAATATGGTGAGAATTTTATTACGTCACGTCGATTCTACTCTTTCCGATCACCCGTAAGGGCAGCAGGGGATGAAGAGAAAAAGAGGGAGGGACAGGGTGAGAGAGAGAGAGAGAGAGAGAGAGAGAGAGAGAGAGAGAGAGAGAGAGAGAGAGAGATAGAGAGAGTTTGAGGAAGCGAAATTGCATTTTACGAGGCACCGAGAAGTCGAACTTCAGAACGTGTTCACCCCATGCGAGCTTCAAGAATCGATCAACCCAGGACGAGGACGTTGTCGAAAGATGAGAGTGTGAGCCCTAGGAAATCCGAGGCTGTGTGTGTGTGTATATATATATATATATATATATATATATATATATATATATATATATATATATATATATATATATATATATATATATATATATATATATATACACATACACATATAAGACTTAACTATATACGTGTGCATACACTCACACTCACACTTTCTCTCTCTCTCTCTCTCTCTCTCTCTCGTACACATATACTCACGTCGAAGACTTGTAATCGACTAGACTATTCAATTCCGTTGTGTATATATGCGCAAAACGAATTACTGGCGCGAACGAGGCGTACTCCTCGATGAACCGCGATCAAATATAATCACTCGCGATCCGCCATAGAATGTCCCTTCTTCACCTTTCTTTCTTCTAAAAAGTTCAGATGGCTTCTCCGAACAGAACTTTTCCATCATACGCGACCTATTGAATTTCATAGAAGATAATTTAAATAAATCGTGTTCTATATGTATAAAGGGGAAAAAAAATGTTTTGCGGACCCCACCGAAATTAATATTTCCTGATGGATAATTATTCCGTCTTCAATTAACGGTACCCGCATCGATCGAACATTTGTTAATCTGGGGGACCCAACAAGGAGTTGGGTCAAAGACCTGCGGTTAATGCGTTCCATTTGGAGAACACGAAATGAGAAAGTGACAGCAGAAAAAGTAGCTATGGAACAGTTATCGAGGGAATAAATTAAACACAAGGATTCAAAAATAGGACGGACTTGAGTGCATGATTGAACCGGATTTTTCTAGGGTCTAAAGTGGTAAAGATGGTTACTGGTATATTGAGGGATCGACGTGAGCTTGGATTTTTAAGCATACGATTTTTTTATTGGGTAGTTTTGCAGCCGAGTCGTAATTCTAAGTTGCAAGAAAGATTTCACGAAAATTACAAAAGTGCCAGAGTTATGACGATTTTTAGGAAGGGTCAGCTTGCCAACCATGCTACGGAGAACCGCCCCCCTGCGGTTTACCCTTTTTTCTTTCGCATCTTTCTCGACACTGTTTCATGAAACGGTGTAAATCGTATGACAAAATCTATTTATCCGATTCACTTTAAATGCGTTGGTGTTGAAGTTTGCATCGTTGGAACGAAACGATAAAAAACGATTCATCATGTAGATCACTAAATAATGATTCTAAAAAGTGGTTGAAGGACTCGTGTAGGCGAAATCTGCCAGAAGAAATTAAATTCATTGCAGTCTAACGATGCAAATTTCAGCATCGCTCAAATGCGGACAACAGAGCATAGCTTATTACATTTTCTATCGTGTGCCCAGATAATTTTTTTCAAATATGTTTATCCATTTGTTTAAAACTCATCATTCAAGTTGTTTTTTGTCGAAAATCGAACTGTTTTTTCTACGGCTTGCCACTTTCGTAATTTTCAATATTTCAAAAAGTATCCAGACATTCGAAACTTTCATCACACTGAATGTACATTCTTTGATTTTTTATTTCAGATCACCCGAATTGCCAGAACCACCTATATCGTTTGGCTATGCAGTAACGGTGGCATTTTGTTTAAACAACAACTCCATTATTTATCAATATTTTTTAATGGAAATAAAACTCAAACTTGGCAAGACTATGTATTAATTGTGTCCAAAATCCGGACCTCGTCATTCAAATACTCGCATCACACAAAAATATTGAAAATATACCTGTTCTTTGGGCGTATGCAAAAAAAGACAGAGGTTTTTTTTCCCGAAGGACAGAATTATTCGTTAAAGGTGATTTCCGCATGAGTGTGAAGGAAGCGAAAAATAAAATGACTAAATGCGAACCATCAAAGAAGGAATGTGCCTCTATCTCGGTAAATATTTATCGAAGTATCAAGATAACTCGCTTTGGAAATGAGTTTGTGCCAGGTGACGTACACACACGAGAAACTTGGCGAGTTCAGGAATGATATATAGGCTAGCTCATTCGCCTACTGGTCATCGACTTGTTCAATCGAATACGCTTATCCACATTATTGCGAGGCTCATATATATGTGAGCGTGTCTCTATGTGCAGATGTATATTCCCGTGCAAATTCCCGTCTTTGTGGAGTGCCGTTTGGCCTGCTGGTAGAGGCAAGGGGGATAAAAAGAGCGCGAGAGGTGTACGATCGAACCATCGTAATCTAGCTTGGGCCATGGGAATCGGGGTCACACCACGCCTTTGAGAATCGAATAGATCACGCCTCGTGCTCTCCTTATATGCATACTGCATGTGTGTGCGAGCGTGCCGTGTAGGTGTATTTACATTCATTTAAATGTGATTTTAAAGACATTGGGCTTTGTGTAACGTTCAGTATGGGGACCATAGGCTGTTGGGGGGACGGTCCTCGAAGTCGAGTATCTTCAACATAACCTTTCGGCATGTATACGTGTACGGATGGCTTCGGCTCTGCTCGATTGCACCGGTCCGAGAGCTCGTATCCTGCTACCCTTGCTGCTATAAAATGCATTAGCTCGGAGACACATGCCATCTACTTGAAACGGGAAACTGTCGGGCGAGAGTACGTGTAGAGCTGTACGGAGGGGCACACAAGTGCGAGGGACACTGCAAAATCCTCACCTTGCCGTTATAGTTTCGCGTTGCTTGCGAGCGATTCTCGCATGCCGATGCTGGCGCTGCAGCAGAAAAAAAGAGGGAAAAAAGAACGCGTTTCCATATTGGAATAAATAGGAATTGGTTGAACGTCGAGAGTGGAATGTTTCGTGGCCCCGGCATTCGTTGCGGTAAAAATAGAGTTCGCATGACGGGAGCAAGCCCGATATCGATCTGCTGGACGGCGAATGATTGGATGGAATCCATTTCGTGCGCTCGTGGCACTCCGTTGCTAAACGACAGGGCATTTTAGGCCACGGTTGAAGGTAGGCCTGCCTAGTAATACTTCCGTTCGACGTTCCGCAGGCGTAACGAGGGTGTCGGTATTCGAAAATATCGAAAACCCTCGTGATAAGTACAGCTGGTGGTCACGCTCACCTCTCGAGAGGGACTACGGGCGAAGCCACCTAGCGGCCAGGTCGCGAAGTACCCGCCAACTGCCACGGACAGGTAGGGCAGCTGCACGTACCAAGGGAGACCTCCAAAAAGCTAGGAGAGCAAAGTCCCCAAAGTGGATTTAATTGGTATCAAAATTTTGTGCTTTTTATGTGCGAATTTTGTGCTCTTGTCGTTTAGCGAGAAATTGGAAAACAAAAGTGCTCTGTTTGCGTTACCATCATGCTAGCAGAGCACTTAATGATATTTGCCATATCTAAGAATGAAACTACGTGATACTTACGTGCTTTTTATGTGCTTTACGAATATCGAACAGCCAAACCCCTATTTTTTTTTCGCCCAATATAGACCCTCAAAAAACCCTCCAATAAGAGCATATACCATTTTTTGGATATTCTGAAATGAAAGTGTATCACATTTATGTGTTTTTTATGTGCTCTACGAATATCCAAGAGCCAAACCGCTCAAACGCAAATTTCTCCCAAAATCACCCCTACAAAACCCAAGCTACCCGCCAATACGAGTATTGGTTATTTTTTCGATATTGCAAAATCAAAGCAGTCCACATTTATGTGCTTTTTATGTGCTCTAGGAATATCCATGAGCCAAACCGCAAAAACAAGAATTTCTCCCAAAACCACCTCTAGAAGACCCAAACTACCCGCCGATACGCGTATTGGCTATTTTGTTGATATCGCTAAATCAAAGTAGTCCACATTTGTGTACTTTTTATGTGCTCTACGAATATCCAAGAGCCGAACCGATAAAACGAAAATTTCTCCAAAAACCAGTCCTAGAAGATCCAAGCTACCCGCAAATACGGGTATTGGCTATTTTTTCGATATCGCAAAATCAAAGTAGTCCACATTTATGTGCTTTTTATGTGCTCTACGAATATCCATGAGCCAAACCGCTAAAACAAGAATTTCTCCCAAAACCATCTCTACAAGACCCAAACTACCCGTCAATACGAGTATTGGTTATTTTTTCGATATCGCAAAATCAAAGCAGTCCACATTTATGTGCTCTACGAATATCCAAGAGCCAAACCGCTAAAACGCTAATTTCTTCCAAAACCACCCCTACAAGACCCAAGCTACCCGCCAATACGAGTATTGGTTATTTTTTCAATATCGCAAAATCAAAGCAGTCCACATTTATTTGCTTCTTATGTGCCCTACGAATATCCATGTGCCAAACCGCTAAAAAAAGATTTTCTCCCAAAACCACCCCTACAAGACCCAAACTACCCGCCAATACGAGTATTGGCTATTTTTGCGATATTGCTAAATTAAAGTAATCCACATTCATGTGCTTTTTATGTGCTCTACGAATATCCAAGAGCCAAACCGCTAAAACGCAAATTTCTCCCAAAACCATTCCTACAAGACCCAAGCTACCCGTCAATACGAGTATTGGTTATTTTTCCGATATCGCAAAATCGAAGCAGTCCACATCTATGTGCTTTTTATGCGCTCTACGAATATCCATGAGCCAAACCGCTAAAACAAGAATTTCTCCCAAAACCACCTCTACAAGACCCAAACTACCCGCCAATACGAGTATTGGCTATTTTTTCGATATCGCAAAATCAAAGTAATCCACCTTTATGGGCTTTTTATGTACTTTATGAAAATCCAAGAGCCAAACCGCTGAACGCACATTTCTCCAAAAACCACCTCTACAAGACACAAACTCCGCGCCAATACGCGTATTGGCTATTTTTTCGATATCGCTAAATCACAGTAGTCCACATTTATGTGCTTTTTATGTCCTCTACGAATATCCCAGAGCCAAACCGCTAAAACGAAAATTTCTTCCAAAACCACCTCTACAAAACCCAAACTACCCGCCAATACTCGTATATTACGCCAATACCCGCCGATATTCGTAGAGCACATAAAAAGCACATAAATGTGAACTACTTTGATTTAGCGATATCGAAAAAATAGCCAATGCTTGTTTTGGCGGGTAGTTTGGGTCTTATAGAGGTGGTTTTGGGAGAAATTCTTGTTTTAGCGGTTTGGCTCTTGGATATTCGTAGAGCACATAAAAAGCACATAAATCTGGACTGCTTTGATTTTGCGATATCGAAAAAATAACCAATACTCGTATTGGCGGGTAGCTTGGGTCTTGTAGGGGTGGTTTTAGGAGAAACTTGCGTTTTAGCGGTTTGGCTCTTGGATATTCGTAGAGCACATAAAAAGCACATAAATAAGATACACTTTCATTTCAGAATCAAATCAAAATTAGCACATAAAAAGCACAAAATGTTGATACCAAATAAATCCACTTTGAGGACTTTGCTCTGCTAGCTTTATGGAGGTCCAAGGGAGGCTACTTGCCAAGCTGATGTGACTTGTCGGACAAGACAGAAAGGAGGTTGTAACGGTACCGCGGACTCGTTCGATGAATGCTAATTGACGACAGGCCGATCGAAGATTACGCATTGTTTAATTTTTTCTATCATCCAACATCGCTTTTTGCAAAGTTAGATTGAAAGTGCCCTGATAAAAATCCCGTAGGACGATTGAGTGCTTTTCGTACTCTAAATCTGGCAGAAAAAGTATGGGCTATTTGGTCAAAATTAATTTTTATTGCCTTCCAACTGTGCAGATTTGGGCATCATCCCTTTTGGTACATATTGGGATCAGTTGGCCAGCATTTGTCTTCGTGACTTTAGTACGCCAAGTGGTGGAAGAATATCTTTGTATAAGTGATTAGTGAATGTGCATACAGGATACAGCGGGACAAAGAGAGAAAGGCAGAGAGCAGACAGATCGAAGTATAACTGTTACAGTAGGAGAGAGAATGAGAGAGAGAAACGACGAGAGTTGGCGCTGAGATCGCATTTTCACGATTATCACGCTCGAGATACGTAGATCATTGAGGGTAATTGAGACCAGCCCCACGGGAACGGAGGGAAGGGGAAAGGGATGGAGAGAGAGAGAGAGAGAGAGAGAGAGAGAGAGGGAAAGAGTAGGAGATAGCAAGATGGTCGATGGTTTACACGAGGATAGGTGTACTGTACCACGTAATTGGTGAGAGAGAGAATGTACAGCCAAGCGGCTTTGCCCGAAGGGGTATTGCCCACGCAGCTACATACACGCGAATTGTGCACTTTGTGTTACCCGAAGCTTTCGGCCGATTGCCCGCCGAAATGAGATTATGTCATCCGTTAAGTGCGGGTTTCATGGTTCAAAGGCCCATGACATCGGATCCCGACAATATTTTCCATCAGAGGCGCGTAATCATTTTCAGTAAGTTTCCCGGGACAACAAAGATCTGCCGTTTTCTCAAATTTGCGTTTCCCTCGAACACCAAATTCAAGGTAACTTCAGCGTCGAATATTCCAGCTCCATGCAACATTGGGGTGGCACGAAATACGATGTTTACAAGTGTCCCAATTTTTCCTCTTGAAATCATCACTCGAAGCCATCAAATCCATGGTGTCCTGTGTGATGACCAGTTCCAATCACGATTGAACCAAGCAAGCATCGGATCTCGAAGCTAAATAGCGGTACACTTCGTGGAGGTGATGGAGTGTCCATTTGGGCGAACGATGGGGGCCAACACCATTTACAATGTAGAAGCGCAGAGGTCAGCAGATTTTCATCGCACTATCGAACGCTACCAGCAAACACCACACGTATGGGAAGACCGGGTGGATGCACATGTAGCGATGGCCATTCGTTCGTGCATTCGCCATCCATTATCCCCCGTGAATTTGCGCAAGGGTGAGAGGGATAGAGAGCTTGGCTCTCGCCTTTCACCCTCATCTTCACGGGATTTGCTTCCGAAGGTTGATGGACGATGTCGAGTCGACGTCGCAACGATATATAGTACGAGGATTGCTCGTATATACATATGTACAACTGCTGTACACCCATATATGGATTGCTGAGATTCGCTCGCCAGACTCTTCACCGATAACGTTTTATACCGTCCTTTCAGTGCTCCATATACACGTATCAAGATCAGCCAAGCATAAGGGCGCAATCGACACAACTCCGTGTGTTTCCGATAGCCCGGGTCACGCCACTTTCATTGTCAACAATCACTGAACGTGTCTTAACCCTAAAATATTTCTCTGCCATTGCGCACCCCATTTTTTTCGCGCTGCTCAACGACCATCAACATCCAGCAATCCCTTTAACGCTTGGATTTTTCCCTCCGTAATCTCACGCTCGTTTCCATACACGGGCACACGTACATAAGCAGGGATATAGCATCGCAGTAGACCAATTTTCGTCACCCTAACGTACACCTTACTCCCCCTTGTGTTGGCGTAACCGGATCTTGGTTTTTAGGCTATAAGCTCGCAATATTGAGGAGGAACCGCTTTGACGATGAAGATGCTCGGCAACCGATTTGTGCCGGCAAAGAGCTACACTCTGTGATGATAATGAGAATATATGTGTGTGTGTGTGTGTGTGTATATATATATATCAGCGGATAAAGTGTACAGGCCGAAGGTAACTCGATCATATTTAGCCCACACCGTTTTATTATTATATCACCCAGCTTTGGCCTCAGTCGTCGGCTTTGTGATGAAGGACGAATCTACATCCCCTCGTTTTCACGTATACTTGATCCGCTCACTTGATCGTCCCTTTCCTTCCCCACTTTTATTTGCGTCGAAGAGAGTCTCCATTATCACCAGGTCGGGGAATTTGACTGCAGAAGAATTCCCCACTGAGATATTCCGACTAAAGTACCATGGCAGCAATATGGGCAGTTTACCATGGAAATCTTTATTGTCCATTTTCCCATCTCTCCATTTGCGATTACGAATGTTTCTCATCTCGAATGAATTGTTATTTCCTGAATAATTCTAAATATCGTAACGGGAAGTCTCCATGCACAGATCAGGGGAAAAAAGGAAAACAGGGAACGAAATGACATTGGAAGAGGAATTACTGTCATTGAAATTTAAACACAGCATCCATTTGCGAACCGTCGAGTGCGTGGCGAATAAAATACGGTTCCGTAGTCATTTAATTGTGCAATTATTTAAAGCATCAATGTATAACTAATAGGTAGTTATGACTATGTATGTTGGATGGTAATCATTCATAACAGGCTAATTTCAATTTCATACCATAATTAGTAACCATAATGCTCTTATAGCACAGGCGGGCGAAGAGGAGGGGGCTGTGTTCGATGTTTCATATTTTATTAACGTGGCTCCAAAGTACATGTGACAAAGTGATTCGTATTACAGAGTTTCCATGAGGTTAATTTAGTGATAACTTGTTTGTCCATATCTCCTGAATTTGTCAATTTAACTTAATCGAAAGTTCCTATCGAATGCCAGTACCTAACATTTCTTCAGGTTCTTCAAATCACCGATCGCCAATGAGGTGATCGCCAATGAGCTGATCGCCACTGATATTTCGCGAACGAACGGGGCTGAAAAATGCCAAATGGAACCTCAATTTCAGTTTCAATGACCTGTCGAATGACCCTACTTTCGATGAGGAGTCAAAGAAACAGTTGGCTCTATTGGCATATAAGGAAAACACCCTAAATGTTTTTTTTTCAAGATATGTCTAAATATTGATTGAGATCTCCCTCTGAAGCATCTACTTGCAAAATGTCTTGCATACAAGTTTGCCCGCAGACACGGTAGGGCTATGATAGACACATGACGAAGTTATGAGGGTTACTTATTCGATGATGCAACCCTCGAAACTATACCCACGCTTTTGGGGGTGCGATGTGAAGCCAATGGAAATTCCTCCGTTTCGACAATGTTTCGGCGGTGGCTCGACCATATGATCGAGAGAAGAACCTAAAACCGAAACCCCCCATTCAAAGTTGTGTTTAAGCTCGGTGGAAGATAAACTTGCGGGGACCTTCGACCCTGTACAGCCTCGTTGTATAGCGAAGTGGAGATCGAGGGCAGGCAATGCGGAGAGAACGGGAAAGCGGAAAAACAGCGGCGAGAAGGAAGGGGAGCGGCCGTAATGGGACACGGGATTGAAAGTGGAGAAAAATGTAAGGGTTGCGGTAGTTGATCTATACGGGGCTTCTCTCGGGATCGACCAGGAGAGCAACCGGACATACAGAGCTCACTAGGCGGAGCGTTGAGTAGAGACGAGATACAACCGTTACCTGTATTACTTCTAGTCTTACCACGTATACTGGTGGTGACTCTTGCTCTCGTCCATCTGCGGCTGCGAGAGAGATTTTAGAGAGAGAGAGAGAGAGAGAGAGAGAGAGAGAGAGAGAGAGACAGAGAGAGGGGTAGATGTTGGAGAGGAAGGAGGAAAGAGAAAGAGACCTTCCGAGCTTTTGGCCTCTCTCGAGCTTTCAATTTAAGAGCAAGCCGGACCTTTCCCACAACGTTGCAGACCGCACAGTTTCACAATATAACACTGGGTCCTTCAACCCCGTGGGAAGCACGCCAGTAGTACAACACATATACAACGCTTTACTGGCCACATTGCAATGTGCAGTTGAACCTGCTGCCTCCTCTACCCCTCTCGTTCTCTCCCTTTTTCGGTGTATCGGTCTTTTTCTCCCTCCCCCTCTCCCTCTCTTTCTATCTCTCTTCCTGTCGCATTTCCTCTTCCTTTTTCCTGAATTCCCGCTTTTCTCTTTGCCTTTTTTATGTATGGGTGTGTGTGTGTGTGTGTGTGTGTGTGTGTGTGTGTGTGTGTGTGTGTGTGTGTGTGTGTGTGTGTGTGTCGTCTGCCATGTCCCTCTGCCTCTGCATCTCCGCAACTTTCTGTTTTTTATCTCCCTTCTCTCTCTCTCTCTCTCTCTCTATCTGTCTCTCTCCCTTTCAAATTGGTTTTTGCTTCGAGTTAATGCACCCATCACCCTGTACATACACTATAAACTATTATGCATACATACACACATATTTGTCTTTTCCTATGCAGGACGAGTTTCATCGTAAATAAAGTATCGATGCGAAGCAAGAGGGGTTTCACAATTTCCCGCGAGCGTGCATGAACGAACCCACATTTGCAACGGTACGAAATCCGAATATACGACGCACCGTGAAAAGAAGTTTTAATTAAGTCGACCAAACGTGGCCCGCCGGGGTAATTTTTTCTCTACGAAGCTACTCAATTACGATTTGAAGCCCCTGCAAGGTTTATTTGATCGACGATAAAACGGTTACGGTTGACTAAAGTTTCACTTGTGAGGTAGACGCTTCTTTGATTTTTCATTATAATGTATTGACTCATTGTTTTTAACACATGTCATACACGTATTTCTTAGTACCGTGATAGAAAGAAATCTAACGTTTACAAGATCTAGCTATTTCGTATACCCGATCTCATTAAGGGGTTAGGCTACTCTAGAATTTTCGAAAAATCGATTTTTTTTAATGGTCCACCAGGACCTCAAAAATGATGTCCCAAAAGATTATGGCCGGGAAAAATCTCTAAGGACTCGGTTTTCGAATTTTAGTACAAGGCCGCCTGGTCCGCAGCGAGACTACTCAAAAGTTCAAACGCGTTTATCTCAAAACTGCATTTTTCAAGTTGGCCGGAAACACAACTCAGACAATTTTCAACCGATTCACTTGAAATGTTGAATATATCATGAAAAATACATTGTCTATGGAAGTTCGTAGGATTTTTTTTTATATTGCATAGTTCTTTTGTCATTAACAATTATCTGACGATTTGTGAGCAAATTTTCCACTTTCCACTTTAGAAGTGTGCCATTTGGCCAAAAATCAATATATCGAAAAAAATCCTACGTACTTCTATAGCAGTTATTATATATAATCGAAAAAAATTCATTGGCTCAATCATAATTAAAAAATTACAGGAGCTGCGTGTCCGGTCGTGGACCCTGGAAAAACGGAGACGTCATCGCAAAAACGCTGCACAGTCGCCATTTTGAAATGAGTTGCTTGAAAAAAATTATTGTATACAGTCACTGATATGTATGATAAACACCCTTTTTTGTAATCTCGATTTATTTTGTAGTTTTCCGAAAATCCCCAAAAAGCCTATTTTTTTTGGCCTCTAGAGTGGCCTAAGGCCTTAAAGGCGTTACATCTCTATGTGGCTTACTGAGAAATTATACTTATTTGTGAATTTTTTTTGGGAATACTAAAAAAGAAATCATGGTGAGGTTTGAAGGGTTTATTCTCCATGTGTTGGAGTATACAAAAGAAAAATTTTGTGAAAAAAAATACAAAATGGCGGCTCAGGCGTAGTTACCATTGAGAACGCTTTTTTAGGCACTCTGCGAGAGGGCGCAGAATTTTTATGGATTAGCACCTAAGACAGAAAACATTATTTTTTTGTCATTTACATTAACTTTGCTAGGCAAGTCCAGGCGATTATTTAAAAAGTACGGACTTTTCACAAAATGGCATCATTATAAAAGTTTTTTTTTTCACTAAAAAAAGTCGGCATTAATTTTATTATAAAAATCGTGTTTACTTCTTTAGAGAATCTATCTAAGAAGCTACAGTTTACATTTTTTATCAATCAATTGAAAATTGCCAAAATTATGCGACCTCCCGATGTCAAAAAACGTAGTTTCGAGAAAAACGCGTTAAAAATGTCAAGACTGTTTTAGGAACTATCGTCCACACGACGGAATTGATGCTCTCATTTGAATTCTGCGTGTACCCACGGAGGCATTTTGATAGGTCCTCAGTTGTTATGTCGTTGAATAATTTTTGTAACGACTGGACTAAAGCCTCCAAATTGCTACTATCACCGTCCCGGCTGTTTCGTATCTTTCGGAACGCTCGAAGGCGCTTCGGAAAATGAGTTCCGAACATTTTTTATTTTGAATTTCGCGCGTATGATTCCTTCGGTATATTATTCTTGTGATGTCTATATATAATTTAAGCCAATAACAAGAAAAAGATCAATATTTTTCTTCCATTCAGATGTACGCCTTAATAGAAAAATCGACGAAAAGTGTATTAATAACATGAGATTTTAATATATACTGTTTTGAAAGCAAACATCATTTTCCTCTTGGGACAGAGCGAAGATTGAATCGTGGAACAATTGAAAATTTCGCATAGAAATAGCACAAAGCGAGACGGGCCGAAGAATTAAATTTTGGCGTCGAGGGACTCTGCTCGAAGCTTTTATGTATGCAGTGATATGGGGATCGCAGGTTATTTCCGCTTCGAAAAACTACCTAAGTGGTTTTCACGTCATACACGATGAAATCTATCGTCGGCCCATTATTTATGGAACTCTCTTTCTCTCTCTGTCCTCTTTCGCTCCGCCTAACTCACCCTCATACACTCCCGAAATCCGCGAGGAAGGAGCATGCGGAAGGGTCGTTAATAGAATTCTCGACAGAATCGTATCCCTTCAGGCTAATACCACTGAGAGTGAAAGGGAGAAATCCTCCACACCCACAGATACACACAGTCAATAGGGCACATTTGTGTTCTTCGATGGAGAGGGGTGTCTCCTATAACCCGACCACCTTGCCTTTTATCTCCTTCTCTCATCATTTCGAGACATCTCTCTTCGATACAATATATATATACACATATACAGGGTGTCCCATAACTGAATATGTTCCCTGAAATGGGGGGGTTGGGGGTGAAATTGTGAGTCGATTGATATAAGCATGTGTGGGTCTCAGATCAACCCCCGAATTATTATCAATTTTTAAAGGCGAGCGCACCTAATTGGCTCGCCTTTAAAAAATTAACAATAATTCAGGGTTTGATCTGTGACCCACACATGCTTATATCAATCGACTCAGAATTTCACCCCCAACCCCCCATTTCAGGGAACATATTCAGTTTCCGCACACCCTGTATATGGCGTCCGCTTGCGTTTAATACTATACCGGAAGTGGAAGGGCTGTAAGGTAAATCGTGTTAGCTCGGAACGGAACCCTTGAGGGATACTGAAATTTAATTCGCGTGCTCGGTTATATGTATATGCGGAAAGGTCATTTCGAAGCCATTTGAGTCCGAGCGTTGCCCCCATAGTAGTCAATGACGTTGAAGTTTGCACCCTCGGGATATAACGATTTTTTTGTTCATTTTTCATTAATTTACTTTTATCATTACCCAATGCCTTTTTTTCGCAAATTAAAGTCGTAAATCTCGGATAAAAAATCAAGAAAGGTTTGGATCACTTTTAAGCCTAAATCGGCCAAAATGAGTTTGGACAATTAAAAAGAATTCATTTTCGTTGCACTCCAACGATGCAAACTTCACCATTATCTCTACATACAATAAAACTGTGAGGGGTGCGTCGGCTGTAATTAAAAAAAATTCTTTATCGATCGTATCTATCTAGAAAATCAAGTAAAAACAACCTTCAAAAAAGAATGTCGGTTCGTCGTGTGTGTGTCTATAACTCGAAAACTACTGAATCGATTTAGATGAATTTTTCACGAAAAACCCAGCTGATGTATGGCATATGATTTCTGCTTTTGAGCATTGCACTGTGTAGTTAATTACAATTGCAATAAACAAGCATACAAACAAACAAACATTACGTTCGTTCCAAACGAATGAGCGCGTATGAACAGACACATATATTAAATACACGAATAAATAAACAAACATACACAGACGAATTTAGGAATTATCTGGGGTTGTGGGTAATTTCTGTATTTTCCAATTTCTTTTTCTACAGAGCTTTATTTTCAAAGAGGAAAGGAGAAGAAAGGGAAGAAAGAAAGTTTTTGGTAAGTAAGGAGCTACGCAATGGCCTCGAAGTTTGCATCGTTGGACTGAAACAAACATTCTTTTTTATATTCTTATTTCGTCATATATTTATTATTATACAAAATATTTTATTTCTCGCAATTGAAAATATTTTGTAAAATAATAAAACTGATTAAATAAAAATGTAAAGAAGAATTTTCATTGAACTACAACCATGCAACCTTCA
Organism: Ophion ellenae; assembly: GCA_963210295.1. NCBI lineage: Eukaryota > Metazoa > Arthropoda > Insecta > Hymenoptera > Ichneumonidae > Ophion > Ophion ellenae. Next base: position 63,965,154 of record OY723385.1, read on the forward strand.
AGACCATTTTATGCAATGAATTAGTGCGAATCCTTCTCAGTATTTTGTGTTAGATTTGCCACCATCCCTCCAAAAGTAAAAAAAAGGTAAAATAGAGGTGAAATATTAGCCATCATTTCAATTATCATTTTAAGGAACGTCCTACCCCGAAAATGAACGATTCGTTGGTATAATTTCTAGAGACTGTCCCCGAAAGAATATCCTGCCATGTGCTGTTTTTTTAACATTACGTACCTACATATAATAGAGTCAAAATGGCCTTTCCGTACACACACACACACACACACCCACACATATATAGATATATAAATATATATATTCTCGTATTCGCGAAATAATTATAACTCGTATAATTATAAATAATTATAATTCGTATAACTCGTATTCGCGAAATAATTGTAGCGAACGTAAAATATTTCGTCCCTGTTATATGGATTATACGTACACGCACATGCGTTCATATACATCAATATATACCTACCCGTGTTGTAATTTGAAAAAAAATAAAATAAATAATTGGAATGTAGACATTACTGGAATTTTCCGCAATCCTATGTACCTTAGGTACATAAGGTACATATATATAAGGTGCATAGGATTGCGGAAAATTCCAGTAATGTCTACATTCCAATTTTTTTTTTTTTCTTCAAATTCGACACTGGTGGATATATATTCATGGATATCAACGCATGTGCGTGTACGTATAATCCATATAACAGGGACGAGATATTTTACGTTCGCTACAATTATTTCGCGAATACGAGTTGACCAGTAAGCAAAAAAAAGTTGGGCGTAAAAAAGCTTCGCTGTATCCTCGTTTTTGAAAGCCGCAATTCTCCATTTTACCCTTTCGGCAGCCGTCGTTTTCAATTTAAACGGAAACCAAAAATAAAAAGAGAGCGACAGCGAGCGCGAAAATTGCCAATCGGCAGTCGGATAATCTCATTTTTTTTATAACTGTAAAACAAGTTCCCATCGCTTTCCTCTTCTGCAACGAGGTAAATTGACATTCATTTTTGGCCGGTTGATGGACGTGGAAAAAAAAGGGTTCATGAAAAATGTCTCGAGAGCTTTTTTTCACCGGCCGAGTAGTCGAACGTAACGATATCATGATATTTACATATACATACATATATATATATATATACGTTGCATGTTTTTTTTCGCCGTGGAAAAAGCCGTGTCAGTCGATATTCGAGGTTGCGGCAGGGTCACCGAAACACACCTCGTGGGTCATAAATTGAATATTCATAGCACAATTTTCGCTGCATGAGAATCTCGCTGGCGCGAAAAGTCCTAGACAAGGGTGGACGGGGTGCTCCAGCGATTTAGTTAAAATAACGAAGACGTAATGGCCACTCAAATGTTTCGGTGGCCACACCAACGAAGCTTCTGACGATTTGCCAATTGCTTGTAAATGCGAGCGTAAATTGTGTTCCGTACTTATACATATACAGGAACATTAAGGTGCTCGTTAGTCAGGAGATGTCTGAATTTATTTACTCGCAGCCCCCAAAAATGATCAAGACACGTATTAAAACAAAAATGAAAAAAAATGTACAACTGGGCTCAGAAATTTGTGATAGGTGCCACCAAGCGATTGAAATATTTCATACCAGAAGCTTTTCTTTATATTTTTCTGAATTTTTGGTTCAAATGTAAAGATTTTTTGCTTTTTTATCCCATTTATATGCATAATGGTAGAGTTTGTTTGGGTTTCTTTGGGATTTTCTATAGGTGGCAAATGGAAAAATCGGCGCGAATTTTCCGGACAATCCAATATGTTGAGAATGACCTAAAAAGTAAATTTCACGACAATTCACATGTGGAAAATGTATAGATGGGCCGTCATTAGGAACGAAGAAGAACAAAAATTGTTCGATAATATATTACTTTTCGTGAAAATTATAAGATAAACATCTCAAGACTTTACATCTATATGGCTCACCAAAAAATAAGACTTTTTGGGATTTTTTTTGAGAATACTAAAACAGCAATCGAATTGAGGGTTAAAGGATTTATTCTACACACACACACATACACACACACACACACACACACACACACACACACACACACACGCACGCACGCACGCACGCACGCACGCACGCACGCACGCACGCACGCACGCACGCACGCACGCACGCACGCACGCACGCACGCACGCACGCACGCACGCACGCACGCACGCACGCACGCACGCACGCACGCACGCACGCACGCACGCACGCACGCACGCACGCACGCACGCACGCACGCACGCACGCACGCACGCACGCACGCACGCACGCACGCACGCACACACACACACACACACACACACACACACACACACACACACACACACACACATATATATATATATATATATATATATATATATATACAGGGTGAGGCACATAAAGTGTTACAGAGCAATAGCACTCAAACTATTGATCATATCCAAAAATGTTTCAGACAAAAGTGTCAGTGTTGAAGAAGGCAATCATACTGGACCACCCTATTTTTTTTTATCGGTAAAGGCGCTAAAGCTATGTCAAGGTCAACTCCACTTTTTTAAATGGAATCGTACATTTTTTTCAACCATCTTGTGGAGCACCTCACGCCGCATAAAAAACATCAGGGCGTCAAAATCGTTCAAGGTCAGTATCGATGATACAAATCTAAATATCTCAGATCACTACCAAATATTTTCCAGTGATCCGAGATATTTAGGTTTGTATTTCATTTTAATAGGTGATCTTGAATGACCTTGAACGACTTTGACCGCCTAATGTTTTCTATGCGGCTTGAGATGCTTCACAAGATGGTAGAAAACAAATGTACCATTCCATTTAAAAAACTGGAGTTGACCTTGACGTAGCGTCAGCGCCTCCACCGATAAAAAATAGGGTGGTTCAGTATGACGGCCTTCTCAAACACTGAAACTTTTGTCTGAAACAAATTTGGATATGATCAATAGTATGAGTGCCATTGCTCTGTGACACTTTATGTGCCTCACCCTGTATATATATATATAAACAATAAAAAATTAATTACGCAGGTTTCGCCAGTAGACTTGAGAAGTAAACAAACAAAAAAAGAAAGAAGATATTGTCGAGACTCAATTTGCTCGGGTTGATTTTTGCATCCGCTCACCGTAATTTTCCGGTATTTTTGCTTCGTTCAATCGAATGAAAAAGCTTCGCCCCTTTCTCCCTGTCCTTCCTTTTCACTACAGCATCCCATCCCTATTGCTCCTGCACTTAAATGCATTGTTATAACGAGCCGTGGCAAAGTGTCCTTCCGGTTGTTAACCCTCGCCCTCTCTATCGGAGAGCTATCTCAAGAGCCTCCGGTCTCGGTAATTTCGATCTTGGAAGAGTTGGCCGTACCGAAATAAGCCTGTCCGACTCTTGCCACCATCGGGAAATCCCGTTGAATCGAGTGGCGCACTCAAGATTAATCGAACCGAAAATTCTCGAGAAGCTGCGTAACGATCGTCGAGTGTATTTTTGCAATTCCACAAGATTGGACGTGACTTTTCTCTACGGCCCGGAAAGTCTCGACGATAATGGCCAATTTCACGAGAATCATCCAAATTGATACGAATATACGTGTGCGTGACCGGCAGTGAGTAAAGGGGAAAACGACGAAAAGTTCAACAAGAGAGCGCGAAGAAAAATTAATGAAAAAAAAAAACTTATTTATCAAAAATTAATCAAATAAATCAAATATAATCAAAATTTTATTCAAAATTTTTCAAATTCAAATTCAAAATTAAATCGAAATTTCTAAAATTTAAATTCAAATTTTTCCAAAAATTTTATTCAAAATTCATCAAAAATTATTTTAAAAAACAACGAATTAATTAAAAGTAAGCCCAATCAAAGAGGGGGCTCATCGAAGCCACCGAGGGATAATGAAATTGTTCTGCAACGTCTTTTGCGCTATTTCCCGATTAACGTCGTTTGACAATTTTTTAAATTCTCAACTGCATTTTGACAAGTCCCAAAAAAATTATCTTACCGTGATCCCGTGCACACATTTTTTGAGGGCTCTGAAGATGCACTCATATCTCTATAGGGATTTGTTTGGGACACCGAACATAAGGAATCCTCCTTCAGATCCATTTTGTTTCTGCCTTGTTCCCCGATGAACACCGTTTGAGATTTCTTACCACGTTCGAATAAAAGATATGTGAAATGTCACGAGAAAAAACTCGCCGTGTTGACACATAACCTGCACGCTGCGTTAGCGTGTATGTGTGTAGTGATATTATGTCAAAGTGCAGTCAAATGTATAGAAACGACAATAAGAGTGGCTTTTTAGTGATGCGATTCATATCGATTTTTAGGATATACTTCTTCAATATAAGGTTTATGCTGCTTTAACCCTCCGATTGCACGCTTCCGTCACGAACCTCTGACTGGATATGGGGTCGGTCCGACCCCAGACGTTTTTTAGATCTTTGTATTTCGGTAAGTATGCATTTTTTGTCTTTTTTGTAGAGACGTTTTTTGTAGTCAATAATCCTTATTTTATGACCCAACATTTATTTTCTAAGAAAAACTGAAATTAAGTGTCCAAACATTCGTTCATAGTCGGAGATGCGTTGAAAAATGCGTACTTGCACGAAAAAGATCATCATTTTTTTTCACAATATAAAAAAGTCCTTTGAGGTTTTTAAAGAGGAAGGTTTTTTTTCTTTTTAATTGTTTAAACTGTGGAAACCGTGTGTTGGGTTTATTTATACTGTCTGTAACATTTACAGAGATACCAATAGCAATAACAATTTTATACCTTTAATTTACATTCAGTGATGAACTTATGGATGATAGTGAGCGCAATCCGTTCAGTCGCCGTCATAAATGAGATCGTGGAGAAAGGTGCACCGTATCCTCGCAAATTAAGAGGAAGGATTATAGATACGAAAAAAGACAGTGTCGAACGTCTTTCCAAAAAGTCTATTTATTCGGAGGTTTGAATTTGAGCATTATCGGGATAGTAAAAAATGAAAAAAAACGACTCCTTCGGCAGATTAACTGTGGAAATTCTATATTTTCCGCATTTTGTTTACTTCAATGACTTATTATTATTCACATATACCGCAATCGACGCATAAGTACATTTGGTGCTCGTTGCACATAGCCCTCCTGCATAACGCCACTTGCTTTTAGTTTTATGGTCGGCATTTTAAATACATGATTTATTATAGTAGCGCAAAATAAAAAATATCTATGAGCATTTTCTATCGTAACTCACATGTAGTAATAAAATGGCAAATTTCACAAAATAATTTTTTTCACTTTCACCGTACTACTGCATAAACGGGGTCGAGTCGACCCCAGGTCCTTTTTCGACAGCTGTCCTAAGTACGCGGGCAGAATGTAGGATGGGGGCCGAGTGTCCACCTATAGAGTAGGAGTGGGGGAACATTCGAGCGTCGCACTGCGGCTGAATAGATTGCCCCGTTTTGCGATACAGCCAGCTGAAAAAAAATGGCGTCAAAACGACCCAGTGTGCAGACAAAGAGTTAAGATCCACTCACGATGTATATCTACATATTTTGGGTAGGCAATTCAATGTACAGAATGCGATGGGATCCATCAAGAATCGTATCGGATTCGTTTCGATAATAATGTGGCAATCCTTTGGGATCCAAGTTGGATTCGTACATTGAAATCCAATGGGTAATCCCGATTAGAATCCAATGGACGAGCGTGACGTTTTAGTATAAGCATCGAATGCCATGACTCACGGGATCCCTAACAGGAAGTGGGAACAAGTATGGGAATCCAATCGAATCCCTACGACAATTTCTGCACGGGATTACGCGGACATAGCAATTTTTTTTTGCTCGCTAACGGTAACGAAAATATCCGGTGAAACGATTACGAGGGAGGCGAATCACGTGTCTATTCAAGAGCGTAAGAGAATTAGCACTCCGAAAGCGAGAATATGCAAATGGAAATTAGCGAGTCTTGTGGAAAATTCTCTGCAGCGATTTTCACTGTCACGAATGAAATTTCATCGTGGCGCATCGATAAATATTTATTCTCCCGGTTATTCATATATCCAGCGACCTACAATTCACGTTCATTCTCGCCAGGTATGTATATTCACGGGATGAAGCTCGATTCACTCTGGGTGTATTAGAAGTTCGCGATAAATGTGCTTTCAATATGTATTCTCGTTCTGTCTCTTCCCCCCCCCCTCTCTCTCTCTCTCTCTCTATCTCTCTCTCTCGCTATTTGAATCGTTTATTGACCCTTTTGCTAGTCCACACGGCTTTGCCAGAAACACGAAAACCGACAGCCCATTTATCATTCAAATCATCTTGAATTATATGCGCTTTCGTCGAATACGTTATTTCGACGTATGGACAGGAAATTTAAGCGCCGCAGATACGTGATATATAGAAGGTTAAAATGTACGAGGACTGTGACACCCCGCTCCCCTTAAAAAAAGGGCAAGATTTATTCGCATTGGGACCATTGGGACCATTGAATTGTGTACAGCAAAAAAGCCATCAAGTCCGATTCACTTCAAATTTGTACGGAGGATCGGTTGTACCATTTTCTATCGTACGACACGATGATTTTTTGCCATGTTCAACTATTTGTTAACAACGAATTATTCACGTTATCTTTTGTTCGAAAATCGAAATTTTTGCTACGGCTTGCCGTTTTCAATTTTGCAATTGCAATTGCAATCTTGCAATTTTCGAAATTTCAAAGAAGTGCCCACTGATACGGAAGTTGTAATATTGTACTGAAAGCAATTTTTTTTATTTTTCATTACAGATGACCCTGGTTGCCAGAACCAGCTATACCGATTGGCCATGCAGCAATCGCGACACTTTGTCTAAATAATGATAACTTCATTGTTTATCAATATTTTTCAATAAAAAGAAACTCAATCTTGGCAAGACTGTGTATTGATGGTACGTAAAATCCCGACCCCTTCAGCCCAATACTCTAATCAGGAAAATATATTGAGTATAGGCCTGTTTTTTGGACCCCAAGCTCATGCAGCTCCATTAAACGCCAATGAAACGAATTTACATCGAGTTTTTACTGAGAGCTCCACATCAATTCTGAAGGGTATCGCGCGCTGTCGTTTCAAATACAAGATCGCATATTCTCAGGTTCTACTTGACGGATTATACCTCATTGGCTGTCCATCAAGCTTCACTCCTCGCTTAGCAGCTCTTGTATGAACTTCGAACGGTGCGACAGGGTCACCTACACCCTTGGACCATGCAGCAACCTCGGCACTTTGTTTAATTAACAACTCCATTGTTTATCAATATTCTTCACTTTAAAAAAACTCAAGCTTGCGAAGACTGTATGTCAATTGTGTGTAAAATCCCGACCGCGTCAGCCCAATACTCTCATAAAAACAAAACATCGAAAATCGCGCTGTTTTTAGGCCCACACGGCAAAAACTAGGCGTGTTTGACGTGTGTTCAAAGTATGTAGAAGTAACACAACATAAGGCTAGTACGTGCGTTGCCATGTTGATTCGACACACTTATGCATTTGATAACACGCAATGCGTGACAATTACACACGTAATGCGTTAAAATTACACACATGAGTGAGCAATTTTTACGCATTTAATTATTACACACCAACAAAGGTGTGTAATAATTGAATGTGTTATTGTTATTGTTATTGATGGGGACAGCTTCGTAGCTGGTTTTAGTTACTTATTACCATCAATAACACGCTTTACCATCAATAACATTACCATCAATAACACATACCATCAATAACACGCTTATTCGAACATGCATAAAGCGTGTAGAATCAACATACAAGACGCATACTTACACACATTGGACTAAACAACACACATTGATAGCAACAGACGAGCAAAAATAACACGGAAGAAAGCAACACAGTTTAAGTGTGTTAATTGTGCGTTATTGAACATATGTTTCAAAAATCACCTTGGTTACGGCATCACGTGAAACTCATTAGTTGATTTGACATCGATTGATTAACCGGTTAATTAAAGACCACATTTGGTCTCAACTTTTTGTTTCATTTATAGATCATTTTTGAGTTTGTCACGTGGGAAAACCTGAAATTGGAATCTATTTTCCAAAACCTCGATCGCTGCATTGAATCTTTTGTTTCGTGGCCATCACCGACAAGCAAAAAGCTGCCGTCATCGTGAAGCTGTATGAGAACCTAGCCTGTGCGAAGACAAGAGAAACAGTGACACCTCTCATACATAATACAGAGCAATATATAAGTAATGTTGCGTTCAGTTCAATAAATGCATATGTTTTGACGATAAAAAGCTTTTGTTATTCAATTTATTATTCCGACACATCCCATGTATATACAGTACGGCAAAAATAAGTGTGTTGTTTTTACACACTTTGAGTGTGTTAATGGCTGTACACACGTTTTACACGTTTTAACGTATACAAGAAAATAACACACGTAAGTGTGTTGTTTGAACGCATCTATCCATGTTATTTTTACACCGTTATTTTTCACACACGTTAAAACATGTGAAAAATGTTTACAGCCATTCACACACCTAAAGTGTGTAAAAACAACACATTTGTTTTTGCAATGCAAAGTCTATGCACATCCGTCGACAAAATTACAAATCACTTCTCTTCATTCAAATAAGTTTACCACTACAGTATCACTCGAAATATAAAAGTTCATTTGGAAAAAATGTAACTCTTTCGTGGGCTCGAGTGTACAAACTCCAAACGAACATACTCGTGCAAAAGTTTGCCGGGGCTAGAAGGAAATTCTGCAGGGGAGTGAATATGAGTTTGCTGGTCTATCCGATTAAGATGATTTTGCAATTTTTTCCCCCTTTTTTGTGAACGCTCCACCAATCCGTGGGGAAAACACTCACGAGGGAGAAAGGAAGGGAGAGCGAGAGGGAGGGAGGGAGGGAGAGAGAGAAAGTATAACGTCGTCTGATGGGGAGATTGTAACGCGCAGCATGATGGAGGGAGGTGCATTGCACACGCGGGCGCCTCTGAACGTGAAGTATATACGCGTCGACGTGAGATAAACTTCGACGGAGATGAATGCGCGTCACGAGTGTGTATGGCTATGTGTGTAGATGTATAATCTGCTTTCCATGCATACATATTGCCAAGCTTCGCGGGTTCACGAAGCCCGTATCCACGTGTGACGTATAGCATACACAGAGTGGTCCACAATTTCCTGGGGGTAGAATCTTTCCTGATAAAATGTATATAAATTCCCAACGCGTTGGTCGTTAGGAATAAATTAACGAGCTTTAGCAAAGATGAGGCGGGGAGGCGGGGGAAATCTGTGAAGAAGGGAGTGAAAAGAAGAAAGGGCATGTTACTTTCTTTCCAACTAGAATTGTCTTACTCAAACTTATACGTACATGCACAAACGCAAACTCGGAACTCGTTGGTCTTAATGAATAAATTAACAAGGTTTAGGGACGATGAGGGAGGCGGAAATCTTTTGAAAAAGGGCAAAGAACAGATGTGTTCGAGTACTTTCTAAATATTATTTTGTGATTTTTCAACGTTGATTTAGATCAATTTTGCGTACTCACATTGAGGGTGACTACTAGTCTAGAGCCCGAAAAACGTGAATTTTGATCATTTTTATGGGGCACCCAGTTGAGAGAATGAAAACTTCGTTCAGTGGAATTTATTCTGCATCTATTCATGTATATTTACAAATTTGTTCACAAGATTTTTCAGCAAAATAGCGGCGCTGTAGCTGGACGAAGCATGTCACCTTTGTCTGATAGTCTCCTGTGGCCGGCAAACATTACATCGACAATTATTCACCGATTGACATGATTTTTTTTTCACGTTATAACAACATTTTACATCGCAGTACGTAGCGGATGATTGATATGTTGAAAATTAAAAAAGAAAAATTATTCCCGCCGATAGATTTTTTTATCAAACACAACTTTTTTGTTTTTAAACATGCACCATTTTATCAAAAGTCGATCCTTCCGTATGTGGAAGGTAAATGTTATCTAGAACTCGAATTATTTTGAATTTTCTTCCAGGTAAAAAATTAGAGCAAAACTCGTATTTTGAAAGAAAATGTTATCTAGTACTCGAATTATTTTGATTTTTCTTCCAGGTACAAAATTAAAGCAAAACTCGTATTTTGAAGGCAAATGTTATCCAGAACTCGAATTATTTTGATTTTTCTTCCAGGTACAAAATTAGAGCAAAACTCGTGCCGGCCGCAGGACCCTGTCAGACAAAGGTGACTCGCTTTATCCAGCGTCGTCATTTTGTTACAAAATCTTGTGAAAATATTTGATGAGAGGTCTTCTCACTTGGGACTTTAAAAAGGCTATTTTTATGATTTTTTTTATAGGTTTATATTCTAGATATTGATATAAAAGTTGTTGCACTTAATAAATACACCTTGGAAATACATCAAAAATGTTTTTTTTGTGTATTCATGTAACCCAAACAAACTTTAAACGCGTTTTTCTCGAAGCAACGTCTTTCGACGGCTTGTTGACAAAATCTTCGAAACTACTGAACCGATCCTTATGAAATTTTAACCACATATTCTTTACAACTTTAGCTATAGCGAATATCCAGAATTTTTTTTTCAAATTTTTATATTTTCTATTTTTTTTGGCTAAAAACGGTGAAAAACCACGTTTTAAATTTTTTTTTAAATGTCCGCTATTTTTTTTGCATGTATAAAAAAACGTATGATGTGCGCGACAGCCATTAGCATACTGAATCTGAAACCGTTTGATTTTCTTGTTTCGGATGATCCATCTCCGACATTTTATCAACAGCGCAGACTTACAATTTTTTTCGGACATTTTTTAACTACCTTTTTCGTCTATAAATAGTGACTTAAATAAATAAGTAAAAAAATTTGATGTATTTCGAAAGTGTATTTATTAAGTGTGACAATTTTTATATCTATATCTATAATATAAACCTATAAAAAAGTTCATGAAAATAGGCTTTTTAGCGTCTAAAGTGAAAAGACGCCTTAAGATTCTCCAAGCTGTGTAGAATAAAGGTGACTAAACAGAATCTTCATTCATAAACTGGTCCAGATTGGTAACCTCCCACAATGAAATTTTTTCGAATTAATTTCCACTAACTCGCGTGATTTCTATGAAGTAATAGATCGTTCTACCCATCCCCTTGTATTGAATATAAAAGTATTTATTTTTATATTATGCATTATTCTAAAACACAGCAACAGTGCACAAGTGTATAATTCGATACTCTATTTTTTGAAATAGTTTTTTTTCTAGTGTGGTCTTTAGATGTTTCCGTACAATAAATCCAAAAAGTGTTATTTTCATTATTACCGAAGGTTTATTAAAACCCGAAAGGGAAAGAAGCTGCGAATGGCCGGAAATCATGTGCCATGGAAGCTGGATGGAAGAAATAATAGCGGCTGAGCGCAAAGGGAAAAGCTAAGCTGTACGAAAAAAATATGAATATCTGCTACAAAGCTAAATGGAGAGATGACTATGTCAACGAGAAACTGCGAGCTTTGGTCCCGTGCGAATGAGGCGAATCCTATTAAGCCATACACCACCAATGTTATATATGCCTGTGTCGTCACGAATCGGAATTTCCATTCCGGTAGGTCAGTGGGCGAACGCGGTCAAGCGCTGAATATGCAACGGAGGATACGCGTATGTGGACGCAGGTGAGGTTGTACTTACGTCAATTCGAGACGCGACATTTCCTGGAGCAACGAAACTCGCAGCTGGTTTTGGTTCGGCTACAACGCAGCCACTTTCATTATTAACGTGTGCACGTTTCCAATTACTTTTTGATTGATAATGCTGGGATGATGGATGGCGAGAGTGGATTAACAGGTCCATCGATCTTGCCAAGCAGGACTCGACTAATCATCGCGACAACGAGAAATTGATATCTCGATGGATAATTAAACAATGCTATCGCGCTGATTCGAACGAAGGTAACCGGAGAAGAAACGTAATTGATGCGAGAATATTAATGACGATGTCGCTAAATGCGTTCAGTATGTCAATAACACCAGTGAATAACCGTAGACCTGTTAAGCAATCGTTTTCTGATATCCTTTTGTATTTCTTCATTGGCTTTTACGATCCCGTCCCTTTGTCTACCATCCTGCACTTGTTCCAATTCCTCAGACGCACCCCAGAGTGTTGCCCATAGTTGCTCGTTCCCTAATGCACTGCAGATCGCGTTTTCACAAGGGCACAGGGAAACTGTGGGAAACCTGCGTCGATACGGGCTGCTATATTTTCACTGACAAGGAACATCACTTTGGTGTCCTCCTCCGATTTTGTTGAAACTTTCTGATGTGGAAGAGTATAAAAAACTAAGAAACACGTATTTTTTTTTATCGGCGGAAAAGCTGTTTTAAGGGGTGAAACGCACCCGCGAAAATAGGGGTGTTTTGCATTTTTCGTCGGTACCGTTATCGTTCTCATCTCCGATGTATAGTATACAAAAAAATAAACATTGTTGCAATTTGATTTTTTTAAATATCTCGTACCGTTAAAACGTTATCGACGAAAAACGAAAAACATCCCCATTTTTGAGGGTGCGTTTCACCCCATAAATCGTTTTTTCGCCGATAAATAAAATACGTAGCTTTTAGTTTTTGATACTCTTCCACATAAAAAACTTTCAACAAAATCAGAGGAGGACACCAAAGTGATGTTCCTTGTGAGCTTCACTTGCCTTACCATCGGAGGAACTGGATAGAACAGTCATCCTGCTCGGTAGTCGGCTCGCTAGCCAATGCCTGGATAAACGGACACCATAGGAGCATTGGCCTAGGCCCAACGGTGGTTGCCATGAGAAAACACCAAAGCCGCGTATACCAATTTGATGTATCACTGATGTGAGCTCTTAAAACGGGGTCCCTGAATTAACTCATCAAATAAACACGCTCCAGTCTTCGTTTGATCCACCCACTATGGATCATCTCTCCAATTCATGCACAAAAGCATCCAAAAACATTCCATCCAGACGCAATTATGTCAACACGAAAATCGTATCTGTCAGTAGCAGATTGAATAAACCCAAAATAGGTATCAACTAAATGAAGAGAGTTTGTGGAAAGCCGAAATAGGAAATAGATTAGTAGAGTCAGAAAGTTAGTGGAAAGCCGAAATAGGTATCAACTGAATGAAGTGAACAGAGAGCGGAGTCAGCAACCTACCCAGCAGTGTCTGTCAAAGTCGAAGGCTGAACGTTGGAAGGCAACGCAAATGGCAAGTGCCAGGGCAACATTGCGAGCTTGTCGTTGAAAGAGTTGGCGAAAGGAGCCTTGTTCATCCGCGTTGCGTAATACATTCAGTATTATACAGACATATGAGGAGTGGACAGTGAGAGAAAGGACCGCGGAATATCGAGAGTAGTACGAGCAACGACACGCTCCGGAAGCTGTGCTGCACAAAGATGAGATTACTCTTCGAAGCTACTCTTTCGGTGGCCTTCTGCCGTATACTACGTGCCTCGAGACCCAACTATCGTGGAATAAGAGGTAAAAGACTGGTCAATCGATGTTCCATGCTTCAGCAAGACCAATTTCCCGCAATCTCTCTTCCTAAACCCCCACCCTCTCGCTATTTTTCCGGCCGGTTGTCCGTCTCCGTTCACCAGAAAAATATGGAGACTGGTAGTGCATCGATCGCAATGCGGCCATGCAATGACAGTTCAGCATTCAGACTGCCTGCCCGTTCGAGCACGTTTAATGCGATAAGGTTTCAGTTGAATGTACGCCTACGATGAGATATCCATTTCCTAGCAGTCAATATAGGAGTCATTCGCGCATCTTCGCTGATTTCCCATGTCAAGTACCGTTGGCCCCGGTCTATACTTGGATGGGTGACGGCAGGCTTGCACGCCGACTACCAAATGGGACAGAAATTTAGTGTAGTTTGCGGTCACCACAACTGACAACTCTGTAAAAGTATAACCGCCGGTATCGGTTTAGGTTTTCCACATTTCCCCTGTGCCCTCGTGCATATGTGATACGGTTGGCATCGGAAAACGAGTGGACGTGGCCAACTCTCCCGGAAAGTCAAGTGTCAAGCAGAAGACTACGAGGTCCTACAATGAAAGATTAGAAACAAAAATAAATTTAAGAAAATGTCCCATTGCCCAAAATGTAGAACCCGAAAACAAATTCGGCTGAAGTAGACTAGGTGCCCAAGTGACGCAGTGGCAACATCTGTAGCGTTGTCAGTGGAAAATACAGGCAAGTATGCACATCGGATCTCTAAATGAGTAGAAAGTTGCAAGCAAATTCATTAAAAGTTTATAAAGGAGTACAGGATATTTGAGAGTGGAAAGTAACCGTGAAGCCTTAATTTACGAATGACGTATAGTTTGTACTGAGGCCAAAGCTAAACTTGCCATCGTTATTTGTATTTTACATCAACTTCCCTTTGAACTCATCATTGCTCTCAGTGCCGCAAACGATTGAAGAGTCATTTACCAGTGTGATCACTATCGCCCTCCATGCCTGTCATGTCAGCCGACATACAAAAACGAAGATCCGAAGAATTCGCCAAATTGCATTTCTGGCAGAAGGAAGAATAGCGAGTATTTTTTTCCTGACATGAAGGACGTCCGCTCCCAGTTGAGACAATCACAATTAAACAATTACGTAGCATAGCACGTCGGCCAAAATTTACAGCCCGCGATGCATTGCCGCACTCCAGCGAAAATCGAAGCGACAGCCAAGTACGACAATATATATAAATTACGATGCAGGGTGGAAAGGGACGGGTTGGTGGTTGAAGTTGTAAAGCGGCAATGAAGCAACCGCGTGGCACAGCGAAACTGAGGAACAATAGAATCCCCTGTCTCAGCCGTGCTGATAAATCTTTTATTGCACCGCCCAATGACACCCGCCCGCTCACGTACCGGATGTATAAAGTTCCCCCGTCTCGTAAAATCAGCCTGAACCTTCCGTTGACGAAGGAGGAGAAAAGTATCACGTGTCTTTCGTACGTTCGCACAAATATCAACTATCAAAAAACGGCAATCCACTACGTCGATGCTGAAAGAGCATGGCGTGGGTGAGGTCCGTTTAACCGTCACCAATCGATGCGAGCTGTTACTACTGCATTATCCAGGGTGTCTCGGAAAAGCTTGCTGGAGCTTTGTACTATTTGATGATCACAAAACTACAAGGACAAAAGTTCTCTAGGACCTCCAGGACACTTTGATGTCATCAGAAGCACCAGGATTCGTTAATCACAAAGCTATCAGGAGTGATGTTTTTAAAGGTTTCTGGGACACCCTGTTATCATTGGGGTGGCAAGTCTCCATGAGAAAAAGACAGATAGAGTATTGTCGTCACCAGGGTGCAACTCTTTTCATGAGTCAGTGTCCACGTATCTGGTACCAGTCGATACGTAGCCTTCCACCAACGCGATATACAGTCTTAAAAGTCGCGTTCGTAACAAGCAGTTGATACATTGCGCAATTTCGAGGACAGAAGGTGTCCAAGCCTTCTGGATCATCCTGTACATACCCTGGTGGTGAATTTCAGCAGGAAAGAGATTTTAGATCGGAGAGAGAAAATGGTGGAGATAGTGGAACTGCGGTCACCCTGGAAAACTGTCATGTCTGAGTTCGTGCCTTCGTCTTCTACCTTCTTTTTTATCTTTTCTTTTTCCTCCACATTTTCTCACTCGTCTCGTTCGTCAGTGAGCTTTTATAACGGCTGGTATATATAGCCGGATCGTGGTCTTGCTACATCAGGGCTACAACTTTTCCGACGTTGCAACGAAAGGAAAAGGAAGTGAGAGAGAAGGAGACAGAGGGCGAAGGAGATATGGAGAGAGCAGAAGAGAGGGACAGGGCTAGGGAGAGACCGACAATGAGGAGCATAGAGAGGAACGGAATGAAGATTAGAACGATATGAAGAAGAGGCTGGATGGAAGCGTTATCGCAACTGATGAGCAAACAAACTCGGTGAAGAGCTTTTTTTTCTCTTCCCCTCACTCCCTTTCTCGGCACACTTTAACAATTGCCAACCCTTAAGGGGCTATACCAGTGTGAACGCTCAAAATGTGTGATTTTCGGAAATTTTTTTGAAGAAAAGTACTCAACTAAATGTTTCGGAAAATTCAGAATATATTTGGCTATATTTTACCTATATTACATAATTTTTTCATAGAAAAATATTGAAATCCAAGCGACTTATGCGCTGCCTTCGAAGGCGCAAAAAAAATTCCTCCACTACTGACATGATTCCGGCCGATTGAATAGCTAAAACCGAAAAAGGAAAAAATGTCGTTTAACTGGAAGGTATTTCCTGAACAATGACATAGGACTTCCGAAAAATATCAAAATCAAACAAAATGGCGTAGTTATGAAAAAAGTCTGTTTTCTTGCCTATAAAATGGTCGTTTTTTTTTTCAATGCCAAATCGTCAATTTTCATCCAATCGAAAATATCCGACGTCATTGTAGAGTAAATATATTCAAGAGTACTCAGTTCAAATTTTAAGTCAATCGGATAATTGCTCTTTGAGTTACAATGTCAGCAAATTTGAAAAATGTAATTTCGAGAAAAACGCGTTTAAAGATTAAACTATCGATTTTGGCAAGATAAAATGATATTGATATAAATGATATAAATGATAATGATATTTTTGATAGTATAAATTGTCGAAAAAGGCAAAAAAAAAACGATTTTTTGAAAGTGTCACCCTGGTATAGCCTCTTAACGCGCGTAGCATGCGAAAAGCAGTTTCGTGTTAAAAAGAAGTGTCCACATTTCATACGCTCACACGTATGGCACTGTTCCTCTCACTTTCTTCGAGTCTTTTTCTCCTTTTATTTAATTAAATCGTACTTTACGACGCGAGCATTCGCGGTCGAGGAAGATCCGTTACACGCGAAAACCCAGACACGCAGAAACAATAACATCTAATTTATTTCCAGCCCGGTGGAGAAGGCAAAAGCTCCGCGCGGTGCTCGTACAAACGCGATATATGAAATACTGCGCGCAAAGGAGTGCGCGGAGTTTTGGGTCGAGGGAATTTTTTTCGAGAGCCATTTTATTTGCGAGCACTACTGGGGCGAAAAAAAAATATACAAAGCAACAGAAATTTCATCTCCAAAATGAGTGTTCTTTTTTTATTCGTTTGCTCCCTTTTTCGTCGCTTTAAAGTGACACTCGGAATGGCTGTTCCCCCTCTGTGGAAGCCTGGGCTTTCTGTTTTTCCCCTGAACGATTCGACGAGTGCGCACTACGAGAGGCGTTTCCTATCGTCTTTTAACCGAGCGGAGCATTGCCACTTTTCCCTTTTGCCGGAAACACGAGACGTCTTGGCGAGAAAAAAAAATGGGAAACGTGAAAAGGGCAGTAGGATTGATCGCCGTATATCATTGCGTTCTTAAGACTGCTGCCCTTCCACGAGTCCACAATCGCCTTACATCGATTGATGTTAAGAGTTACTGATCTGATGAGAGCGAGAAGCGAGCACAGTCGAATGAACTTGGAACGGAAATTCTGAAGGGCCCGGATTTCGCTCCCATCGACATCAATAGATCTTTTCAAATGTTCTTAATGCAAGCTCGAGACCGAACTTAAACATTGATGGTCCTTAAACAGTCTTAGTCGCTGCTGAAGAGGCTGGAGAAACAGTAGAAACCAGTAGGTCCGCAAATGATTAAAAACAACCAATTACCCTTTCATGACGCAATTATGAGGGTCTACGCCCAACAGCGCAAGACACATGACCGTACAACTTAATCCAAAGTGACCGATTTGTTGTTCGAACGTCCAAACCGTGGTTTGGACGTTTTAAGATCACATTCAACTTCGAAGTGTCCACAAAGTGTCCACTTTAGATCATGTACAACTTCGAAGTGTCCACAAAGTGTCCACTTTAGATCACGTTCAACTTCGAAGTGTCCACAAAATCCAACGTTTTCGAGCAAAAGAGAAAAAATCGTTGCTCTCCAAGGATGCAAACTTCGACACCATTATCGATGCCCGTA
Organism: Ophion ellenae; assembly: GCA_963210295.1. NCBI lineage: Eukaryota > Metazoa > Arthropoda > Insecta > Hymenoptera > Ichneumonidae > Ophion > Ophion ellenae. The sequence goes on from OY723385.1 coordinate 63,983,133, forward strand.
TAGTCATAGGTAGTAGCAATTATTCTTCTACTATTTTAACTCTCGCATGCCCTACTAGGGTCTGAGAAACTCGAAGAAAAAACGTAAAATCAATTTTTTTTCGCTTTTCTCGAGAAAAAAGAATTGTTGAACGAGTATATCTCAGAAGTTCTTAACTTTGATGATTCGGTCAGTGATAGACAGATTTGTAGGCTTATTGGCTATGGATTAGAAAAAAAAGCCATCGAAATGCGACTATTTCACTCGGAGTTATGATTGAAAATCTGAATGGGGTTTCACAAACCCGAGTGTGGCAAGTATGTCCAGAAAAAAATGTGGAATGCTAGGGTTAGGTTGTGTATTACTTCACGCATTTCTACCTATACTTACTGCAAATATTGGAGGTTCAGACTGTCGAATTTGTAATAAAAATATATTTGATTGGAATATACAGGGTGTTCCAGAACTGATGGTAGTCCCTGAAATGGGGGGTTGGGGGTGAAATTCTGGGTCGATTGATATAAGTATGTATGAGTCTCAGATCAACGCCTGAATTATTATCAATTTTTAAAGGCGGGCCAATCAGGTGCGCCCGATGAGCCAGCGTACATCGGTGAGCAATACGCGCGGGCAGTTATGCCGGTAGGTGCGGTGCTCCCGTCAGCCACTAGGTACTGCGTATCGCTCACCGACTTACGCTGGCTCATCGGGCGCACCTGATTGGCCCGCCTTTAAAAATTAATAATAATTCAGGGGATGATCTGAGACCCACACATGCGTATATCAATCGACTCAGAATTTCACCCCCAACCCCCCATTTCCGGGACTACCATCAGTTCTGGGAGATCCTGTAGGCGGATCAACATTGTTATGGGATATTATATTGGAAGACATTTTTTCGTTGGAACATTTCGTTACAGATTTAATTAGGGGATCTTCCGTCATAGTGAAATCCTTGATGACTACACATTGACGACAGTCACGAGTACAAGGTTGTCTAGATTCCAATTTTTTTTAATTCTCGATAGCGATGTATCCGGATGACGTTGAAGTTGAAGACGAATGCAAAGAAGTATTTTTTCCTCCGAACTTCCCAAATTTCTTGTGGCAGATTTGAGCAATGGAAATCACGCGACCATTTTTTAGGATCCTTATTTAACGATCTACCACCTAAATCTACAAAATACGATTTTCGATATTAATAAAAAATAAGTAGTAGTACCAACAAACTTCAACCCTATGTATCGGGACACGTGAAAAACTTTGTAACTGAACTTTCGTTGGACACATCGATATGTAGGGGGAAAAATCGTAACCTTTGGCATTGATTGATCATATGTTGGATCCTTCTGAAACGGCTACTGCAATGATCATCAGTAAAAGTACCTCCGCTTTTAACGAACGGCACATATACATGTATAATTAATTTGTATCCGAATTTGGACCTGTTAAAACAGCATACAAAATGTTATTTCCCTCTCATCCTCTGCCCCCCCCCCCCCTCTGTCTATCCCTGCCACGTTTTCTCTTTCCCTTTACAGCTTTTGACTCTTTGATTAACGAGTGCAGAAACAGGGGAGGACATCCGTGCGTCGCTTTATATACAAGCTATGGTGTTTCGCGTCCCGGCGGGCGCGACATCCTGCCCCTCGAATCCCTGCTAATTCGAAGCGCGCGTGTGGAACACTCGGTGTGCCACTAGAAACGAGTTGGTCAAATGAAAGGGAAAGAGAGGGAGGGTAGGGAGAGGGCGAGAGACAAGGAAAGGAGAGACCAAAAGAAAGAAAACAGAGTAAGAGGATGGAGAGAGACAGGGAAAGGAGAGACCAATGGATGGAGAGAGAGAGGGGGGGAGTGAGAGAGAGAGGGAGGGAGAGGAGACCAAAAGAAAAAGAGAGAGAGAGAGAGAGAGAGAGAGAGAGAGAGAGAGAGAGAGAGAGAGAGAGAGAGACATTAAAAGAGACCGAAAGGGAGGAGGGAGAGAGATGGGCAGAGAGAGAGAGAGAGAGAGAGAGAGAGAGAGAGAGAGAGAGAAAGGGCGAGAGACTAACCCTCCCCATCGTCCTCCATACGCCGTGGGCCGGTTTATCGCTGCCCGATGCAAATTGCAATTCGCGACAGAGTACGGCTTGTGGTATACAACCGCACAAACGGTAGAAAGAGGGAAAGATATATATAGACTAGACACAGAGAGAGAGAGAGCGATGGAAGTGTAGGAAGGGGCCGTACGGAGGGTGGGATAAATCTCGTTTCCGTTTCGCTGGAAAATTGTTTTCCCGATTATCCCGAGGAAAAAAGGGAACAATCAAAAAGCAGTGATTATATATATCAGCCCTCTTTGATCGTTATGGGAAAGGATACATGGAACACGTCATATGTATGTTATTTTAACCATTGGAAAATCTGGCTGTTTTAAAGATGCGCCGCAAAATATTTCCAGAAGGATCGTTACTTTTTGGGACAGGAAGGTCCTCGAAGTCCTCGGGGATATATACATTTAGGATGGATACCCTTCCCGTAGGGGGTACCCTATATTCCTACTGTATTGGATGGATGGAAACGTGGAACTTGTTGAATTAATGAAATTAATGGCGGAAATCCCATCACCAACAGACACAGATCATGGGTCTGAAGGTTGCATCGTTAGATTAAACTGAGCTTTTTTTATATCTATTTTTGTCGTGTATATTTTGACTCCAGAATATCGAGGAGGCCGTATAAAACGCTTTGAAAAAGGATAGCCATCCAGCTGTACCAAAGGGTTAAACGTGGAAAACTTAATATCTTCGACGGTAAAATATTCTTATCTTTTTTATCACGGAGACACGCGCAAACTTTTCTTTTTACGTTTTTTTTCGAAACTACGTTTTATGAGAGAGCCTCGTTTATAACATTTTCTTATCATGTGACCGGATGTTTTTTTTTAAATGTTCATCCATCTCTGAATAACAAATGATTGAAATGTTTTTTTTTCTGTCGAAAGTCACCCTTTTTTATACAGCTCGTGATTTCCTTAATAGTAAAAAATTTAAAAAAGTATCCGGTCATACGAAAGTTTTAGTATTGTACTAAAAGTACAAACTATCATTTCCAATGACCCTAGTTGCCAGAAACATATGCGCCGATTAGCCATGTAGCAACTTTGCTTAAATAATCATAACTTTATCGTTCATTAATATTTTTCAATTTAAAAAAAAGCTCTAACTCGGCAAGACTCTGTATTAATTGTCTGAAAAATCCCGACTCTGGGTCCCAATACTCTTATCAGAAAAAAAATATTGAAAAACGACCCTCTTTGGGGCCCAATCTCATATAATGCAGTCCCGTCTAAAATATATAATTCATATCCATTGCCATTTGTTAAAGATCAAACATATAAAAATGTTAAATGTTGAAAAAAAAAATTCAAAACTGCAGTTCGAAAAATAATTTAAACACTTTAAAGTTAAAAAAAAATACGTTAAAATCAAATACACAACCTGTTCTTTATTATAAACAGAATTTTTCATGTCGGTGTCAATGAATGAAAAATAAATATAAACACTTGACTACAATAATAACTGTGTATCGACAAAACGAATGCAAATGTATAGAGTTCTCGAGTAAATTACCCGAGTGGAAAACGTAACTCATTACCGCCTAGTCACAAGCTAGTAAAGTGATGTTTCGAATCGCCATTAGCTAGCCGTCTTAGCGATTGACTACCCAGCCTTGTAATGCTTTGGTCCTCTAGTGACTGAATACAAAAAATCAGATGGTGACTAAATAGAAACAAATATCTCTCGGCTGTATTATATTTCTGACCTAGCCATGACCTAGTTTTTTCAGCTAGCGACTGGGAACGAAAAATTAGGTGGCGATTAGATAAAAAAAAATTTACGGCTATATATTTATATTTTCGTGATGTTTTGCACATTATTTACATCATTGGACCCTTTTACGATATTCTTCGTTGTTCATTAATTAGGGTTATGATATTTGCGCTGTAAATATATTAATGGTTTAATTTAAAATTATCTCAGACGAACGCTTACGCCGTAATGTGGTTTCGATCCCAGGACCTCTGGGTGATGAGTTGTGACGTTGTCCACTGAGCCAGTTATACTTGTTTAATTTCTGAATTTTCTTATCGTCTACATATGTTACACTACACAATGTCAGATTATTAAAAAATGGGTGGATTAACAAATGTAAATAACATTATCGGATCAATGACTCAATTGCGTTCCCATTGAGAGCGATAATCGCATAGAATTACATAACCTTAAATTGTATTTTTCCGATCATTTATTCCGGCTAGTGCGGCCGCAGTTGGGAAGTGTTGGTTAGGTCATCGCGAGATACCGACTTGAGGATTTTATTCATTCGCAACGTCATCTGTAACTCAAGTTTCTTAACCAACCATGAGTCAGTCGCTCGATGGAACTACACGTATTCACAGAACCACACTTTGTCATTTGTGACCAAGATCGGCTGGGCAGTGACTAGCCAAGGGGTGCACAGCCTTAGTTGGCTGGCTAGGTCATGGCGAGAAACCTACTTGAGAATGTTTGCATTCGCAACGCCATCTGTAACTCAAGTTGCTTAGCCAGCCATGAGCCAATCGCTCGATGGAACTACATGGAGTCACATAACCACACTTTGTAATTTGTGACCAAGATCGGATGGGCAGTGGCTAGCCAAGGGGCGCATAGCCGCAGTTAGCTAGGGTTGGCTATGTCATGGCGTTATGTCCACTCGAGAATTTTTTCTTTTGCAAAGCCATCACAAACTCAAGTTAGCTAGCCAGCCATGAGTCATTCGCTCGATGGAACTACACGTAGTCACATAACCTCACTTTGTCATTTGTGACCAAGATCAGCTGGGCAGTGACTAGACAAGGGCCGGATAAGAAAACATTCACAATATTACTAGCTCATAGCGAGCCAACCATTAGTCAGTTCGTATGAGCTCAATCGGGCGAGCCAGTTACTAGGTCGTAACTCAGACAGTCCAAATAGGGTTTTACAATCGGCACAGTAATGGCCCCCGACTGGTTGCCAGAGAACAAACGATGGCGCGGTAATGGCTATGTAAACGGGCCAGATCCGCACCATGCATGGTTGGTTATGGTAAACCATGAATGGCTGCTAAGACTTGGCCAACAATCATACGCCCATATAGGCCCAGCAACGGCTGCCGGATCTTCTGCCGGACATGAAAAATAAAAAATGGACAAATTATGAATATAAAAATTCTAGTAGTATCTTTTTTGTTTTCTTATGCTTTACTTATGTCCATGTACATAGAATAATTGCATTAAAAACGCTTTCTGCATTGTTCAAGTTTTTACCTTTCATCGGGATCGAACCTGCGCCTTTCGTTCTAGTGTCGAGCGCCCTACCCACTTAGCCATTCTAACACTTCCAGAATCCATCGTTTGTTCGTTCCTTACTTTTATGCCGATCATTTTATTCGTGACATTAAAGTTTACCGACAATATTTTTGGTTCATTTTGGCTGTAAAAATAACTCGCTCGTTTTGGGTGAAGTTCCGAAAAGCATACTCCTCTGATCGAGCTGAAATTTTGCACCGAACTTCCTCTCATTATCCTAAGAGAAACCGTTAACGGATTTTTGACGACTAGCAATAGTTTTCGATATATCGCATTGTAAAGTTTATTATTTCACACCATACGAGTATATCTATATATCCGATAGATACCCCCCACTCCTCCGGCCGGGCTGCTTCCTGGCAAACAGCTCGCCCGTATGTGCAGATCACTTGCCATGTGGGATGGGTTTGTTTGGGTTTATTTAATATAGTAGAAGCGCAGTACAATAAATAACTTTCAATATACGATATATCGAAAACTATTGCTAGTCGCCAATATCCTTTTAAAGGTTCTCTTAAAATATTGAAAAGAAGGTCGGTGCAAAATTTCAGCTTCATCAGTGGGATATGCTTTTCGAAACCTTCTCCCTTGTTATTACGTGTTACAGTTTAACGACCTGCATTTGCAAAACGCCCAAAAACAAACCATCAATGGCTGGAATAGATCTGGCAAGCCGTTCATCCGCCTACGATACCCCAATGCTGATCGCCATATTATCGGTGCGATGGTATTGGCCCACGAATAGCTGGCATAAATCTAGCAAGCCGTTCATCCGCCTACAGTACCCCAATGCTGGCCGACGAATTATTGGCCGATTATCAGCAAACCGTTTAATGGCTGAATGCTGGCATTTTTGTTACGACAGGCGACCCTATATGGGAGGCTAAAATAATTTCTACTCGAGTAGTTTTTCAGATTTTCAATATCTGGCACTGACATCCCTTTTTGTATGTAATGAAGAATAATATAAATATTAAAAATATACAAAAATATTTATTTTTTTACATTTCGGTTTTTCTTTTCAAGTCGGTTTTGTTTTTCGTATTTCTTGCAAGAAGTACATTCTGGAAAAATTCCAGAGATTTTTCAATATTCCGTCACTTTTTCTTGATGATTCCAGGAAGATAGAAATTCCCTCAGTTTTTCCGGTTTTCCGTTTTCCATATGCGTAACAGCCATGAGCATGTATTTGTTCACACACACACGCACGCACGCACCATTCTCCGTATATGGTGCATTCATATTTATTTGCGTCTCATATTTGGTTCCGATTTAACGAGCCCCGCGTTTCATCTACGCTCGCATGGAGGCTATTCACCATGGAGCACATCAATATCACGCAGAAACGCATAATGGTCGATTAATGTCGGTCTAATTTTGAGACGTGTTTTACGTCCGGAACACTCATCCACAATGAAGCTTAAAACGCGCGACTGTTCAGTCCGGATGCCAGTATGACATACAACCTCTCTGTTGGCTCAATGAACGTATATACCCACGGTTGTGAATAAATAACACGGTGATGCTCCGAACCGTCGGGTAGTGAAATTTTAAAAATATTCATGTGACAGATGTTATCGGATGCATCGAGAAATAACATCGGATAGCCACTATTCTGATATTCCTCTCGTTATCGGTAATTTGCCTCGTCCAACGGCAATTGTTTTTCTCACCGATACTCAAAGAACCAACGACGAGTCGCTCGGATCCGCGATTTTGTATTTACAATCACGACGGTTTCCAATCAGCAATCAATGAATCTCGATTGGTGGACAATCTTAGGCTTTTCCGAATGAATCGTCTATTCACGAATTCCACATTGGCAATGGAATTTCTCTCTTGGCAATGTAAAAAGTCAGCTCAACCTCACAAATTCCAGCTGAGGATCATGCACGGCTATGCTGCGGATCCGCCGGCTAGGTTCGATTCTCAACATTGACAGCCTTCAATGATGACTAGTCGAAAGATTGTTATTTTTTTTTTTTGAAGAGTCGTTGGTAGGTTTCGAATTGTATATCAGAGTTTTTGTTTTGTTACATGCAATCATTGGGGATGAAGGGTGGAAGCACTACGAGATTAAGCTTGAACCTTCAAACGTACAGACGTGTGCGAGTTAAAGGGGAATCTCGTTTTTGTATGCAGCAGGATGTACATTGGGGGGTTCGCTTGTGCGAGTAGTGAAAGCCGAGGAATGGTCAGACTACCTCAGGCAATCACGGGTATTGGACATACACCGACCATTGCTCGAACAAATAAATTCATACTGGGCAACATAGCAGATAAAAGAGGAAGGATTCTCATTTATATTATTTATCGTTAAAGGAGTTTCTTTATATTTATCTTTATTTAGTTTTGTTTATGTTTAATTTTTGAGAGACGACTTTGAGCCCTTCATATCACCGTGTGACAATTCTTTAACATAATTCTATAAATAAATTATAAATTCTATAAATTAAATATTCAATCCTTTTTTAAATCAATTCAGCACGACGACTATAAACGCTCCATGATTTTTTAGTGCAATTCAAACTGGATGGACTTGGTTGGATCAAAATTTGTTCAAAGTTCGCTTATCGTGAGATTCCAAGATTCGAGTGTGCGTACAGTTTGCCAAAATCGAAAAAAAAAAAATCAAAAGACAAACGGTGTGTGAAAAATGTGGCGTGTCCTGTGCTACAACAAGCAAAACAGCTGCTTCAAAGCATTCGTTACATCATGAAGGAATGTTACGACACAATGGAACATGTCTGTCACACTTCCTTTATTGTTTTATAACTAGCCACGTGATTACATTTTTTTAATTACATCAAACGTGTTTTTTAATTTATTAAGGGGTCTTCTCACTTTAGACGCTAAAAAAGGCTATTTTCATGATTTTTGAAAATAGGTTTATGTTATAGATATTGATATAAAAGTTGTTACACTTAATAAGTACACTTGCGAAATACATTTTAAAAAATTATTTATTCAAGCCACTATTTATAGACGAAAATACTAGTTACAAAAATGTCCTAAAAAAATTGATTTTAAATTTGGATTTTAAATTTCATAAGGATCCGTTCAGTAGTTTCAAAGATTTTATTAACAAGCCGCCGAAAAACGTTGTTTCGAGAAAAACGGGTTTAAAGTTTGTTTGGGTTACATAAATACATCTAAAAAATGTGTTTCATGTATTTCGAAAGTGTATTTATTAAGTGTAACAACTTTTATATCAATATCTATAATATAAATCTATCAAAAAATACATGAAAATAGCTTTTTTAGCGTCTAAAGTGAAAAGACCCCTTGAAACCTACTATAAGATCGACATTTTTGTATTTCTACGTTGTTGAGTAATAAAGGGCTAAATTACTTGTATTTAATTTTAATTACAATTAAATCAATTGTAAGCGAAATTCCGTGGAAAATAACGTTGCCCATAATTTAACACTGTAACACACATACACATACATGGCATTTTTCATTACAAATAAGCTGACGCGATAATTAAATACTGTAATTGGAACGCCCTTGGTAAACCATTCAAATTAAACGAAGAGCTAAAAGATTCGTATTCCCCGACCATTTATTTTACGGTTTCTTGATCAGCGTTGAGACGCAAATTAAAAAATAATAAAACATATAGACGCTAAATTATAGAAGAGCAATATACGAGGTTGACACAAGTTTTGCATAGATACCCAAGTCAGTGATAAAAGGAAATTCAATATTCACCGAACTGCTTCACGTCGCATTTTCATATTGAACGGACAAGTGCAGCAAAACTTTGGACTTACTGAAGGCTTTGAATGTGGTACCTTGGAGATGCACTTGACGCGAATTATTGTAAGCAAATTCCCTTTGGAGTATGTAAGAAGAGTGGCCTGAGAGGGATTATACGTGCAAGGATTCACGGGTCTGCATAAAGTTAAAATTTTTAATAGAACTTTTCTATTTTATACTTTTATAGCCTATGATCTTGAAGTTTGGATCGTTGGATGGCAACGAAAATTCTTTTTTAATATTTTTGTTCCCTCGTTTTTGTTGTTTGACAAAATCTCTTTTGTGAATTAAAATTGTAGATGTCGAAATAAGCTATTAGAAAAATTATTGAAGGTTTCTCGTAAAGAAGGATAGCTTAAAAAATTCAAGCATTTAGAAAATTCGAATTTTCATTGCCTTCCAACGATGCAACTTTCAGTCTCAATATCGCCTAGGGTCTTAACTTTATTTTGCAACGGACATTTTGTACGAGTTCCAAACATTGACCGGGGTATTTTTTTTAATTATTTTTAGTTTTATTATTATACTGAAAGTACATTTTTTATTTTACATCTCAGATTACCCTAGTCGCCAGAACAGCCTACACCGATTGGCGATGCAGCAGCGGCGCGGCACTTTATTGAAATAATAATAACTCCATTGTTTATCAATACTTTTTTATTAAAAAAAAATTAAACTCGGCAAAACCATATATTAATTCTATGCAAAATCGCGATTGGAACCGTCGTTCCAATACTCTCATCAGAAAACGAACTAAAAATCAACCTGTTTTTTGATTCGCAAGCTCATGGAAACCCATGAATTATTGGGTCTTCATTGACCAATTTAAGGGTTTGAAAATTTCAAAATATCCACTTTTATTTTATTTTATTATCTAACAGTACAATATGTCTAGACTATTGACCCAAAGTTTTAAGTCAATCGGAGTCAAGTCTAGGAGAGAGAGCCTTTGGGAATTCCCCCCCTTGGGAAAGACCTGCCGGGAGCGACGCAGGTATATCGCATTTTTCTCAAAACACTATTTTTGAAGTCGGTGGACACGATTTCTCGAAAACTAATGCACCGATCTGCTTTAAATTTTGCGCACTTCTTCAAAATAGCATTGAAGAGTGATTGAACGAAGCTTTTTTTTCGATTGCCACTTATTTTACAAGACGTAGCGTAAATTGTACCGAAAATTGAACTATTTTGCATACAACTCTGCCAAAAATTCCAATTTCAATTTATTAAAAATCTTTCCTTCAATCACGAGCTATACTTATCTACAACTTATATACAAAATTGAACTATTTTGCATACAACTCTGCCAAAAATTGCAATCTCAATTAAAAAAAAAAATTCCTTCAATCACGAGCTATACTTATCTACTACTTATATACAACTTTGCCAAAAATTCCAATTTCAATGTTTTTAAAATCTTTCCTTCAATCATGAGTTATCCTGTCCACCACGAGGACACTTTTTTAGGGGTCTCCGGAAACCAGGTCCCACCGGCTGAATTTCCCAAATCGTTGGACGAAATTTTTCTTCAAATATTTTTGAAATGTTGCTCTTTTATGTGCTTAACATTTTGAATAAAATAAGTTATATATTATATTTTTTTAATAGAGAAGAAATATGCTTCTTTTTTTCTTCGAAACCCGCGTAACCCCTTAACGACTCGTCTAACGTGACATTTTTCAAAACTAACATGTATATATTAGATCGTTTTATAATACGTCATGTCTACGAAGTAATTTAATTCTTTTTTTTTAATCATTTTTCAAGGACGCCCTTGAAAAATGTTCTTCTTAAAAAAAAAGTAGTATCCATCCCCCATATACGAAGATGTATAATGAAACTGTTGAAAGTGCTACGAGTCGCTTTGACGGAGTGCACAAAACAAAAGTTGCCAACCCGACTACTGCGTCTCGCAATCTCTCTCTCGAATATATTTCATATAAGATCGCCGTACGTATACGAGGAATGTACCAGAGAAAATTAAATATTACGCGTGTGCTGCGTAGAACGCAATTTTGCACTCTCGCATCCGAAACATTGCCGCGTATCTCACCTCCCGTGTATCAAGAAATAGTACGAAACCCCGTGCGATGAATATGTGTTGGAAGTTTCCTCGTAAAGGCGTGCGTCCGCGTACGGGTCATATATACGGGGCGGCGTGTGACCCACCACCTTCCCCCGCGTTTATAGTGCATGCGCATATCGGAAATTCCACGTCACTCTGATGGTAACACGAAATTCCCGCATACGTACGTATCTATATATCTATATGTTGTTTATTTGACCATCACGGGAATTCCTACAAATCTATGAAGGATTCATTTGCACGCACGTATTCGTGTTGGATGCATCAAAGTAATAATTAATCTCGCGACGTTGAGAAATTAAATTCGCGTTTCTATCCCAACCCATTGACAAATATATATATATATATATATATATATATATATATATATATATATATATATATATATATATATATGTGTGTGTGTGTGTTGTCGATTGCTATCTTAATGCAACGTACTCAAAGCTCAAGGCATATCTTTACAATATGTTTAAGGGGGGATTGTCTTTTTTTTTTCGCAAAATTTACCGCTTTTTGGGAATTTTTTTGTGAAGAAAGTATACAACGGAAAACTTGTGAAACTTGGCATATAGTTTTATTGATCTGTTTACTACATACAAAAAATTTTTTTAACAATTTCATCAAAAAATCCGCCTCCCACCCCCCTCGACGCGCGATGGTCCTTTTTTGATGGTGTGCACGATTTCTCAAAAACTATTCAACCGATTGCCTTCAAATTTGGACAGAATGCTCAGCTGACATCCGTTTATCGTTTGATGAAGTAAAAAAGCAATACGTTTAATAGTTTTTTATTTATAAGCAAAAATCGATCAATTTTTTTCGAAAAATCGATACTTCAAGTTCAAAACGTCACCAAATCGTCAATTTTTTTTTCCCTCCATCGAACGATAGCTATATGTGTCTAAAGTAAAATGCTTTTTGGGTTTTTGTTGCAGGATGAACGTGAAGGCTGTAATCGTGCACACCATCAAAAAAGGACCATCGCGCGTCGAAAATATGTTTTCCTTGCTTCACGTAAATGGGGGGCCGTATCGCAAAATTTGAAGGGATTTAATTTTTATTTTCAATACCTATCCAATCCACCCCCACCTATGTTCTACGATCTTCTTCAGCTTTCGGGAAAAAAAAAACATTTTTCTTTTCTTTAAATTTTTCCCATAGCATGGGTTTTCTATCGATTTTTCTCTTTTATGTGTGTACCTTTCTCGCAATTTTTTTTCTTTATTTTTCGTTGTCGTTATGTAGTGCACTATGAAGCAACAAATAAATGGCCAAGTAAACAATAACGTAACTACCTCAGTTTTAGATTTTGAGCCGAAATAAAAATAACAAAAATTCAAAAGAATTTTCGTTGCATGCCAACGATGCAAGCTTCAACCCATTCAACAATGAGTTTAAAAGGATAAGCCACTGAGGTTTAAATTCAGAAGCAAAAAAAGACGTAGACTAGTCGAAAAGACTCAAAATTGCTTTTTCTAACTGCCAATGGCTCCTACCTGTTGAAATCACACCAAAAATGGTACTTCATAGGGCAAAATTGTCCGTAATCCATGTTCAATGCAACTAGAGTAGAAGACTATGAAGGTATGCCAAAAAAAAACTCTTGTGTTCATCTCTTTTCTATTGCAACTTGAGATTGTTTCCCCGAGAACGAAACAAAATAAACCTTATCACCCATCCCTGACTAAAACCTGCCATCCTTTTTCGATACTGCCCGAAAAACGCAGAGCTTCAGCCCTTCTATCGAGGCACACCTTAAGATATTCAGCCAGGGCCCCTCTTCCACAAGGAATAACATCAAACTATTTTAAATTATAATAAAAAGTGGAAGACCCCAAAAAACGTCATTTTTTTTACTAACCCCCATAGATACACGTACTCTTTCATCCCTCTCTTAGTTTCCAGTATCTCCAAGCACATGCAAATCCCCACGTCCTAATCGCTATACAAAAAAGCTCGTCCAGCTTTACCAAAAAGGTCTCCCCGTTTTGTTACTCGTAAAACGCTCTCGAATGGGCATTTTTTCCCAATGGATGATGGGTCCTATTCAGGTAGACAGGGAATGGAGCTTTCAACTTAAAAAAACACCTTATTTGTGCTTTGGCTATCTACTCTTGAAGCACCACGATAGATCCTATCTTAAAACATTCATCAAGTTATTACACATTTTAATATTTATTAGAATATTATATTGAGTCTGGAGTCCCCATACATACGATACGAAGAGATGAGGTAGAAGGAAAGGCACTCGAAGTAAAAATGATAAACTTTGTGTTGTGTGTGTGTGTGTGTGTGTGTGTGTGTGTGTGTGTGTGTGTGTGTGTGCGCGCGTGTGTGTGTATTCCTAGAGCGATATAAAGCGTTGGGCACGTGCAAACGTATTTACACAACATATAGATAACAGGTGCAGGGGCATATATATATATATATATATATATATATATATATATGGTTTTTATACGCGTATAACGGATATACTCTGTTGTATAAGAGACATGCATGCATAACATAGATAATGCGATATATACGTACAGATATATATGTAAGTGCTTTAGGCAAGACGTAGCATCATGCACGTCGAGACCCAGGGTGTGACTCACGTAAGCCTCCCTTAAGCATCGGGCACACACGTTACGAGGCTCGTTTCATAGGGAATGTACCGTAACTGCGCGTCGCATACGTGCCCTATATACGTCACAAATGTACATCTGCCATTCTACATAGAAATATATGTGTTTGCGCGCGCGCGCGCGCGTGTGTGTGTGTGTGTGTATGTGTGTGTATAACTTTTTACATTCCGCTAGTCTTACCCATACGTATGCGAACGTTCACTGCGGTCCTACATACGTACATATATACAGACGATACATACGTTAATCAATTTTTCCATTCATACACGATAACATTCGTCAAGATTGCTAGGCACTTGTGGGTTCCGTACTTGCGACGTCTCAGCATTATCCGAAATTTGTAACGGAGTCGAGTTTGCCCGAAATCATATTTTGAGCACAATCGGATGACCATTAGCATAATATCAATAGAATTACCGCGATTATCGCAGCGTTGAGAGCGTTGATTATGATCGAGTTGCAAGTGATGTCAATGATAAGTCCACGTATACGTGAATTCAGTGATTGAGTACGGGATTGAACGAATATCGCTATTGGATCTTTAAGGTAGTTCCTCTGCGATAATCTCAACCAAAAGTTTACATACCATGTTCATGTTTAAAAGATTGATAATTGGTTTAATTAGTAATGAATAAAATTAAAAACTACGCAATATTGACTCGGTACTAGTAGATAATACGATGGATATCATTTATTGCCGTAAAATATATTTTGTATTGTGTTTTTGATCGACCATTGCCAGTAAACTTTTTGCCGGGACTGTCCAGGCTTCGCCCCAATTGTTTTTTTTTCCAGGCTTTGCCAGGCTTTGCACCAAAATTGTGAAGGCTTGTCATGGTTATATCTTGGAAACTAGATGGTGAATCATTCTCATTTTTTTTCACATTATTCGTGATATCTTACTGTACCTTATCCTCGTTTTGTATCAATTTCTTAATTTTAGTTTTGACGGTAGAATTAATGATGATCTGTTTGCCCATCATAACGCATTTGTTTCGTGTAAACCAAGCCAACTTTAAGTGTAAATATCTCAGGTTTGGGGTGGTCAAACTTATTCAAATTGCACAGATGTTTGGATAATATATTAAATAACGTATATGTCAAATTTCAACCATTTCTTAATTCAACTCTTCTGTGGAGGTACTACCTTAAAGGGTCTGCATAAGCTTGGAATTACAAAATGCAACTTTTAACTGCGCGCTTTAATAGCTTAAGGTTTGTTTTTGTTTGCAACAAAGATTTCGTAAAATTTTGAAAAATTGCACGGGTTATGACGATTTTTGTAATAATTTTTTAAATACACTGCGGTACGGCGAACTGGCCACGGCGCTTCACTCTTTTTTTGCGGTTGTCTCGAATGATTTATACAACAGTGTAGGTGGTATCTGAAAATCTAGTCATCCGATTTACTTTAAATTCGGAATGAGCA
Source organism: Ophion ellenae (assembly GCA_963210295.1). Taxonomy (NCBI): domain Eukaryota; kingdom Metazoa; phylum Arthropoda; class Insecta; order Hymenoptera; family Ichneumonidae; genus Ophion; species Ophion ellenae. The sequence continues at coordinate 63,998,393 of OY723385.1, forward strand.
TAGTTTACAACATTTCCCATCGTATGGCTAGGCGATATTTCAAGCAGGTTCATCCATTTATTAATAACAAATCATAAAAGTTGTTTTTTTGCTCGAAAATCGAACTTTTTTTCTGCAGCTTGCTATTTTCCAATTTTCACAATTTCAATAAATTATCTAATCGTACGAGAGTTTTATTATTATAATGAAAGTACATTTTTTTTTCAGTCCGCCCTAGTAGCCAGAACTACCTACACCGATTGACCATGCAGCAACGACGGCACTTTGTTTATGGCGTTAGGCCACAGTAACAAGTATAAAATCATGTGCGAATTTAACAATTTTATTTCGTATCAAAAAGTGATTCACTCATGGAATAAATTACACATCTATTTAGTATGAATATCAAGCTGTTAGAAAATATGTATATATTTTTTTCGATGTACAAAACGGCCGACTACTAATATTTTCTTTTGTTATATTTTTTTAGGCGCTCCGCGGCGTGACATTTAGCATCCACAATTTTTCACCTAGAACAAAATAAAAAAATTCTCGTCAATCTACATTAGAATACCTAGAGAAGAACGTACGGAGTTGAAAAAATATTGTTTTATTCAAAAGTTGTAGGTATGTGAACTTAATGAATGAATTTTCAGTGAATAATTTCGTTATAACTGCCCATAAGTTGCGCATAAAATAAAAATTTTCGATTAATCAGAAATTCCGTACGTACTGCTCTGCGAAATGCAATTAGGAACATAACTTTTAAATTTGAAGTAAACCGAGTGAAAACTGTTGAAGTTATTTGTCACGCCAATTGGAAAAAAACTGATTCGAGAAATTTCGAGCAGTCGGCCATTTTGTACATCGAAAAAAATATATTTTTTTCGATGTAATATTGTAATATGTACTATTTTATTATATGTACTATTATTTATTATATGTACTATTGATATAATATTGTTATATATACTAATATATGTAATATTTTATATTTTCTAACAGCTTGATATTCATACTAAATAGATGTGTAATTAATTTTATGAGCGAATCACTTTTTCATACGAAAAAAAATTGTTAAATTCGCAGATCATTTTATACCCGTTACCGTGGCCTAACGCCTTAAACAATAATAACTCAATCGTTTATAAATCTTTTTCAATTGAAAAAAAAACGTCGAGCTTGGCTAGACTGGGGTCACATGGGTTATGTGTGATCCCAACCTCGTCATTTTGAAACTCTCGCTACCAAAAAAGTTGAAAACCACCTGTTTTTTGGTCCCAATGCAGACCCGTCAAATTAACCGCTTTCCCTCGTTCTCTCTTCTTCTCTCCAGAAATTCGTGCGAAGCCCATTCATTCCGCCCGTTTTTTCTCCATCACGTATGCATGCATCGAATAAATAAACAATCTGCTCGATACGCCACGAACGACAATCGCGACGCTGCTACCACGAGACTCTGCCACGTCTGTGCGTGTTAGTCTATAAATTAATGGCATTATAAGGTGTGCGCCTGTCTACATATTATATCGGCAACATTTCCCATGTATTGCCTTGCGTTCGGGTACAATGCACAGAACGTACCGATCTAGCCGGTACGGAGATTGAGACTTACATAATTGACGGGTTTCGGACCGGCCGCCCGGCGATACTGCCACACTCGAGAAGTTACAACAGGGTACTTACTGCCATGTATTCGCGGAAAGCTGCATAGCAGTAACCAATATATAAGTGTATAGTTGTGTGTGTGTGTGTGTGTGTCCATACAGTTGTCAGAATGCACAGCCTATCTACCCACCTATAAATGTATAAACACCGGGAGCTGGCTACATCTCGCCGGAGTTGCACAATAGTACCGTGCACGGAAGGTCTGTGTTACAATGGTCTTCATAGATACGCAGACGTACGCGTATATCTGCTACTGTTCGAGGACCACAAAGAAAAGCATATATAAATTGATATCTATATATGTGGGTACATATATATATATATATATATATATATATATATATATATATATATATAATCTACACAGACACATAGGTGCGTAGATGTGTGGGTGTATACTAGAATGTTATGTGCAGAGAAGCATATATGTGGTATATATAATCTACACAGAAACATACGTGTGTAGGTGCGTGGGTGTATACTAGAATGTACTGAGAGAGAACAGGTATACGCACAGAGGGGACGTATATTGTACGACCGAATAATCTCCACCATTTGCATGCTGAATGTTACTGTAGCCAAACTATCACAGAATAAGTAATATATGTATATAGTAAGGCGTTACATCTGAATAGAAAAAAAATGTTGACCGTTTTTTGACTGGCTTAAATGATGTATGAACATCACAAGAATGATATGCAAAAATAATGATACGCGGAACTTTTTTTTTTGTTACAGCTCATTTCCCGAAGCACCTCCGAGCGCTCCGAAACGCACGAAATAGCCTAGATGGTGAAAGTAGCAATTTGAAGTCGTTGTCTACTAAGTGTACAAAAAATATACAACGATCTAACAAATGAAGAACTACTACCAGAATGCCTCCGTGGGCACACGCAGAATTCTAATGACTGCTTCCATTCCATCCTGTGGACGATAACTCCTAAATCGGTTTTGGAACTTTAAACGCCTTTTTCTCGAAACCACGTTTCTGACATCTGGAGGATGAATAATTCGGGCAGTTTTCATCCGATTGACTTAAAATTTTAACCGTAGCTTTTTAAATATATTTTTACTAGAGAAGTGATTGCGATTTTTACAATTCATCGACAATCCTTGTTTTTATAAACAAACTAAAGCCGATTTATTGGTGAAAAAAAAATTAACCACCATGATGCCATTTTGCGAAAAAAACTATATTTTAGTAATCATGTGTACCTACTTCTCGAGCTAAAGTGATATAAATAACTCAAATTTTTTGTTGTTTCAGGTGCTGATCCATAAAAATGCTGCCCCCCCCTGCAGAACACCTAAAACGCTTTTAGTGTAGCTACGACTGAGCCGCCATTTTGTTTTTTTCTTCATAATTTTTTTTTTGTATACATCAACACATGTCGAATAAACCCTCCAAATCTCATTTTGATTGCTTTTTTAGTATTAAAAAAAGCCAGATAAATGTAACGCCTTGATTTATGGGGAAAGATGATTTCGAAAGTATCCGATTTCGATAGTGTTCAAAAGTATCTGGTAATATGAAAGTTCGATTATCATACTAAAAGTACATTTTTTTCTATTTTTTTAATTTTCGACGGTCCTACTTGCTAGAACGACCTACACCGATTGGCCATGCATCAACAGCGGCGCATTGTTTAAATAATAATAACTCCATTGTTTACCGATATTTTCTAGTTGGACACAAAACTCAAACTTAGCAAGACTATGTATTAGTTGTCTGTAAAATCCCAATCTCGTCATTCCAAGACTCTCGTCAGAAAAAAATATTAAAAATTCACCTGGTTTTTGGCCCTAAGCTTATGCATACCCATCAACTCCGATGTACAAAAAAGGGGCAGGGCCTTATCGTCGACAGATTGAAAACAAAAACAAACGAATCGTGTTCAACATCGACGCAATGCAATAAGAATACGAGCAACGAAAAAGAGTGTCTCCTCATTGACAAACTTCACTTTACCCACTACGAATTTTTTCTACCCTGTAATCCCGGGCGCCTTTATAAATCTTGCACCAGGTGAAAAAAAAACGTGATTGAAAAGTTTTGCGACTTTATGTGAAACAGTCCATATAAGACGTATAATATAGTGCGGTACGTTATATGGTATAAATTCATGTGTGTGGGTGTGTGTGTGTGTGTGTGAGTGCTTGTATGTAGAGCTGCGAGTTTAAATGTTTCCACGTAACGTTACAATCCGTTTCAGAAGCATGAAACGTACACATGTGTGTGTGCCTATATCTACACGAGAAAAAGATATTTAAAACGCGTTGATTTACGCAATGTTGGCTCTCAGCACTTCTAGCTGTTTGACTACAGTCCCTAAGCTTCCACAAGCGAATTCTCGCTTCTAGCGACAGGTCGAGCTTCGAAATGACCTACATAAAGATACGCTCACATTTACCCGATGGTGACTTCAAAACCATTGGGAATGACATTATGTTGAGTGTGGGGACAATCGGATACTGTCAGGACGATCCTCGAAGTCTTCGAAATGATCTGTGTCTCTAGATACATTAATGCACACACACCGCGTGTCTCATTTTAATCTTACACCTGATTTATCTCGAAAAATACTGCTCCCATCTAGTATTGAGTATAATAAAACTTTTAGAAAAGAAAAGAGCGAATGGTTCACGAAATAATATTTTCACGCTTCTCGTTTTTTTTACCGTTGGCGTACGACCTTGAATATTGATTCTAGTAAAAAACAGGTAGGAACAAAAATTGTCAAAAATTTCAGTCTCTACAAGTTTGTACATGTTTGTTTATGCCCTAAAGTTAAAAATAAACGAAATAATGCAATCGCCGTTTTTTTAAGGTTTAATCCGAAAAATATCGATAGTAGAGAAAAAATGTAATGACCAAAGTTGTAAAGCACTCGATTTCCTACAAGTTTAGCCTTTGCTATTTTTACTTAAAAATTGTAAATGGCCGAGTTATTCAACGAAAACAATTTCCCATTAAATTGAAGACGACGATATCAACTGAACGAAAGCCCAGCCCAGAACGAAACTTACACATATTGTTTTAAACTAATAAAAGAAAATTCAGTGTAAATTTTAGCAGGATCAACCTAGTCATTGGGGTTAAAAATTAAAAAATGAAAGATTTTTCTTTTTTTAGTGTAGTAGCACTTCGAAAATTTTGAATTTTTTTTTCAAAATAGTTCATAGAAAAACGTTCAGGAAGGAAGTCTTCCTTGATATGAAAATTAGGAGGGGTTCAATAGTGGGAGAAGGAACTTTAGAGAGAGAGTGCGGTTTTGGTCATCTAGTTCTTTAGGGATCGGTCCACTGGTCGTGAAGATATCGGTTAATTAGCGTGATTGGTCGCGGTATGGTGTGCGAATAGTTTACAGATTCGTTAGTCACATGCGTGGGCTTATGCCAGGGCATCGGTTCTGATTATTATGCGTGTGAAAAGACGAAGACCTTCGTCCTGTGTTTCGGCAAAAAGCGCATGGGCTATAGAGTTCGATATCTGAGATCTAAGCGTGCGCATGGTTGGTGTTATGTCAATTTATGGCCGTGGTGACTTCTCATATCTAAAAGTTTAAATACTGGGCTACGCGAAGAAACCAGATGTATTTTCCATTCGGAGTTAGGCTTTCTTGAGCGTGCAGGCTTCGCTTTGCCCCATGCAGATGGACTGGCGTAAAGTTTTTGGGGTCTGTTCATCAAGTCGTTGGTTGATTTTCCGTTCGACAGCTCTTCGTGGAATATGCACCGGAGATCGTGTTCTTGTTGAAAGCCAATGTGATAGAAAAAGTCGATGACTGACAGTGCTGCCATCTTGCATATATTGCTGTGGTTTGAATATGAGTGCGAAACGTACACACGTTCCTTCCTGTTACTAATTTTATACATATAATAAACTTATGATGACAATACATAACATAATTTATAATAAATAACAAAACATAATTTATAACATAATAACATAATAATATAATTTATAACATAATAACAGTGAAGGTTACCTTCACTTTTTTAAATGAAAAGGTACAATTTTTTTCAACCATCTTGTGGAGCACCTCAAGCCGCATGTAAAAAACATTAGGGGGTCAAAGTCGTTCAAGGTCATTCAAGGTCAGTATCGATGATACAAATCTAAATATCTCGGATCACTACCAAATATGTGGTAGTGATCCGAGATATTTAGATTTGTATAATCGATACTGACCTTAAATGACCTTGAACGACTTTGGCCCCCTAATATGTTTTATGCGGCTTGAGATGATCCACAAGATGGTTGAAGAAAAATGTACCATTCCATTTAAAAAAAAGTGGAGGTGACCTTGATTGTGCGTCAACGCCTCCACCGAAATAAAATTAGTCGCATTTAATGGCCCCCTTCACACCGTATAACTTTTATCTGGAACATTTTTTCGCGACGTCGATAATTACCGAGTTATTTCGAGTGGCAGAGATAAGAGGGACACCCTGTGAATATACTGGCAAGCAAAAGCGTCTGACCCATCCCGTCTGAGCGAAAACTTGCATGGGTTGGGTTAAAGGCTTTTTCCTTGCTAGGGCGTGATATCTGTGTGAATAATTGTATGTGTATCTTACATGTGCGTGTTTACATGTATGAGTGTAAAGCCCGTAAAACGAGCTCAATGTCGGGGAGGGTACTTTCAATTATTAAACGAAGCGCGCGTTCAACGGCAAGTGACCCTAGTCTCTATCTCCGTCTTTCTGTCTGTCCCTCTTGCTCTCTCTTTTCATCTTGCTCGCTCTCTTTGCCTCTCTGGATCTTTCGAATTGCCAGAGGATTTTAAATAAGCGAGCAAGGACGTTGAAATACACATACACGCGCACACATATCGTTTTACTGCAATATTCAACTCTTCCATGTGTGTTCACGTAGTGGGACATTTATCCGGGCGAAAATGTCCGTCGGGAATCTAACGGAATAATTTCCTTTTTTCTTCCTCTCTCTCTCTCTCTCTCTCTCTCTCTCTCTCTCTCTCTCTCTCTCTCTCTCTCACGCCCCTCTCGCTCTCTCTTCCATTAAAATGTCCTTTATTCTAACGTTGAAGTTTGCGTCTGTGATATTTATATCCGCCTCAAATATTCGTTGATCTCCACATGGAAATCATATGATCATAAATTTAGCATCGTCCGAACGTAACGAAAATGAATTGTTTTTCATTGACAACCCTTTGATTTGGCCGATTTGAGTTATGAAAATCATTCGAACGTTTTTCATTATTTTTACCACAGATTTACGATCTCAACTTGCAAAAAAAGGTCTCGAATAATAATGAAAATAAAGAAATGGAAAAAAAAAATCTTTGCATTCCAACGATGCCAACTTCAACGTCATGAAATCCTAGCATTGCTTCATTTGTTTATTCTTTTTTATAGCAACATTATAATCGTTATTATGATCACGGTTGTCATAATTATTATGATCGTTATTATTTGAGTTTCGAGAGCTTGAACGAACGAATGAAAATGAAAATTTATACTTCGAGTTGGTGTTCAGCCAGCGTTGGTGTTGGTCCAGCGCTGAGGGGTAAATTCGTCTCATAGACATATTCGTTTAATATTTAGTTTTCATACAGTCGCATAGTGCGACAGACGTGTTGGTTGCATCCGTGTATAATAAATAAACGGGTATGCGCATAGCGTACGGATGTACGCACGGGGGAATAATTCGAGCTCCGGGTTTTCATGCGGCGCGTTGAATATTATATCACGAGTATACGCAAATTCGCGCACAGTCATTTTTTCCGTCATTTTCTTTTCCACAATGCTTTTTGATTTTTTTTCGTCTCGTTTGGTCTCTTTTTTTCACGAGTTTCCAGCACCGCAGACGGGGTTTTGCTTCGTTTTTTTTTTTTTTTTTTTTTTTTTCGTTTCTCTGAATAAAAGATTTTTCGGTACATACGCGAAATGTATACGTAGGTCGGAGCGAGCGACGATGAGGTGTGCTCGGATGTTCTGTTGGGTGCCGCTAATCGATATATATGTATATACAGGGTGTCCCTCTTATCTCTGCCGATCCACTGTCAGTATCGATTATACAAATCTAAATATCTCGGATCACTACCAAATATTTTGTAGTGATCCGAGATATTTAGATTTGTATTTCATTTTAATAGGTGACCTTGAACGACTTTGACGCCTAATGTTTTTTATGCGGCTTGAGGTGCTTGACAAGAAGTTTGAAAAAATGACCATTCCATTTAAAAAAGTGGAGGTGACCTTCCCTGTGCGTCAGCGCCTCCACCGAAATAAAAAAAAATTGGTCGCATTTGATGGCGCATTTCACACCGTACAACTTTCGTCTGGAACATTTTTTTGTGACGTCGATAATTACCGAGTTATTTCGGGTGGCAGAGATAAGAGGGTTACCCTGTATTTTAGGGTGGCACAAATTTCAGCTCTATTTTTTTCCTTCTTCTCACCATTCAATTATATTCTTTAAAGGAAAAAAAAATATCGCGAAATCTGCGAGCAGTCAAAAAATATTTAGAGGTCGCTAAAGCCTCCCAAAAAATCAAATTTTCATTAAAAAATCGATTTTTTTTTCGTTCACTTCTCACCCATGAGTTTTACGCTTTAAATTTTTTAAATCAACGCTGCGGAAGCTCTAGCCGGGTAATGAATACTTAGTGGTCGTTCAAGCGCTTCGAAATTTCCCATTTTCGCCAATTTTTATTTACTCATCTCACTCATAAATTTGACGCTTTGTAAAATTTTCAAAACAATTAATCGTTTTTCTTTAGAAACAGATTTTTCAAATTTACCTCACACTACTAACCCAAGAATTATAATCTTTGTTCTCATAAAATAATTCTTTAAAGCTGTTGTCCGTGAACAAAATTATAGGTTCCCCGTTTTATCGGGTTAGAAGTGTGAGGTAAATTTAGAAAATCCGTTTAATTTGTAGAAAATAAAGGATTGACTGTATTGAAAACTTGACAAAGTATTAAATTCATGAGTGAGATGAGAACGAAAAATCGCGACAATTGGAAATTTCGAAGCTCTTGAGCGACCACTAAATATTCATTGGCCGGCGAGAGCTTTCGCGAGCTTAATTTAAAAAATTATAAAGCGTAAAATTCATGGGTGAAAAATGAACAAAAATAAAAATCGATCTTTTAATGAAAATTTGAATTTTTGCGAGGCTTGAGCGACCTCTAAATATTTGTTGACCGCTCACAGCTGTCGCAACAATTTTTTTTTCTTTCAAGTAAATAATTAGTCCGTGAGACAAAGGAAAAAAATAGAGCTCAAATCTGTGCCACCCTAATATATATATATATATATATATATATATATATATATATATATATATATATATATATATATATATATAGCTCTTTACTCTAGAATGTTTGTCTTGTTACGTTTGGGGTTTTGGGTTGTGTTTTCGTTTTTGGTTAGGTTGGCGTGCGGAACTCGGTCGAGCGGCGTGTGGCTCGATGTACTGAGCAATCCCGACCGAGAGATGCACCCAGTGAGGCCTCTCGGGGAATCGGTGCACGCCCGGCTGAAACGCCGGCGCCCCACCGTAGTGGTGCATCGTGCTGGAGAGCGGGCCGTTTAGGTTACGGGCGGAGGCTGGAGACCTCCGCGCCGCGCTTCTGGACAGAAGCTTTGCCCGCTTTCGCACGGTGGCCCGGGGATGCGATCTCCGAGAGCCTCCATGTTACCGATGAGAAAAGGTCCCGATTTGTTACCGTTCCGTTTGCGGGGTAACTCGGGCAGAAAATATAGATTCCGAAAGGAATATTCTATCAGAATATTCCAGCTCCCGAAATAATATTCCAGCTCTCGATATTATACGAGATAGAGTTCTCGCTTGAACCGGCGATTTCGCATGGTCCGATGCCGCCGTGACGCGTGAACGTGTTGACATTTTTTCTGTTAACGCGCTCTGTCTCGCTCTCGCATAATCCCTCGCACGCCGGCCTTGGTCGCGCGAGGTACAGAGTTGCTACCGAATCTTCGCGTGAGACGGTTGTCTCTCAAATCGCGATCGCTCCCGATTTTGGAAAATATCGTGAGAGAGTTGTCGATCAGACGTCGCGATGGAGAGACGTGTCGTGTCTCTCTCGCGCCCGTGACGTCGCGCTCTCGTTCTCGCGCTAGAGGCACGTCGTCGTGCTCTCTCGCTCCCGTGCGTATGACGTTTCGCGTGCAGTTCGTGTTCGCGATTAAATTTCGTTTACGTGAAAAGTTCTCGGGTGGATAATCCACCGGCTCCCGCACTATAAAATAAAACCATTGTTTTATTTTATTAGTGACGTTTCCGGTGTCGCGAAAGTAACAGATCCCGTGATCGTTCACGCTACTCCCCAGTGAATCACGACCCCTCTCCCACAACCCACAGCCTGAGCGGCCGTGCTTTACCGCAACCGTTCTCCCCCGTGCAAGTGCATCCAGTTAGTCCGGTTAGACGATTCCGGTGATTAAAAATCGAGGAGGTCTCCAGACTCCGAACCCGGTTAGAATTCCGGGCAGTATTACGATATCTGTGGCCCCTAATTCTGACCACGCAGTCTTCATATTTGACCGAAAATAAGACTTTTTTCAAAAGTGGTAAAAATCGAAATTCGACCCTTAAGGGGGTGAAACGGAGGTTTCAAAGTTTATATGAAACAACATATTTTTTGGTCAGATTTGCTCGAAACTCGGTATAAATACACTCCAATACAAATAATTGCACATGTATTTGTTTGGTATATTTATGCCAACTGAAACAAACACAGTTAAGGGGCTAAAAAAGTACTACTTGACTGTCTACACGCACCAAACACAGAGGAAAACATCTAGTGTTCTATATCAAATCAATTTAGTAAGTTTCAAGTAAATCTGGTAAAAAATATGTTTTCTCTTATCAACGTTAACACTCCCGTTTAACCCCCTTAAAGGTTAAACTTCATAAATTGTTGAAATACGTGTTTAATTATTTGTATTTTAGTGTATTTATGCCAAGTTTCAAGTAAATCTGACAAAAAAATATGTTGTCTCATACAAACTTTTACCCTCCCGTTTAACTCTCTTAAGGGTCCTCTTTTAGGAAATGCTGAAATACGTGTTCAATTATTTGTATTGTAGAGTATTTACACCAAGTTTCAAGCAAATCTGTCAAAAAAAATATGATGTCCCATACAAACTTTAAAACCCCTGTATCAACCCCTTAAGGAACGAATTTCGATTTTTATCACTCTTCAAAAAAGTCTTATTTTGGGTCACATATGATGGCTGCGTGGTCAGAATTAGGGGCCACAGATACCGTAATATCCCCGAATTCCGGGAAACCAAAAATTAAGGCCTAAGGCCACTGTAACGGTCCAAAAAAAAAGGTTTTTTCACGAATTTTTTGCTTCCAAAATTGAAGGTAATTGAAAAAAAACTTTTAAGGGTGTTATCGGGCATACATTAAACTTTATTATCAAATTTTTTTACAGCAAAAAAAAAAACAAAATGGCGGTTCCACAGCTATCTTCCCGGGGCATGTTTTGCTTGCAGGGCTCCGCGGCACGCAGCACCACTGGTGCATTTTTGAATCTAGAACAAAAAAAAAACCATCAATCTAGAGGGTTATAGCTAGAGAATGTCGATCGGATTTTAAAAAGTATCAATTTTTGTGGATTTGGCGTGCGTTTGAAAAAAAAAATGATTTTTGACGAAAAAAACGGCTAGTTTTTTGTTAATAAAAAATCAATAAATAAAGTTATTGAAAATCCCGATCGACATTCTCAAGATAATGTTAATGTTCACATCTGGTCAAAATTTCAAGTAAAAAAAATGAAAATTGTTCGAGTGATGCTGCGTGCCATTTTGAAAAACCGTATTTCGAGAAAAACGCGTTTAAAGTTTTGCGAATAGTTTTTTATTGGAAAAAATTAAAAAAAGAAGGTAAAAAAAAAATTTACCGTTAGTCTGCAATCCCAGCACCATACATTTGTCCTTCGATGGCCAAATTTTCGTCTGGCAAAATTTACAGTGGCCTTACCCCTTAAGGAGAACTCCAGTCTCCGCCTGGCGGGTCGGGTTTGATCACCCCGACCCCAGTTTATTCCGGTTGAGAGGACCGGAGAGACAAAGTCTCTGGCGCCCCGGGTACTGCGGATGCACGCGCACGGGAGGAACGGCCGAAGGTGACGGATTTCTCGCACCAGATCCCGATTTGAGTTCAAGTTCTCGTTCCCGTGGTTAGAGACGATATCGTCCGTCACAATATATACAGGTTGTCCTCTTATAAAGAGATAATCCTATAACTGTCGATAGGTCACATCATGTCCTACTATGTGCTGGAACTTCAGTTTAGCAAAAGTCCCACGGTTTTCGTAAAAATCCCGGCAAAGAAAAATACTCTTGGTTATTTGTTTTATCTAGAAAAGTCTCCTTCTTAACCTTCAATGTTAAGGAAACTTTATGAAAAAAAGGTCTTATGCAGAATTTTCATACAAACCAATTCGAACATTTGACTGTGATAGCCTGCGGTGAAAAAAAAGTACGACGCATATCAAACCAATGACTTTAAAAAGTTGCTTAGTTATTATCGACTTATATCATTTGTAGAATTGGCATGCGAAAAACCAAAAGCAGATGATTTAAAAAAAGCAAACAACATAAAGACCAATATCTCGAAAACCGTGGGACTTTTACTAAACCGAATTTCCAGCATGTAGTAGGACATGACCTGACCTATCGACAGTTGCATAATTATACGTTCATAACAGGACACCTATATAAAGTTATATAAAGTTCATAATAAGATGAGTGTTTTTGCAAATTATTTGAGGCGTCCTGATTTTCTTTTTCGAGCCACCTTGTACATACACGACCAAAAAATTATGAACATTACACGTAAATTAGACACGCGTCGATTCATATTCATTCATTTTCCCTTTTTTCCTCTCGCTCGGCCCGCATCTCTATATGCACGCCGTATACATATACATGAACACACATATGTACACAAACGATTTTCCTTATTCTTTCCTTTTCTCACAACTATACACGCAGAGATACACCGGCGGCACCCGAACCAGTCGGATAACATTTTGCCGCAGGTGTACATTGACAACAGCGCGCTCTTAATTTCCGAACAAAGAGCGTAAAAATACGAGAGCGTCGTGTTGGTTTTTTTTTCTCTAAGGAACATTTCCATAATTCAATATGCAACGGACCGCGGTTTGCGAATTACAAAATTCGCGCAGAAAAAAGCTGTTCCCTACTTACGCATACGTGGCTTCGTGTATTACGGGTTAGGCGTTACAAAAGCTCCGCAAATATGTTCACAACTTTTTTGCAACGGGAAATGAGAAAAGTTCGGCCAATATTGAATAGGTGTTGGGCGCGAGTCGAATGATGTGGGATGAGGTTAACGTTTGATGGGATAGCGAAGAGGATCGTAATTGCGAATTTGGCGGCTGTTCCAACGCTATTGGCATTGTACCGTTCAATGGGGCTACTTTGAACAGGTTTTGGAAGTTTTTTGTAGGTAACTTTTTTTTAACGTCCTAAATTCTAACTTTCTCTGCTCCAATAGAACAATACGTCCTTTGGCTGTCAAGTCTATGACAAAGTCAAGCTATACCAGCCTACAATATTATATATATTTTTTAAAGTGTCAATGTAACGTCAAGTGTGGGGTTTCTTTGACGAGGCATTGGAATGCAACTTACGTCAAAGATTAAGGGTTACTTTTACATAATTTGTCTAAACAAAAAAATCATATTTCATGCATTCTACATGGAATTTGATGAAAAATAACGATTTTTTACAATCAAATTGTCATATTTTTTAAGAATACGTTTTACATAAAAATATCGAGTATCTAGGGTACTATTATGGGCACTTAATCAGTCTTATAATAATCATTTAGATCAAAATCAACTTGAGCAAGATTACAATAAACTTAAGCAACATTATAATAAACTTGAACAACAAATTCAAACACGTATGAATGCGCACACATTTCAACCGTATTTTGGCGCTCTGTTAAAGTAGCCCCATAAACTGTCAAAGTTACCCTTAATGTCAATTTACCCCGTTTTACGGTAAGTACCCATGTATGTATAAGGTTTTATATCTTAGGACGTGGAATAAGTTCCCGCTGTTTTCCAACAGATGGCGTTACCAGAACTGCGTGCATGTAGTTTAAGATGGTAACGCATCTATAAAGAAGTACTATAAGCAAGCTTGAATTTCAGTGTATGTCATTTCGCCGAAGTGTAAACAACTTTTTTTTCATAGTGTTAAACATGTCAAATTTTATCTGAAAAAAAGAGAATTTTACTGCACTACTTTCATGAAGACGCTTATCAGACGCTAGCTGAACTTGCAGAATCATTAGAAGGTGATCACATAATAGTTTGAAAACTATTGAAAACATTTGAAAACATTAGGATTGATTTCTAAAAATAAAGCATTAATTTTCACGAAAAATCAATGCAATGAGTTATTCAACATCCCAATACTTCCGTTTGCCCGCGACTTCGTGCCCGTGGACTTTAGGAATTCATACAAAGAGGAGAAAAAATAAGAAAGAGAGGAAAAAGGTAGTGTGGCATATTTTTCAGGCGTAGTGGTAGACTGACTGACTGTGGTATGTGGTGGTAATTAATGAAATTGTAGCATAAAAGTCCCAACCTTCAATCAAATCCTAAAACCAAAGCAAATACAAGTCCGAAAAATAATTGGCCATTTTTACTAAATAGCTATTTGATCAAAACGATAAATCCTAAATCTAAAACAAAATATAGTCTATAAAACGATAGCCAATTCTTATTAAAACCCTATTTCAGCCAATAAACGACAACAAGAATGATTTCCAAACGACAGGTAACCCCTTAGTTTTAATGCAAGGTTGCCGCCGGACCGCAGTGCAAAAGTTAACACAAAAAGCGTTTGTGCGAAATTATAGTGCGTTTAAAAATTAAATAACTTCAAAGCACCTAAGCGCCTAACAACCTTTAAAAGATACGGCTTAACGATAGTAGTTAAGCCGTATTTTACGTTATTATCACACGAAAATTTTTAGTCGACCGATAACTTGTTAGAACCCTGTAACGAAACCATTGCCCAATCTAATTCGAGCCCGATGCCATCTATTGAGCAAAGAGATGAACCTTTGCAGCAGGGCGTTGGTTGTTTTTTTTTGGTACACAACTGACGTTATTTTTATTAGTTTATTAATTGTGCATAATAGGCTTAGTTTAGTTCTAAATCGTTTTTATCGTTAGTTTTTATTATTTTTAACTATTATTATAAAAATGATCCAAATCTGTGCATATATATAACGAAAATCCGTTTCCTATTTTTTGTTATAATTAAAAATAATTTTTTGTCCAGATTTAGGTTTTTGAACTCAAGAAGAATCCGAAAAAACATTCGAGTGATTCTCGTAGCCCTAATCTGCCAAAAAAAATTGCAACATAATAAGTCCCTGATATGGAAAAAGAAAATTTCTGTTGCAGTCCAACGATGCAAACTTCAACATAATTTATACATATATATATATAAATAAATATATATGTTATATTATACACACCCATGCATTATATATATATATATATATATATATATATATATATATATATATATATATATATATATATGTATGGATGTATGTATGTATGGATGTATGTGTGTATATATATAAACTGCGCATCTAGTATGCATGAGGGATCCGTCAAATGCAGCAAACAGAGTTGAGCTTAAACGAGATGAAGAGAGCGCCCCCCTACGTCATCACCGCACCGCAAGCCTCGTTTTTAGACAAGTATCCGGGTACTTCCGTATACAGGAGCCAAACTAAATTATGATAACGATGCTCGAAAAGGAGAAAGAAGATAGAGGTATAATAACGCGCGGCTCGTATATAGTGGAAATATAACGAGCATCATTATGTATATCCAGCTCAATTTGGCTGCACGTCGGTGAAGTGATACCACGAGATGGAAAAGGTTCGCATTTCGACTCCGGATAATACCACCAACGAACGATGTGTATTTGAGGAAATTTATTTTAGTCAGAGGCCTGATCAGCCTACTCGAGGGTATCAAATATTACGAACGTGTTGAATATTTCACAGGCGAGCTAGGTGATGCATTTGGGTCGGATTGATACCGTGTGCAAAATGCAACGTATCCGCAGTACATAATCTATCGGCACGCGGACTATGTTGTGCGTACGTGGAACTTTCCAGGCATGTGCATGGCGGTCGGGTGCCGTTATCCGTTAGAAGCGATAACATTTTATCCGAATGAGTGAGTTCAATCTGCTGCAGCGATGAATTAAAATGATGTCGACGTTTGTAACGTTCGAGTGCAGTGAAAAAGGATTTTCATCGAATGGCTCGTATTTTTTGCCAGATATTGGGTACGAAAAACATTCGAACGTTTTTCAGGATTATCATTAGAAATCTGCAATGTACGTATGCAAAAAGGATATTTTGGATAATGATGACGATTAAGAAATAAGAGAATGGCAAAGAATTTTCGTTGCATTCCAAAGATACAAATTTCATCATGAATTAATGGAGTACAAAAGCGTGAAATTGCAAAAGTTCGAGTTGGTATTAATATTTTGCTGCATCGTTTTATAGCCTAGTGTCTTAATTTAAATTAACAATAAAGAATTTTTCAAAAATCGATTTTTATTAAAAGTCAGATGGCCCACTGCGCTATGGCGAACCATCCCACCGTGATTAACTTTTTTTTCTTTTTCATTTTTCTCGAGACCATGTTTTACAAAACGGTACAAGTCGTATCTCAAAATAAGGGCTAGGGAAAAATGGCACTGGAAAATTTGTTGACATTCAATAAGACCATGGCCTATCCAGTTGAGGCAGAAATAAAAAAAAATGTTTTTTTTTTCAGGTCCCAAGTCCCATCGATTAGGACTAATTTTGAACTTTTGGTCGAATCGAGTTCTTTACACTCTTGTCGATGCAAAATAGTCCGCTGATGACAATTTTGTTCAATTTTCACCTCCCGATAAGGGTGAGTTCCGAGGAATTAGAATCTTTAAAGTTTTTTTCTGCAAACTACTGTAGAGTCACATTACATACAACGGCAATAGAAAAGATGGTTGTCATGTAATCGTGAGGGATGGAAATTTTTTCGACTTTGACTTGCCAATAAGTGGTGAGTTCCGTTGGTCGAAAACCCTTAAAATATATTTTTTGATCTATTGTAGGGGACTGCAGCCTAAATGTGCAACAAATTATAAAAAATTGAAAAACTGAAGAAAACAAAATTTACAGCGTTGCAACGATGCAAACCCCATACCCATTCGTCCGATTGACTTCAGTCAGTCAACAACATTTTCTATCGTATGGCCTGATGATTTTTTCATATGTCCACCATGTGTCATAGCAAATTATCAAAGTTGTTTTTTTCTTCGGAAATGAAACTTTTTTTCTAAACCTTGTCATTATCGCAATTTTGAAAACAAATAAAAAATCATCTGATTATACGAAAGTTTCAACATTATACTAAAAGTAGATTTTCCATTTGTCATTTCACATCAACATAGTTGCCAAAACCATCTACAGCGATTAGCCATGCAGCGACAGCGGCACTTTGTTGAAATAACAATTGCTCCATTACTTATCAATATTTTCCAATTTAAAAAACTCAAATTGGTAAGACTATGTATCAATTATGTGTAAAATCCCGACCTGACCATCTCAATACTCTCGTCACAAAAAAATATTGAACATCGACCTGTGTTTAGGGCCCTAAGCTTATGCAGATCCGTTAAAAATGCATTTTCGCGTCCGCAGCTGACAATTCGGTTTATCAAAAAATTATTTTATCCACTGTTGGTTACTATTACACAAAGCCACATTCCATTAAAGCTATGTCAACAATGACACAAGCATCGCAATTCGATTTCACCAAATTCAAAGGTTGTGATCAAGGGTGGAGAACTGCCAAATCGAAATTGCGAGTCAGCGGATAGAACTAGTCCCCCCGGTATGCTCGAGAGTACATCGGCGCTTTATTCTCACCCTGCGTTCGACGGCCCAGACCAGAGGAATTCGGGATTAGAAACGACATCAGAATAACGAGACATAAGGAGACCATAGTGCGATCCTGCTTTCCCAGCGAATGAATTTCATTGCCATTGGAGAACGATCTCCAACAGGCATATCGAAGGGTAAAAAATGTTGCGAGGGTTGCGAGGATTCGAAGGGACGGGCATGACTGAAGTGATGTGTAAGCTCTGTCGGTAGTACGCCCATTTATCCGTGAAAAAGGAGTCGGCAACGCCTGGACCGAAGCCAAAACTCCCGACGTCCCTTCCGGCTCGAGAGGAACCCCTGCCAAACTCTTCCAGCTTGCAACGGTGAAGTGTCCGCTGCGATTCTCCAAAATAAATAATAGGCTGATCAACCGATAGTAGTGGAGGCGTGTTAAGCGACGTTGGCCTGTGCTAATGCTTTGATGGGGGACCGCTTACTCGTGCGAGTCGACTACCGAGCTGGCGGCCAATTTGACCGACTTTCCAATGGTGAACACAACTGATAATTGAGTGGAAAATAGCCATCCGTATCGGCACAGGATTCCTCTAGTTTCCTGGTGTCCTCGTGCAATCGCGATCCAGCAGTGCCTTAAGAAACGAGTGATTCAAAAAGAAGCTTCGACTTCCCGCGTAGAAATTTTGATTGGGCCCGATTTAGGGCGCATTCAGGTTGCCCGACTGCCCTGGTAGGGCACTCATAAGGCAGCCTGAAAGCGCCCTGCTGGAAAATGTAACGTTGTGTCACATATGGGCCTGATCTGGTTGCCTGATGAGGCCTTGATCGAGTTTCTTGGTCAGGCCGATAGCGGGTTTCCTGCGCTACCAAAAAAACGCTGCCCTCATGCTACCGAGTGCTTGTACCATCTTGGTCGCAGATATGGAATAAGAGACCAAATTAATTCCTATAATTATTTGTTGTAGCACATGAAGTATAACAATTAGTTAATATCATTGTGATAATTAGAATGTTATCAAATAACATGCTATAGATTTGTCAAACATAACCATATATATGTATAATTCTTCTTTCTGCGCCCAACAAAAATACCGAAATCTTTTATCACGCATCCGAGTTGCATGACGTTTTTTGTCGTGACAGTCCATAACACCGTTTTCTATGGAATTCAGGAGTACAACAAAACTCCGAACGTACGATGCTGTCGAATCGAAGTTTCCATGTGGAAAATAAGGGGTTATGTGCATATCTATTGACTGCTGAGGCAGTTATAGGGTAAGTCTATTTATGGCCTCATCAGGGAAAGCCTTAGGAGGCCTTAACGGGGCAAGCCTTTGTAGGATCTTATCAGGGACGGCCTTAGTAGGACCATTTTTGTATTGACTGATTTCAGGCCTAAATACTTGCGGCCCGATCGGGGCCGAGTCAGGATGTGCGTAATAGGTGTTATCTGTGTAGCACCGATCGTGGCCTGATCCTGATCAGGCTAACCGTAAAAAATTTTAACCAGCTGCAAACAAACAGGTATTAAGACGTTGAATAAATTCCCGCTGTTTTCCAACAGATGGCGTTACCAGCACTGCGTGCGTGTAGTTTAAGATGGTAACGCATCTATAAAGGAGTATGTACTATAAGGGGGCTTGAATTTTTTTTTTCATAGTGTTGAACTTGTCAAATTTCGTGCCAACAAGAGTATTTGCGGAAAATTTTACTGCACTACTTTACTAAAAAAAATCTGCAGTAGAATTCTTGTTGAGATCTACGGTGACGTTGCTCTGTCGTTAACAACATGCAGAGATTGATTAATACGCTTCAAAAATAATGATTTCGATGTATTGAATTGGAAGCATTACTTCATCATGTTGGAAGCATTACAACTCATGTTTTCAAAAAACTCACTTCCTGAAAACTCACGCTAGCTGAACTTGCAGAATCATTAGGAGTTGATCACACAACAGTTTCGAAATGTTTGAAAGCATTAGGAATGATTTTTTAAACAAAGCATTAATTTTCCCGAAAAAACAGCGAGAACTTATTCAACATCCCAATAAAATTTACTAAAATCGTAGTTGGCGTATCAGCATCGACTTCTAACCCCACCAGCTTAGTATCAGCCTCAAAAACCGATGTGCAGACTCTCCAATTCTAAAAGATAGCAGAGAGCAACAAGAACTTGTCCCTCCTAAACGAAGAAACTTCTAAGCTTAATTTTTAGAGACATGCCTAACCCCCTGTTCATTTATGCTCCATCTCTCTTTCCTTTGAAGCATAAATGACCTGTCCTCGCCAAAGCAGCTCGCGATATTGCCCAATTGATTGCGCGAGAATCGCGCGCTGATGTAGAAAAAAAACCTCCAATGCCTGTATAAAAGTTTTATTCCAACTGGATTTCGTCCATCGCTTCTCCTCTCTATCCGACAACCGCTCCAGTCACCCCCTGGTGCGATGCCTTCGAGTCAGCAGAGCCGTCCACACGGGCACCCTTTTTTCCGCTATTACGTATCTACAAGGGCACAAATATATGCATACATTCCTACATACGTACATACATACTGCATATAAATATATATACATCTAGACAAATCGATTGATCTATTGAGCGAGAGCTGAAAAAGATGTGGGGGCAACAAAATTTGGCACGTAAATCCATGTGGGTTTGGGGAGGCCTTTGTTCGATACCAATTGAACAAGCAGCGTGTATTCGTGTGCAGGTATGGGTTTATAGTGTTAGTGGTTTTGTATGTGAGTGAATGTTCGAGCGCCCAGCGAGCAGCGGAGGGGTGAAGGGAGGTTAGCAGAGGGGTTTCACGGTGATCAGAAAGGAAAGAGAGAGCGGGAGACATCGGCCTAAACGGTTTTCCGATAGAACGGAGTTAAACCGATGCGTGCATGAATGGCACAGACAATGTTAACATATACATAGACACACACCCACACACGAATAATTGAACGCCAGCAAGGGTAAGAGAGAAATGCGATATATGGATATCTCGTGATGCTGTCTCTTCCATACCCAATGCTGGGTCACTCTCTTTGTGCCTTCCTGTACGAACTCTCTCGCTCTTACCCTTTCTCTCTTTCTATCTCCATCTCCCTCTCGATCTATCTGCCTACCTGCAATGCGCTGCCCAATGGGTCTCCTCAATCGCCTCGTTTTTTTCTGTGTAGAAAAAATAATCGATGGCAGTGGAAATTTGTATTCAGATTCTCGTGAAATAGAAGTCCAACGGTTAATTGGGAGAAAGTGAGAGAGAGAGAGAGAGAGAGAGAGAGAGAGAGAGAGAGAGAGAGGGAGAGAGAGAGGGAGAGAGAGAGAGGGAGAGAGAGACTGGAGCATGGATACGGGTTTTCGATAATAATTTAAAAAAACGGAATATCGGACCGAAAAACCAATATTGGACTCGAATAGTACCAATATTTCGATATCAGAGTTGAAACAATTAAAATATAATTATAATTGTTATTATTTCCAGTTACTTTTACTTGTTTCTTTTTATAACGTTCAACAGCCTTTAAATATTATTACCTGCATTCAATATTTTCGAATTGCCAACTTATTTATCTACGACTGTGGAATCAGTAATGGCCTTTTCTTCCTTCCGCAGCTCACAGCTGCAATAAGATAAGGTCGTCTCTGAAAGACAAAGCTTTAGATGCCCTCCATTTTTTTGCGGTCATTGTTTCAACAATCTCAAAGCCATTATTTAAAGTGACCAGTTGCCTGCCTGCCACAGCTATGTTTGCTTTTTGGTAGCTACTACTACGCTGACTTGCGTAAAACTTCCTAATTTTTATTTTGCTTGTTTATTACTTACTTGATTTGCATAAAAGTTCCTGCCTTTTGTTTTTTTGTTTTTTATTTTATGTTGGGTTCAATATATATAAGAACATAGCAGAGTATGTTTAGAAATGTATAATAAATGAAGATACCGGTATTCCGACATTAGAACTTGTTGATTTCGAAATAATAGCGGTAATAGAAGAAGTTCCGATAGTTGAAGCTCTAACAGAAACGTGAATAAAGAGAAGTGACGTATTCGATGATCCAACTATCCCACAATCAATATAACAGCTTCAAGAACTCCAATTAGATATATATGTATAAATTGAATGTATAGAAATGCATATGCGTATATGTAGGTGTGCACACACACATATATACGAAAGAGATATTTTGAACCCGTGGTATCTATGTAATATTGGCTATCTAGCTATTTGTGAAACGGTCCTTAATTTCCTTTACTTGTTAATTTTGGGAACACTACGATTCTTGAAATGATATTTACCTAAATATGCTTTCACTTATTGAAAGGTGATTTTTATTAACAGATTAAGGCGTTACATCAGAGTAGAAAAGAATGTTGGCCGTTATTTATTGGCTTAAATTATGTATAAACATTACAAGAATGGTATTCAAATGGAATTATATGCGGTAAATGTTGAAATAAAAAGTTTAGTGCTCATTTTCCGAAGCGCCTTCAAGCGTTCTGAAACGCACGAAACAGCCTAGACGGTGAAAGTAGCAATTCGGATTATTTTTGTACAGTCAAAATATACAACGACCTAACAACTGAAGACCTACTATCAAAATGCTTCCGTGGGTGCACGCAAAATTGAATTTTTTAAATAATTATTACTCATTAAATTATTCAAATTTCAAAATTGTGCCATATTGCGAAAACCCCATATTTTTCAATAATCTTTCCTACTTCTCTATCAAAACTAATAATTAAAAAAATTGTCTTTTTCAGCCGCTATCCATAAATGTTCTGCGTCCTCCCGGAGAGCGTCTTAAAAAAACGCTCTTACATTAGTGTATGTACGGCTCAGCCGCCATTTAATATTTTTTTCATTCATTTTTTTTGTATACGTCCAACACATGTAAAATGTGTTGACATTTTACATGTGTTGACAAATGTGTCGATATACATGTGTTGACAAATGTGTCGATATACTTGTGTTGATATACATGTGTTGACAAATGTGTTGATCAACATTTGTTGACAAAGCCTCCAAACTTCAGTTTGACTGCTTTTCAGTATTCTCAAAAAAAATCCCATATACGTCTACTTTTCGGTGAGACACATAGATGTAATTTCTTTATTTGAGGAGAGCCCTCAAAGTCGAACATCTTCGAATCACCTTCACCCAAATATATATATACCTATAAATACACACACACAAAAAGCTCTACCTTGGAGCCAATTTTCTCAGAGATTTTTGGAGAGCACGACGCCGCTATTACCTCCGCGCGTATCAAGCTCTTTCCGAACAATGCACTCCTTCGTCTGCTCTATGGCTTGAGATGATGCCGAAAAATGTCTTCCCTCCTATCGCAGAAGCCGAAGGACCACTTTTCCGTAACCTCACTACCTCCCAACGAATTGCCATGTAACGTAATGACTCTCACTTTGGTCCACCACATTTTTTTGCCGTAACTTTGCAGTTCATTGTGACGACTGCCAGGGAGAAAAGTGGAAAAGCCGGTAGCCCTCAGGCATGTCAGGGTAAAAACGTCGCCCGAGAAGTAACGAAACTTCATAGACCTTTCATTCGATTATGGTATGGTGGAAAAATATTATTGTAAATTGTTCAGCCCCCCCCCCCCCCCCCCCATGGTCGAATCTTCGTATTCATCACTGCATCGCGATACTTTCATTGTCACGAATTTTTTAGCCAACGATGGTCCGTACGGTAAAGTGATTGGCCATTGGAGCATGGTATCGCTGTACATATATTCATGCCAAGATGGATGAGTCCCGTCGGCAAGGAGGTTAGCGCACACATATGCACGAGAGACACGAAATGATAGAGAACTTCGAATTTACGACGGAGGTTGCAAGGGGTGATCTTCTGTCTATGTATAAGATGACTATGAAGCCATTTTGCTTCGAGAACATTCCCCATAGTATCCAATTGTACCTATATTCAACATTATACAAGCTCCAACGTCTCGAAAATCACCTCTCAATAGAAGCAAACATATCTATGTGGTGATCCTTTCAAAGACCCTCCGGTCTCCAAAATCACTGATTCGTTCGCAAAAATTATTAGGACCGTCCCCAAAAGAACTGGATGGGCCGAGAGCCGACAAAACGTAGATATGGCAGCTTCAAGTTACACACCCACGCGCGCACACTCACGCGCTGGTGTAAAATATACATGTACATAGAAGGAATTAGAATTGGTGCGATTCACAGGTGAAGAGTGCACAAGGGAGAATGAGAAAGATAGAAACAGACATTACGGCACCCTGGGGAACAAACAGCTACGAGGACTTGCACTTCACCTGCTGATATACACGTATGTCTATATCGCTCGATGTACAACGACAGTTGTGCAGTGTGTCGAGAAAGTGCCACGTTGACTGTCCGTTCTCTCTCTCTCTCTCTCTCTCTCTCTCTCTCTCTCTCTCTCTCTCTCTCTCTCTCTCTCTCTCTCTCTCTCTCTCTCTCTCTCTCTCTCTCTCTCTCTCCCTCACTCTATCTCTCTCTCAATCTCTTTCCATTTCCGTGTACGTCTAGGCAAGGCGCGAAAACCGAGAGAAACTATCAACCAAACGCGAGAGAAGCGTAATGGCGGTACTCCTAATGGTAAACGACATGAGAATACCTGTGGGTTACAAATTCAAACTCATGTTGCTAGTGGTACGCATCGTATCGTATGATTAAGTGATATACGGCGAAAGGAGTATTCCATGACTGTTGTTACATTTACGGGAAGGGGGGGGAGAGAACTGGAACAAGAACTGCCCGAGTGCTCTTCTATAAATTATTAAAGTTATTAATAATGATATTTGGTAATGCGAGGGTGGTTCGATAAATAACTGGGTTCGCATATTAAGATAGGACGAGAGCGACATCTGTATGTGTGATTTTGAAGCTTCCTCCCTATCCCTCCCTTCCTCCCTATTTGAAGCTTCCGCCCTCCCTCTATAGTTGCAAGTCATCCTAGATCCGAAGTGATCATATCGAAAACTAAGGTAAGGTACAAAACTCAGATTGCAGTCTCTTATAGCGAACCAAGGTACTTATCGAACCATCCTCATGTAACTCTTACTGTTAGTATTATTATTATTACTATTATTAGTATGTTTAAGTATGATGTTGCTTTTGCTTAAGATCAATAATAATCCAAAACTTCGTTATTATTCTTTTCATTATATACAAGTCCCTATATGTAGCCAGCACTCACGATCATCCTAGGGGAGCATCTCAAGTAGGCGTCTCCGGTGGATTGCTTACAAATACGGTTTTATAATTAATCTTAATTGGCTAGAACAGCCCCCCGTCATTGGCGTTGTTGGGGTCCACAAAATGCCCAGTGTCATCAGTGCTCACGAACTTGCTTACGGTGTGGCATGTCTCCATAATGATCGTCTTATATATTTACTCGCTTGTCTGTGCCGGAAGCATGACAGTGTGCGGAACATCGCTCAGCTGTTTCGATAGCACTCCAAGTGGCGACAAGACGATTGGCACCATTCTGCCTGTGTTCATATCCTTCATAGACTCTGCATATTCATCTCTAAGTTTCGATTATTTTGCGAACTTCTCTAGGATCTTCCTGTTCGCGGCGTTCGTATTTGGAATGGCAATGTCGATGAGTATTGTCGCCTCCGCGTGTTTGTCGGTCAGCGTTATAGCCGGTCTGTTTGCAGCAATCGTTTTGTCGAATAAAATGGCTCTGCAATGGCAGTACATCCCGTGCGTGGCATTATCCCGGACCTGACGGTGTCGTACACTTGTGACACGGCTGCCAGTCGGTGATTAGCTGACTGGCGGTTGATGGCCAGCCGTTGGTAAATGATATTGGCTACCGTGTTGTGTCTGTTAAGATACTCCCCTTGACAGAGGAACCGACAGGCCTGACGTGATGTGTTGGATAGTCTCGGAGCTGAGATAACATCGTCCGCAATGTCATCCTGTATCTTGATGATGTACCTCAGGTATTTTTCTTGCCGATCACTTAATCCGGGAAGACCGTAAAATTTCCAGTTTCTAGGTATTTACGATTGGGCATCGAAGGAATTTTTGTTTTTCCTTTATCCATATTGGGAGGCTTGCGATCGACTAAGCCAAATGGCACGCGAGGGATAGATATGGAAAGTGGATTCGTTAGCTCATCATACTTAGCGTACCGTGACCTCATGTATCCGCATCGAAGTGCGACTCAGGATCGCGTTTCAATATGTCGGGTTGGTCGAATCAAATGAGGGCGTGATGAGTTCATTAAGGCATATGCGGTATCCTGCCCACGGGCTTATTACGGCAAACCCATACAAAGTAATTATAAGCCATTGATATAGTAGCAAAAAACCCTGTCTAGTAATAATTTCAGCATTATTTCGTAGTAGTTCTTTGACAGTTGAGATACGAGCATCACCCTGTTCGCGCGCGAAGAAAAATGTACACCGACTTTTGTAAATGTTTTTTAGAGTTCCAGAGTCAGTGAGAAACCTCGCAATTTTGCCATGTTCGTCTGTCGTAGCTGAGTGCCCTACTATCCTTATCGGCAGTTTGAAAATATCAAATTTAATGAGTACTTTAGAAGCAAAATTTCAGTGCGGTTACTGCAAAACAGTTGCCGCGGATCATGCGTATCCAATCGGTTAAAAAAAAAAAACGATCGTTCCAACTTGTTTTTCCCCGTGTGCCGACGAGGAAAAAAGGAACGAAGGAGGAGGTATCATGCTGAATTCTATTTGCCGGTTTCGAATGGGGTCGTCTTGGAATACTTACAAGATAAGTGCAGTTTAAATGCCGTATATATAGAGATACCGGCGAAAACCATACGTCGGGTATAGGGGGATCGAAAAGAAAATATACGTTTAGGCACGGTGGATTTGTGGCGTTGGAGGAGAATTTGAGCCTTGAGGATGAGGGCAGTGTCGTTATCGCCAGAGAGAATCAGGACTGTGATGGATCACGTCCGATCCTTTTTCGTTGCGCCCGTCTCTCTCTCTCTCTCTCTCTCTCTCTCTCTCTCTCTCTCTCTCTCTCTCTCTCTCTCTCTCTCTCTCTCGCTCCCTCATTCCCACGTTATCCTCTCTCTATCTTCCTCTCTCCCTCTCTGTCTGACGTCCCTTATTTGCAGAGATGGCGCCCGACTGTCCTGACTACGATATCTCCGTATGTCTCGTACGCTATCCTGTCTGTGCACTTGTGTGCGAAGGGCGCGGAAGCTACATGCGGGGTGTAGCAAGCTCGAATTGTCGGAGTGGGCTTAAAGTGAGCTTTGAGGGTATAAACGAGAGAACTTCCAACAACCCTCGACTCTATATGTGTATAGGGCGTGTTTCCTTTTTGCTTTTCTACTCCCGGTGAAATCGAAAATTCGTGATGTATTTACTTTTCCTCCTACATCCTCTTTTCGTGTACGAACTTTATCAATAAAACATGGATGTTCAGTCCTTCTCGTTCGTGCCTTTCTCTCGCCCCCTCTCTGTCTCTCTCTCTCTCTCTCTGTCTCTCTCTATCTTCCTCTCGCCCGGGAAGCTGCCTCATAGTACCACCAACACGTAATGGATGTACCTATCTCTCCATCTTTCATTCTCCCAGCCCCACCGCCCTTTTGCTTTCACAAGGACTCCATACAGAATTTTTATTTCCACACCCAATCCTCTAGTGGCCGTACTCCATTTTGCGAGAAAAATGACGACTCGTAGTTTCTTGACGCGAACTCGACACTGACCAAAAGACAAACCCAAACAAAGAATCTCGACCCCTTACAAGGTTTCCCAAAGGGCCCGCCACTTTTCAAACACTACCGACATGCAACTATTTCCGCGAATGTCTATATGCCTATGAGCTAAAGCGAAGAAAACGCATCTGCAAGGTTATATAGATACAATACACAGGTTCAAGTTTGGCGTATATAGGCATAACTAGAAGTGAGAAGAACAACAGCAGGAAATACGATTTTCCGCATAACGCAACCAACTTTCGTGTATGCGTGGTTTGCAGGTTGCGAAATCAAATTCAGCGAAGCTGATTCGGCACAGGTTTGACCGAGCGCCAACAATCGAGACAGGAACAGCAGCACTGGAGCATCTACCCATGACTTGCGGATCGTATGGCATATCCATACACACATGCACGCCTATCAATATACATGAAGGAATATAAGCACAGCAATATACATGCGAGCGCACACACACACGCACATGAGTGAGCACGGTGCAGTCACTTGAAACGACGAACTAATCGATATAGCCTCAACAGGATTCCCTATGGCAAACCACAATGATGCTGGTACAGCAGCCGGTCTATGCAGACCTAGACGATGTACATTCCTGCGTGTGCGTACCTATATACACCCATAGACATACCTATATACATATAAACGTAGACGACCAATGCAGGTAGCGTAAAACGTAGACGGGGAGGTAGCGATGGGCAGGTGCAAGGGACGGGCACAAACCAGGTGTATCTCTATCGCCACCATCGCTTTTTCGGCTAATTGACCATCGACTGCGTGCGAGATGGAGCAAAATCGAAACGATGATGATTCGCGCGTGTCCAACGAGGAAACGAAACAGCATTATCGATTATTCTACATCGCGATGACAATATCCAGCGAGCATACCGATGAAAACGTACTTTCATCAGAATTCTCGCACACTTGGGCGAGTTAAATTTCCCGGATGAAATTTGAAGGGAACAAACGCATCACGGCTGATTCCTCTTTATGGGCTTCCATCCAGGGAAAAGACAGTTCGGCATTCTTGTCTGGAATACATTTTTGTTTGTAAATATTTTCGTATTTTTTTGCTTGGAATTATGTTAAGGGATCATTGGATTAGGTGTTGTAGTGCCAACACGGAAATCTAAGGTTGATGGTTCTGCATCCGTTTTCGCAACGATTCTATTTATTCTATCCGTTGATATTACCTCCATTCAAGGCAATGAATGCCATATCCATTGCGATCTACATCCATTCAAAACGATCAATGATGGTCGCTCACTCTGACTACATCCCCTAAAGAAACCAACTCCCCGAGTGACGATCCTTATCAAGTGTAAGATGCAGTATTTCAAGGCATCACAAATTATTTTGAAGTGTACCGCGATACTGTGACGCTTTGTCAGAAGGCGACGACTGGAGATTCCTGTTACGACGTTGCGAAGTTTTGCGATTTGCCAGAAGGCGACGAACCATTACGGGATGTTTATCTCGCTTTTCATCCGGTGAACTACTCATCCATTTCCGACGTGCAGGATCGCAACTCCAATAGCAGGGCCAGGAGGGGGGTGGGGGGGGGGAGCAAGTGCCGTTAAGGATTTTCTATACTAATGCTTCTTCTCCATGGAGTATCATTGTACTTTCATTATAACTCTTCAATTTCTAGAAATCTTTGTCCATGCCGGAAAGTAAAAACCTTGAGTGCTTTCCTTGTAAGAGGGAAGCGGGATGGGGTAGAGCGAATGTAATTTCCACAAATATGGAATCGCATCATAGAACGAGCTTATATTTCATCGAAATCGAAGGGGGACATCTCGCGCCCTTTCCTTGTAGGAGCATCACGTGGAAAGTGAAAAAAAGCAAATATAGAAAATAAAAACGAGACGGACAAAACGGCCGGTATCTTAAAAATATACTCAGAAAGAAAAACAGCAGGCGTGTATCACACGAAAGGGAGATACGTATACGTATTTCGCACACGATGAATAGAAAAGATGGTGGAACGAAATGTATCGATGGATTGAAGCCCGCAAGACGATGTCTCGCGCATACCCCCTTGTTTCACGGTAGCATCGTTTGATGTTTCGTCCTTTTGTTCTCATTCCTTTTTTCATTGTTGTTCGTTCCCTCTTGCTCTCGATAGTTTGCATTTTTGCTCCCCTGTATGATGACGGGTGTACTGTACGTTATGTGTCGGGAATATTAGTGAGAGAGGTTGAAACGTGAACGGGGGTGGGTGACGCAGTGATATTGAACGGCGTCACATCCCAGGGGTGGCAATGTGTTCTTCCTCAATTCCTCTCTCTCTCTCTCTCTCTCTCTCTCTCTCTCTCTCTCCCATTTTCTTCTTCTACACCCTCTCTGTCTGAGTTTCCCCCTTGCAAACTCTCTTCCCGTCTCTCCATCTCTCGCTAGCCATATCCTATCTCCCAACATCAGTATAATCAATCAGTGTCAACGACATGCTTTTGCCAACCAACTATTTGTGCAAGCTCCGCGCGCTCTCGGTGAGCCCATCTGAGTAACTCTCTCCTGAACCGTGTGACATCATGTATATGTGGTTCGGGTACGTGCCTCGTATCTGTGTGTGCGCGCATGTGCCGTCAGATTCAGTAGAGACAGACGGCCTGTATGGGGGTCCTATGGGATAATCAAGCGGGGCGACAGCGTAACCACTTTGGAAGACGAGCCAACCGCTGGACGAACGCGGCTCATCCGAGACATCATGCTCCCCTACGTATACCGGCGGTTTCCCGAGAGTCTGTGAGATCGAGGACCAACATTGCTTTAAAGAAAAGCAAATAGGAGCACGCTATTTGAATCCCTTGATTACGAGTTACTTTTTTCTTTATGGAAAAAGAATCCGTTTAGAATTGTTCCCTAGCTTACTGATAGAGTTGAAGTTGGCATCGTTGGGGCGCAACGAAACTTCTTTTTCTCTTTTTTTTTTACTAGCGTTCATTATGACCCATAATCCCTTCCGTTTTTCCGCAGATTTGACTTGCAGATCTCTGATGATGATCCTGAACAACATATTAGTCCTCGTCGTAGCTTCGATCAGCCCATGACAAATTGAGCGACTAAAATCGAATATAAATCCACCCCATGCGCATCTTCAAAAATGAGATTCAACCGATTTTCCCTTCATTGTCTGCAATCTCCAAATGGACTTTCCATCGACCAAACTCTGATGAAAATCAATTTCTTGCATATCGCAGAGCCGTTGACACCACCTACCAACCCTCGTCACCGATTCAACATATTCCCAAAACACACATTCATTACTGTTCTCTGGTATGACTATTTCGAATGATTTAATTGCATCGGTTTTAGGAAAACCGTGGTAATGTGAGACTGCAGCTTCTCTGCATAGTAGAACGATTTGACAAACTCACCAACCCCGTTTAAAGATCAAAGGAGTGGAGTGAATATATATATGGGAAATGAATTGAGAACGATTTGCCCAGCTCAGTGCAAGACCACGAATCTTTGGCGAAACGAACACAGACACGTACACACAGCCCTAAGTCATATTTCACAACGGCGCGTGCGTAAATAACGTATCAGCTACTATCAAGCAGAACGACGTAATCCGTATTACGTAACGCGTTAAACGGTCAGGATTGAGGGCTGGTTGCTTGGAAACGCAGAATACACAATAACACACGTCAATACGACTGTCTGAGTGGCACACGCGGAAATCCCGTGAAAGCTTCACTACGCCTTCCGTACAGCGCGATTGCCCTAATTAAATTGACCCTCGCCGGAAGGAAAGGGCCAATAGGGGCGGCGAATAGACGTTCCCTTTTGACGAGCTTTCATGGTTATAGACATTAACTAGAAACGACGAAAGAAAAGGGTCCACTGGTAATGCAAGTCTGTACCGCAAAGCGCAAATACACGCATATATATATATATACAGGGCGAGGCACATAAAGTGTTACAGAGCAATTGCACTCAAACTATTGTTCATATCCAAAAATGATTCAGACAAAAGTTTCAGTGTTCGAAAAGGCCATCATACTGGACCACCCTATTTTTTTATCGGTGGCGGCGCTCAAGCTACGTCAAGGTCAACTCCACTTTTTAAAATGGAATGGTACATTTTTTCTTCGCCCATCTTGTGGAGCACCTCAAGCCGCATAAAAAACATTAGGGGGTCAAAGTCGTTCAAGGTCATCCAAGGCCACCAATTAAAATGAAATACAAAACTAAATATCTCGGATCACTACCAAACATTTGGTAGTGATCCGAGATATTTAGATTTGTACTATCGGTACTGACCTTGAATGACCGTGAACGACTTTAACCCCCTAATGTTCTTTATGCGGCTTGAGGTGCTCCACAAGATGGTTGAAGAAAAAATGTACCATTCCATTTAAAAAAGGGGAGTCAACCTTGACTCCACTTAGCTTCAGCGCCTCCACCGATAAAAAAAATTGGGTGGTCCAGTATGATGGCCTTTTCGAACACTAAAACTTTTGTCTGAATCATTTTTGGATATGATCAATAGTTTGAGTGCTATTGCTCTGTAACACTTTATGTGCCTCACCCTATATATATCGTAGGGGAGTATGCGCATGTGTATAATTAAATACATATATATCTTAAATGTACTGGTTAATGGTGCATTCCAAGGAAGCAAAACCAGCAAGGTCTTGCATAAATCCACCTCCCAACCAATAGTAACCGGAACGCAATATTTTTTATTTCCTAATTTCCAACATATACCTTTGCGGTTTTTACGTGTTACCCTTTCCACTGGAAGCCCTTCCTATCACTCCCTAGGCACATTTCGCTAATCAAAACTAACTTCCGTTGCGTCCACAGCCGTCTTACGCTACACTATACCGCACTTGCCGAGGGTACAGGGGAAACTGTGGAAACCCCGTACCGGTATATGCGGCCCCATGTTCTTCTGATTTTCTTGTCTGGCACACAGACGTTTCAGTCAAGCATCTACACCAACGGAAGTATTGGCCAGTGCACAGCTAAGCGGCCACCCCTCCAAGCATTGGCTATGCACAATGCTGCT
This sequence comes from Ophion ellenae, assembly GCA_963210295.1. Lineage (NCBI taxonomy): Eukaryota > Metazoa > Arthropoda > Insecta > Hymenoptera > Ichneumonidae > Ophion > Ophion ellenae. Next base: position 64,030,726 of record OY723385.1, read on the forward strand.
TAACCCTTTCACACCTAACGGGGCATATGCTGTCCCAGTCTGGAAAAAAATTTTAAATTACAGCTGCGACAACATATGTCCCAGTTACTGAAAAACATAGGCGCATTTCAGTGGTGAGGAATTCGCACCCTTATTGAGCAAGTTGCAGACAGAAAAGTTATTTCATCGTAATAATGACTTGGAGAAGAAATAACTGTTCCCGGTAATGAGGCGCATTAAACTGATTTTTTCGCCGTATTGGAAGGGTTAGGTGGGAGGACCACCGGAGCCGAACTCCACCGGTGTCCACCCATCCATCAATGTCGAGAACCGAAACGCTGTACATATTTATTCGGAAATCTGCTGATTATAAAAAGTTAGGTATACACTACATTAAAATAATAAAATAAGAATGAAGAAAAAGACAGATACACATCACTTATCGCGAAATTTCCTTCAAATTATTCGTACGTATACACAATGCCGTTAGGATGCTAAATAAGGAAATACAGGTACGTATTTCCCTACGGCAAAAAAAAACTTTTGCTCGGAAAAAAAACAATCAGTATACGAGTACGGGGAATGCAGGTGTGCTGTATACTTAGTCGGATGTACGGCAGGGGACACGCGGGAGCGCGTAAATTGAATTTTTGCGAATTGCGAGATCCTTGGTTCACTCCCCCCTGTATACAGCCTCACAGCGGTTTCAGTTTGCATATATTTTGCACTCTGGTACATTGTGCACTTGTTTTGTACGCACGGCTTTGTGGTGATTGTAGGTCGGACACACACACACACACACACACACGCACACACACACACATGTATACTCATTTGCTCTATATATGGGACAGGAAAAGAGAAGAAAATAAAGGAAATAAGAAAGCGGAAATAGAGATGGGAAGCCAGGAACGAGAGTAACACGCGAGGAGGCGCAGCCGTGTGGCAAGGGAAGACATTCAAAAGAAGCAAATTAGTGTGTCGAGAATTGTTGGGTTGAGTGTAGAGTTGGTTGCAGCTTAAAGAAACGGAAGTGGACACCCTACGTATACAACGAGGGCATGTCTCGTCGGCACACACACACACACACACGTACGTACGCACGCGCACGCACGCACACACACACACACACACACACACACACACACACACACACACAGACACATATATGTGTCAAAACAAAATAGAATGACCTGAGCACGGGACTTCGTAGCAATTTGGTGTCCGAATGATTTTTTCGGGTCCTTGGTAACTTATCAACATCGTGCTCGGAGTGAAGCTGGCGTGGTAAAATTTGCAACTCTTTTGTTCAACACAGAGATTCACGCTCCAGGCAATCAGAATTGTTGAATGCACAGGGTGGTAAGGTTTCCTTTTTAATGCTTTCCTTGTAGGTAACATAAGTTATACCTGATTTCTTGTGTTTTTTTTTTGTTCATTCATATATGTTCGTGAATATTACATGTGTAAGTTTTGCAGGGTTTTGGAATATTTTAGAGTGACAGTGTATTATTTTTTTAGTTGAGAAGGCTGTTTATACGTTTTGGGGTTGAATGCGAAGGGTTGGAACGGATGGTCGCGAGCTCCGAACAAAGCAGCTTCGATATAGTTGAAGAAATATTTTACGAAGAGTAGGATGTGTATGCACGGTTCGGGCGGGATTGAAAACAATTCTGTAATTTCGTTGCGGCGCTTACTTGGTGTTTTTGAGGAGGAAAGGAACAGAGGGATACGAAGAATACAAGCGCGACACGAAGAGGTTATTAGAGACGCGGATAAAAAGAGTTGTCGAGGTAAGGAAGACTCCGATGTGAAGAAAAGAAATAATGAGAGGGAGAGACCGAGAGAGGAAGAGAGAAGGAGAGAGAATCGGACGAATATATTTTGAGATGCGACTCACACCGTTTCATTAAAAATAGTTTCGAGAAAAATGCAAAAAAAAGGTCAATCACAGGGGGCAGTTCTCCACAAAAATCGTCATAACTCGGTCAATTTTTGGTATTTTTACGAAAACTTTGCTACAAATTGACCTAAAAACGCTCGGCAATAAAACGGTACAATGAAAAAAATCGTATTTTTGGAATTTCCAGCTTATGCGGATCCCTGAACCCTCATCACAGGTTATTGTGCAAAAAACACTTTTCATTTGTGTATTTATACAAACCGGTTTCCTATATAACGAAGGGAAAGAAAAACTTGTTTTATACAGTTTAATACCAACTCGTAATCACATCACCACAAAAAAACTCGTAATCACATCACCACAATAACCTGCCAAAACGAATGTGCAGACAGATTCTGTAGTTGTATAATATCGGTAAAGTCGTAGCACAGCAGAGAAAGAGAGAGGAAGAGAGAGAAAGTGTGTGAGAGAGAGAGAGAGAGAGAGTGAGAGAGAGAGAGAGAGAGAGAGAGAGAGAGAACGATTGATTTCTACGAATGACGTGGAAAAATTCTTTAGGTTAATTAGAAATTATACAAACAAAAAGGTACAGAAGTAGTTTAAAAAAAAAATTTCGATAGAAAATCTACAGATATTAATATTATTATGTTTTAAAAGTATTTTTAAAAATGATAACAGAGATAATAGAAACATAGAATAATAGCGAAAGAATTGCTGAACGGGTCCAAGGCATAATATAGCAACGGAAAAAAAAGTAAAAGCATAACAAGAACGAAATAACTGGTGATGAATGAAATGTTTAAATGACCATTAGACACAGTAACAAAATATAAGCAGAAGCACAATAATAGCAAAATAACGAATGCATCAGGACAAACCCAAAGAAAGGGGGAGAGAGGGAGAGGGAGAGAGAATGAGGGATCGAGAGAGTAAGTGCATAATCAATCCTATTGACAATGTAACGATGAAGGACCCTCCATGCGGAAGAACCTCCTGTCACACGCGCAGGAATGCCAAAAAAGTGTCCTCCAGTGCAATCAACTACAAAACATGAAACAAAAGGCAAAACTGTCTCCATAGCTGTCTGATTTTTTGCGAAGCTCCGGTACGTATAAAGACGGTGAAAGGGGAGTATAAGAAAAGACCCGGAGGGCACGAGAGAGGCAACTTGGCCCGATCCACGGAGCAAATATACCGGCACGATCTCCACACGCCCTATCGACGGTGGAAAATACATCCGCAAAAAGAAGCGGGAAATAAGATTGAATGGGAAAAGATGACGTCGTGTAGGTACATCGAGGTAGGCCTGGGGCGACAATCCGCTCGACCGCCGTAAATTTCATTTTCGCAGTTTAGATTGGCAGTGCGTGCCTCGCACCCCCTCATCCTCTGCACGACTGTTCAGGGCGCTTCAACCCCCAAGTGCGATTATTTCACGTTTAATACGTGAAATAAAATCGCGGTGAAATACATAAGCCATTATACAAGATTGAGTAGACTATTACGAGGGTGGGCAAAAAAATTGCACCGGAAGTGCCAGCGATGTATATTTTACTGGGGGTAGGTTGCCAATCATTTGTAACGAGGCCGCTTGAGCGTGAAATGTCAAAAATGCGATTTTTTACATTGTCTCTTTTCATAGCGTAGGGTCTTAACTTCAATTTGCAACAACGATTTTGTTATCATTCCAAGGTGAACCGCCTCGTCGGTATTTACCCTTTTTTCTTTTGCGTTTTTTGTCGAACCTATGACTCATGAAACAGTGTAAGACGTATCTGAAAATCTATTCATTCGATTCACTCAAAATTCGGACCGAACATAGTTTATGACATTTACTATCGTATGGCCGCATTATTTTTCGATATGTTTATCCATCCGATAATAACAAATATTTGAAATTGTTTTTTTTGCCGAAAATCAAACTTTTTTTCTGCAGCTTCGCGTTTTCGGCATTTTCCAAAATTCCAAAAAGTATCTGGTCATACGAAAGTTTGATTGCTATACAAAAAGTACTTTTTTAATTTTTAATTTCTGATGATCCTAGTTTCCAGAGCCACCTACAGCGATTGGCCATGCAACAACGGGGGCACTTGGTTTTAATAATAATAACTTCCCTGGCCATGAATATTTTTCGATTAAAAAAAAACTCAAAGTAGCCAAGCCTGTGTACTAGTTGTATGAAAAATCCTGACCTCGTTATCCCGATAGTCTCAACAGAAAAAAATATTGAAAATCTTGGGTTTATGGGCCTCATGCTTCATCCAAATGAGAGAAAAGTGCCGGGAAATTCTGAAAGCGATTATTTCCACATACCAAAAATGCAGGAAAACAGATTTAGCCGTTTTTCAAAAATGATAGATGTCAACTTACAAGGGGAGGACACCAATCGGTGCTCATGGATTTTGCACAAACTGCGTGGGTAGGAGGTGGGTCCTCACTTAACGTTCCTAAAATATTTCGCCTGAGTGGGCCATAGGAAAGGGTAAAACACTCTCCAAAGAATTTCGAGTAGAGCTTGAGCGATATTTTTTCGACCATTTCCAAGTCAGCGGCGTAGCGAAGTGGTCAAGCGCATTGCTTGAATCGAGCCCGCTGGCTTGGGCTCGATTAAATTTTTTTTATTCCTCGCAATGTTCAACTATTTATTGTAGAATTTAAATATATTTAAGCAGTTACAAACTTGAATGAAGTATGCTTACCAATGAAGCATGTTTCGGCAAAATGGCACAGCTCAAACAATGCTTTTATAAAATGTGCCTGCTGTAAAAAATATGTATGGGTCGAATGTTTCTACGATGAATATCACCCTAAAAATGGTAAAATTAATGCCGATAATGAATAAAAAGCAGCGTACATAATAATTGCAAGAATTTTCAGAATTTTTATTTTCGTTAAAAACTTCACCTAATTATATCAGTTAACGGCTAGAATATATTTAAATTCTAAAAGGAATAGTTGAAAATTGCAAGAAACTAAAAAAAAGTTTTCAAAAAAAAAAAAAACAGCAGCAGCGAGAATCGAACCCAAGCCAGCGGGTGACTGGCAATGCGCTTGACCACTGCGCTACGCAGCTGACTTGGAAATGGTTGAAAAAATATCCCTCAAGCTCTACTCGGAAATCTTTGGAGCGTGTTTTACTCTTTCCTATGATCTACTCAGGCTAAATATTTTAGGAACCTGAAGTGGGGACCCACCTCCTTCGACCCACACAGTTGGGGCGAAGTCGGTCCCGATTTGGCCCAAATCGGGACCCGCATACGATGCTAGCAAGGGAGGCGTCCTCCCCTTGTATTCTAACTGTACCAACTTAATATCAGCCTAAAAAAAATAATGTACAGACAGCCACTACAATTCGACAATTTTCGTATGACATATTTTGTCCCTTAGAGGATTTTTTGTAGTTATGAACTGTCTGACCAAATGACAGAGCCCACTTATTGGGATGTCGATATTTTTTTCATCCAGCGCCTAGCTCGATGCGGAACGTCCCAATCGCTATATGGTAGCTAAAGGATGGCCGATAGCTGTCACACCGATTGGAGCCAAAAGCCCCGAAAGGAAGTGGCTGCGGTTCCTTCATGGACGATAAGCAGGGTTTGCCCGGCGCGATGGGAGTTTATAAAGTCTCGGAGCGTTGGTTTTCGCCGTCTGTGCGAATCCCACCGTCGAAGCGCGTCGTCAACGACATCGTCATATCACATGGGTAAGGCCCCAGGGAAGAGGAGATGGGAAGTAAACCGTTCGCGTGGAATTGGTCGATACAGGATCGGGAGAGGTATACACGCGGCCAAAATATATCCAAGAAAGACGGTTTTGCTATTTACGGTGAAAAGAAGTCTCGACTCTTTCAGGCATCTTTATCAGAGAGGGAGGAAGGGAGCGAGAGAGAGAGAGAGAGAGAGAGAGAGAGAGAGAGAGAGAGAGAGAGAGAGAGAGAGAGAGAGACAGAGAGAGAGAGAGAGACAGAGGAAGGGCAAGGGAGAGAGAGCGAGAGAGAAGGCAAAAAGATCAATGGAATAGAGAGCGTGAAAGATGAAGGACAAGAAGAGAGCAAGTGAAAGCGAACTAAACAAACGGAGAGACAGAGAGAGAGAGAGAGAAGGAAAAGCGCCTAAAGGGGTGAAAATCCGGCGCGTTCAAGCCACCATGAACTTTCCTCTCTCACCCTTCATCCCTTATCCTTGCTCCGCTCTCTCTTCATCTTTCTCTCTGCGCCGTTTTTTGTTTTTTTTTTTATATACTCGTATACCGGCTACTCGCTTACGCAACTATACTTTTATATTTCGTCAGGTTTTTCGTACGAATACATACGTGACACGCGTCTCCACCCGCAGGCTACAATACCTTTGGGTATGGCTGAGAGAAGACGGAAACAAGAACCCCCCCCCCCCCCCCCGGCCGCCGTGAGTAACGAAGGAGCTTTAAAAAAATGAAGAAAAAAGATAAAAAGAACAAGCGCCGCGATCGCACAGATAAAAGGGCTTCAGAATAAAAGGGGTATGAAAAGTATTATGCAAAAGACATGGGGTGAAAAAAAACTTTGCATATTCGCAAACCTTTTTTTGACGTCTATATCGTATGTTACGCGTACGGTTATGCCTCGCATAATACGTACGATACTGAATTCGCTCCTTTTGTGCTAAAGTCGTGCGATAAACAGAAAAAATAGAAGTTGGTATACGGTATAGAGAAAAATATAAAAAATATGCACTTTATCAGATGTGCCATGATGTTGAATAACGCAATACGATATTCATACACAATCGTCGTTCTTTTTTTTTATTTACATATTAGTCGATAATCATGTAACACACACAAAATATGAATCTTCAATGACACGTTCGTGCTAGCATTGAGATCTATTTCTTGCAATACCTTAAAAAATAATCAACTAATTTTTCACCGTTCTTTAATCCAGGTAGCAGACTTTGCTCTCAGTAGGTATTCAATTGATTAAGTCTCTCTATTTTTTTTTGTGCAAATCAGGCCAACACCTTTTTGTTAGATTTTATTTTAACAATTATCTATGTTCAGCAATGACATATGGGAGAATCTGTCCGGGCGCATTGTGCTTCTAAGTCACTAAAGTCCTCTCACAGCTGGCGAAGCTCACTGGGAGTACTATTGCTGCTCGAAAAAGTTTATACAAGTTAAGGCAGTACTCCTTTTTAATGTGCTTTCTTAAATATCCAGAGTTTATTTGATCATTTTTAAATAAAAGCATGTTTTGCATACCCATCGCTTCAGCTACTAAGGCTGATGTATCAATTATTAAGATTTAAAACTAATTAACTCCATTGTGAAATTTGAATATTTATTTTATTCACATAATAAAATGCAACTTTTTATACAAGTTATGAAATTACGACAACAAAAGTAGTCCAAGGTTTATTAAATTATCTCTTCATGCTTGCGGGAGTGAAAAAAATAAAATGAATACATTATTTTTATTGAATTATTTTGGATTTATTAGGCAGGTAGGGAGTGATAGGAAAAAGCTCAGTTGGGAAGGGTAATAGGTAAAAATCCGCGGGGGCATACGTTAGAACTAAGGAAATAAAAAAAAATACAATGCAATGAAGGGTGTCTTAAAACGTCCTGACATTTTTAATTGCGCGCCATTTTTTTCGGCGTCCATAGAGTACTAATCTTTGACAACTGGCATCAGAAAGTATTGACGTTTAGTCACGGAAAACACGATCGAGCAACGCATAGAAATTGTTATTTGCTGCATTTGTTTCTGCATAGTTATTGCAGACGAAGTTCCATGGTGGTGTTATTTATCGGCCATTATTTACACGGCCAGTGTATTAATCGGCTATTTATCGGATATGGTGTTCCACCCATAACCTCCATGTTTGTACCTTATATTAAAATACAAATGTTCGTACTTTTGAAATAAATATTAAGTTTTACTAATAGATAAAAATGGCAGGACATTTTGAGACACCCTATATTATATTATAAAAAATAAATAGAATAAAGTATAAAATATATAATTAAATGTAACGATATATACGACGTTAAGTATAATACGCTTATAAAAAAAAATTACACACGCACACGCACACACACAGAATAAACAAATAAGAATAAATACAATATGATTAAATATAAAGAAATATGATGATATACGAAAAATAGTAAAAATGTAAACACAATATTGAATACAATAGGTATTAAAAAAAAACAAAAAACAACATTATCTTTTCGTTTTCATTTCGTCAACATTTCGTTTTCAGAATTTCCGCGTATCTTTCAAAGTTTGAGAAAACTGCAGTTTCGCGATTTTCTTCCTTCAACGAGTAACCAATTATAGTTTCCACGTATATATAAACTTAAGGAAACATTTCTCGCATCCCGTATATGAAAAAGAAATTTAATTTTAAAAATCGAATCCCGTTCGCAACGTTTGCACAACTCTTAGACGTACGGAGCGAAAGTTTGCGCTATAAGGTCCCTCTGTACGACGCTGTACAACTGAAAGTATACGCGTAACACAGAACCCATTCTCTGTATGGGTCGCGTAATGAATTTGTAAAAAATCGTATTCGCGCACCGAGTGTTTTAGACCCCCGGGGGATTCTCGCGAATTCACCTTGCCTGTGAAGGTACACGGATGCATGCCTTGCGGAGTATAGTAGACGTTCTGTGTAGCTCCATTCTCTAGTTGATAGCGAGGGAGCACAAAAGGATACAAATGCACTCAAGATATTGTATGCAGACCGTAGTAACTATAGTGCCCGTGCTCGGCGTCTCGAATGAAAAAATCCATAAGAGCATTATTAAGAGAGACAAGATGTGTATGTGTATGTAAATATATATATATCAACATACATATAAAATCTAGATAAGAAATAACCAATAACAGCTTATATACTCGTATGCGAACTAGTGGAATTAATTCTGAATACGATTAATAGAAATTTGCATTTTTTTATATTTACGCACAAAATACATATTCTGCTACGTCGAAATGATACTGTAATATTTTTATTCTTATATTATAATTTACATATTAGATATAATGGCGTTGAAGTTTTCATCGTTGGAATGCAACGAAAATGATTTTTTTCTTTTTCGATTTCAAAAATTTCCTTTGCCCGACTTAAAATACGAGAATTACGCAAAAATTTGTCAGGATTCTCATTTAGCAATCTTCAACAAATATGAAAAATATTTTGTATAATGAAAATAGGAAATTAGAGAGAATTTTCCCCGCATTCCAGCGATGCAAACTTCAACCCCATTTAGATGTATATATGAAGCTACACACACGCTTATGCATATGAATAAAATAAATAATGCAGATCTATTCCTTTGATGAACTTATATATTCATTATTTGCAAGTAAAGTGAAAATTATTTATAAATTATGTAAATATGAGTTCATTAGAGTAGAATTTGATTATTAATTTTACACACACACACATATCAAGAGACACGGCAGCGTCATATATATATACAGGATGGACCATTTAATGTGACCACCCGAGAAATATCTTCGTTGCCTTTAGAGTGACGAAAAAAATGTCAGAAGGTAATTTTATTGATTTTGAAGAGCTGATATTGGTGAAAAATTCATTTTTGTCAAGATCATAGTTTTTGCATTCTCAAGGTCATCAATGGTTTTTCAAATGGGAACATGTTTTTTTTTTTGTTAAGACGTGGTAGCTGATATTCAGACGAATCCAAAGACCTATGATGTCATGACCTTGAAATGATTTTTCACCAAAATGCAAGTGTAAAAACGCGAAATCCCGATGGTGCTGACAATGAGAATATCCGAAGAATGTAATTGAATTTTTTGTGCAGAAATTTTTTTGTAACAAATGTTCGAAGTGATGGCCATTAACCTCGACACAGTTTTGAAGACGTCAGATGAATGATTCTCTTGACCTTCGAAAAGTTTCTGGTGTGATAGCGGTGCAGGCTCTTGTAATTCGTTCTCGCATGTTCGCCGGCGTCGTCGGAATATCATGGTAAGCACAATCATTCATAGCTCCCCATAGGAACAAATCAAGAGGCATTAAATCCGGCGAACAAGCAGGCCAAGGGATTACTGCACATCTCCCAAACCAGCGTCCGGGAAATTTTCGGTTTAACACTCTGCGAGCTATAACTGCCCAATGAACTGGACAGCCATCATGCTGATACCACATTCGGCATCGATGTGCAAACGGGACATCTTGTAGCAATTCCCCCAAAGTGTTGTTAAAAAAATCGACCTATTTCCGTCCATTCACATTGCCGTCTATGAAAAATGGTCCAATAATCCGATCCTCAATTATGCCATACCACACATTAACAGCCCAAGGACGCTGGTGCACAATTTGCCAGAGGCACTTCGGATTTTCGATTGACCAAGTGCATGTTATGCGTATTCAACTGTCCATGGTTAGTGTATGTTGATTCGTCAGTAAACGAAACGTGGTCGAAAAAATTGAACGATTAAACGAAGTTACCCGTAAGTGAAATTCTATCGTAATTGTATGAAGCGCCTCTTCCGAAGAGATCACCTAGTGGTATCCTCACTTCATGCCGTTGTCACCACATCTTCATAGCCAACTAGAGACTTTTTCTCGTTGCCATGACGACCGCGTGTTGAGGCATATTCTTCATTACTTCAAGGCCCTGTCGTAATCTCTAAGGGGCTAAGATAACTGATCTGCGGGATTATTGGGTGGGAAGTGATATCTTCGGAAGAGGCGCTTTATATAATTACGATAGAACTTCGCTTACGGGTAAGTTCGTTTAATCGTTCAATTGTATTTTGCGCCTCTTCCTCGAAATCACCGAGTAGATGTTGACAGCTTTATTAGGGCAGGAAAGTTCTCTTTTATTTCAACAATAAACTTTATTAAACGGTAATTAAATTATAATACAACTATTCTCTTTTATACATCTAAGATTGATCTTGAGAAATCTTAAATATCTTAATCTCTTTCTTCCATTAATCTTAAATTGTAAAATTTTGAGAACGTTAGCGAGGATTCCGTCCAACCTGCTGTCTTCTTAATCGTGTCAATGCTGACTCCGCTACGTTTCGCTGCAGATGTCGACGCATGTCGCGTACTGTATGCCGTAAAGATCTTCGTGTCTATCCCGCTCAAAGATAATACAGTCTTTACCCAGCGACTTAAAGTCTGAGTAGAAACTGAATGAAACGGCTTTTTCCATGAAATGAAAAGAGTTGAGACGGCGTCTTGTATCTTCACCGTTCGTTCAATATATGCCTCTAGGGTAGATGCGACGCAAATATTTTTGTTAGGCGGATAGAAAGGAACTATGAATGTTGGTTGATTTCGTCCTAGTCCCCAAGTTTTTATTCTTGTTGGAATTTTTATTTCGACGTATCTATCGGTTTTTCTGATGTCTTGTAAATTTATTACTGAAAAGGTTTGGAACCTGTGTCCTGTTGTTAAGGCATCTGGTCACCATGTACTTTTTTCTTGATTTTTTAAAAAATAAACCCTGGTCTGTTAACAACTTAAGCCATAGTACGTATTGGAAAACGCAAAATTGACTAAGTTACAGTTATTTTTCGGCAGGAAGGTTGAGCCGCTGCGGGCGGTCGCCCGTGGGGTTCGATCCGTGTTTAGAACTCGCACGGCTTAGCTCACGCAGCTGTCCTGCGTTATCTCCAAACTACATTTTTGGAACTGGTACTATCGAAATATCGTAAACTATCGGTCCGATTGCTTTCAAATTGTTACACAATACTTTTAGATACATTATCTAAAATGTCGCGTAGGATTTTTGCGATAACTTGATTAGTTGTTGTTCTATTATTGTTTTTGCTCGAAAAATTTCGGTGAAAAATACAAATTTTTTTTTTCGGCTCACCATATTTGTTTTGATGGTCGGAAACAAACCGCTACGCTACATTGTAGCGACACTACTCACGAATGAGCTGATTTTTTTTGTTGATGTGACATGACCGGCTAACAGCTGGGACAACGACCGCGCGTATCGTGCGGAGGGCCTCCGCGGCAATGTGCATAACGGCGCCATTTCTTAAATATTTTGAACGGATATTTATTAACGTTATTCTTAAAGCCCTTTCTGACGTTGTGTAAAAAATAAAAATATTCCGGCCCATACTTTCGAGTTTATTATTTTTTTTAAATATGCCCATTTTTCGATCTGCCAAGGTGGCCAGACGCCTTAAAGCGAGTAATGTAACGAGTTTATACGAGAATTCTTTCAAACTTGATTCTTCGTTAGGATTTCCTTGAGAAAGATAATCGATTGCGATTTTTGGGTCCCACGTGATATCATATTTGGGCTTAGATGGACGTTTTTTCGCGATACCTCTACAGAACTTCTTTATCCGATGGTCCTGACCAATTTCTGGTCCCATAATAAACGCCAGCGCTGACCGAAAACTCTTTATCGTTCCATATGAAGCTCCGTTGTCGAACTCTTTCCTTAGTAAGCTTAAAATTTCGGTAATAGATCCGTTCCAGATTTTGATTCCTCTTGAGTGACGGAAGAGCCACCATTTCCACCAAATCGCTGTATCCAACGCCTCTTCTGGTACTCCTTTCATCGAGAAAGCTTCCCGTATAATATGACGACTACTAGGGAAAGACGTTTCCACAAAGGGTGTGGTTCCCTATTTGATGATGTCAATCAATTAGAATCTGGTTTCAGATATATGGGGTCCGATTCTAATATTGACATATAAAGTGGGAACCATGGTTGTGAAGGCCAATGGGGCACAACCATCATCACACCTCGGCATTCTTCACATCGAATCTTTTTTAATTCTCTCAATATCATAGAAAAGGGAGAGAATGCATAGAAGTAATAAGGTTGCCAATTAATTGTGAATGCATCCACAGCCACTGAGTATGGGTCTCTTTTCCACGAAACATATTGTTCACATTTCGTAGCTGTTCTACTAGCGAATAGATCAATTTCCGGAAATCCAAAGGCTTAACATATCTTGTTAAACGCATCACTGGAAATTCCAAATTCCGTTTGATTTTCAATTTTTCTTGATTCTAAATCGTCGGATGTATTATCGGCTGATCGAATATAAGATGTAAATATCCATAGATTTCTCTCTTCACACCATAACCAAATGTCTTTGGCGAGTTTGCTAAGTCTTTTTAAGCGTGTGCCCCCCATTCGATTGATGTAAGCAATAGCGGTGGTATTGTCAATCCTTAATTATATACTACCATCCCGTCAATCTTTTGCAAAGCACTTCAAGCTAAAGAAGGCAGCTAAAGGTTCTAAGTAGTTAATATGATTATTACGATCCTTTTCACTCCAGTGTCCATGGGATCTTTCGCCTTTGGAGTATGCTCCCCAGCCTGACTGAGATGCATCCGAGAATAATTCGATCATATAATCGTCTGATATGATCGGATTATTAGCAGTCATGATGTTCATTTTTCACCAGGTTAGGTCTTCTTCAATGTCTCCTGATGAAGTCATCTTTTGGTCAAAATCGTCTTCACTATCTCGTAAAGCAAAAATGTTTTCTCTTTCTAGATCCTTCATATGTACCCAACCAAATTTTATTCCTCGACAGCATGCGCCGAGAATACCAATGAACGTAGCGAATTCTCGAATCGTACACGATCCGATTTTTTTTTCATTTAGTAATTTCGACTAGCACCCGATGTCTTTCAGAATGTGGAAGTTCAATCAACATTTCTTTGGAATCCAGTTGGGAGCCTTAATATATTCTTGTTTTTGCTGGTTCAAAATGGCTTTTTTCTTCATTAATGATGAAGCCTAACTCTTCTAATAGAGAACGAGTCGCATACAAATTTTTCTGGCCATCTTGGTATGAATTGCCGAATAAGAGTAGATCGTCTAAGTATATTACCGAAATGTGTCCCAATTCTCGTAAGTACGTAACAATGGGTGTCATAATTTTGGTGAATATATGGGGTGCTATATTCAAACCAAAGGGCAAATAACAAAACTCAAAAAGTTGATCTCCAAAGTAAAAGCGCAAGAATTTTCTGTGTGATCCCTTAATAGAAACGACGTAATAGGCGTCCTTTAGATCCAGGGTAACCATAAAGGAATCATGATGCATCAGATTTTCAGCCGTTCGGATATCTTCTAATTTGAAATGTTTTGTTTGAATTGACTTATTTAGTTCCTTTAGATTTAATATTAAGCAACTAGAGCCGTCCGCTTTTGGAATGAGGAACATTCGTGATATAACTGTCCTCGACAAGGTTGGCATCTCTTTATTGCCCCTTTCTTCAATAATTTATGGATATGTTCTGAGATCTGTGTTGTTTCTACGTCTGACCAATGGGGATTGTGTGGAACCGATCCTTGGTAAATATTACGCACGACGGGTAATACAATACCCGAAATCCAGGTCAAGATCACCGGATCTGAAGTAATTTTAGTCCATTTTTCATGGAAGTATTTAAGACGGCCGGCCAAGGTACTTACAGAACTTAGTATCGTTTCCTTCGAGGCTGATCGCGTTTGGGTTCCGGCTTCCGAAAGCCCGAATTTCGGTGGTTCGAGGCTCTTTTCGGTCCGTCCGTCGTTGATGGTCGGGATTTTTACGTCTGCTGACGGCACGGACCGTTCGGGTTTTTTGTCGGTCTGTTCAACGTCGGTTTCGGTGGTGCCTTGCCTAAGTCTTTCAACGTTCGTTCTAAGCTTTTTACCGTCTTCAAGTTTTCTTCAAGATGATTACCGAATAACCATTCGTCGACGATCGTGGTATTCAGGGCGTCCTTAACTGAGGTATTGAGATTCGGCAGGATCAGGGCTTTCCTCGTAAGAGATTCCTCTCGTTGCAGGTCTATCAGTGACCTACCCATATCACTCAATCTTTCTATCACGGTCAAATGGTCGAACGACTGATTGTTGACCAACGTAGATAAGGTTGAACCTACAGTCGCAAGGCAAATTGCGACTTTTTCTTGTTTGGCCACCAAGCTCTGCTGCCGTGGAGGGACGCCTTAACCTCGGGATTTAATTTTAGCGGGTTAATACACGTACAATTTTCGGATGTACTGTATTTCATAAAAAGCGAACATATCTCGTCTTTTGGAAGTCCGGCTCGGAAGAGATCTATCCATATCAGAACAGTTTCCTCTGCTAACGGTTCTCCTAGAGGTTTTTCGGCCGCAACTCGCTGTCCCAAAACCCCGAGAATCTTTTCGTCGAGATTTCTTGTCGGTGATTGAGTTGTCAAGTCTATTTGATTCGAAACGTTTTCTACTGACCCTTGATCAGAGTGAATTTTAGCGGGGGGTGACCCTCAGCGATGGGACTCGTCATCGTCGGAGTCCTTTCCCCTAAAATCGGAGAATCTCTTTCTAGGTGATTGCTTGAATCCTCATGTGATATAGGCGATGATTCTCTCGAACTGGGGTCCGGGATATCGATCTCGTTCAAAAGAGATCGAGGTCGTTCTCGAAGCCGATTTTTCCTACTCGGGCTAACTAATGTTCACCGTTTCTTGTATAACATTGCCCCGGACCTGATCCGGTACGTGTCGGCCTGACCCGCAGGTACGACATACCCTCCGTGTATAAATACGATATAGATCGTATTTGCGAATTGATCTCATTAATTGACGTATCATTTGAGGTGCAGAGAACGCTGTAGCCTGGGTATGGCATCTGCATAAAAGATTTCCATCTTCTTGTCTGTAAAAAAAAATTCATTAACTCACCTCGATTTAAAACTCTTAGAATCCTCGATTGATCTTCGATTTGTTCTTCTAATTTTCTGAATCGTTTCTTCCAACGGTCTTCTTTTCTTGCCTCAATTGAAGAGGAGCGGCGTTTTCCTTTCTTCCCCATCTCTAATTTTTTCATCTCTTTATTCTTAATCCGTGTGGTTTAAAGGACACAAGGATGAGGAATGAAGCATATGTCTCAACACGCGGTCGTCATGGCAACCAGAAAAAAGTCTCTAGTTGGCTATGAAGATGTGATGACAACGACATGAAGTAAGGGTACTACTAGGGGATCACTTCGGAAGAGGCGCTTCATGCAATTCGGATTCACTTGTAACTAGCGCAGAGCCCATTCACAGAACTGAACCCTGTTTCCAAAATCGGCACCATGAAGTTCTTGATGCAAGGAAACATGGTACGGATGAAATTTATGACGTCTTAATATTCTTAAAACACTCGCCTTGGGAATTCCGGAATAGCGCTCAATTTGCCGACTACTTAATTGCGGATCATGAACTACTGCAGCCAGAACAGCAATCTTCTATTAGTCTTGTTTAGTTTCTTTTAGTCTTGCGATGTTTCTTGGTGAAAAATCATTTCAAGGTCATAATATCATAGGTCGTTGGATTCGTCTGAATATCAGCTACATCTTAATTTAAAAAAAAAACATGTTCTCATTTGAAAAATCATTGATGACCGCGAGATGGCAAAAACTATGACCTTGACAAAAATGGATTTTTCACCACCGTATCAGCCCTTCGAAATCAATCAAATTACCTCTTGACATTTTTTTCGTCACTCTAAAGGCAACAGAGATATTTGGGGTGGTCACGTTATTGTCACGATATTGGTCTGTATATATTTATTAGTTTGTTCCAGCCGTACAGGGTCTTCCATCTTTTACGTGCCCCAATCCAGCTCAACTTTATTTCTATCTCCCATCCCACAACTTCCGGGTCTACCACCCATCCCCCCCCACCTTGCGGCCGCAGCCGACTTCCCCCTCTATCGCCCATGACATATCTGCCATGGGCGTAGGAAAACTGCAGAAAATCTCTACCGATACAGTTGCCTCCAAGTTCGCCTCCCAGTCACGAAACTAGTCGTCTTTCGCCGAGAATTGTCGAAGAAAAACTTTTTAGAACGAAAGTGACGCGACTGGGACTCGAACCTGTGGCCTCCCGATCTGCTGGCCAGCACGCTAACCACAAGACCAACGCACCGGGATGATATATATAGGGCGAGAAAGAAAATATATATATATATATAGAGAGAGAGAGAGAGAGAGAGAGAGAGAGAGTGAAGGAGGGAGAGAGAGGGAAGGAGAGAGAGAGGGAAGGAGAGGGAGAGGGAGGGAGGGAGGGAGGGAGGGAGGGAGAGAGAGAGAGAGAGAGAGAGAGAGAGAGAGAGAGAGAGAGAGAGAGAGAGAGAGAGAGAGAGAGAGAGACTGAGAGAGAGAGAGAGAGACTGAGAGAAAGGGAGAGAAATATATAGAAACGTTCAAATCGCGTCTAAGATCAAAACGCAATAGAGGTACCTATACGTACACGTGTTTTCGTTTACATAAAGTACATTATTATATTATCCCTGTGTATAATGCACCCACGATCCATTTTCCGTGAACCTTTGTGATCGATGCATTTTGAAACTGTGTATATACGGAAACGTTCCCATATGCGCTCGCTTTATTATCGAAAGATGGATGGATGCATACACCTCCATGGATCGACGCCCTCTCGCGAGATTGAACGATGCAACGAAAGCTCGAATATTCCTTTGTAGCGCAGGCTCGAATGATCTCAAAAGCGTATAAGATGTAAAGACAATTTTTTTTTGGGAATAACGAACGCCTATAAGCGTCCTTATCCGACTAAGAGGAGGAATAGAGAAGGAGAGGTGTAAGCAGGAGAAAGAGAGGAAGAGAGGAAGAGAGAGAGAGATAGATGCCGTGTACCATGGAAAAGCGCGGATCCAGGGAATGGAGCGAAGTAGCAAATTCCCTTTGAAATAGTCGAAGGTGCAAGAGAGTAAGAAGAGGAGAATGAAAGTGAACTACGGTCGAAGCTCTCGTCAGAATTTACTTTGGTCTCGGAAGATCAAGACGCGATGATAAAAGATAAAGGAGATTCTTGCCTGCCTAGTGGCGTTAGTTACGATTCAACGGATGCGAAAAAGGAGAACTAACAAGGGGCTGAAGGTAAGATGCAAGCAAGAGCCAGCGAGAAAGAGAGAGAGAGATACAGAAGGAAGAGTGCAAAGATTGTTTCCGTTTGCAATGGCAAAGGGACGGCTGGGAATTATATTTCTGTCATCAACGAGCTGAAAAGTGCCGCGCATCTATACAAAAGTATTTCGGTACAAATGCACGAGCTACAAAGTTCACAGCTAAAGGAATTCAGTACTCGAACAAAATTATCAAAAGTCTGAAGTTGTAAAGCACGCCTTACGAGGTTCAGCGTGGCGAAGTTTCCGATGCACCTGAACGTAACCGGAAAATCGACAGAAAAAAATCGGCCACCCGTATCGGCGCAGGTGTTCTGTTAAAAAGGGCATGCTGTTGAAAAAGTTTATTTGATTCAACGAGGATCTATTCGAGTTGAATACTTTTTCCGGTGTCTCACGGGTTGCAAATATTCTATTTGTTTGAAGGATATTTTATAATTCGTTCCAAGCATTCGTCGATCTGGGCAAGTCAATAAATATTCGATCGAAATACATTGTTCATTTGAACGTATGAGAGATTTATTTGAATAAAAAGTATCTTTATTCGCATGTAGTAAGTGTATCTCAAATTCAAGCAATATTGTGATTTCGAACGAATAAAAATTGTATTTGAATTACTAATATTTTCATTGGAAACCAGCGAATTTACCACACGTTCTCATAAGTAATGAATATTTATCCGAGTTGTTAATAATCCTCAATGATAAAGAATTATAAAAAAATATTTTGTACCGCCACCATTTTGGTATAAACGAGAGGATGTTCCGCGTGCATGCGTATCGCAAAATGTTCAATTCCCACGTTTTTCGGAACACACTTGGCCGACCTCGAGCGACAATGCGCAACTTTCGTGGTGCGTCGATACGGTTCGCGAACTCGGTTATACACTCGCTCGGAGTACGCACGGCTTGCGGGAGAAGCCTCGGGCCCTGCGCCACACGCCGGCCACGGAGCGTACTACTACATCCATGAATATGCGAGTTCATTCAAATAATTTTTTTTTGCACTGTCATTTAGTCTATACGACTGAATATGTTTTCCAGTAAATAATACAAAATACGAAATTATCAGAAGCATATAAATGTTGTTTTACTGAACGATGTTAAATGAGTCTTGATTCGAATAAATAAATGCGTTCAAAATAAATCGCTGGAATGGTAAAATCAAATTAAAAAAAAAAAACAAATTTACAAAAATTTTAATTGATTTAAAGAAAGAATAAAACAAACGCATTCAGTTGGTTTCACAAATATGTTCCATCAGTTGCGTTACGAAACGGGTGATCATGGACCGTGGGCACTACGAGAGACTCCAAACGAGTATGGTGAATTTGAAGTACAAGCCCGCAGAGCCATACGAGCGAACATTGAATACGAAAAAAAAAATGTAATCGCGAGACTTTGAGCGCACGTTGACGAGTGTACTGTTATAACAAGGCTGTGAAATAAACGAGTACATTTATAATGATAGGAAGAGCTGCCGGTGTTGGGCTTCAGATGCGAGGGATTTGTTCGTTCGGGAGACACCGGCGCCCGTCACGCATTATTATACCCATATTGCAAAAAAAACGGCTATATACACTTCTTCGGGGTTGGGACGAAGGCAAGGGCGGAAGAGGCGTTGTGAGCGAGGGGGGGGGGGGAGGACAGTAAGGACAAGAGGAGACAACTCGAAGGGGCTTCTTCGCGGCGAGAGAGATATGGAGAGAACGAGAGCGAGGAAGGGAGAGAGAGTGCATACGAGGGATTACTTCGCCGTTCTCGAGTGCATCGTTGCATCCGAGTGCATCGTCGTTTGTCGCCAAAGAAGGATAGAGCAAGAGGGCGAGAGAGAGAGAGAGAGACACACAGTGCATCGTCGTTTGTCGCCAAAGAAGAATAGAGCGCGAGTGCGCGAGTGCGAGAGGGCGAGGGAGAGAGAGAGAGAGAGAGAGAGAGAGAGAGAGAGAGAGAGAGAGAGAGAGAGAGAGAGAGAGAGGGAGGGAGGGAGAGAAAGAGAGAGAGAGAGAGAGAGAGAGAGAGAGAGAGTACACGTATGGCTGCCAATAGTGGCAACACGCAGACACCGTACGTAGCCCCCCGAGCCGTAATAGAATTTGCCTTTATCCGCCGATCAGCAGCCGTATCGGCTATCAAATGTCATACTCATGCACACCACATCATCCGTTAACATTACGAGGTCGCGTTATAACGTCGCTTGATTCGCGCTCGTATATTATACGACACAACCGCATTCGTGTCCCGGCCTCTCGAGGCTTCGGTCACAATGATTTTGAATATTCACCGGGCTCCTTGGGACTCTCCGCTTCGGGATATTGCTCGTTTCCGTTATGCGCGAGTACGGGGGAGTGAGGGTGCAGCAGGGTGCAGTACTACGCGTGGCGGCCCTTGAGGGTAGCGGGCCTGTGCTAAGTCCACCGTGTGAGGCCTGTCTCAGGTATACACCATGACAGAACGTCACGGGGATTGACGCGACACCGAGATCGATTGCCACAAATTCATCATCAACATTCACCCATGGATACATATATGGTGAAAGTTGTTTTTGTGCAAATTGCAATTTGATTTGGAATATTTCAGACAGCGTTTAAAAATGAACATTAGTGTCCGCCTTCGATTTTGGTGAAACTCATATATGTGATAAAGCATTGAAAACTATTAGACACGTATTTTTTATTGACGAAAAAACGGTTTTAAGGGAGGAAACCAGCCCCCAAAGAAAGGCGTGTCGACCCTTAATTTAATTTTTTTCAATACTTCGATAGTGGATTTTTCATAGCTTCACTTTAGGAGAATTTTGATTTTTGTTTCATTCAGATCGGTGGACTGCTTGTGGGTGGAACTGCAAAATCACCCTTCGACACACTTTTCTTTGAGGGGTGCTTTCCCCTTCAAAGCCATTTTTCCGCCGAAGGAAAAAAATGCGTGTCTAATAGTTCTCAATGCTTTATCACATATATAAGTTTCAACAAAATCGAATGCGGACACTTAGGTGATGTTCCTCGTAAGTAAGCTCGGATATACGCGATGTGTTTTCAAGGGTCAGTCAATCGTACAATTTTTCTATAAATAAAGTTTATTGGAAACTTTATGTTCTACAAATTTGGTTATCACCATTTTTCAATGTTTCATCAACCGTTAACCATATATTTAGCGATAACCATGTTAAAAGAAGTTTGACGCGCTATAAATAAAAACCTCTGCACTATACAGAAAAAAGTTTCGAAGAAAAGTTGTAGAGAGGTTTATTATTTATGAAAACGACGCCTACTGTTTTTGTCGTACGAAGTACGTGAAGCACGGTTCACGAGACATTTGATAAAACGTGTTTTCCAATATGGCAGCTGAAGCTCAAACCCCTCCGTCCCGCCAACATAAATTTACATTCAGGGGACACGTCAAAACATTTTCGGACAAGCAAATCAATTCTGTAGAAGATTGCATTATGAACCTACTTTTTTGCTCTGGCTCCTGGACTACATACGCGATAGCGTGGCGGCCGCTGGGTAAATGGCTTTTCGTATCGTTCAAGCCGCTCTTTGATTATTCATCCGTCAGCTCTCCGTGGAATACGCTTCTAGCCGTGCAGAAATGTGACCGGGCATTACCTACTTTGTGTCAGGCCCTGACCAGACTTGCGTTGTCTGATTCACCTGGCCGGGCCCTCCCATGGAACAAACCGAGAAGGTCGCTAAATCGCCTTTAACGGTTTACCCTCTAGTTTGGAAATTACAATCGTCTGGTAGGGATACATTGCGAGCAAGTACATCTCCACGTAATGTCTACCCGGCCAGAACATTGACATGTGCTAAAAAGTGGAACCTGTCTTTAAGAACTGTGTAAAGCTACTTTGCTTTTCACCTAATTAAATATATTTATAATTGATTAGGATGCAACTAATACATGTGTTGTAACTCTATTCACCATTAAAAGCACCCATTTCATCAATGATAATCGACGAAGATAAGAATACTTATCATAAATACCAGGATTACAATAACTACTGATTTCAGGATAACGAATAGCCAAATTATTTAATGAGGCAAAAAGTAAAGCATGTGATTCGTGGTTTCTTAACGTCTTGTCACCATGTTGGGAGACAACAATGTTCTGGCCGCGAAGACATTACCTGAATGTAGTTCGCCAAAAATCCGCCAGGTGGCTACACGCGAAGCGCTTCGCGTAAGCGAGGTGCTATGGTGGGAGGATAAAAGTTCGTCGAATGCGTTGTACCACGTACAGAAGTGCGCTACTTACAGCGTGCACTTACGCTTATGATTTTGCATAGGATAGTGAATGATTAGGAAGAGTCACCTATCGGGTGCAAAGGGATAATAAGTATTAGTATACCAGCTACTACTATCTATTTTACTCGCGTAGATTGTCTTTCTACAAATTACAAAGTACTACAATAGATCGTTGTCATGTCTAGTTTCTAATCAGTTCCTGAAAAAGGTAGGACATTATCTGACCTATCGACAGTTGCAGGATTATCCATCTATGACTGGACACCCGGTATATACATATATTCACATATATTCGTACACACATATGCATATAAAGAGACGACACCCCTTGTGTTAAAGTTCCACATTCATAGTATGCTACGAGTCTCATCGCTAGTATAATTTTCTACAGCCATTTTTCGCTTCAATATTTCATTTCCAACCTTTGATGAGCCTCATTCAACCGTTCGCACAAAAAAATGTAAAAGTAAGTGGGAAACATGCCGGATTGCTTTTTATTATTTTTCACTCTAGTCAGAACGACAGCATTTTTCGTCCGCAACATCAATCGCATTCGTTGGCGAGAAGGCTATATGTTGTTTGTATAATATTTGAAACACGAAACTCGCACTTCGCACACGGATTGCTGAAATTCGAGCACGCCTGATGATTCCTGAACATTCCGGATTCCGTATCAGTGAGTGTGAATAAAAGAGGAACGTGGGCTATTTTTTTTATCTAGGTAGTAAAAAAGAGACATTGGGGTACTTAGACGCAGATAGAGATTCGTCGAAAGTGGTGACGTTTAAGCGCAGAAAAGGCACAGGACTCGTTACTCCAGTCCTTTCGCTTGGAAAAGTCCTGTGAGGAGAGAAAACCGTTACCTGCATTCCATCTTCTCACTGTTCCTCGTTACTTCTTTTCTCTTCCTCTATCGCCATCTCCCTCTCTCTCTCTCCCCCTCCCTCTGTCTTTCTCTCTGTCTCTGCCATGCTACCATCTTACTAATATTATGAAATGACAATGTCTGTCTGTACATTCCTCTTCCCAAGTTATCTTTTATCTGGTGACGTGATCGCGAGTTTGTATTCAACTGTATGCAATTTTTTTTCTTAGCTCTACAGCAAATGTATTTTTATAAATAAATATATGAATAGAAAGTGTTTTTTCCACAATAAGCACAACCTCCATTTTGTCAAGTGTCAGGCGGAGCCGATTCCACCGCTGTGCCGATAATAGAAGTCGCAGTGTATATTTTATGAATCGATGTAAGGCTCATATCAAAACATAGTTGCCCGGTGCACTCCAAATTCGGACAGAGCATATTCCATGACGTGTTCTATTGTATGACTGGATGATTTTTCTACATGTTATCCATAACTTAATAACGAATGATCAAACCTGTTTTTTTTTCTTCAGAAATCGAACCTTCTTCCACACATCTTGCCATTTGGGTAAATTTCCAAAATTCAACAAAGTATCGGAGCATGCGATAGTTTTATTAATACACTGAAAGTACATTTTTCATGTTTCACTTCAGCTGACTCTAGGTGCCAGATCCATCTAGACCGATTGGCCATGCAGGAACTGCTGTTTCAATAATAATAACATCATTGTTTATCAATCAATCTCAATGCAAAAAAACTCACACTTTACAAGACTACGTATTAATTGTCTGTGAAATCCCGATCTCTTGATGCCAATACTCACATCAGAAATAAATATTGAGAATCGACCTATTTTCCGGGCCCCGAGCTCGTGCAGGCCCATTTAAGGCAGTAGTCTGCTTTAGAAGCCGAAAAAAGCGTTTTTTCAGCAATTTTTTTGAAAGGGAAGGAAATGATTGCGTAAACGAAATTTTGAGACGATAGGGTATTATATTCAAGCTTTAAAAAACAATTTTTATTATTAAAAAATATTGAAATTTTTCAAAGTTGTAATGATTTTTCTGGGGCGCCTGGAGTCTGCACTTGTAAATCGGTGCCGGTGATGGAGGTCGTGCGATGCATCTGAAACAGTCGAACCAAATTTTCTTTTAGTTTTTATAAGTTCCTTTTCTATATGAACTAAAAAAATACCGAAGAAATGATGAAATTCCAAATTTTTTCGAAGTTTGAAAAAAAAATTCACTTTAAGTTGCAAAACAAGTAATTTAAATAGTACTTTTGTCCAACTTTTTTAGTTCAAATAGAAGATAATTTAATACTGAAGCTAGATCACTTTGATTTTTTTCGATCGGACATATATTGTTTTTGCTATCGCCGGCACCGTTTTCTAAAACTTGTGAAAATGAAAACTCGAGAAAACGGGCTTTAAAGTTTTCGGTCCAAAAAAATATAAGTTTTTGGATACTTACACTAATTAGATGTTAATCAGCTATCCCCGGGCCATACAATAATCCTTCCTCTTCTTCAAATCGATTTTTTGAAGCCTGTAAAGCAGACTACTGCCTTCAATACAATGTGACCCGAAATACCCATAACATGCCGACATACACGAGAGTGAAGCCACGAGCAAGAGCACGAGCGAAATTCCAGACTAATTTAATGAGCGACCAATTTAAGGCTGATCGAATTTGTATAACGCTATCAATAAATAAGCGGTGACGAAATCCCTCTAAATGTTCACTTCCCAAAACATACTCTTGAAAAGTGTCCTAAAATACCCGGTCTCAAAATACTCGCAGTGATAGATTTGGCATCATTTCTCGACCGAAGAAACGGTTGAGTAAATATTCAAATGTGATCGCCTCAATTCTATCAGTATCGACGAAAATGGAGGAAAAAAACACCACAACTGCTCCGAAATCCGCAGCAACCTATATTCATGTAGATCCAACGATGTGAAAGTTGACAGATACGAGACCGCAAAAATGAATATACTCAATTATTGATCGAATATTATCAAAGGAAAAACCCAAAAAACTGGAACATCAACGGCATGTATTTACGTATTTAAAATTCATACTTGGAGTAGAATATATTTCTGCGGTTCCGTACAAATGTGCGATAGCAATTATCGTCGTATTTGCATAATTTTCCCACCGGAATATTAACGCGTTTTTCGATGGTAACGCCCGCGCAATTATGGATAACCATTGAGGAGTCACAGGTTCCCGAATATACAAACATTTCTGATTTTAATGAAATCAAAGTTAAAAAAAACTTTCCCACCCAAAGCGTCTCTATTATTCCCCAAATTATTCGTGATTTCTTCGTAATTATACATTCCGTAATGTCTCATTGCGAGCGCCGCGCATAAACGAAGATAAAATCGTTTGTTTTTGTTTTGTTGCAAATCGAACTTTTTTCTACAGATTGGCGTTATCGTGATTTAAAAAAAAATGAAATCGTCTGGTCATACAAAAGTTTTATAATTATACTAAAATTTTTATTTTATTTTTCATTTCAGATCACCTTAGTTGCCAGAACCACCTAGACCGATTAGCCATGCAGCAACTGGGGCACTTTGTTTCATCAACAATAACTCCATTGATTATCAATATTTATCAATGAGTAAAAAACTCAAACTCGGCAAGCCTATGTAAAGGGTATAACAAAATTACCTGACATTTTGAATTCCCCTTTTTTTTTCCGGCGAACATTCAGTACTCATCTTTGACAACTGACATCAGGAAGTATTGAGGTTTAGTCATGGAAAATAACACGATTGAGCAACGCATAAAAATTGTGAATATTCACTACAAAAGTGGTGAACATTTTGCAGAGACGGTTTGAAAAGTCCTCGCGTCTTTTGGTCATCACAACGCTCCATCTCGCAACTCTGTGGTGAATTTAATCACAAATTTTCAGATTAGTGGTTCAATAGTGACTGCAACAAGCAGTGGCCGTCCTCGTACCGGTCGGTCGAATGAAAACATAGCCCTAGTAAGTGCGAGTGTTGATGAAAGTCCTTCCACCTCGATTCGCCTTCGCCAAAAGTGTATGCCAATGATCCACAGACCATTCCGGAGTTCAAGGGAGCAATTGGACGCACCATTAATTAAATTAATAAAAATATTATTGAAAATTTCGTCAAAAGAGCGAAGGTTTGCAAACAGGGACGAGGCGGTCATTTATCGGATATTGTGTTCCACACATAACCTCCATGTTTGTACTTTATATTGAAATTAAAATATTCGTACTTTTCAAATAAATAATACGTTTTATTGATAAATAAAAATGTTAGGTCATTTTGAGACACCTTTTATCAATTGCGTGTAAAATCCCGACCCCGTCATCCCAATGCTCTCTATGAAAAAAAATACTCATAGCCGACCTGTTTTTTGGACCCCAAGCTTATGGCAGACCTGTTAAGAAATTAACATCCAGAAGCGAGACAGCAGCAAGTGGAGCAAAAACTGTATGTATATTTTACAACCAGAATGTAATTAGTAAGAGTGAAGTGACGAAGTTGTAGGTGCGCGAAACGCGAAAAAAATCGATTCCACCGCAAAGGGGGCAAGAACAGAGTGACGCATCCGGCTGAAGACAAACTATGCGCATAATATGTAAGTTTGGACCATTAAGTTCGGGAGTATTTTCTCGCGGACTAGAAGGAAGAATACATATATATATATATATATATAAAGAAAAAGGTTCATTTGAAACCGTCATACGTATATATGTACTGTTGACTATCAGTGCAACGGGCTGTTTCAAGGACGGACCTTAATTCTTTAAACGAATCGTCGGAATTGAGGACGGCATGAGTTCCTTAAAATGAGCTCGATATAAAAATGCTTACATTTATCCAAAGGTGGTTTTAAAGAGGTCAGGATTCGCTTAATATTGACCATAAGAGTAATTTGCTACTATGAGAAAGGTCCTCAAAGTCGATCGTCTTCAATATCACTTTTCTCCATATATATATATATATATATATATATATATATATATATATATGAGGTATTCCAAGTGTTTTCGAACGACCTGAAAGCCTGACCTTCAATCTTTTTCAAAGTTGTTGATGTTTTTGTATCATATATTTTGAGTACGTGGAATTGTTTTCAGATTTTTATCGGCTCGCTGACTCGGCTAACTCGGGGATAAGATTTTACACGTGATAAAATTTCAAACGATCGTATTGTAGTGATCTTCTCGTCGTACGAAAAAATGTCCTCTACAAAAGAAGATGCGTTTTTCTATAAACTATTTTGAAAAAAAAAACATTTTCCACGTACCACAACATTAAAAAAAAAAGAAAAATCTTTCATTTTTTAATTTTTGAACCCCAATGACTAGGTTGATCCAGCTGAAATTAACACTGAATTTTCTTTTATTAGTGTCAAACAACATGTGTGAGTTTCATTCTGGGCTGGGCTTGCGTTCAGTTAATATCGTCGTCTTAAATTTAATGGGAAATTGTTTTTGTTGAATAACCCGGAAATTTACAATTTTTAGATACAAATGGTAATGACTAAACTTGTAGGAAATCGAGCGCTTTACAACTTTGGTCGTTACAGTTTTTTCTCTACTATCGATAGTTTTCGAATTAAATCTGAAAAAGCGGCTATTGCATTATCTCGTTTATTTTTTACTTTAGGGCATAAACAAACATGAATAAACTTATAGAGAATAAAATTTTGGACAATTTTTGTACCCACTTTTTTTCCCTAGAATCAATATTTAAGGTCGTACGCCAACGGAAAAAAAGAACGAGAAACCTGAAAATATTACTTCGCGAACCATTCGCTCTTTTCTATTATTGTTGGCATACAACCTTTAATATTGATTCTAGGGAAAAAAAGGTAAGAACAAAAATTGTCAAAAATTCCATTCTCTATAAGTTTGCTCACCTTCGTTTATGCCCTAAAGTTCAAAATAAACGAGATAATGCAATAGCCCCTTTTTTCAGGTTTAATTCGAAAAATATCGATAGTAGAGAAAAAACTGTAATGACCAAAGTTGTAAAGCACTCGATTTCCTACAAGTTTAGTATCTACCATTTTTACCTAAAAACAGTAAATTTCCGAGTTATTCAATAGAAACAATTTCCCATTAAATATAAGACGACGACATTAACTGAACGCAAGCCCAGCCCAGAATGAAACTTACACATGTTGTTTTACACTAATGAAAGAAAATTCAGTGTAAATTTCAGCTGGATCAACCTAGTCATTGGGGTTAAAAAAATAAAAAATGAAAGATTTTTCTTTTTTTAGTTTCGTAGTACTTAGAAAATTTTTAATTTTCTTTTTCAAAATAGTTCATCTTAAAAGGCATTTTTTTTTGTAGAGGACAATTTTCGTACAATGAGAAGATCACTACGATACAATCGTTTGAAATTTGACCACGTGTAAAATCTTATCTCCGAGTTAGCCGAGTTAGCGAACCGATAAAAATCTGAAAAAAATACCACGTACTCACAATATATGATACAAAAACATCACCAACTTTGAAAAAGATTGAAGAAGGTCAGGCTTTTAGGCCGTTCGAAAACACTTGGAATACCTCATGTATAAATATCGGGACCATCCTGAGCAGATTGTTTCACGAAGTATTCTTCGCCGGGAAGCCACCACACCGAAGTACCACGTGCCGGAATTTAGAATATACATACATGTATAGGCGTCCATATGTATACGGCCTCGTCGTAATTGTCTAATTACTCATTGCTAATCGAATGGAACGGTCACCGCTCCGCGCTTCAAAGTTTCCTTCCTGTCATAACTGGAAGCCACATACGAGTGTGGGTATATATAGTCATTATCTATATGTTCATATACGGTCGGTACAACCCTAAAACGACAATCACATTTGTCTGCGTCGCATATGTGATCTTTCCAAGTCCATCGCGTTCGCGCTGGTCGTGAGAGGAAACGTCGATTCCGAGTTATGTGCATTGACGGATCCATTGAGACGGAGGAAAATAAAACTTCACCTATATAGTCGCGCGTGTATGCGCAAAAACTGTGCCGTATACTTTGTCGCATTTGCATCTTTTTTTTGTGCATATCTGTCGAGAAGGAAAAAGGTCAGTGACAAAAAATAAATATTTCTGTGTAAGACTAAAAAAACTTATATTATTATTATTATTATTATTATTTAGAAATATTATTTTTTCTTCCTCATTATACAGTGCTTTGCGCTTTTTTTTATAGCCCACTCGCATGTTTACAAAGATGACGTTGTAAACGAGTTTGTATCGTTGAGTTTGAGATGAGATAAGATGAGTTTGAGATAAGATGAGTTTGTATCGTTGGAATGCAACGGAATTGAACTCTTTTTATAAGATCAATTTTTTTCAGCCGTATTCGGCTCTGAAAATCACTCGAACGATTTTAAGTTTTTTTATTACGCATTCAGGGCCTCAATTTGCGGAAAAGAGGCTTTCGATAATTATAAAAATGAAGAAAAAAAATTAATTCACAAAAAAAGTCACTGGATTCCAACGATATAATCTTCAACGTGATTTACAAAATTACTCTTCTATACTATATATACTTCTAAACAAAATTACTATTCTAAACTCTTCTATACTATGCCATTGGGTATTATGCCTAACGCCCAATGGCACAAAAATATTGAACTCCTAGATATTCTTGCTATTCAGAAATATTATTATAATTTAAAAAAGTCAGTACTATTATTATTCAAAAATAATATTATTATTTAGACATCTTGTTATTATGATTCGAAAATATTATTATTATTTAGAAAGATTATTATTGTTATGCTCATAATACAAATCACAATACAATTGCAAATATTCAAATGTAATTCGTAATCATAATTCGTGACTGTCCAAAAAAAAAAAAAAATTGCACCGGAATCAGGTGACCGATTTTTTTTGTTTCCACTGATCAAAATAGTCCCCAACATATTGAGAAGTAAGTTTTGAATCTTCGTCCTGGATTCTTCTTTTCTTCCAATTCCATTTTCCTCTAAATCCTCGTCTCGAAAAATAAAAAGAAATAAGAACGTTTCTTTGTTTCGCCAATTTCTGAAAATCCACTTTTATTTCTTTCTCACCGAGGAGTTTTCGAAAGGATGGCCTCGTTAACGCACACAAGCCGGAAGTACAAGCCATCTGACGTTCGACGTTATACACGTTGCTGTATAACAATGTCAGAGGGCTCGGGAATGAGACGCGAATGGCGAGAACATTTGGCGAATGTAATTCCGACAGCCGACAATCCAGCAGCGAGCTAACTTCTTAATTAGAGTCTACGTTTTGCCCGGTATTCAGGTACGACATATATGTGTGTGTGTGTGTGTGTGTGTGTGTGTGTGTGTGTGTGTGTGTGTGTGTGTGTGTGTGTGTGTGTGTGTGTGTGTGTGTGTGTGTGTGTGCGCGCGCGCGCGTGTGTGTGTGTGTGTATTATGGGCATATTCGTATGTATAATAGTTCGCGGTCCAGACAAAATCTCTCGATTCGACGTTTCCGTCTCGTTCTCGATGGCTGGCAAAAGTTTCAATTTCACCCTCGCCACAACTCTAAAAAGCCTCCGCGCCCCATATCCTCCCTCCAACAACCCGCGACCCTTGCGTTCATTCTTCTTCTCATCGTCTGAATTTTCCTCAATTTTCCTTTTGCCCACTCTTCAGCCTTATCGAGCACACGTCGAGAGCGAGCACACATAGTCCAAGCGAGCAGCTTTTTCACTGATGAGTCTCCCGTATTCACAAAACGCGTACCCGATATCAATTTCGAAGCTGAGTACCAGCCTCGGCAACCGGGCCTATCGCCATTCTGCTCGCTCTTCCCTGTGAAGTCGAAGGCAGACATGAATCCCCCAACTGAATATGTATATAACATCAACGGCGCGGCTGCGTTTCCGTCTGTTTCGGAAGGTCCTAATTACGCGATCGGTTCGGATACGGGTATTTCAATAACGATCCCCAGTGATGGTTGCCGACGGTTTCAGCAGCCCGTCATACACGGCAGCCCTATTTAGGATTGTTCTCCGCCGTTCTTTCCTCGCAGAATTTATTTCGCAGAGACCCAGTTGGATTTCCCTATTTGGCCCTACTTCCTGATAGGGATCTAATGGGTCATGATAGATTTCACCGATGCAACGTTTAGTCACCAATGCAATCATCATTGCATGGGTGACCAAAAGGTCACGCTCGTACAGTGCATTCTGATCGGGACTCTCCATTGGTATCCAATGTACGAATGCGCATCCGAATCGTCAAGGATTGCAATATTATCGAACAGAATCCGATACGATTCTTAGTGGATTCCATCGAATTTTGAACGTTCAATTTTCTACACAAAATATATTGCAATCCCCCGAAAAAACTCCAAGAGAACTATCCGAAAAAAAATGCGGTGCGCTTCTGGGCCGGGATTCGAACCCGGGACCTTTCGATTGCCGGTCAACTGGCCTGACCACTGAGCAACGCCAGCCCGCTTACCTCACCTTTCTTGGATAGTCTCGATATTCGTAACGCAACCTGACAATATAGATATAGAAAATGAGTGGATTTTAACAAAGTATAAATCTTATCTTAAAAAAGTATAAATCACTTTTGAAAAGTATATCTTAAAAATCATCACTGAAAATCCACTTTAGTTATCGTTTGTTATACTTATTTTACTACACCCTGACGTAATATCACCAAATACGTTCACGAAGCGTGCAGATTATGTTTTAACACGCCGAGTTTTTTCCCGTGACTTTTCACATATTTTCGATTCCAACGTGGTAAGCATTCTCAAACGGCGTTCATCGGGAAACAGTGCAGAAACCAAATGGATCCCAATGAGAACTCCCTGTGTGCGGTGTTCCTAAAAAATCCCTATAGAGATCTGGGTGCATCTTGAGACTCCCCAACAAACTTGTGGAAGGGATCATGAAAGGATATTTTTTTTTGGCGGTCCAACATATTCCGGTTGGGAATTTCAAATAAAAAGTTCTCAAACAACGTGAATCGGGAAATGGCGCGGAATCCACTTTCAATGTGGACTCCCCTACGTGCCTATCAACTCTCTATAGGGATGTGGTAGGATCTGGGGCCTCCCCAACAATTTTCTGCACGGTTTGTTGACCATTGAGAAATCAGCACTTTGGAAGCGGCGAAACGCCTCTTTGCACGTTGCACTCGATGAAGAATGTTCGGAATAGACTTCCTCTACCAAACGAGACGTTATCGTGACCGATTTCTTTGCCCGGAAATGATGGAGCATAACGTCCTGCAAATGTAACTTATTTGGAAATACACTTGCCATTGTAAAGACGATTCAAGTGGATGATGCGAACGTGTCGCACAAATGTTACCTGCGGTGTTTTAGCGGGACTCTATGTACCCATAATCATGTGGATTGCCAATTGATGCGACAAAATAGTCTACCCGACGCCATCTATCGTCAGCGGGCGTTTTCATATGCAGCCACCTAATATACAGGGTGGGGCAGGATGCAGACCCTAATTTGAAGGGTGAATTGAAAAAAAAAACGCTTTAAGATACATAAAAAAGGTTTTTATTGCTCAAAAGTACTCATTATACCGTTTTTTAAATGATGTTTTGTAAATGATATGGTCTAAGTGGCGGCCTTGGCGAGAAATACACATATTGAGCCTTTCAAAGAAGTTTTCGGCCTCTCTTCCCAGCATATCTTGCGGAATTCCAACGATGACGTCCTCAATCGCCTCCTTCAGAGCTTCAAGGGTTCGAGGTCGAAGTTTGTATACCTCAGCTTTGACGTATCCCCACAGAAAAAAGTCACACGGGGTCAAATAGGGGAAGCGAGGGGGCCATAGAACATTCCCCCGCAAAGAGATGAGGAGACCGGGAAAGAGCTCTTGCAAAATTTCGCGTGGACGACGAGCAGTATGGGCCGTGGCTTCATCTTGTTGAAACCAGAAGGCTTCTGTATCGTGTTCCTTGCAGGGAACTCCTTGAGCACTGTCATTAAGATTTAACCCGAACGGGATCCGAAAAGCCCCCTGCATAGCCGCAACGCTTTCCCCGTTTTTAAAGAACGTCTCCACAACACTACTGAGAACGGTATTGTTTCCCCGACCTAACGGCACCTGCCCCGCTCCTCTACTTGGTCTGGAGGCCCATCAGTGATTTTTTGAAACTACGGACTGCATTCTGACCGACACTCGAAAGGTCCCGGGTTAGATTCCCGGCCCAGGAGCGCACCGCATTTTTACCGATAGTACTCTTGGAGTTTTTTCCCCCGGGGTTACAAATGGCGCTGAACAGCGGTCGTGGCCTCAGAACAATCACGGAAAATTTCGAATTATCGTGAGTGCCGTGGAAAAGAACTCCCTCCCTGAGATTGAGAGTCTTGATGAGCTGGCCCCCCTCTCTTTCCCTCAGGCCAGAACGACCTGTAGTACCCCTTCTCCCTTCCATTCCTCAGACCATCCTCGCATCTGTAGTACCCGTTGACCATATTGACTTTAATTAGAGAAAAAAATTCGAGTCGACCCTCCGGAATCGGATCGACTCACGCAGGGGGGGAGTTGTAACGTTGCGTTACAAATATCGAGACTATACGAAAAAGGTGCGGTGAGCAGGCTGGCGTGGCTCAGTGGTCAGAGCAGTCGACCGGCAATCGAAAGGTCCCGGGTGCAAATCCCGGTGCAGAAGCGCACTGCACTTCTTTCGGATAGTTCTCTTGGAGTTTTTTCATGGAGGTTACTGTATTTAAAGGTATAACATTGTAGAATCGTGGATACGGGCACTCGTTGTTTATTTTGTCTTGAGTGAATCGGATTAATTGACGAAGCACACGATGCTAAATAAATGCGTTTGACATTTTAGAATCTAGCATGTTCGCCAATACGATCGCGCGTCTCGTATATATGTAGTTCATTAATACCGTCAATCTCATAGCGTACATAATGGGAAGCAAGTATAGCCGTCCAATGTTCCCAGCCCGATTATATGACGACGTTATCCGCGGGGGCCGAATGTAATCCCCGTATGATACTGGACGCACATTTGACTATCATATTTGACGCGCGCGGTTGTAATTACATTTGTGCGAACGTCGGAATGTCGACGAAATGTCGACACACTGGTTCAACGTAATGTACGATTTTGCATGTATAAATATATATATATATATATATATATATATATATATATATATATATATATATATATATATATATATATATATATATATTTAAAGATCTACGCACGGGTACGTTTGTCGGTACGGGGTGGGTCACTTTACTCGCATTGTTGCGTCAATTATAGGTGTATACATAATTCGGACGAATATTTCGTGCAATGTCCATGACGAATCTACGGATTCATGGACAAAATACCACAGTCCCGGTGAATAATGTTGCGGTACAAGGATTCTCTCATATATGATGAGTACCATAAAGTACAGTGCGGAATTCATATGTATATATATATATAATATCCTGAAAAATCTCTCTCCCAAGGATTTTCTATTTACAATAGAATACCATATCTTCGACAGGTCTCGTTACCCGTTTGAGAGTAACGATATATAATCGAAAAAAGATAAATATTACAATTGCAGATTTATTGAATTAAAATATTTCAACCAATAGTCCATTCGATTCGGTTAATCTGTTCTCGTGGGTGTATATCAGCGACATGCGAGAATATTCTTCGTCGTTCACTTCTCGTTTTTTTCCCCCTCGTAGACGGAATTCAATTTGAATACGAAATAATACTCCAGAAACGAAAGCAAGACAGGGAGAGTGAGTTTGTGTGCATGCCCGTCGTATGAATAATAAATGTATGTCCAATGGGACCCGATAGTCCGACGACGAATTCGACCATTCGCGTTTTATGACGTTTCCCTCTTTTTACCCCCCCCCCCCCCCCCAACTCCCCAGTGTCCCATTCCCTCCCTTCAAAAGTAGCCGGCGCCATTTTTCATTTTCAAAAATCGACACGTGCAATACCTACGCATGTATGTTTACAGCGAGGGTTTCCGTGTTCGGGTACGAATTTTTGTCCGAAACGACCTGTCTTATAGCCACCAGCCATACCGGAAGAAATATATCGATAAGCCGATTTCTCGTCATCGACGTCGTCAAGGAAGCGAACGTTGCTCGAGAATATCCCAAACCGCATCCCCCGGCTCACTCTTCGCCTGTTTTCTCCTAGTGCACTCGTGTCCGCGATGTCCAAAAGTATCGGGAGTTTTCGTGAAAAACTCGAGGCTGTCGCGTCCTTATCGCCAGCTAGACCGGTGTATGAGGTACTACCCCAAACCATCAAGCTTATAGACGAGATTCGGTCCAGCGAATATATACCTGTACATGAATAGTACGACGATACGTACTTGGATACGCGGATACAGATATACAAAACGACGTATGCAGCTCAAGTTTTCGATGAGAGAAAACGGATGGTGAATTTCTGCAAACACGCATCGTTTCCTGTGCACGTGTACAGGGTGGCTCGAAAAATACGTTGTTGAAGTTTGCATCGTAGAAATGGAACGAATGTTTTTTCCCCCCTTTTCCATTTTAATTTTTATTCGTGACGTTGAAGTTTGATGATGTTGAAGTTTGCATCGTTGGAGGGCAATGGAAATTCTTTTTTGTCGTTTTATTTCTTTATTTTGATTATTTTCTAAACTCTTTTTTGCAGTTTTAGCTTATGGATTCCGAGTGAGGATCTTCAAAAATGTTACAGTAATTTTAGTAGGTTAAATGTGCCAAATAAAAGTTGGGCAATACGAAAAAAAATATTTTCGTTGCATCCCAACAATGCAAACTTCACTACCATAAAGTTTGCCTCGTTGGAATGCCACGGAAATGATTCTTTTTTCGATTTCGCGAATTTCCTTTGGCAGATACGTAAGTCGCGCAAACCTTTTTCATGATTCGCATTTAGCGATCTACAAAAAATCTGCAAAATATGATTTTGAATAATGATAAATGTAGGAAATTAAAAGCATGTACAAGGTCAACATAACCGCACAAATTTTCCAACTCAATTTCTTCATAGATGGTTAATTTTTTTAGGAAAAACAAAGCTTTAGGCTCTGTAGAATTTCCTGACGCCGAGCTTGATGATTTCCTTTCATAAATATTATTCATCTCTGAGGAATCTCTGTTCGAAAATTGCAGCTATCTCTCTCGCACTCATATGTCACGTGGTAGATCTTCTACTTCGCCTTAAAAAGAATTTGCGTTGCGTTCCAACGACGCAAACTTCAACCCCACTGTCATCCAAAATCATTCTCGATAGATTTAGGTTATAGGTCTGTAATGAGAATCTTTAAAAAAAACTTTCGCCGTACCTTGATTCGCCAAAGAAAATGGGCAATTGAAAAGAAATTATTTTCGTTGCGTTCCGACAATGCAAACTTCAGCATCATCAATAAGTGATGTACAAAAGGAAAATGTAGACGCCTCGTATCAAATGATATTGAAGTTTGCATCGTCGGAATGCAATGCATTTTTCATTAATTTCCAATTCCAAATTTTTCATTGCCAAACCAAAGCTGCGGCAAACTTTCTTTAAGGTCCTCATTAAAAGGCTAGAACCTAAATCCATTGAGAAACAATCTTGGATGACAATAGGAATGGAGAAAAAGGAGATAAAAAAGAATTTCCTCTGAATCCCAACGATGCAAACTTCAACAGCATCGTATGAATAATACCTACCCTAATCACCCCCAAGTATGTGTTCAACGATCTTTTGCAGTTTTTCAGAAAAAAAAAGATTTATTAATTTTTTTCTGTACTTTTGCTGTAGCATAGGTTTTTTTTCCTTTTTGTATATATAATTTTCTCTTAGAAGTTTATAAAAGCAATTGGGGGTCATTTGGCCTAGTATAATAATTTTTTTATCATCTGAACTTCAGCAATTGGTCCTGTCAAACCGTCTTTTTTAACTTTTCATCGGAATCTAAGGCATTTACGTTACTGTTCAGTTGGTCATTTGTTTATTACTCAACAATGCTCTTCACAACGATAACGCAAGTGAAAAAAAATTGCGAGTAAAGTACGTACAAAAAAGAGAAAATTTAAAAAATGCTTTTTCTCGAGAGCTGA
Organism: Ophion ellenae; assembly: GCA_963210295.1. NCBI lineage: Eukaryota > Metazoa > Arthropoda > Insecta > Hymenoptera > Ichneumonidae > Ophion > Ophion ellenae. The sequence goes on from OY723385.1 coordinate 64,067,690, forward strand.
AAACGATCATAGAACGTACGAGAACGTCGGTCCTCGTATCAGCTTGTTGCCCTCATATTTAACATGTGTAAGCCCCAATGACCTCAAAGTAATTATATATATATATATATATAAAAGAGAGATCGAAAAAGAGAAGGCAGTGAAATGAGAGATAACAGAGTTCGAAGCTGCGCATCCCGTCTATAAAAGTTTCGACTGAGGCGGAGTGAAAATATAAAGACAGCATCATCAGGGCGATTGTCAGAGAGGAAAAGCACCGGGCGAACTTCCCGTCCATGTGATGCTTTTCTCCGTGAATCGCGCAAACTAATAAAACTTTTTTATCCTGCATATCTCTCCCTCTCTCTCTCTCTCTGTCTCTCTCTGTCTCTCTCTCTCTCTCTCTCTCTCTCTCTCTCTCTATCTCTCTGTTATCCCGCAAGCCAAGTTACCAAACCACGTACAGTTATACACGACGAATGTTTTGTTCGCGGCACATCCATAGTGGAACTCGGGTCCACCGCACACTGCGTCGCATCTCCCCGTGTTTTGTCGTCGCACGAACAATCGGTGCTGTCACAAATCGAGTCTCACGAGAGGAAAAAACGAAGCGAGAAGAAAAAACCAGAAAAATAAAGAAAAGCCTACTTGCGAATAAAGAAAAATAGATAAGAAAACTGGCAAAAGTCGAGAGTCCATATTGTGAAACGTTTGCCGTGTGTTGCGTTGCTGTGAGAAAGCCAAATGTGTATCCATACGACGATCGTCGACCCACAAGATGGCCTCAAGGTACCATCGCGCAGTTCAGACTGCATATGCCGTATACGAGACCACCGAAATGTATACCACGTACAACCGGTGGCTTCCTATTGGAATTGTTGTTTCTGTTGTGGCCAAAGATAACATCGTAAGTACATACACAGACCCAGGAGAGATCGTATGCGAGGGGTATCAGGTAACAGGAAGTTAAATCCTAAACGATGTATACGGGGGCAGTAGACTTGCCGGAAGCAGGTTGCTCGTGGCTCTAAAATTTATACATATATACATATATGTGATACCTCGGGACCAATGCGTCTTAGGAAAAAAATGTTTCGAACAAAAGTTTCACAGTTGCAAGGATAAAAAATAACCGCGGTGAATATTTCTTATTCGATGGTAATTTTGAAGGCTATTTCAAGGTCAACTACCGTTTTCAAATGCAAAACAATATTTTGTATTTCGGAATCGTTTTCTGCTAAACAAAATGGGTAACTTTAGTCTAAAACTATTTTCTGTTCGACTCAAATTTTTTGAGATATTAAAATATTCAACAATTTGAAAAAAATATATATATATTTCGTATTAATTTATTGAGTATCTATACAGTTTAATATTCAAAATATCTTTAAAAATTGAATTTGAACGGAAAAAAGCTTCAGACAAAAGTTTCCTGTTTTTATAAACAAAAAATGATTCTGTAATAAAATGATTTTGGTTCCCGGTAAATATTTACAAGTGGGGCTGCAACTAGAAAAAGGGTTGAGAATATCCCTTATTTCATAACTCAAACAAACCCAAACAAACGTATTTCAAAAATCGAATATTTTCCGGAAATATATTTCTTTCTCAATAAAATACCCCTCCTTCATCATAAAAAGCATATTTTCATCCTGCAGAATAGCCCCGAACACGTGAATAAATTTGTGGAGCCGATTAGGGCTAAAGCCCCACTTGTAAATATTTACCTGGTTCCCTTTGTAAAACCTAAGTTGACCTTGAAATAAGGTTGAAAATTGCCACGGAATTTTAAAAAAGGCAACACCATCAGTTTCGTCCCGGAATACTCTGAGACTTTTGTTCGAAAGATTTTTGCCTGAAATGCATATCTACCGGGATATTTCGTTGTGCGAACTTCAATGCTATACCCTGTATACTTGGGAAAGGATGATTTTGAATACATTCGATGTTTGTCCTCATAGAAGTCTATCGTACCCATACTCAACATTATGCAGCCCGCAATGTCTTCAGAATCACTTTTGGCTAAAAGTATGCACACAAAGGTGATTTCAAGGACCGTCTTTTCCCCAAAAGCAACCCTACGAAACCAGCAACTTTAGGGACCAATCTCAAAACAGCCAGACGTGCTGACAGTCAACACTACGTAGATACACAGAGTTCAAAATGTCCCTTCCCCATTCTAAATAGCCCAAAAACGGACTCGACGCAGAAGTTCAGACGGGCAGATTCACGCCCTTCTGTTACCAACAGCCGGGCCGATGTGCACATATGGGTGTCTTGCACTTGGTCGGTATGGTGATAACAAAGGGAACATAGCATGAGTTTGGTGTGCAGGAAGTGCAACGGTATTGGGCAGCACCTACGTTAGCAAAGTGTTTGCCAACGAGCCGGAAATACCGGTATACGAGGTACTGGTACGCTGTGGGAGGAGCCACTATCGCCCATCTGTAGACGGCGAGAAAACCGAGCGCGCAACGTGGAAAGGAGGAGTACTTCGAGGGAAGCTTGATATTGCCGCATCGTAGAACACACACTGGAATCTTGTAAAGGGAGCGTATGGACCCTCACAATTTACAATCCGAATCCCTATTCGGACCCCCGATCGGCTTGCTAGGCGCCGTCCTTTCCATGCTTTCTGCGAAAAGCTCAAAAGTCCGCGACAATCGAGGAAGAAGAGAATATTTGGGAATATTCTCTTTCACCCATGCATATTGAAGGCTAGTGAGTCTTTTATGATCTTGAAGTTAGGAAGGGCAACGAAAGTCCATTTTTTTCATTATTAGGCGTTGAAGTATGAACCTAGGCATTTTCAAAAGATGGTCTATCTCGTACTGGTGGCATTATATGGAGGTTGGTAATACTTGTATTCGAAAGATCTGTACGCAGCTGTGGAACGTAGCTGATGCTATTTGACCGAAGTGTAATCAGTTATTATACTTATCGTATTGACAGTGTCTACTTTTATACTGAATAAACGGAATTTGCGTGTCTTTTTCCTACGGAAAACTGCAGCTGAAAGCCGTCGTTTTCTGGTGGATGCTTACAAAGAACATGCTCCATCGATAAGCATGTGTGATAAGTGGTTGCGGAGATTTGGAAAGCATGATTTCGGTTTGGATGATAAAGTGCGTGGATAGCCACCGAAAAAGCCCGAAGACGCACAATTAAAAGCATTACTGGCTGAAGATGCGTGTTAAACGTAAAAAAAATTGACAGCAGCATTCAACGTTGCCCAACAATGGATCTATTTACGCCTGAATGGCATGGCAATGGTGCATTAGCAAGAACATTGGGTACCACAAAATTTTACAGCATGACAACAGCAAACCACGTGTTCATGGGTCCATCAAGAATTACCCAAGAGTGAACTGGGAGATCCTACCTCACCAGTCATTATTCGTTCCGATCTAGGGCTCTCTCATTACTATTCGTTCCGATCTAGGGCATCAGCCCTTTTTGTAGAGCAGTTCGGTTCTTATGCAGAAATCAAATATTTTCTTCATGACTGGATCGCTTGAAAACTACGAAGCCAAATTTTGTAGATTGTAGCTTCCAATAAAGCAGTTTATGCATAAACGGAGAATAATTTATTCTTTTTTAAATCAATGCGTTATTTTTTCAATACACCTGTAAAGTCATGGCTTGCTCACCCAATATTTTTCCTATTAGGGGCGTCCATTAATTACGTGAGGCGTTTAGGGGGGGAGGGGGTCGAGCGAAATCTCACCCAATCTCACGTGGGGGAGAGGGGGGCTTCGGGAAATATCACGTAATTTTACATTTATTTACATTACATTTACATTTACATTTACTACTTTACATTTACAACATTACATTTACTACTTTACATGCTGGAGTATATGGTACTACATCCGGAGTTACTTCTACAATTTATTTTCCGTGAACGTATGCATTTTGAAAAATCTCACGTGAGGTTAGGGGGGGGGGAGGGGGCCGAGCAAAATCTCACGACATCTCACCAAGGGGAGAGGGGGGGGGTCGAAAAATCGCCAAAATCACCTCACGTAATTAATGGATATCCCCTTATCTACAAGAGGTTTTGCAGATTTAGATTGTCTAGTTCTGAAAATATCCGGAAAAATATTTCAGTGATTCTCTCAGCCTAGAACGGCCAAAAAAATTAGGATGATACCAAGACAGTGATGGACACGCGATGGCCATGGTGTTCCGATGATGACCACAACTGAAACTCCGTGAAAACATAACTGCCCTTATAAGCACGGGTTTTCTACAGTTTTCCTGTGCCTTCGTGTAGACGCGTCACACAGTGATGCAATGGGACAACAAAATGGCGGTTGGTGGCACAACAGAATGGCGCCCACGGGGGTCCTACGAAATAGCGGTTGGTGGCGCAACAAAATAGCGCCCACAGGGTTCTACAAAATGGCGGTTGGTGGCGCAACAAAATGGTGCCCACGGGGCCATACGAAATGGCAGTTCATCGCCTTACAAAATAGTGCCTACGGGGCTTTCGAAGGAAGATCGCGAGTGATTTCAGTCCCGGCTTATTTTTCCAGTCACGGCAGCCCGCAATGCAACGTTTTCTCTGCGGAATTGCGTTTCCTTTGACAAATCATAACGAGTTCATCGATATTCGAAGGAAGTCACCGCGAGTCTACTACAATTTCAGTGCCAAAAAAAAGAGAGGCTTGGCACTGAACCGTGTGCCATTGGGGCGGTTCGTTAATTCCGAAAATACCGAGGAGTTCGAACACTGCGCGAGCAGGCAATTTGTACGGTAAATGGGCCAAAATTTCGTGTCTCGCAGTAGAAGAAAAAAAAAGAGAGAAATAAAAGACGAAAATAAAATAACAAAGAAAAAACAAGATCGATGTCTGGAGACGAGAAGAACGGTGGGAAGGCGGTAAGTGAGAGACAGTGGACTCGTGAGGACGTGGGCAAACAATATTCGGGATTTACGGAGAGAGACGCTTCGGTGCATGCATTTTCCACAAGAGGAGAGAGAAAGAGAGAGAGGAGGGACTGAACCATACGAGAAAATTTTCGCTCCGAGGGGAAAAAGGTTGAGCTGAGGAAAGCTCCGCTCTCTCGCACGATATATTATATACATATACAATCTGTATGTAGTGGAACTCCACCCGATAAAGTCGAAAAGACGAAAAGAATACGCTTCTCTCTCTCTCTCTCTCTCTCTCTCTCTCTCTCTCTCTCTTTCTTCCTCCCTCTTCGAAAAGTGTGACGACGCAGGATGAAAAACTCGTTGGCCAAAACTCTCTATACACATAGGAAAGCCCGTGTATATACTCCGATAGAGAGTAAACCGACGACGAGGAGGAGGACGACGACGACGACGGCGCCCGACGGTCTGGCCAATATTTTACTATCCGCCAAGGCGAATCGAGCTTTTCTCTTTGTCGTTTTCTATCCTCTCTCCCCCCTAGCTTTTCCACCATCCCCCTTCGCCTCTCTCTCTCTCTCTCTCTCTCTCTCTCTCTCTCTCTCTGTCTGTCTCTCGCTTTTACGCTGTTGCAAACACTTCTTAGCGGGCCAAAAACCCAATGGGGACGAAACGTCAGATGAGGGAGCAGGCAAAAGTGTCTATCGTCTATATATGTATAGACGATAGAAAAATCGCGGGAAGAGCGAGCAGCAGCAAAGCGATGAAACGTACGCCGAGTTTAGGAATGGCCGTTATAGACCGAACGAAAAGAAAGTCATATAGAAGCGCATGGACGAGATAAGTGAAGAGAAAAGAAGAGAAAATATACAGTAGAGAAAGTCAAAGGCAGATGAGTGGGAGTATTTTCAATCCAATCGTGAAAAAAGCCAACGAAACCACGTTGGCCCGAATGCCATGGGTCTGAATTGTGCATCGTTTTTCTTTCTTTTTATTTTTCGATCTTTCAATTTTCTATAATTTCTTGCACCTTTGAGCGCTAGTTTTTAAAAAAATATGGTAAAACTATTTTTTTACGTTTTCGACCACCGGGACCACCCTTATCGAGGGCCGAATGAAGAAGAAATATCCTATGTCCCGCGGGTTGGAGATAATCATTTTTTTTACCGGTGCTGCTTATACAGTGGTCCGAAATGAGACGCCAAAAAAAATTCCAACGATTTGGATTCTCCGGAACCCACCCTTATCCGGAGGTGATAGTTGAAAAAAATCCTATCTCCCGCGAGTTGAAGATGATTATTTTTTTTATTGGCGTCTTTTGAACCGTGTCCCAAAGGAACCTCCCAAAAAATTACTATGTGATTTTAATTCTCCGGAACCCACCCTTATTTGGGGGGAGGGGTGAAAGTTAAAAAAATCCTATTTTCCGCGAGTTGGCAATAATATTCTGGCCAATATTCTGGCAATATGATATGGCTGGGCAATATAATCACCATCGTTACTGATCACCTATTCCGCTAGAAAGAGGTCATTAGTAACTATGGTAATTATATTGTTCGGTGAATATTCATGAGTCTATTGAAATTGTATAATTTGATTTTAGTTAAAAAACCATGGTACAGTCGAACCTCGATATAACGAATCTTGAGGGAAGTTCGTTATATCGAGTTTTCATTATTTTGAGGTTTCGTTATACCGAAGTAATATTCCTTAAAATGTTATTCGAAAAAAATATCTTAGTACTATAAATATGGGGATATTTGTTTAAGAAAGGTTTAAATTAGAGCATTTTTACAAGCAATTAGCAAGTAGAGCATAATGCATATGATTATGTCGTTGTATCAAGGTTTCGGGTGTCCATCGGAAGGAGATGGACAATTCTTCATTACATCAAGGTTCGACTGTATTGAAGTTTGTATCGTTGGAAGGCAAGGAAAATAATTTTGTCGTAAATGCCAATTGTTCTTTGCATATCACAGCCACGTCAAACTTTTTTGAATTATATATGCTGGAGATCTCCAGCCTTTATATACAAAAAAAATATTTTGGATAACAATCAAAGTTGAGGAAAAAAGATGAAAAAAATTTGTTTGCATTCGAACGATGCAAACTCATGCGAACGTATGCAACATCGACAAACGCACAGAAGTTTTTAGTAGACCTCATTCGTATAATGGTATTGAAGTTTACATCGTTGGAACGCAACAAATGTTTTTTTTTTTGCACATTTAGGCAACAGATATGCCTGAAATAATTTTGAAGATTATTATTCAGGATCCATATACCTACAACTGTAGAAGAAGAGTTTAGATAGTAATAAAAATAAAGAAATGAAGTACTAAAAGAGTTGTAGAAAATTTTTTAGATAGCAATAAAAAATAAATAAATGAAAAAAAGGAATTTCCATTGCGTTCCAACGGGGCAAACCTCAACACCAAATTATATAGGTGAGTCGTCGACGATTCTATAGGTGATGCGCCGACCGGTGCACGGCTGAGCGGTCACCCCTCCAAGTATTGGCCATGCACAATGTTGCTTAAGGGGTTACCCCCACTTGCGATTCTGAAAAAATTGATTTTTTTATTGCATTTTTTTTATGTATAAGTATCTGAGAATATGCCCTGAAAATTTCAAGTCGATCCGAACAAAATTGACTGAGATATGAGCGTTGAAAGAGAAGAATCCGCATTGAAAGAGCGTTGAAAGAGAAACTTTAAACGCGTTTTTCTCAAAATGGCATTTCTGAAGTCGGTGACCAAGATTACTCGAACACTAATGAACCGATCTTCTTGAAATTTTGCAGGCTTATTTAATACATAAAAATGTAGTCTTTAATCGTTCGATTTTTTTTTTCGAAAAAAAAACGGCCGTTTTATAGCCAAAAAACGGCCTTTTTTTCGTTAAAATCGAACCATTAACTTTGACTGTCCGCCATGTGAAAAATGAATATTTTTTAAAATCCTTCGATTAAAGACTAGTTCATACTTATATTTGACTAAATCTATCCGCATTTTTTTTTCAGATAATCCACTTCGCCCCAATGTTGGTCACCGCAAACCGTGTATATAAAAACATTATTTCATTGACGGCCATTTGCCACTAAACAATGTAATATTTTTCAATAAAAAAATTACTGAAAGTTCTTCAAGATGTGTTCTTTAAGATGGTATATTGATCCATTAAAAAAGTTTTGTAGTTTTCTTAAAAAAAATTCATGCAAAAGGCCTTTTTTTGCGCTACAAGTGGGGGTAACGCCTTAATGCCTGAGGCCACTCTAGAGGCCGAAAAAATAGGCTTTTTGGGGATTTTTTTTTCTTCAGAAAAGCTACAAGTAAATCGAGATTACAAAAAAGGGTGTTTATCATACATATCAGTGACTGTATACAATAATTTTTAGGCAAATTTTTGGAAAGTGAAGAATTTGCCTAAAAAATCGTCAGATAATTGTTAATAACAAATGAACTATGCAATATAAAAATAAAATCCTACGTACTTCCATAGACAATGTATTTTTCAAGATATATTCAACATTTCAAGTGAATCGGTTGAAAATTGTCTGAGTTATGTTTCCGGCCAATTTAAAAAATGCAGTTTTGAGATAAACGCTGCACAGCCGTCATTTTGAAATTGATCGCTTCAAAAAAATGATTGTATACAGTCACTGATAGGTATGATAAACACCCTTTTTTATAATCTCCATTTATTTTGTAGTTTTTCTGAAAAAGATCCCCAAAAAGCCTATTTTTTTGGCCTCTAGGGTGGCCTAACCCCGTAACTCAAAAGACTGCCGGAGCCGAACCCTGACCCCCCATCCACCGGTGTCGGTTTATTTAATATTTATATATAATTTGTATACGGATTTCGGCCTAGGTATTTTTATTCTTGATTTAAATAAATATATAATTATAATTTCTCTAATAATTAATGTACTATACGTATAATTGATTATGATTATGTATCATTTCTAAATACAAGCCAGCTTACGTATTTATATCGCGAGTATGTGCTATACATATCGCGTAATAATGTAATGCCCGAATGGCAAGGCCACGCGATCCATTTTTATATGCGGCCGTTGGAATCCTTGAAATAAAAGTCACGCTCGTATTCCCACGCGGCCATGCCGATACACAAAGTCACACACGCGGTTCAATAATTGAACATCGCGTGACCGTCCAGCCCGGAGTGCATACGATCGAACAAATCCGTTTATAACTATCGATCGGTATCCAAAAAGGCGTGAAACCCGGCCAGATTTTCCGAATTAGTATTTATCATACACAATTCGAGGCAACTCGGGGGTTCCTACATATTATTATCGAAATTGGTATACGTAGTATATAATAATAATAATTCGCTAACGTGGTATAATAATAATATCAATAACAATTCAAGATCAAGTGAATGTCTCGCTGAAAGCACCTGCCTCTAATTAAATCAATGAAATTTGATTAATTATATTGTAATTATGTAGTTGAAGTTTGCATCGTTCGAATGCAACGAACATTTTTTTTTAATTCTTTTATTTTTTTTCATTATTATATGATTGTACAAAACTGCTTTTTGTAAATTTAGATTGCCGATTTCTAATAGAAATCTTGTCAAACGTTTCAGTGTTTTCCGTGCTCTAAATCTGACAAAAAACAAGGGCTATTCAATTAAAAGGCAAGTTTTGCAAATTTTGATTGCCGATTTCTAATAACAATCCCGCAAAATGTTTCAATGTTTTTCGTACTCTAAATTTGGCAAAAAAATACGAGCTATGCGATGTAAATTCGCTTTTTATAAATTTAGATTACCGATTTTTAATGAGTATCCTGCGAAACGTTTTAGCGTGTTTCGTATTCAAAATCAGGCCAGAAAAACATGCGCTATTCGATGAAAGCTCGCTTTCTGCAAATTTAAATTACCGATTTCTGATAAGAATCTTGTAAAACGTTCCAGTGTTTTGCGTACTCTGGATCTGGCAAAAAATACGGGCTGTTCGATGAAAATGCGCTTTTTACTAATTTGGATTACCGATTTCTAATAAGTATCATGTAAAACGTTTCAGTGTTTTTCGTATTCAAAATCTGGCACAAAAAACATGCGCTATTCGATGAAAGCTCGCTGTTTGCAGATTAAGATTATTGATTTCTAATAAATATCCGGTAAGACGTTTCATTGATTTTCGTACTGTAAATTTGGCAAAAAAATACTTGCTATACGATAAAAATTCGCTTTTTACTAATTTAAATTACCGATTTCTGATAAGAATCCTGTAAAACGTCCCATCATTTTTATTACTCCAAATCTGGCAAAAAAATACGGGCCATCCGACTAAAATTCGAATTTACCGAATTGAGATTACCAATTCCCGATAAGTATCCGTAAGACGTGTCAGAATTTTCCGTAATCAAAATCGGGCAAAAAAAATATGCACTATTCGATAAATTTAGTTTACCGATTTCTAATAAATACCCGGTAAAACGTTTCATTTGTTACTCTAAATGTGGAAAAAAAATATGGGCCGTATAAAAAAAGGGCAAATAAAAAGATATGTATGTTGTATATAAATATGAAATATTCTATAAAAATTCGCTTTTTGCAAATTTAGATGACGAACTCCCAATAAGTACACTGTAAAATGTTTCAGTGTTTTTCGTACACGAAATCTGGCCGCACAAAGTATGAACTATTCGATTTAAAAAAACAACGTTTGCCACTGTAAAACTGTAAAACGTTTCATTGTTTTTCGTACTCTACCCCAGCTATTCTGGCTAAGTTTGGCTAAAAAAATACGAGCTATTCGACGAAAATTCATTCTTATTGCATTCCAACGATGGAAACTTCAACATCGCTTATAATTCCAATTAAGTATTCTTACCCCTTTAATTTTCGTCTACGTGCGGTTTATTGAATTTTTCAAGCCCACCGTCGCAGACTTGACAATCGTCGGGCCAATCTTCGTTCCTCGCTTTTATTCCATTGCATTTTTATTGTTCCTCGTCGCCACGATGTGATAAATATATATCTATATACATCGGGAAAATTAGGCGAACAGAAACAAAACCTGACAAAGTTGTGCCGTGACGTTCCGACAGTTTCACGGGGAGATCGCGCCGCAGCCAATTTAAGGGTTGTCTCAACGAGGTACCAGGGAAAGCTCGAGAATCGCGGAAAATCAAGAGTGTTCATATATATATATATATATATATATGGACACATCCACCCACACTGTTGATGTGGACAGCGTCTGATTGCGCTGTCTCTCTCTGTATTTCGCTTTTCGATTCACTTCCGCACTTTTGTATCTATACATATGAATCCGTACACGATCCGTGTGTGTATAGCCAACGGGCGAGAAAGTTCGGAATGTCGTTTCCGGGGAAATGCGGGGCCTTGGTATGGCGGGCAAAGAAAATTGAGACAGTGAGGGACGTGAGAGAGGATCGTCCGATACACAAACACACACGAACGTGCAAACACCCATATGTTTGTTGCCGATCATAATGTCAATTTGATCCGCGGAACCGTGGACTTTGCAGTCCATTCAATTTTCCTGGCGGGCACGACTTTTCAAATATTCAAGCTGGCAATCGACGCAGCACAGTGGCAAAAAATGAACGAGATGTTGAAAAAACAAACGCGGAAATATATGGTATAAAAAAAAAAGGAGTAAAATTGAACTTTCGTATTCCCTTGGGCTCTTTGCCGAAGTGCCCACCGTCGAGTCCCGACTCTTTTCCACGTATAGGTACTTGGGATTACGCTTCGACCATCACGATACACTCCCTCGCTCGACAATCCACACTGACCGAAAAATTCTATTGATCTTAACTAGATGCGTCAATTTTTTTTAAATTTGAATCAACTAGATTTTTCGCGAAATCAAATTTTTCCTATTCCATTCCGATATTGTAATTATTTATCTTAAATATATTTATTTATCCAAATCGAGATCTATTTAAAATCGTCTAATAAGTAAATATTTCATTTATTTCTAATAAATCTGTGATTTAGTTTCTTCAGTTCAAAAAACAATTTAGTTGAATCCACTGAATGAATTTATTTAATTTTTCTAGATTTGAATTATATCGAATTTTCATAGTCAAACATTCAATTATATCGAATTCCGTTACTCTTTTTACCCCAGCATTTTCCTTATTCGGGAGCACTCGAGCGTTCCTTTTTTCTACTTGAGTTTCTGTGGTACTTCCCTTAGTCGGCGATCCTCCTTAGTTCCCTTTCACTACTCATGCCAACTCACGCTTTCCTTAATCGGGAGTATCCGAGTGCGGCCTTTTCTCTACTAATGCTCAGATGATAAAAGAAAGCAATCCTGGTACGGTCTCTTGTTATGTTATGTTTGAATAATCTATAGCATGATATTCGATAAAACTCTCTGATTATCAGACTGATATTAAGGGGCTATACCAGTGTGACACTTTTAAAAAATTGATTTTTTTGCCTTTTTCGACAATTTATACTTTCAAGAATATCCTGTAAAAATTTCAAGGCCGTATCTCTAATCATTGTATTCTGCAAAAATGGATAGTTAAATCTTCAAACGCGTTTTTCTCGAAATTAGACTTTTCAAATTTGCTGACATTGTAACTCAAAGAGAAATTATCCGATTGACTTGAAATTTGAACTGAGTAATCTCGAATATATTTACTCTACAATGACGTAGGATCTTTTTGATTGGATGAAAATTGACGATTTGGCATTGAAAAAAACGACCATTTTATAGGCAAGAAAACAGACTTTTTTCATAACTACGCCATTTTGTTAGATTTCATTTTTTTCGAAAATCCTACGTCATTGTACAGGAAATACCTTCCAGTTTAACGACATTTTTTTTTGGCGCCTCCGAAGGCAGCGCATAAGTTGGATCTCAATATTTTTGTATGAAAAAAATATATAATATAGGTCAAATATAGCCAAATATATTCTTAATTTTCCGAAACATTTAATTGAGTACTTGTTTAAAAAAAAATTCCCAAAAATCACTCAAATTTTCGGCGTTTACACTGGTATATCCCCTTAAGTAATTGATATAGTGTATGTGAAACAACAAATAATTGTAGGAATTCATTTGGTCTCTTACACCTTATTATACCTTACTTACTATGTACTTACACTTATATCTGCGACTAGGACGCTGCAAACATTGGGTAGTGTAGAGGCCCCGTGCGTAACTATAGGTAGATAGATTGTAGTTTCGATTCCATGTGGAGGCAAAATATTTCTTTCTTAATATAAATTAAGCATTTCATTTTATTTTTGGTGTACGACATATTCTATGCATATAGAACACTTGGATTTGTAGTGTATTTTGTAAGCAAATAAAGGGGGCCAGGTTGAAATTCCGAACTTTGAATGCCTTCGACGGTTTAAAATTTCGAATTTTAATGTTCCGAAATTCAAAATGGTGCCGGGTTGAAATTCCGAACTTTGAATGGCCAGAATGCTCAAAACTCCGTAAGAATTTCATACGAAAGATCAAAACTCCGAAAATCTTAACACCGTCAAAATAATTCATTAATAAATTTTTTTTTAAACTTGAAATAATTCGTCTAGTTATTGAAAATTTTGAAACTCTTAAAACTTCCATAGCCGAATTATTTTGACGGTGTTCAGATTTTCGGAGTTTTGGTCTTTCGTGTAAAATTCTTCCGGAGTTTTGTTCTTTCAGGTAAAATTCTTTCGGAGGTTTGATCTTTCAGGGTCGTATTCTTTCGAAGTTTTGAGCGTTTTGATCCTTCAAAGTTCGGAATTTCAACCCGGCCCTAAATAAAGATATATTCGAATAGAATCTTCATTTATTTAATTTGAATAGATTTAACATTGAAAAAGAATACGTGAAACAAATTTTTATTAATATGTTTAAAACAAATAGAATCGTATTAGGCCGTGAGACAAGGAAAAAATCTATTTGATTAAAATAGATCCTATTTAAATGAAATATTTTTTTGGCAGTGCAGTTCGATCTGTATTACAACTTATAGGGAAATCGATCTTTCATCCACGCCACGTTACCTTCTTTGGATACCTCTTATACCCAATAGTGGATTTAGTCCATTTTACACCTAAATCGTGGTATCTGTTCGCGTGTATATGAATTCGAATGTAAGAATAATATGTGGGGCGAAGTGCATTCAGGAAGAAACTAGATCTGAGCAAACTCCCTTGTTGTTCTGTCAACGATCGGATTTTCCTTCTCAGGCTGTCCCGGAAGAGAGAGATGGAGAGAGAGAAAGAGAGAAAGGGAGGGAGGGAGAGAAATACTTATTTCGTGCTCTAGGACAAAGGTCCACTAGAAACACTAGGCTAGTTATATAAAATGCATACAATCCGCCATATGTAAAAAAAATACATAACATAAAAGTAATGATACACTATAAAAGGAAAAATAAGCGAGTAAGCGCCAAAGTAAAAATAATATTTGTAATAAGATGGCTTTAAAAATATAAAAATAAAAATTCAATTCGTTGAATAGAAACTATAAAAATAAAAATAGAGGGAAAGAGCGCCAAAATTTAATTTAAGACATGCGCCAAAAATTAATTTAAAGAATCGAACATATAAATAAAAAAGATAGAATGAGGAAGGGTGAGAGAGAGAGACCGTGTCGAAAAGAAACCCCAAAATTGAAAAGATTGAATACGAAAATATAATAACAAAAATAGAGAGCAAGGGAGACAATTTTGTATAATATCACTGGGTCTACCACATAGTATCAACAAAACATGCGACAAGTTGATCCAATTTGAGAAAAAAATTAAGTATTTCTTTTTTCATACAAAAAATAATGGATTTTTTTTCTCAAAAATTACACATCCTACAGAACTTTGTTGTCAGAATAGTTAAGACCTATTCTGTAGGAAAAAAAAATCAGAGCGAAATTTCGATTTACGATCCTATGTCCACCTTTTTCCGAAATGGAACCACTGTCCGGCGGCAGGATCGTCACCGCAGCGTACATCTCTACTCTTCCTTTGCGCACTCCATACTGCGCAGGTAACGTTGCGACCAGCCGATTGGCGGAACGCCTTCCCCCTCCAAGCGCGCGAGCCAATCGATCGTGGCGCGGCGCTGTCGCGGAGAGAGGGCAGGTCGCTCGGCTCAAATTTCGCTTAAACCGAGGTCCTAGTGTATCCCGAGATGTGTACGCAATACATAATTCTATTTGTAATTCCGTCGTCCGCCCCAGCAAAACGATCGTACGTAGCCAGAAGTAACGTCAAAGGAGCGCAGTACCAAATAGACGCCATTCTATATGACGATCCCTTTCTCTCTCTCTCTCTCTCTCTCTCTCTCTCTCTCTCTCTCTCTCTCTCTCTCTCTCTCTCTTTGTCTCTCTGGCTCAGTTTCTCACGCACACGGATTCCCCAGATCCAGTAAAACGTAAATTCAATTTTCTAATTGAATTCGCGTAAGATCGACGATCCGAGAGGAACGTGCACCAATATTCGCCACTCGTGCACTCTCTCGCTCTCTCTCTACTTTTTCATCGTTCTCTCAACGCTTACTCGTCAATGTCCGACGAAAAAAAAAAAACGTCCAAAGATTCGATGAATTTTATACTACGTAATTTAATCGACCAAAACGATGAAAAAGCGAAGCAATTAATTGGAAACCTTCCAATTAATTGTGAAATTGTGAAATTTTCAGGTGAAAATCCCAGTGTGATGAAATAAATTTTAATGAAATTAAACTTCGCATCGTTGGAATGCAACAAAAAATGATTATTTTCAGTCGCTCAAATGTCTTTCAGCAAATTTCAACTACGAGAAGCCTTAGAAAATTTAATTCTACTTTTCCCGACGTTTGATTTTAAATATAATTATTAACTTAAATCAAGATCGATTTAACACCGTTAAGTAACGCAAAATTTATGTACTTTCAATGACTTCGAATTTTGTATTATTTACTGAAAAACATATTTAGTAGTATAAAGTAGACGATGTTGAAGTTTGTATCGTTGGAATGCAACGAAAATTCTTTTCCATTTTTTTATTCCCCATTTTTATTACCTTTTCTCACATATTTAGGCTGAAGATCTCCAATTAGGATCCTGAAAAAAAGTTTGAGTAATTTTGGAGGGCTAATCGTGACAAAAATAATTAGTCTACGAAACTTTCATTGCGTTCCAACGATGCAAACTTCAATATCATTAAGGGTTTAGGCCACAGTAACGGGTATAAAATCATGCAACGAAAATTCTTTTCAATTTTTTTATTCCCCCATTTTTATTACCATCCAAAACCTTTTCTTGCATATTTAGGCTGAAGATCTGTAATTAGGATCCTGAAAAAAGTTTGAGTGATTTTGGAGGGCTAATCGTGACAAAAAGAATTAGTCCACGAAACTTTCATTGCGTTCCAATGATGCAAACTTCAATATCATCAAGGGGTTAGGCCACAGTAACGAGTATAAAATCATGTGCGAATTTAACAATTTTTTTCGTATGAAAAAGTGATTTACATATAAAATTAATTACACATCTATTTAGTATGAATATCAAGCTGTTAGAAATGGTTTTTATTTTATTATATTTTTTTCGGTATACGAAATCGCCGACTACTAATATGTTTTTTGTTATCTTTTTTTAGGCGCTCCGCGGCGTGACATTTAGCATCCACAATTTTTTACCCAGAACAAAAAACAAAAATTCTCGTCAATCTACATTAGAATACCTAGAGAAGTACGTGCGGAATTTAAAAAATATTGTTTTATTCAAAAGTTGTAGGTATTTGAATTGAGTTCTAGGTATTTGAATGAATTTTCAGTGAAAAATTTCGTACAAAACTGCTCATAAAATGAAAAGTTTTCGATTAATCAGAAATTCCGTACGTACTTATCTGCGAAATGCAATTAGGACCATAACTTTCAAATTTGAAGTAAATCGAGTGAAAATGATTGAAGTTATTTGTCACGCCAATTGGAAAAAAGCTGTTTCGAGAAAACGGGTTTAAAGTTTTATGGCACGGCCATAGAGTACCTACAGAGGTGGGCTTACGCTCAAAGTCGGTGAAAAAAAATGTCTTGCTATAAATCGAATAGTAACTTATTCTTATGATGATAAAGCACCGTTTGAGCGAAATAAAATGGATTTCTTGAAAGTTCTACTGTGACCATACTCCTTAAACTAGATGAGTCTATTCAGATTTTCTTATTCGAATTATCTCGTCAATGCATAGATGCAGTAGTACATTCTTCGGCCGAAGTGTGGCGCCGGGTCCGAGGTTTCTCGTATAAGCTATTCGTACTCTGACCGTACATATATAATAACCGAGTCAGCGAAACGTATCGACGCACCACAAGTGTTGCGCATTGTCGCTCGTCGTCGGCCAAGTGTATTTCAAAACACGTGCGAATTACACGTCTTGCGATACCCATGCAAGAGAGAACATCCTCTCGTTTGTACCGAAATGGTGGTAATACAAAATATATTTTATTTTTCACCATTGAGGATTGTTAACACGGATGAATATGTAGTATACATGAGAAAGTATGGTAAATTTGCTGATTGCAAATCAAAATACAAGTAATCGTACAATTTTTATTTGTTAACATTTTTATTTGTTAAGGCACACCTACTGCATGCAAATAGAGATATTTTTTATTTGAATAAACCTGTTATACATTCAAATCAACAATGTATTTCGATCAAATATTTATTGAATTGCCCATATCAACGAACACTTAAAAAAAATTTTAACAAATAGAATCACAGCAGGCTGTGAGGCAACGAAAAAAACCACGTGACTGAAATAGATCCTACATAAATCAAATTAACTTTTTATCATTACACACACCCACAAACACACATACCCAGATTGTTTATTTGAATAAATCTGTTACATTCTCAAATGAACAATAAATTTACAAAATCTACTTCAAATAAAATCATAACAGACTGCAAGGCAAGGAAAAAAAATATTTGACTCAGGAAGATCCTATATAGTTAAATCAAATTAACTTTTTTACCAGTATATATATGTGCGCATGCCCACAAATATGCATACCCAGACGTTTGACTCTTGTGTCAAGTTGCCGCCAGTGGTGCTGCAATTAAGTTTACCCTGAGCGGGATTGGTGGACGAGCCAGACTCAGGTAGTCATTTGAAGAGAGCCCTCGAGCCCTGACTATTCTTTTGTTGCCGAGCGTGCGAGCCGAGAAAGGGTGACGGCTTCGTTTATTTCTCTCATGGGAGACTAAGCTCCAAGGGTCTTCTCGTTCTCTCTCCTTTACACACACACTCACACACACCTACGCTCATGTCAAAGACTACGCAGATGTATCCACACATATGTCTGGTTGAATCCAAGTTCGGGGAAAAAAGGACGTATCGGCCATGTACGTGAGCGAAACTAGCGGCCCTTTTCGCGTCGCGATCTATTGATAAACGTGTACGCACAAACACACCTACCATGTAGGATTACTTGCCGACCTCGAGATTTCGTTCAACGTGTGGGCGTTGTTCTGGCGCATTTCGACTCCGGGCAAAGTCACCGCGCGCAAGACACACGACGACGAGGGTAAGGCGACAAAAGATTCGTTTTTTTTGTTTTGTTTTTCGTTTGCCTTTTTTCCACGTCTGGTGGCTCGCGCGGCCGGTGTGTGTGTGTGCGTGCGTGCGTGCGTGCGTGCGTGCGTGCGTGCGTGCGCGCGCGTGTGTGTGTGTGTGTGCGTGCGTGCGCGCGCGTGTGTGTGTGTGTGTGCGTGCGTGTGTGTGTGTGTGGGTGGGCTCTATATGTGTGTGTGTGCGTGTGTGTGTGTGTGGGCTCTATATGTGTGGGTGTGCGTGTGTGTTCATGTGTAACTCGAGAAGACCCTTGCGTAGGGGGAAGAAGCAGAAAAAAAACAAAACACAACATCGAGTGCATGCAATACGGAGGTATGCAACGCACTTCAATCGCGACTGCAAGGGTCCCATTGTTTCGGACGGTTGAGAAAACGAAAGTACGACGAAACAATAATAGTGTTCTTATCGTTGACTCGTGCTTTGTGAGCTCATAGTTCCCATATTCCCCTTCGTCGAAGACGTGCACTGAGGTCATTTTTTTCGAGAAGTCTTTGAGTAAATCCTGGTATATAGGAATTACTGAGCAGCGGGAGATCAACTGATCACACTCGCCCTCTTTCTTCCGTTCTTTTGTCAAATGTAGTGCTCTCTCAGTTCTTTAACTCGCACTGAATCAGCGCAATTTTATAACTTTCGGTTTTTTTTTGAGTTTAGTGTTCATGAATGCCTTATATGCTTTCGGGAAAAAATGTATAGTTTTTTTATCGGCGTCGATGACGTATGAACATCTCAAGAATGATATGGTCGATATGTGTAAACGGCACAAGAATGATATTGTCCAAAGAAAAACGGTTTTGAAACTTTAGACGGGTTTTTCTTGAAATAATGTTCTCAAAATCGGGCCGACGCGTAGCGCCTACAAATTTCAACCGATCGACTTAAAATTTCAACCGTAGCTTCTTAGATACATTTTCTAGCGAAGAACGCACGATTTTTACGATCGATTAACAATTACAATTTTTATAATGGAATTAAGACCGCGTTTTTAGTAAAAAATAAATTACTTGCTCAAATTGGTGCCAAATTTGAAAAAATCGATATTCTGTAATAATCGTGAGTACTTTGCTAGTACTCACGATTTTTCTCATGTAGATTACGAGAAAAAAAATTGTTCTAGGTGCTCATGTGCGTCTCCAACGAGGCCGCTCGTGGAAGGCCTGAAAAAGGCGTTCTCTTTCCACCGGTCACTGGGCCGCCATTTTTTATTTTTATAGAAAATAAAAAATTGATTTCAGTACCTACATTACGTGAAAGGAAAACACTCCAAACCTCATTTCGATCGCTCTTTTAGTAGATTTTTTTAAACCCCCAAAAAAGTCGTTTTTCGACCATCCAAAGGTATATAAGGCCTTACTTTCTCGATTTATTTTTTTGTTGCCCAAGTTCCAATGTATAATCCCATGAGGGTTTTTACCTATTACCCTTCCCCTTTTCTACTTCGCATCCGTACTTCGCTAATCTAGCTCAACTTCCGTCCGAAAATCCGTGCCAGTCTGATTCTCTGGTGCACAGACGTTTGACTAAAGTATCTACAACACGAAGGTGTTGAAGTTTGCAACGAAAATGCTTCCTTATTTTTCCACTTCTTTATTTGATTACTATCGGAACTCTTTTTTTTTCAGGTTTAGGTTATGGATCCATAACTAGGACCTTTAAAGATATTTCAGTAATTTTTACAGGCCAAATGTGCCGAACAATAGGCAATACGAAAAAAAATAAAAATCTCGTTGCATATCAACGGTGCGAACACACACACACACACATCTGATCCACCACCGCTATCATTTTGTTATCTCATGATTAACTCACTTCCAGTTTATTTTCTCCCCATTTCATTATCAATATCTTTTTTTTCATAACTTTCTATCCAAGTATCCTTTTTTCAAATGCTTTGCAGTATCGTTGCCTTGGAGCGCTGTTTTCGAGGTGATTTTTAGGATGAAATAACTAAAAAAATTACTAAAACATCAATACACATGTTTATTGATCCTTCAAGAATATGTACGTATAAAAAATAAAAATAAAGATTATTATCATGTACGTTTGTTGACAAAGGTGCGCGGAAAACGCCTCCGATTTGCGACGAGTGTTGTGAACGTTGTATAAATCCGAAAAAAGAAAGCACTAATTCTTAACATGTACACATGTTGTGGTGTGTATTACCAGATTCGGCAAAAAAATTACAAAATGGCGGCGAGCTAAAATTTGATTATCAATTTTTTCCGACCATTCGAAGAGTTATTTAAAAGGAAATTATTTCGACTCAACTCTACTACCAACGTTAAAAAACACAATCTCTTGAAGGTGTATGCCCAATCTGAACTCAACCGGCCAATTGTTTATCGAGATACCATGGTTGCCGATTTGAAGATAATTTTTTTCGAGAAAAAGGCATTTATAGTTGCTGCGTCTTGTCCGTACCCCCCAGCGTACTCCTCATAATTTCTGTAACTCGACAAATGTTATGAGTATTATTAAACGGTTTCGCAGACGTATTCATAAGGTGTTTAGAATAATGAAATTAAAAAAAAAAGATTTTTTTTCTTCAAATTTCTAGACAAAAATATTGCGTTAATATTTGAACTGCACACTTCCGCTACGAACCTCTGACTGCGTATGGGGTCGATCCGACCCCAGACATTTTTCAGATCGTTGTATTTCGGTAAATATACATTTTTTTTGTAGAGCATTTTTTTGTAGTCAATGATCCTTATTCTATTAGCCAACATTTTTTTTTTTTAAGAAAAACAAAAATTAAGTGCCCAAACATTCGTGCAAAGTAGGGAGATGCCTTGAGAAATACGTACTTGCAGGGAAAATCTTTTTTTTTTTCAAGATATGAAAAAATGCTTTGAGGTTTTTAAAGAGGAAGGTTTGTACATACGAAAAAACGACAGTATTGACCGTCTTTCCAAAAAGTATATTTATTCGGAGGTTTGAATTCGAGCATTTTTGGGATAATGAAAAATGGAAAGAACCGACTCCTTCGGCAGATTAATTGTCGAAAACGTATATGTTCCGAATTTTTTTGACTTCAATGTTTTATTATTGTTCACCTTTGCCGCAATCGACGCATAAGTACATTCGGTGCTCGGTGCTCATAGGCCTCCTGCATAACGGACACTTGCTTTTAGTTTTATAATCGCCATTCTAAATACATAATTTACCATAGTAGCGTAAAATAAAAAACATCTATGAGCATTTTATATCGTAACTCACTCATACGTAGTGATAAAACACCAAATTTAACAACAACAGAAATGTTTTCACTTTCATCGCACTGCTGCATAAACGGGGTCGAGTCGACCCCAGGTCCGTTTTCAGGACCAGTGGCGGAATATTCCAGCGCCGCACTACGGCCGAATAGATTGCCCCGTTTTGCGAGACAATCAGTTGAAAAACAAAATGGGGTCAAAACGACCCAGTGTGCAGTCAAAGGGTTAAGGCCTTAGGCCACTCTAGAGGCCGAAAAAATAGGCTTTTTGGAGATTTTTTTTTTCAGAAAAACTACAAAAAAAATCGAGTATCGAGAAAAATAAATAACTCCGAAAAATGCATCGTCTATGGAAGTACGTAGGATTTTTTTAATATTGCATAGTTCATTTGTTATTAACAATTATCTGACGATTTTTTAGGCAAATTTTTGGAAAATGAAAAATTTGCCTTAAAAATCGTCAGATAATTGTTAATAACAAATGAACTATGCAACATAAAAAAAAATCCTACGTACTTCCATAGACGATGTATTCTTCAAGATATATTCAATATTTCACGTGAATCGGTTGAAAATTGTCTAAGTTATGTTTACGGCCAACTTGAAGAATTCAGTTTTGAGATAAACGCTGCACAGCCGCCATTTTGAAATTAATTGCTCCAAAAAATTATTGTATACAGTCACTGATATTTATGAAAGACATCCTTTTTGTAATCTCGATTTGATTTGTAGTTTTTTTGAAAAAAAAATCCCCAAAAAGCCTATTTTTTCGGCCTCTAGAGTGGCCAAACCCCTCAAATGCCTTCTTGCAATTGTCTTGTTCTGCTGGATTTTGAAATTGTCTTACGGTCCCACCAAGACGTAATAAATCTAAGCCAATATATTTCTCTCCCTGAAGATATATATATATATATATATATATATATATATATATATATATATATATATATATATATATATATATATATATATATATATGTATATATATATATGTATATATGTATATATGTATATATATATATATATATATATATATATATATATATATATATATATATATATATATATATATATATATATATATATATATATATATATATATATATATATATATATATATATATGTATGTATATATATGTATATATATATATATATATATATATATATATATATATATATATATATATATATATATATATATATACAGTTTAATATATATATATATACATATTTGCTATGTAGACGCCCATACATATACACACACCCTACATATCATATGTTCGCTAAGGGAAATTCGATAATCCCGTGTACGTGTTCGATACGATGTGTCGTATCCGTGGCATGCTCCAGCGCATGAAACAGCGCGCTAGAGCATGTTGCAGTGCCCAGTAGCATATATATATGCAAGAGTCAGTTATACTAGACAATTCCGTGAGAAAGGAGCAAACCTCTCGATAGGAACGAGCGCGAGCAGACACCGTGATACCTCGAGACGTGGAGTTATTCGTTGTGGCTGCTACTACTCGCAGTGCTATTCCTGCCTTATGGCTGATGTAACGCTTACGTTACACTACCGGTATGCGCGCACAGCGCATACATACAGTTATAATTCCGCGTTTTGTTGTTATTGCTATTGTTGTTATTAGGCACACTCCTATCGCCGTAGGCAATAATCTCGAATGTTCCCATATTTCTGTTTTGTAGTTTCTCATCTGGATATGAAAGTGCGTGTGTGTGCGTGTGTGCGCGCGTGGGATCGCGAATACAATCAGATAGTCCAATTCTTTTAGAATAAACATAATTGTTCAATGAGAGGACAAAAATACACTTTTTCCGATTTTATCAACCACTCCATTATTTAATCAATCGATTAAACAAAACAATTGATTAATAAATCGATCAATCAAAACAGTGAATCAATCAATCGATTAATCAAAACAGCAAATTAATCAATCGATGAATCAAAACAATTAATTAATCAATCGATTAATCAAAACAATGAATTAGTCAATCGATTAATTAATAAACCGATTAATCAAGACGATTCATTAATCAATCGATTAATTAATCAAATGATCAATCGAAATGATTAATTAATCAAACGATTGATCCAAACAATTTATTAATCAAAACGACTAATTAACAAATCGATCGGTTAAATCGATTAATTAAGGCCTTAGGCCACTCTAGAGGCCGAAAAAATAGACTTTTTGGGGATTTTTTTAAGAAAAACTACGAAATAAATCGAGATTACAAAAAAGGGTGTTTATCATACATATCAGTGACTGTATACATTAATTTTCTTTAAGCAATTAATTTCAAAATGGCGGTTGTGCCACGTTTTTGCGACGACGTCTCCGTTTTTCCAGGGTCTACGGCCGGACAAACAGTTCCTGTAATTTTTTAATTATAATGAGGCGATTAATTTTTTTCGATTATATGTAATAACGGCTATAGAAGTACGTAGGATTTTTTCGATATATTGATTTTTGGCCAAATGGCGCACTTCTAAAGTGGAAAGTGAAATATTTGCCTAAAAAATCGTGAGATAATTGTTAATAACAAATGAACTATGCAATTTTGAAAAAATCCTACTTACTTCCATAGACAATGTATTTTTCGAGATATATTCAACATTTCAAGTGAATCGGTTGAAAATTGTCTGAGATATGTTTCCGGTCAACTTAAAAAATGCAGTTTTGAGATAAACGCTGCACAGCCGCCATTTTGAAATTAATCGCTTCGAAAAAATTATTGTATACAGTCACTGATATGTATGATAAACATCCTTTTTTGTAATCTCGATTTGTTTCGTAGTTTTTCTAAAAACAAAATCCTCAAAAAGCCAATTTTTTCAGCCTCTAGAGTGGCCTGAGGCCTTAATCAATCGGTTCATCAAGACAATTGATTAATAAATCGATCCATCAGAACGATCAATTGGAAATCGATTAATCAAAACGATCAATTAAGCACAAACAACTTCATTTCGTCTGTAAATAATTCTCGTTGTTTGGTTCTTTCAGTTTTTCCATCTTTGCCTGTAAAATATCTCCCTCCCTCTCTCCATCATCCCTCGTTTTTAATTTCTCGTCTTTCCATTTTACGCCTATACTTACAACGATCTATTCTCCCGATTTCGCAAGCAAAGCGAACACAGCACAAGAAAGAACTCTGAAAAAACATAAAACGTGCACAGCCCGCCGGAAAACCAGGGACGACACATCTCCGGCGAGACGACGAGACAAGCTGCGGAAAAAAAAGGAGACGAAACGACACGAATGCTTCTCCAAGTTTGAGAAACTAAAAAAAAACACAAGATGAAAGAAAAGAAAAAGAAAAGCTATTACACCCGGCCTCGACTATTTCAAATTATATCCGACACATATAGGTGACTCGGAGCGAAATTAAGGCGGAATAGAGAAAGGGAGAAGAATTGTTTCTCGCGAGCGAAATCTCGAGTCGGATCAATGTGTGTGTGTGTGTGTATGGGTGTGTGGAGGGCAGAGAGAGGAGGGGGGCGAGAAGATTCATCGGTTAATTTCTCCATCGTGCCATTTGTACACGTCGAAAAAAGAGAATATAAAACGAACGTGGTGGAGCGAGGGATAGTCTGGGAGGGGTGGGCGGGGAGAGAGAGGGAGGAAGGATAGAACGCGCGAAAAAAAAAGAAAAAGAAACAGGGGTTGAAAGCATCGAGCGAGGGAGAGAGAGAGAGAGAGAGAGAGAGAGAGAGAGAGAGAGAGAGAAAAGGTCGCTGAGGGAAATCGATAGGAAACCGACGAGCGGACTCCCTGCAATTTCCGTCTTTCTCTCTCTCTCTCTCTCTCTCTCTCTCTCTTTCTTTCTTTCTCTCCCTCTCTCTCCTTCGCCCACCGTGTCTTTTTATCTTTGTCGTATGCTCCTCCTCGCTGGCTCCTATATACAAGGGCGAGCCCAGAAACCTCCCTTTCCCTCGGTGCTCCTTTCAACGCAAAAACAATCTGAATCCCTCCGATTTACCCTTCTCGCCCTCTTCAGCCCCTCAAAGTATACAACTTTTGCGATGCCACGACCTCCAAACTGCATTTGACCGGGTCTATGCCTACCCCCGATGGCCCCAGCTCAACCATCACGCCCTTCCCAACGTCGTGTCTCGCAGAATCGCAATGATTTTTGCTACCTTGGCTTACCCGCTTTTTTCATGTTTGCTGCTTTTATTGACCCTTTTGTAACGCTCTCAAACAGCACGACGGTTTCGAGATTCTTTGGACAATATATACGACGAGTATGGCCCATTTCGCGTTGAGGAGACCGTAAATTCTCTTTCGATTTGAGTTACACATATGGATTTTTTTCTGTTGGTATTCTTTTATTGTGGAGAGCGTTGGAGGGTTTGGTCGATCTTGATGGACACGTGTGTATTTTTCAGGACATGGATATTAATCATTTAAGATTTTCGTTAACTTTTTGCGGAATTCAAGGTTTTTTAGTTTATGTTTGGATTGCTTTAGTTTTTGAGGGGAAGGGGGGTAGTGTAGTGGAAGGGAGGGTTCGATCGACATCGAGAGAATGGAAAATAATTATTTAAGATTTTGGTTTTTTGGTTACGGAATTCAAGATTTTTTATTTTAGGTTTGGTTTCGTTTAGTTTTCTTGGGGGGGTAGTGGGGTGGGCGGGTTCTTTGGATCTTGAACGAAGCTCGTACATTTTTGAGGACAACAGCATTAATCGTTTAATATTTTGGTTGTGTTCTTCGGAATTGACGATTTTTTATTTTGGGTTTGGATGTGTTTACTTTTCTTGGGGCAGTAGTAGGGCGACATAAATTTAAGCTGTACTTTTTTTTCTATTTCTCGCCATCCTAGTATCTTCTTTAAAGAAAAAAAATTGTCGCGAAAGTTGTTAGCGGCCAAAAAATATTTAGAGGTCGCTCAAGCTTCCCAAAAATTCAAATTTTTTTTTTTTTTTTTTTCGTTCACTTCTTACCTATGAATTTTACGCTTTATAATTTTTAAGTAACGCTCGCGAAAGCTCTAGCCGGCCAATGAATATTTAGTGATCGCTCAAGAGCTTCAGAATTTCCAATTGTCGCGAACTTTTTTTTTTCTCTTCTCACTCATAAATTTAACGCTGTCAAATGTTCACAACAATTACTCCTTTTTTTTAAAAACGATTTTTTTAATTTACCTCACGCTTCTAACCCCATAAAACGGAGGACCTATAATTTTGACGAAAGAAAAATCGATTTGTTAATGAAAATTTTAATTTTTTGGAAGCTTGAGCGCCCTCTAAATATTTTTTGACCGCTCGCCGCTTTTGTGACAATTTTTTTTTCTTTAAAGAAGATAAGTGGATGGTGAGAAGAAGGAAAAAAATTGAGCTCAAATTTGTGCCACCCTGTGTGGATTTTTCCGATTCAATGGATTTTTTATTCCGTGTTATATTTTACCGTACCACTACAGAGAGTTAGAGGATTCATTCCATCTTGATTGAGGCTAACAATTTTTTGCTAATTGTTTTAATAATATCCATTTATTCTATGAAATAAAATGAATATTGAACAATTGTCCATTGAAAATATGATTCAAACCATTGTTTTCCAAAGGAAAAGTTCATCGACGGTAATAACATTTATTTTCAGCAAATAATTGTGAGTCAGATCGTAAAAAATAGTGGCACGCCTTGTTTCTCGAAGTTTTCGAATTTTCGATTGTCGACGAATAATTTTTCCTTTACGCTTGCTCCTTTTTTCGACAATTAACAATTTTTCAGAATTCTTACAGACCTGCCATAGCGGTCTCGTAAAAAACGAGCCGATTTAATGAATCAATAATTCCGCTTACCTGAATTTAAATAATTAAAAACGAAAAATAGGTCGTACGAAAATATAGTCGTTGTAAATATATAAACAAACAAATAACTAGATAAATGGATGAATAAATAAATAAATGAATAAGTAAATTGATAAATGATTTCTTTAAATTCTAAAAAATAAGAAAATTGACCCAAGCCATTCAATTAAATCAACAATTCTTCAACCGAATTTTACCAATCAAAGAATAAAAGTTACCGGTTGAAAAAAGAAGTCGGTAAAAATAATAATTGAGCAGAACCGAATGAAGCTCACCAACTTGCGAAAGATTGCCAATGCGCGTATATTTACACGTGACTACAGGTTATTTATCGTGTACGTTGGTACGCGGCGCGCTGCGATGCACATACACCAACTTTGACTTTAAAAGTTCGCGGGTGAACACGTGAACGTTTTGCACGTACCGACGCACTCAATATTAACTTGCGCTGCATTATACTCTGTAATAAAAAATAAATTGAAAAAAAACCGTTGTACATTTTGCCGAGACTTTATACCTCGTTGTGTAGCAAAAGTCGTAATTCTTACCTGTATATACATATGCATCGCGTGATTTCGAACGAACTTTCACGATAAGTTATAGGCTCAGGAAATAAACGACTTTGGGGTTGGGTGGGGGGTCCATAAAACTACGACAAAAGCAACGGTAATCCAATAAACAAAATCAACTCTCATTCTGTAATATCGAAAATTTATTATCGCATTCTGAAATAAAATCTGATTCGGAAAGAAATTCCAACTATGAAAAATGAAAAGAAAAAAACAAATACTTCGATGAACTGAACAAAAATGGGCATTGCTGTCTTTTTTTTCCTGACTAGAAAGGTCGCCTCAGGCCGTCTGTTTTGTTTTATTTTATTTATTTTTTATTTATATCGTTTGACATAAAACGTCAGCTAGACGGAATTTCACGAAACGAGCAACTGTCATTACGGCTCAGACTGTTATGAAAGCAGTAACGTGGACGTCAGCGATTTAAGACCCAGAATTAATGTGGACACGTGAAATATTAGGACCAGACACGGGAGTTGCCTGCGCATCCGGGTCTATATATGCATTCAGTCGTACTGCGGTATAATTTGCGGAACGTATGCCGCATGTACGAATACTCCAATATGCCAATCGTCAATTAACGAAAAGAGGTAATTTTCCTTTCTCATTTTAATTTATAGTAAGACTGAATTCAATTTTATATGAGACAATAATTGTATATGAGATAATGCATAGTGGAAAATCTCACTCCTGGTGTCGTAAAACAGCTAATTTTTTAAAAATGTTTACCCCTTGCTCTTCTTCGGCTGCAAAAAATCGAAAAGCTCACTCAAGGCTTTTTTTTTAATTCTGGAAAAAATTACATACGTTTTAGACCCGTTTTGTGTTGCTTTCACCGAAGCTCAACTTGTACTTCCGATATTTACTACTGTTTGTTGTGACATTTCGGTTTTGGTGATGGTTATACGACAGTTTGGAAGTTGGAAGAGTAGTTTTTTGGTCTTGCAAGTAAAGTAAAACTTCAAAAATATGTTTTCGGGTGACAGTAAATTCAAGTGGGATGTATATGGGGCATTCCATGCCTGGGTCTGACCCGTCACCTCTCCGTTATTGTACTATCTCCGGAAGGCACTCGAGAATTTTTTCAGAATTTTTTGGAACGATTTGACTTCACAATATTTTTTATAAACAAAAAATTAACGCCCAAATTTAAAAATCTGAAAAAAATCACAAAAATCCTGTGTCACATATCATACACTATGAGCATTTATAAAAAGTGGGCGCGCGTTTCGTTTTGGCCACAATGCGCTTTTTTCGCTAAAAAAAAATGTAATAAAAAAAAAGAATCAATAGCCCACCCAGTCGTTAAAGAGGAAAAAGAATTAAATGGCATTATGTAGAATTGACCAGAATTTTTAAAGATTTTTTTCAGAATTTTTGTCTAAGATTTTTTTTCATCATTTTTAGTCAAATTGCCGATAATTCAAGTGGCCAAGTGGCCAACCCAACTGAAGTATCATAGGGCTTCGGCTACGATGTCAAGAGAGAAAACATTCTTAATTAAACATTTTTAATCCAGTCGAATTTTTTCAGAATTTTTTAGTGAATTTTTTGTTTGTTTAAACTTGAAGAAATAACAATCGTTTCTATGAAAGAAATTAATCGCTAAAAAATTCGGAAAAAATTTGATTGGATTGAATAAATGTTAATGTAGTATCTCTGAAAGGTGCGCAGAAATTTATTCGCATTTTTTTGGAGTGATTCAACTTGGGAATAATTTTATAATCAAAAATCTATTACCCAAATTTGAAAGCCCGAAAAACATCACAAATTCTGTGTGTGTTGAATATAAAAAATGTTGAGTGTTGAGCCAAAGTGGATGCATGTTTCCTTCGATTTAAAGTGAGCTTTTTTGCTACATAATGTCATGTAATTTTTTTTCCTCTTTAATGACTGAATGGGCTATTGATTTTATTTTTTATTTATTTTTAAAACATTTTTTTTGCGAAAAAAAGCGCATTGTAGGCCAAACGAAACGCGCGCCCTTTTTTTCTCAACGCTCATAGTGTTTGATATGTGACACAGGATTTTTGTGATTTTTTTCAGATTTTTAAATTTGGGCGTTAATTTTTTGTTTATAAAAAACATTGTGAAGTCAAATCGTTCCAAAAAAATCTGAAAAAAATCTCGAGTGCCTTTCAGAGATAGTACAATAACATAAAAAATCGCGGGTCAAATCGGAGAGGTGACGGGTCAGACCCAGGTCGAATTGGCATGGAATGCCCCATATATATGCAGACTAAAAAAGTATTCTTCAGACTCCTGAACTGTCGAATAATCATCCCCAAAATCGAAATTTCACAACAACAACAAAAAATAGTATATATCGGAAGCACAAGTTAGGCTCTGGTGAACATTTTTCAAACCGGTCGAGTGGATTTTTCGATCTTTTTCAGCCGCAGAAGGGGTGAGGGGAAAAATTCGAAAAAATTAGATGTTTTTCGGCACCACGAGTGAGATTTCCACTATGAAAATCGATAATCAATTATAGTGAGGGACATAGTTGTCTGAGTTGAGCTGGGATACCCCATAAATATATATATTCTCTAAATTTCTTATTGACTCTTACCCCGTGTGCTCCGGCAAATTGTGAATATATTTAGCCTCATTACGGATTAAATCAAGAGTACGAAGAATTATTATCTTCATTTTTTAACATTTTTTTTAGTTGATAAATTTACTAAATTCAATAAATTATAAAATATTCAATCAATTATTGCATTTTTAAATTGAATTAATAATTTATTAAATCATCGATTCAAATCAAAGAAGTTTAGTAAATTTAATTAAGTTGATAAAAAACAAACAGTCCTCGTTAGAGATTATTTCAAGAGGAAGAACGAAAATTATTCCACTTTTCGTTTGGATTCTTACTTAAACATTCGGCAATAATAATATTTAAACAAGTATTCCAATTGTTATCCTCAATTATGATCATACCAACGACTTTTCTTATAAATATTCCAATGATATACGTATTCCAATATTTGCATAAACTCGGAATACATTTCGGATGTCCACAGACTCGACGTGTCGGGAAAAAAGGTTCGAACGTCCCGACACAAAACAAAGAAGCATTTTGACGCTCGCGAATTGCCAATGTCCTGATCCTCTCACTTTTTCCCTTGTCATCCTTACTCCGCCAACGAAGTTCGGTTCTGGCTAAAGCGACGATACGTCAGCCATCCTTGCGGTCCTCGATACACAGCATGAATATGACATCCAAAATTGCGTGCTTAAGGGGGAAGTTCTTTTTAGACGCCCGAAAATGAGTCATTTTTCATGAATTTGTTTAAAGGTCATAAAATAATTGCATGATTTTTAAATTTTTACATTATCTCATCACAACTTTCAAGAGTTGAAAAAAATGCTTGTTTAAACAAAACAAAATGGCGGCGTTATAAGGTATCCCTTTAGGCATCTTCTAAAAAACTGCTCATATATAGCCCAAAAAGTTATTGATCGATCTGGCTGAAATTTTGGGAGATTTCTCACTATAACATTATTGGAAGGATGTACCTAAAGTTTTAAGGTTATCGCATAAATAAATTACTCTTTTGGAGTAAAAATTGTCGAGAAAATGGTTAAAACTATGAAAATTTGATTGCAAAGCCTTCTTCATTTTTAATGTTATACCCTCGACATTTTTATAGGTATATCCTTCCAATAATGTTATAGTGAGAAACCTCCCGAAATTTCAGTCAGATCGATCAATAACTTTTTGAGCCATAACATGAGCAATTTTTCAAAAGACGCCTAGCGAAATACCTTATAGCGCCGCCATTTTGTTTTGTTTAAAAAAGAAAAAATGTTCAACACTTGGAAGTTGTAGTAAGATACATTATCTAAATTTTGAAATATGATTACAACTTTCAAATTTAACACTTGATAGTCGTAATAAGATACATAACCTGAATTTTGAAATGATGCAATTATTTTATCACCTGAAAAAATTCACGAAAAATGACTAATTTTCAGGCGTCTAAAGGGATTCCCCTCCTTAATGGATGATGTTGAAGCTTGCATTGTTCGGATGCAACAAAAGTTAACTTTTCTTGAGAGGTAAAACCACTGGAGAATTTTCAAATGTTCAGAAAATAAAAGAAAGAAGGCAATGTTAATTTGAAAGGCCAGATGTATGGTTCTGTCATTGCAGATTAAAGCTAAATCGAAGATTTCTATTGCTAAATGTTAGTTCAAACTTTAGACGCGTTTTTCTCGAAATCATGTTTTGATACTGACCGGAAACACAACTCAGCCAAATATACACCGATTCACATACGTACGGAATTTGCTATTGGTTATTAACTTTTTTATATCAACAATTGATCATCTAATTTTTTTGCTCAACAATAAAAGTTTTTATTCAAATCAGCACTGCCTTTGTTCAAAAAGGTATTTTTTAATTTCCGTACACAGTGCCATAGCCTTTTGTATATATTTTCTTTTAAATTTGTTTTTTGCTCGGGGTTATAAAAACTACAAAAGAAATCTTTGCGGCGCTTTGCACAAAAAGTATTCTGCGGTCTTCGACTCTGACGCCGCCATTCACAATTAAACATTTTTCTAATAAAAATTGTCGAACACTTAGAACTATGTATAATGAAGTTTGCCAATTCAATTTTTATACTGCTTTCATTGTACTCGTTTAAAAAATTCAGAGAAATAGCCTTTTTTGAAGAGCTGGAGTGGCTTTACCCCAAAAATAGCTCACGTTTTTTTTTCACTGACTCAGAGTACGGGAGTCACTCAAATGATTAACCCTGTAATTGATAGAAATCTCTGACCTCAATCAAAGAAAAAAAATGAAATTCAATAAAAATGAAAACTTTAAAAAAAATGGGATTACAATAAAAAAAGACGAACTTTAAAAAATCGGAATTTCGTTGCATTCCAACGATGCAAACTTCAACGCCATGTCAATGGCACGATTCACGCGATCTTGTCGATCGTCGTTTAAATTGTTCCATGGCCCTTTTATTCTTCTGCATCGCCTTCTTTTCCTCTCTTTCTTTTTAAATCAAAGCAGGGCACCGGACTTAAATGCTGCTCGGGACAATTTCACGACACGATGTTGGTATAGTGTTTCGTGGTCTATTAATTGAAAAAATGCATTTCAATGTTTGTTTGTTAATTAAACAAATGGGCATTTTCACAGGACTTTTTAAAAATCCCCTCGTCCCCATGTACCATTTTTCACCATACGTATGGAGTTGAAGTTTGCATCGTTGAAAGGCAACGAAAATTCTTTTTGATTTCCTATTTTCATTATTATTCAGTCGTATTTTGCGAAAATGTTTCAGATCGCTAAGTAAGAATCCTGGAAAAAGGTTTGCGTAATTTACGTAGCTCAAATCTGCCAAAGAGCATTTGCGAAATCGAAAAAAGAATAATTTTCGTTGCAGTCCAACGATGCAAACTTCAACGTCATCAATGCATTTGGATTTCTCTATTTACAATGAAGGATAAAAATAGTTCGACAAGTCCGAAAAACACACTCGAAAATGAAAAAAGAAGAAAAAACGTAGTTGTGCTAGCGACGGCACACCGAGAGACAGTTTTTTGAAAAGTTGCATGCAGACTTCTCCGTTCGGATGCGCTACAGAGAAAATAGTGCCGCAGTGTTGCATTGAAATGTCATATAGCAAAGATAAAAAAAAGAGAAGAAAAAAGAGAGCACACAGGCCAGTGAAGAATCGAGATGAGGCGCGAGGCGAGTTCATTCGTGTGCAAATGCGTACGAGTGAGTGCACGAGGTGCATAGTCAAGCTCTTTGACAATGCTTTATAGAAAAAAATCCGGGTGGGTGTTACAGACGCCTTGTATACCAAGAGATGTATCACGCTTCTGCGTCAGAGCACAAATGTAAAACACACACGCACACTCCACGCACAATTAACCTTCCGCAATCACCCGGGGTCAGAATGACCCCAATCGCAACTTTACGCCAAAATGACCAAATATTATGTTGTTTGCGGCCAAGGTGACTGGCCTGCCTTCTAACGGTGCTTTGATGTACCTTTTTTTAAGTACAGTCTAGAGTCGGACGTGGAGCAATTTTTTTCCTCAAACTATTTCCCACTATGGTGCTATTTTTTCCCCATCTTTTTTTTTCTCTTATACTATCATATCTCAAGAGTAACACCCTAAAATTTTATGGAAAAAAATGGAAATTTGCAAGAGTTATGATTTTTTTAAGTAGAAAAGGGGCTTTTTATCGCGTTCACCCCTTGCTAATTTTTTCCCGCCATCTTAAAATTCGAATAAAATATAATACCGAGAATGCCACATTCTCGAATGTCCAAACTAATATCCTGAATTTTGGTGAGTCATTCGGCACGATACGGTCCGCGCCGCAATCGTTTGAAACATGCCTGGGGTCATGCGACCCCCTGTGACTAGCGTGTTTTAGCCAAAATGTCTGACCGCGAAGGGTCAGTGTATAATATTAGGTTGGCAAGAAAGTGTGTTTTTAGTCATGCGGCTTCTGAATAGAACACGATGGTGGATCAATAGAATAAAATTAATCATTCGTTTCAAGACTGCTTTTTTATTTAATTTTTGGTGATAAAACGCGGACTTGTCTGCCAACCTAATATGATCTACAATACAGGTTACATTTGAAACCGCCCGCTGGCAATAGATGGCGTTAGACGCACTATTTTCTCGTATCAAAAGTTGGCAATACACGTGATGACATGTCCATAGAGTCCCGCTAAAACGCAATAGGTGGCACTTATGCGACGCGTCAACATCGTCTGCTTTAATAATCTTCACAATGGCAAGTTTGATTCCCCTTTCAAAATCTATTCTAGGCTAAACACAGTGAAATTTCGTTTTTATCGATTTTTTATACTCAAT
Organism: Ophion ellenae; assembly: GCA_963210295.1. Classification (NCBI taxonomy): domain Eukaryota; kingdom Metazoa; phylum Arthropoda; class Insecta; order Hymenoptera; family Ichneumonidae; genus Ophion; species Ophion ellenae. Next base: position 64,102,602 of record OY723385.1, read on the forward strand.
CTTGATCGATCACCTTAAAATTTGGCGTGTGCACTTATCTTCAGCTCCTTGTCAAAATTCTATAAAAAAATCGTGGTTCAATTTAAGGGGTTACCCCCACTTGCGATTTTGAAAAAATCGATTTTTTTTTATTGCATTTCTTTTAAGTATAAGTATCTGAGAATATGTCCTGAAAATTTCAAGTCGATCCGAACAAAATTGACTGAGATTTGAGCGTTGAAAGAGAAGAATCCGCGTTGAAAGAGAAACTTTAAACGCGTTTTTCTCAAAATGGCATTTCTGAAGTCGGTGACCAACATTACTCGAACGCTAATGAACCGATCTTCTTGAAATTTTGCAGGCTTAGTTAATACATAAAAATGTAGTCTTTAATCGTTCGTTTTTTTTTCGAAAAAAAAATGGCCCTTTTATAGCCAAAAAACGGCCGTTTTTTCGTTGAAATCGAACCATTAACTTTGACTGTCCGCCATTTTGTGAAAAATGAATATTTTTTAAAATCCTTCGATTAAAGACTAGTTTATACTTATATTTGACTAAATCCATCCGCATTTTTTTTCAGATGATCCACTTCGCCGCAATGTTGGTCACCGCAAACCGTGTATATAAAAACATTATTTCATTGACGGCCATTTGCCACTAAACAATGTAATATTTTTCAATAAAAAAATTACTGAAAGTTCTTCAAGATGTGTTCTTTAAGATGGTATATTGATCGATTTAAGAAGTTTTGTAGTTTTCTTTAAAAAAAATTTATGAAAAAGGCCTTTTTTTGCGCTACAAGTGGGGCTAACGCCTTAAGGTAGTACGTGCACGAACATTCTCATTAGAAAAAAAATTGATTTTTTGTATGCTGTAGTAGAGACGTAAAAAATGACGTCTGCGAAAACTCTGCAGGCCTTACCGACTAAATACAGTAGTAATTAATTCACGAAATCAATGCATTTAACCCGCACCGTATAGGGTATCCGTGGGGATCGAACTTTGGAACGGAAATAATAATAGTTCCCGATCAGAGCTATGCGGAAAGCGACGAATAACAAGAAAACTGTCACGGTCACGCATGTTCCATAAAAAAATATAGGTTACGGGACATTTCGAGCAGATATCATCGATTCAATCGACTCATTTTTGCGTTCGCTAGCCGTGTCTGCCATCTCTCTTGTAACAATATGCACATCACACATACACTACAACACACGATTACACGTACGGCAAACAAACACATGCTTGACATGTATCGAAAGCACCTGAATACAGCGTTGCCACGGATATTGCCAGAATTATGAAATGGCGACCTGTGACAACTCAAGTCAAATCTGATTGCGATTTTACTTCAATTACCAAACTATAATACAAACAGTTATCACGTGCACTTCTCAAATAAGTATTTTCTGTATCGTGTTTATTATTATACACAAATACATTATATTTTGCTTTTGTCAGATTCGATAATTTATAGATTTTCTGTTGACTAGTCAATCCGCTAGTACTATCTTAAAAAAACAAAGGTGACTTTCAAATATCTAAAGCGGCTCCACCTGGATGAACTTCGTACTAACCACTCGATTCCCCCCCCCCTCCCCCCTTCGAACCATGCAACTTTTGTAGGAAAAGTTTTCTCCCAATTCTCTCAGATTATAAAATATTTCTACTGCTAATAGTTGTTGCCTCACCCTGTACACAGGTGCATAAAACGTAGCAGAGAAAAAAAAAGCTAACAGCTAATTTCAAAGATGGACGCTAAAAGCCCCGACGACAAAAACCGTCCAGTAAATACGTGGAAAAAAAAACAATAATTTTCAAACTAACGAGGCAACCCACCGGCCGTTGGATGGAGATAGGAAAAATCGGCCCTTCGTTTATTAATAGTGTTTACCGCGCCTTTTCACGCACCCACGTTAAAAGACGAAAAAACGTAATAATAATTGCAGGCTTGTGCATCGATTGCTAGAAACGCTCGTACTATAAATATGTCGCGTACGGGCGCGCCAATTGTTATTCATTAACAGGTCGGGCATTAAATAAAAGCCGCTGCTGTTCCGCATAATTGCGAGTGCGAATGGCGCGATCCGACCATATTGGCAAAGAGGAGAGACACGGGGCGACACACGCGTGAGAGTGCGTGTACGATGCGTGGGCGCGCTCGACGCGTTCGCCGACGCTTTTTCAAACAATGTTATCCCGCACTCGTTTGCGCGCTCGCTCGCCCTCGCGTTTGCGAATAAAAGAGGCGCAGCGATTCCTATATAATCCGTAAAGTTATAGGACAAAGAGAAACGAAAAAAAAAAACGGGCTCTTTTTCTGTGATACGTAAATGCGAAATTTTCCATTTGGACGAAGGGCGCCACATTTTTCAGCATTATTTCTCTCTCGTTCTCTCTATTATATATTTACGATTGCGTTGTATCGAGTACTTTATTCCATTATCTTTTATTTATCGTCAATTTTTTTTTATTTACGCACATTTTTTGGTATCGCGTGACTTTATTTTATTTTCGCATTTTTTTGGTCATTTCTGGTATAATTTAATGGCACTGGTGCATTTTTTGTTTATTTTTGTAAGGCTTACAATGCATTATTTTTTGTTTCTTCTCTTGTACGTTATTTTTCGTTTGCAAAAATAACAAAAAATAATGAAATCATGTACTTTATTTCATCATCCTCTGTTATTCATCGTCAATTTCTTATTTTCCGCAAATGTCCTTTTGTTTCGTATCGAGTTATGTTATTCTATTTTGCAATTTCATTTCGATTGTGGTGAATTCACTTGCATTCTTGCATATTCCGTTTTCTATTGTTATGTTTACAATGTATTGTTATTTTTTTGTTTCTCGACTTGTTTGTTATTTTTCCCTTGTTAATTAAAACAACAAAAGCAAGTACTTCATTTCAGGATATTCTGTTGCTTATTGTCAATCTTTCTATTTTCCGCAAATTTTCTTTTGTGTTGCATCGATCGAGTTACTTAACTTTTTTCTCGTATAATTCACTTGCATTCTTGCATATTTTGTTCATTTTCGTTATGCTTACGATGTATCGTATTTTTATTCAGTTTCTTCTCTCGTACACTATTTTTCGTTTGCCAATAGTGAAAAAAAGATACATCATGAAATGAAGTACTTTATTTCATGATCTTTTGTTACTTATTGTCAATCTATTTATTTTCCGCAAATGTTCTTTTGTTTTGTATGGAGTTCCTTCATTTTAGTGTGCAATTTTTTCCACTCTGGTATGATTAACTTGCATACTTGCATATGTTTTTATTTCTGTTATTCCTACAATGTATTGTTTTTTTGTTGTTCTCTTGTTCGTTATTTTTCTTTTGTTAAGGAAAATAAAAGATAATGAAAGCAAGTACTTCATTTTATTTTATTTTCTGCTATTTGTTGTTGATCTTTTTATTTTTCGCGAATTTCCTTTTGCTTTGTACCGAGTTAATTTATTTTATTTTCTAATGTTTTTTTTCCTTTTCAATTATCATGACATTCATTTGACCGACAGTTATGCTAGGACATAATCAATTGCACCAATAAATAGCTCTTGCTCTCGCGCTCGCCCTCCTGCCTTGTTTCTTTGTATCCTCATTCCTTCTATTGCCCGAAGAATGAGGCTTGTGTGCCAAAAGACGTTTTAGTCCTAGAGCACAATAGACTCTCTCTTTCTCTTGGACGATTTCCTGAGTCCATAATTTACTGTGATGCATAACTTGGTTGCATAGAAGTATTGGGGAAAATCAAAGTTTACAAGGACACTATAAATATATCTATCAATCAATTTTCCTCTCTCTCTCTCTCTCTCTCCCTCCTTTCCCTTCACGACAACGATGCTCTCTGATGCACAATGAACCCGAGTATCGAAAAAATATCATATCGAAAGAAAAAAAACAATTTTTTCAACCAAAAGCCATCACCGTACTCCAATATAAAAAAATTTCGAATTCCAAGGACTCCGTGGTCCTCGTCGCATTATATATAGCGACAAACCTGGCCAATAGTCGCCATATATACACTCCCCAAAATAGCTGCATCCACGAAGTTTGGGTCTCGAGGAATTCGAGATTTCACGAACCCTATAATCGAAAGCGACGGGACACGGATTACGGTATGACGTTACGCATATACGAAGCGTGTGTGTGTATGTATGTATATATATATATATATATATATATATATATATATATACACACACATATACATACATATGTGTGTGTGTGTGTGTGTGTGTGTGTGTGTGTGTGTGTGTGTGTGTGTGTGTGTGTGTGTGTGTGTGTGTGTGTGTGTACGGTATGAACGGTAGAACGATCTTTGTTCTCCGGAGAAGGATACAAAGTGATTCCTGGCCGTAGCTGCGTTCACCTCCCAATGTAATGACCCGCCCTCTCCGCGTACCCCGATCTCCCTATGACGATACACAGAGGCGAAACAGGTTTTTCGGACGCCTTCCTCAGCCCAAAAGAATGTAGTCCGAGTGCACGACGACTTCGACTTTTCATTTTGTTCTTATTTTTATTACTTTATGTATGTTCGCCTGATTGTCTCTTCTCCCCTCTCTCTCTCTATTGTGTGTGTGTGTGTGTATACATGGTGGCCCGAAAAATGGTGTCCAATACAAAAATCTAGATGCCTCGTATAATTATCCAAATGACCCCGAGGTATCTTCGATCTATTTTAGTTTTCGGGAAAAAGAAACATTTCTTAGTTTTTCTTTTGTGTGTGTACTTTCCTCGATTTTTTTAAAACGTGTGTTATCGTTACGAACTGCACTGTAGAGCAATAAATAAATTACCTACTGAACGCTAAAATAAATGCCTCAGATTTTCAATCAGAAGTTCGAAAAGCGGGTTTCAGAGGATTAGTTACTAAAGTTCAAACGACTAAACAAAAATACTGAGACTAGTCTGAGCGGCTCGCAATTGCTTTTTGAAACTTCTAAGGAGAAAGTATATACACAAAATTTTTAAAAAAGCTCGGCCCAGTTTTAGTCAATATTATCTATTTTAGAAAAAAACTCGTGTTTTTTTTTGTTTCAGATCAACCGAGTGGCCAAAAGCAAGAAGGCGAGACTTGGTACACGATACTTACAAAACTTCTGTGAGCATTGCATTACTTTTAACTGGCAACACTAGGTGTCTATGGTACCCACAAACTTTCTAAAGTAGTGCCGTCTGCCGGACTTGACAGTTTTGCAAATGCTGGACGGCTTGGTGATTGGTGCGGCAGATAAATATGTTTCGTAAATTTTGATTTTGATTATACTGTTATTTGGAAAAGTTGTTATAGGTTAAGTTGTCTTTAATACAAGTGATTGTAGATGTAGTTTACAGTTTAGCACAGAAAAACACTTGGATTTAAATAGCTTTTATCTAAATATAACTTTTTTACCGCAATCTGGTTAGGGGACACTTGGTGCACGTTCTTATGGGAGAGATGATCCCCCGGATCAAGTGTCCCTCAGTCATTGTTTTTACTTTCTCTCAGGAAACGTTTCAAGTGGCCTATTCAAAATGATACTAGAGCAATCCCTAAATATCAAGTTGTAAAGAAACTGCCTGCTCCAAAGCTAGTCATCATCAAAGAGAATGATTGGCATTGAGTTTTCCAACTCATTGAGAAAGTTTAAAATTGAACAGTAGATGATAAAGAAATAGGCAACTTTGAGAAAAATCATTAATTTAAGACGAAAATAAAATACATGATTACCTTCACGATGTAATGATACCTAAAAGATTTCAGATTATTCAATAGGAACAGAACATTTATTTTAATTACGAAATAATTATATATTGAATTTATTAGATACTTGTGTGTTTTTGACTAATCAGATTCATTCATTCACACTAATCAGATTCATTCATCTAATCAATCATTATAGATGCTACCTACAAATGTTGATTGTTTTGATATAAGTACAGTTGATAAAAATCAGGTTAATGAACATTAAATGAGATTATAACAATTTTAACATATTTTATTGCATATCTGCATTGCTGATTCTGAATATGTAGACAATGGTATCATATGCCCCCTATATATGGGAGATATGCTTTCCCCGAATCAAGTAATCCATACAGAAGGGATCAGGTCACCCATATATATGGGAAACTTGATACCCTTCCTCTAGTTTTGATAGGATATTTACAACATTTATAAACTAACCTTAGTCGTTATTATACTGATTATTCCCAATGAAATTCAACGTCTTTCGATGCCAAGACATTTGGAATATTATATTAAATAAGGGAATTTGAGGTAAAAATCAAAAGGGGGGATCAGGTGTCCCTAGTCTCCCTACACTGTTAAGCCCCTCACGTTCTCGGCTATTTTACGAGATTGTTTGTAACTTATTTTATTATGAATATTTTGTCATGAAAATTGGTACACAACTTGGTTAATGTATATGCAAATAAATGTCCAACCGATTTTTCAAACATCTTATTTATTCCTTCAAATTTTTTTTTTTAATAACTCTGTTTTTCGAGTCGTCATAGTAGGCTAACCCCCGTAAGTCGCTCAATCAGAGATCTAGAATTTAAATCTGCAAACAAAAATTGCGTAAAATGAGGGAATAAAAGTATAAAAAAGAATTTTCATTGCATTCCAACGCTGTAAACTTGAAGACCTTTTTTTTCCTTTTGGACGTGGCTTTTCGGGCAGCCCTGATTAAGTGTAAGTACAATAGCACGATTCCAAGATCGTATCGAATCGTAAAATGCTCCGCAGGCGCAATTGAGTCCGCTTCTCGTTTTAATTGACAAAGAAAGAAAGGAGGAGAAGGAGAGTAAGAAGCAGAAGAATAAAAGGGCCATAGAACAATTTAATAGGCGATTGAGGAGTGCGCGTAAATCGTGCCATTAACCACGCAATTTTCGATGTCGTATTCATGTTGTATACCGTAGATCGTAAGGGCGGCTGGAGTATCGTTACTTCAGGTAGAACCGCACTTCGTTCGCGGAGTAAAAAAGGTAAGGGAAAAAGTACGAGGATCAGGACATTGGTAATTCGCGAGCGTCAAATGTTAAGTGCTTCTTTAAATTTATGTCGGGACGTTCGAACCTTTTTTCCCCGACACGTCGAGTCTGTGGACTTACGGAATGTAATCCGAATTTATTCAAATATTGGAATACGTATATGACTGGAATATTCGTTTGAATATTTATAAGAATCTTTCTTGGTACGATCATAATAGAGAATAACAGAATACTTATTCAAATTTTATTGTCTCCTATTATTGAAGTAAAAATCCAGACGAAGAATGAAAAATCTTCGTTGCTGTTCCCCTGGAAATAATCCCTAACGAGAACTGCGTCCTTCCTTAATCAAATTAATGGAACTTATTTACTTTTAATAAATTATTTAATAAATTATTTATTGCATTAAAAAATCCCAATAAATTATTTGATATTTTTTACTTCATTGAATTTATTATCTAAAAAAACTTATGACAAATTTTTTTAATTAAGATAATAATATATTTTATTAAAGATTTCCCGGATTACCCCACGTAAAAGTCACCAAAGAAATAACCGCACACTTCACGTTCAAATAAATCGTAAAGTCTCCCACGTGTTTTCCATTCTTACGATATTCTCGCGATAACAAGACTCCGTCTTGTGTACCGAGCTAACAAATTTACAGATATTACACAAGTATTTCATGACATCGAAAATGTAATCAGACTTTTCGAGTAATAAAAAACAGGTGCATGTAAATAATAGGCGTTGGTATTTATTATTTTTCAAAAAAAATTGATACATTGAGGAAATGTCATTTAAAAACTAATAACAACAATACAACTGAATGGGGAGAGGCCATTTTTCAACCGATCACAGGCATTTAGCACATCGCAGCTCCCCCCACTCTACTACGCACAGTGGCAGTAGAGTGGGGGTAGCGTTAGTTTTGTTTGACGTCCAGCTAACTCAGACCCTATACCCAGCCTACCTCAATAAACATATACAGTTTCAAAAGCATTTTCAATGCTAAAAAACAGCAGCTCCTCTAACAGCGAATAAACGGGAACCGAAAAATGTTATCTTCGCGAAAGAAGAAAGTCGATTGAAGTATAATTCAAGCGGTGAGATTCATGGAAAATTTCCTATTACAATATGCCATGACTAAAATGGAGCCTCGAGGGATGTGGATAGGTAAATGAAGAGGAGGGCGAAATAAATGATTCACTCGAGACATCGTCGGGTGTGCGAGACCCGAAAGTCACAAGGTCCGGGGTGTATTATATATGTTTAATAATGCCGGGACTTAAGACGCTCTCGAGAATGTTCCCTCGGACGAGAGTAAGAGTAATCTTGACGGAGGCGCTTCGTTATATTCCCCACGAGGTGTATTAGTATCAGGGTGAACGGAAGCTCGAAGAGAAGGAGAGGAAAAAAGTTAAAATCCAAAGCCACTGACTGAGAGTCAGAGCGACGGCGGGCAAGACGGAGAAAGACAGAGAGAGAGAGGGGAAGAGAGAGAGAGAGAGAGAGAGAGAGAGAGAGAGAGAGAGAGAGAGAGAGAGAGAGAGAGAGAGAGAGAGAGAGAGAGAGAGTAGAAAAAACATGGCAAGCAGCAAAGGAAAAACAGTAAGAGTGTAACAAATAGAAAGGGGTAAGCGAGAGAGGAGAAACGAGAAGTGAAAAATAAACATTAAGTGACTGACAAAAGAAGACCCAAAAGCAAAGAGAGAGAGAGAAAGATTTGATTTGATTTATTAACTTATGTTCTAGCAAGCCAAGGGACAATACGAAAGAAGAACATTAATCGACAAATGAAACAATCGCTGAAATTACAATGGAGTGAGTGAGATGGCGAATACACGAGTGTAACCCAACAGTGACGGTATGCTGCTGCGGTCGATGTGCAGTATATTGACGGCACGATAAATTGAGTGCAGCGGAAAATGAAAAAAGTTATTGCTTATAATTAGAGGTAGGCTTCCGAAACTGGACTCAAAATATGCGCAGCGCAGGTAAAGGCTCACAATGTGGGAATAAGCTTAAGAATAATAAATTAACTTATGACTACTTACAAACTTAGGAATATAATCGAAAAAAGTGAGGTACGGCTTAAGGGGCTATACCAGTGTGAGACTTTCAAAAAATCGATTTTTTTGTTGCCTTTTCGACAGTTTATACTGTCAAGGATATCATTATCATTCATATCATTTATATCAATACCATTTTATCTTGCAACAATCGATAGTTAAATCTTTAAACGCGTTTTTCTCGAAATGAGATTTTTCAAATTTGCTGACGTTGTAACTCAAAGAGCAATTATTCGATTTACTTGAAATTTAAACTGAGTACTCTTGAATATATTTACTCTACAATGACGTAGAATATTTTTGATTGGATGAAAATTGACAATTTGGCATTGAGAAAAACGACCATTTTATAAGCAAGAAAACAGACTTTTTTCATAACTACGCCATTTTGTTAGATTTTGATATTTTTCGAAAATCCTACGTCATTGTACAGAAAAAACCTTCCAGTTTTACATCTTTAACTTTTTCGGTTTCGGAGGAACTTTTTTTTGGCGCCTCCGAAGGCAGCGCAAAAGTCGCTTGGATCTTAATATTTTTCTATGAAAAAATTATGTAATATAGGTCAAATATAGCCAAATATATTCTCAATTTTCCGTAACATTTGATTGAGTACTTTTCTTCCGAAAAATTCCCGAAAGTCACCCAAATTTTCAGCGTTCACACTGGTGTAGCCCCTTACGGTAACGCTGCATCTATGGTTAGAACTATTATGACAAAAGGCCGATGGAAGCTAAGGGACGTAAGAGAACCAGACAAGATAGAGATTGATTGATTGATTGATTGATTGATTGATTGATATATTTATGCCTTGGTTTGGGACCTTGAGGCAAGAGAGAGACAGAGAGAGAGAGAGAGAGAGAGAGAGAGAGAGAGAGAGAGAGAGAGAGAGAGAGAGAGAGAGAAGACGGTACATAGACTCAAGATCCATATACCTGAAAAAAGTTGTAATAGACATCAGCAAGGCTGTCTCACTTATTTAGTATCAACGAAAGGTTGCCACTTGACTTTTTGCGGCCACTTAAACTTAATGGGGATTATCTTGAGGCCTTCTTAGCTTCCTTTCTCGTCCCAGGAATGGAACGAGCAGAAATGAGGGAAGATACGGAAGAGGAAGAATATTTTTGTAATCTTCGCTTCACCCAATTATGCCGTCTCGGACCATGTGGGCTAAGACGACAAGTAGAGCGAGAGAGGGGGTAAAGAGAGATAGATAGAGAGAGAGATATTTAAATTGACGAAAAGCCCGAGAGGACGATTACGCGTGACGCAAAGTACTCAGGAATAATGCTCGCTCCGCCCGGATACGGAAACTCTGCGACTTCAATTTTAATCGAATTCAACAGTTTATCGGAAAGTTCTCTCACTCGATATTTCATTACGCGTCAAGCACCTGTGCGAATCTCCGGCAGTTTAACGTAAGTCATTCGCATATGTAAATTGCGCAACGAAGAGTAATTGGATTTTCGACGACGCGTTGGGCTGCGCGGAAAGTCACGCACGGATTCACCATGCAATACTAATTCCTTCGATTCGGCTCTTCTTCACCGACTAGAAATGTTGTTCCGGCAGCCGGATCACTGATCAGGCAGGTTTCAAGATCCCAGGTAGGAATTGACGATGAAAAAAGGGCTCGCCAAGCTCTGAAACAAGGCTCACATTTTTTTATTCAGGCTGAGCACCAGCCTGATTTCAGGCCTAGCTGAACCCCTGAATGATAACGCGGTTTCAGGCTGTTGCACACAGGCTTGACCAAAGGCTGGTAGAAAAGCCTGTACTAAGCCTGAAACGACGAAACAACAAGGTTCAAAACGAGCCTTAATGAAGCCTTCACGAGCATTTACGACCAAGCTTATCCCAAACTCTTCTCGAGGCTATATGAGGCCTGTTTTTAGTTTTCTATATTCTACATTGGGGTAAATTTAATAAATTTGTAAAGAATTCATTTTATTTATTATATATATTTATTATTCATTATATTATTTGTTATAAAATATATATAAAATATTTTAAACACAATACTTTATTTTATTTATTGTTTATGGGACACGTAATACACAGAGTGTACGCAAACCCCAGAGAGTGAGTATATACGAAATGTGTATGTGACGAGAAAAAAACTTTTTTGTGTACCTCATAAATATCGATAAGAGAATATGTTTAAATGTTCTGAGCTGCCTCCTTCGCTTTCGTTTTTCGTGCCTTCGCACCCGACAAATTAATTGCTAATTTTTTTTTTTTTTCATAAAAGTACAGAAAAAATATTATTTGAAATTTATTTTATTTTATCACAACCTGAAACAAGCCTGCATCCAGCCTTGATTTTTTAGCCTTAACATTCACTGGCTGAATAAAGCTTGAAATAACCCTGAGTTTAGGCTAAGCAGCCAGTCTTGGTTCCAGGCTGCTCCAAACGATGCAATGAAACCTGGCCCCGGTCTGTCTCACTCAGGCTCGGTGAAACAAGGCTCGCACAAGTTTGTTTCCAGCGTCAGCCTTTTGATTCCCTACCTGGGCAACAATCGCGCGTATCGTGCGGAGGGCCTCCGCGGCAATGTGCATAACGGCGCCATTTTTAAATATTTTAAACGGAAATTCGTTACCGTTATTCTTAAAGCCCTTTCTGATGATGTGTAAAAAAATAAAAATATTCCGGCCCATACTTTCGAGTTTATTATCTTTTTTTAATATACCCATTTTCGATCGGCCAAGGTGGCCAGGCGCCTTAAAAATATGCTCTAATCATTCAACCTTGCACATCTTGCGCAGTAGCCTCATAAAAAAAGTCCAGTGGTATGAAGCTGGTGAACGAGTTGAGAAAGCCACACAACCCCATAGTAAGGGTGTTGGCACTGTTTTTTAAATCGATTCTAGGCTAAAACTTATACTCAATCTTGATTGATCATCTAGAAAATTGGTGTGTGAGCTTATTTTTAGTATCTTGATACAATTGTGGAAAAGAATAATTGTCCCATTTCAAAAAGTGATGGTCACCTTGAAATCTTCGAATGGTCTCCACCTGGATGAACCTCGTTGCCACCACACAATGACCCCTTCACAACTATGCAACTTTTGTAGGAAAAGTTTTCTCCTAAGTCTGATAGGTTGAACAATATTTCTACTGTCAATAATTGTTGCCTCACCCTGCATATTAAGGGACAATACTAGTGTAAATGTTTTTGAAAACCATTTTTTTCTGCATTATCCAAAAATATGGACTTTCGTCAACATGCTGTTGAATTTTCGTCGCGAAATTGAAATTATTCCGGTCGCTGCAGCTATTCTTATAAAAAGGGATTTGTCTATGAGTCTATCCGTCTCAAATGTTGCCACATAATTCTTCACGCCATTCTTTAACGTCGTGCGGAAGTGTTTTTTATTATTTGAAAATTTCCCTTCCTTTTAACGAAAAACTGTCGAAAAAGTCCAATTTAACAATTAATTTTCAAATGGCCACCATATTGTTAATTTCAATCGAAAAAAAATTCTCCGTATGCCGCTACAGTTTTTCATACAGATTAATGATCTTTATAGCATTTCTTTTAGACAATTTTTGGAGGAGTATGATTTCCCACCATGAGGCGTTATTTTTTTTTAGGCATCATTTTGCAGTGGTCAAACAATTATATAAAAGATAAAACTGAAACATTAAAAAAATTGTATCTACAACATTTGAATAAACGGAAAAAAAGATTGGACTCATTAACGAATTTTTTTTAAGTCAGGAAAATCATCAGTCTTGAAGCCAGTCCCACTGGAATGATCCCTTATTTAAAATCATAGAAATTAAGGCCTAAGGCCACTGTAACGGTCCAAAAAAAAAGGTTTTTTCACGAATTTTTTGCTTCCAAAATTGAAGGTAATTGAAAAAAAACTTTTAAGGGTGTTAGCGGGCATACATTAAACTTTATTATCAAATTTTTTTACAGCAAAAAAAAAACAAAATGGCGGTTCCACAGCTATCTTTCCGGGGCATGTTTTGCTTGCAGGGCTCCGCGGCACGCAGCACCACTGGTGCACTTTTGAATCTAGAACAAAAAAAAAAACCATCAATCTAGAGGGTTATAGCTAGAGAATGTCGATCGGATTTTAAAAAGTATCAATTTTTGTGGATTTGGCGTGCGTTTGAAAAAAAAAATTGATTTTTGACGAAAAAAAACGGCTAGTTTTTTGTTAATAAAAAATCAATAAATAAAGTTATTGAAAATCCCGATCGACATTCTCAAGGTAATGTTAATGTTCACATCTGGTCAAAATTTCAAGTAAAAAAAATGAAAATTGTTCGAGTGATGCTGCGTGCCATTTTGAAAAACCGTATTTCGAGAAAAACGCGTTTAAAGTTTTGCGAATAGTTTTTTATTGGAAAAAATAAAAAAAAGAAGGTAAAAAAAAAATTTACCGTTAGTCTGCAATCCCAGCACCATACATTTGTCCTTCGATGGCCAAATTTTCGTCTGGCAAAATTTACAGTGGCCTTACCCCTTAATGGCGTTGACGTTTGCATCGTTGGAATGCAACGAAGATGCTTTTTCATTTCTCATTTTCATTATAATACCAAATTATATTTTGTAGATTCGTTGTAGATCGGTAAATAAAAATCCTGAAAAATATTTGCATGATTTACGTAGCTTTAATCTGCCGAAGGGAATTTGCGATATCGAAAAAAAACGTCCATTTTCGTTGCATTCCAACGATGCAAACTTCAACGTCGTAAGAACTATCTTAAAATATATATATATATGCACGTATGTGTGGATATACGTATGTATGCATGTGTGTGCAACGTTTTTGGACAACGGGCTGCATGACTATAATTTCATCCTTTTACAGCCAATTTTCTCGCGTGTATAAGCCAAAGCCTCTTACAAACGCGAATATTCATAAGCTATGGATACACTCGCGGCAAAGCGCGTACGAGAAGCACGGGCGCGCTCGTTACCATCAATGAATAAATAATTCGAATTATCTGACACTCTCGTCCTCTTGACGTTACCGAAACATGAAACGTAACGGCGTTACATTCGAAGGGTACAATAACGCAGGTATCGCAATATACCCTCGAGACGGTGCATTTTCGAGTAGAAAAAGATGATTACTACCGGGAAATGTGATAATTTTTTTTCAATATTAAATGGTTGACTTTTCGTCTCGTTCTTACACATTCCGTTGGTGGATGATCATACGAAAAACCTGAAATACATTGAAGTTTGGGGGGATGGAATGTAAATGAATAATAATGGGGAATTGTTGTTTAAATAGGTTAGAAAAAACTCATTGAAGGATTTTTCAAAAATCAAATAAAAAGGAATCGAATATTTTTGGAAATAGATTTAGAGAAATTATTGATGGCATGGAATACAATTTTATACCTAAATAGATTATAATAGCTTTTTACAACTTGAGTAGTCATTTTTTAAATTTATTCATTCGTTTTTTTTTCAATATGTTATACATATTCTATTTATTTTTTAATCGTTTGTTTAGGATTTTTCAATCTTGTTTTTCAAAATATTTTCTAATTCTTTTTGTTTCCATATTTTTAAATCCTCTTGACATTTTGCAATTCGCTTCAAAAATAATTTTTAATACGCTAATAAACATTTTTTTTGAGTTTTTTTCCATTATCATAAATAAAAGTTGCTCTAAAAATGGCTTCGAGAAAACGGACTCAAGTAAAAAATACTCGTGACCCGTTCCCTTGAAAATTGCACGAACGCAGCATCGGCGTAGCCAGCATTTTTTCTGGTTGGGAGGCTGGAGGACGCCGGCCTGACAAAAAGGGGTTTTGGTCACAATTGAAGTTAAAAAAAATGATCAACTAGTTTTTCATCATTCTTTAATCCAGTTACCGGTCTTTAAACTTCACTCGCCGGAGACAAGATTTTTTTCCCCTTTCAACCCCCGTAAGGGTGGGTTCCGAAGAATTAAAATCGTTGGTATTTTTTTTCAAAGGCTCCTTTTGAGCCATGGTTCAAACGACGCCAATGAAAAAATTATTATGTTCAACCCGCCGAAGATAGGATTTTTTCAACTTTCACCCGCACCAGAAGGGTGGGTTCCGGAGAATCAAAATCGTTGGAATTTTTTTGCAGGCTCCTTTCCCAAGGACCCATCAACGTCAATAATAATAAAAATAATTTCTGCAACCTGCGAAGGATGGGATTTTCCTAAACTTTCACCCCCTCATAAGGGTGGGTTCCGAAAAATTAAAATCGTTGGTATTTTTTTGGGGGGCTCCTTTCGGTGCATGGTACAAGCAACGCTAATAAAAAAATTCTTATGTTCAACCCGCAGACGATAAGATTTTTTTTCATCTTTCACCCCCACTAGAAGGGTGGGTTCCGGAGAATCAAAATCGTTGGTATTTTTTTAAGCGGCTCCTTTCGGGTCATGGTGCAAACAACGCCTATAAAAAAAAAGATTTTGTTCATACCGCCGGAGATATAATTTTTTGAACTTTCACCCCCACCAGAAGGGTGGGTTCCGGAGAATCAAAATCGTTGGAATTTTTTTGCAGGCTCCTTTCCCAAGGACCCATCAACGTCAATAATAATAAAAATAATTTCTTCAACCTGCGAGGGATGGGATTTTTCTAAACTTTCACCCCCTCATAAGGGTGGGTTCCGGAGAATTAAAATAGTTGGTATTTTTTTAGACACTCCTTTCCGGCCACGGTACAAACAACGCCAATAAAAAAAATGATTATGTTCAACCTGCAGGAGATAGGTTTTTTTTTCAACTTCCACCCCCACCAGAAGGGTGGGCTCCGGAGAATTAAAGTCGTTGCTATTTTTCGACCGGTTCCTCTAAGGCCACAATACAAACAACGCCAACAAAAAAAAGATTATCTCCAAACCGCGGGAGATAAGATTTTTTCCCTCATTCACCCCTCGATAAGGGTGGCCGAAAACCGGTGGTCGAAAGCATAAAAAAATCATTTTACGATACTTATCAAGCAACTAGAATTGAAATGTGCAAGATATTATAAGAAAATAAAAAGTTGGGGATAAAAATAAAAGCGTTGCGTAGCAAAGATGAAAACTTCAGGCCCACCGCCAGTCTTTGAACTTTACTTTCTGTATTTACTCAATCGAACAAGCCTGAGTATTTTGCATTTTTTACTGCGAATCGGCGCGACACTTTTTCAGTTGCAATTTTTTTTCAATGTCATTATCTATGTTCAGCAGTGACATATAAGAGAATCGTTCCTCAAGCATTGTGCTTCTGAGCCATATTTTTATCCGCCTCATGGCAGAAAGACTCTTTTCACAACCGGCGCAGCTTACTTGGAATACTATTGCTGCTTGGAAAAGTGTATACATGTTAGGGCAGTGCTCCATTTTAATATGCTTTCTCAAGGTTGTTATGGGGTTAAGTCAACATGTTAGCACCGAGCTGAAACTTTTACCGGACCTAAAAAAAGATAACAAAAGAAAATATTAGTAGTCGGCCATTTTGTACATCGAAAAAAAATATATATATTTTCTAACAGCTTGATATTCATACTAAATAGATGTGTAATTAATTTTATGAGTAAATCACTTTTTCATACGAAAAAAAATTGTTAAATTCGCACATGATTTTATACCCGTTACTGTGGCCCAAGGCCTTAATTGTGAAAATTGAATATCGATTTAATTTACGCAATGAAATAGCTCTTTTATACAAGTTACGAAATTACGACGAAGAAAATAGTTCGTTTTATTACATTTTCTCGTTATATTCGCTTGAGCAAAAAAAATTAATCGTTTATTTGAATTTAATTTTTTTTGATTGATTTTTCGGGGGGGGGGGGGGGGGGGTCGTCGAGATTTCTGTGGGGGGAGGGGCTCCAACGCAACGCAGGCATGCGTTTTCCATACGCACGTGCGCCACCATTTTATTCCGAATCCCTATAAATACGTTTTTTCTTCATTCGAGTCTCAACGATTCAGTTGAACCTAAAGACAGTTTCGCCAAATCGACTTTTCTCCATTGAATAGAAGAAGAAAAAACTCGCACGAGTCGTCGTTGCGTGAAAGTGCAAGAATTCGCGAGAACGTCTAGTCGCTCGTAGCGCAAACAGAGCGGCGAGTACTCACCTCCTCGGCAAATTCGAAGTCACCGTCGAACTTTCTCTTGCAATCTGCCACGGTGATAACGGCGATTAACGCCGTGCCAAAAAACACCCACGAGAACCGCATCTTGCGTGAAATCCTCCCCCTCGTGTGCCGCAAAAGATTCACCGAATAACAAGATCAACTAATCCCGCGAAGCCCGAGTTTTCGTTTTTCACAACGCCTCCGCAGCTGTTTGTGTATACGTATATATCTATATTAGTTCGCGAGCGCAACGTCGTACTTGAATATGGCCTGTCACTGCGTGTGCACCAAGGATTAATTAACGCACGTACAATCACTCCGATCGGCGGAAAATCAATTGACGCCGGGCCCGCTGAGGCTCTCCACGCGACGACGGACGTACGTTTGTGCTTTCTCGAGTGCGCGAAATACAAAGTTCGTGTCGAACTTCGTGCGCGGGGTCTTCTTTTTTTTCGCCCGGAGCGTTTCAACTTCGTCGACCAATAACAAAGGGCCAAAAAAAAGTAGACCTACGTTCCGGAAGGGGGTCGGTGGGGTAGCGACCAACAAAACGGAAAGAAACACGCGCGCGGTACAGTAGGAACGAACGTAAATGTTGCACTTTCGCGTTGATTCACGAGGTCACGCTGTAGTGCGATAAAAGAAACGAAAACAAATCCACTCGGGGACGCACGCGGACGTTTATCGCTCGATCTTCGCGCACCCCGTGTTTGTTACTCTGTCTAGTTGCGTTTTTAATCCGCGAACAAGGCACGTTCGCGAATTTTCTCCTTCAACTCCTGCAACGTTGCGTGATCTGCCTCGAGAGTGTCGTCCTGCTCGAGGAGTCGAACGAACAGTGACTGCGGCGCAAGGTGCGCGAGAAAGGGTAAGATCGCGCGCGCGAGAGTGGGGGAAGCGGAGCGAGAGCGTAGGCGCGGACGCCATTGGCCCGAATCTCGCCGAGTACTCACGGAGAGAGACGAAGGGGAACTGGCCGACTGGCGGGGGAGGGCTCGAGCCGCCAAATAGTGTGTTCTACGCCCGAAAAACGCACGGGGTATTCCAGCCCGAAAATTCAACCTCTCGTAACCACCACTGTGTTTTGAGCTACACGACTTTTTTCACTCGAAAACTCCGCTGCAATTGTTCATTGTTACGACAATCGGCGAAACTTCGACAGGCTTCGATCGCCGTACGGAGAAATAGGGATGTTCGGGGGCATAAACTCGCGCAAAGTTTGCCGGCCATTTGCACTGCGCGAGTCAAACCAACGGACCGCGAATATAGCAATGAGCTTTCGCGGAAAACAGAGGGCGATTGTCGCGGACCCCTCGAGGTAAAAAAAATACGGATTTAAAGTAAACACAATACATTACGAAAACAGCGAAAATAAAAAGAAGACTCGATGAATAAAGACACGAACGAATGCTTCAAATTCGCATATGACCTTCGAGTTGCACTAGCACGATTTTACGAATACACACCCATATTCATTTTAGTTCTTTCTTTAAGGGGAGATATACACCTAGGAGCCGGAAAAAAGGTCATTTTTGTGATTTTTTTCAAGGAAAACTATTTGAAATTTCGGATTGGGGTTTTAATTATCTAAAAGTATATACATTCAAAAATATGTTTGATTTTCTTTATTTAAAAATGTAAAAAATATACAAGGATATTGTATGATCCTTGGAGCGTCTTAAAAAAATCTGCGTATACGGTACCCACTGGCGTTTCTTCAAAAATCACCTGAAAAAAAAAAACCAAAAAGATTATCAAATTAGATACTATAATCTAGTACTTGTCATAGCCGATTTTGAAAATATCGATTTATGACAAAATGGCGGACGTTTGAACATAAATAGTGATTTTTGGGCCGAAAATGAGTTATTATTTTGCCTATAAAACGAAAACTAAATAACGGAAAAAAGTCCTATGACAAGTACTGGATAATGGTGTATAGAATAACCACACAAAACCTCAAGGCAATCGGTTCATTGGTTTTCGAGAAATTTTGGGTACCGATTTGAAAAACGTGGTTTTGAGAAAAACGCGTTTGAAAATTTGGGAATGAATAAATCATGAAATTTGTCAACTTACATGGAATCATCGATACCAGGCCCATAGTGTAGGTCTTCTAGGGTCGACGGAATGTTCGTAGCTTCTAAATCCTCGACCTTGACCATCTAGGTGTATATCTCCCCTTAAGGAGGCAGGAGCGGTCCAGTCGAGTCAAATGACGGTTTATGATTATTTTTTTCGATGAACCTAAAAAAATGCTACGAGGTATGGATTTATTCTGTAGATGCTAATATTTCATAAAATATATAATTAACGAGCGAAATTATGCATTTTTATATTTCTATAACGTGAATAAGATAAACTTTTGGGCTGCGATCAACTTGAAAACGTATAACATTATCGTTAATTCTTATGAAAGAAAAGTGAGTCAGTGAATGTTTTATGCAACTCAGAATGAAATTTTGAGTCATTTGTAATTATGCTTATTTATATTCATGTCACGAGATTATTTATTATAAGCATTAATCAAACCTTGTCAGTCACATCTCCAGATTGTGTCGTTGGGGGTGTAATCAACCCCACTCACTTTGGAGAGTGATAAATAATTGAAAAATTGAAAGAAAAAAATACTATAATGTATTTTCAACCCTTGTGTGTAAGACCATGCCGATTATTTTCAAGTCGTGTAACTTTTAATATAAAAAGAAATGTCGCAAAAAGAAAATATGGGTTTGATTCAACCCCCGATAACTGTTAAGGGTTAATATTAAGTATTGCCGAAATACGGCAACTTCGCGGCCATTGAGGTTGGCAGCAATGCTCTTTATTCGCCAGTTAACATTCGTAGTCTTTTGTCAAACCTTGATGGTTCAATATTGAACATGGTTTACAATGGGCAAGATGGGCGTTTTATTTCTAAATGTTTACAAAGGTTTAGTTTGCGTTAATCCGTTGTTAAAAATGGTTCATCTTGGTGCTAAATAGCCTAGAAAAATTACATCGCCCGTAAAAATTACATAAATTAAACTATTTTTTATCTCCGGTCTTTTGGGGTGAAAAAATCCAAAATGTTCGTAAGGACTCCGTATAGTATAGACAATAACACATATTTAAATTTTTTTTAATCTTGAATTGTCGAAATTGAATTTCGAGAAATTCAATATCTCTGCTTCTGCGGTTGCACTAGAACAAAGACGTCCACGTACACTTCACAATGTGTTAAGGGGCTATACCAGTGTGACACTTTCAAAAAATCCATTTTTTGGCCTTTTTCGACAGTTCATACTTTCAAGAATATCCTGTAAAAATTTCAAGGCCGTATCTCTTATCATTTTATCTTGCAAAAATCGATAGTTAAATCTTTAAGGGGGGATTGTCTTTTTTTTCGCAAAATTTACCGCTTTTTGGGAATTTTTTTGTGAAGAAAGTATACAACGGAAAACTTGTGAAACTTGGCATATAGTTTTATTGATCTGTTTACTACATACAAAAAAAATTTCAAACAATTTCATCAAAAAATCCGCCTCCCACCCCCCTCGACGCGCGATGGTCCTTTTTTGATGGTGTGCACGATTACAGCCTTCACGTTCATCCTGCAACAAAAACCCAAAAAGCATTTTACTTTAGACACATATAGCTATCGTTCGATGAAGGGGAAAAAAAAATTGACGATTTGGTGACGTTTTGAACTTGAAGTATCGATTTTTCGAAAAAAATTGATCGATTTTTTGTTATAAATAAAAAAACTATTAAACGTATTGCTTTTTGCTTCATCAAACGATAAAAGGATGTCAGCTGAGCATTCTGTCCAAATTTGAAGGCAATCTTTGACATGAATCTTTGAATAGATTCATGTCATTTCTACAAATGACATGAATCGACAATAACTAAGCATTTTTTAAAAGTAATTGGCACGACATGCGTAGTTCATTTTCCTACGCCGTAGCCTATAAAAGTCAGATGTTCGAATTGGTTTGTATGAGAATTCTGCATAAGATCTTTTTCCATAAAGTTTCTTTAACATTTAAGGTTAAAAAAAACTTTTCTAGATAAAACAAATAACCAAGAGTATTTTTTAACCGGATAAAAAAAGTTATCTTTAGTAGAAATAGCATGGACTGCCAAATATTCCAATTGAATAAATAAAGATTCTATTCAACTAAATCTCTATTTAATTACAATGTACACTGTAAATCCAAGTGTTCTATATGCATAAAATATTTCGTAAATCCAAAAAAAAAAGAAATACTTAATTGAGGGTTTTACGACAACGATTTTGTATAGTGATTCGTCATTCCCTGGCCTTTTGAGATGATTTCTATCGAAGAAAATATTTCACCTATATGGGAATCGAACCTAAAACCTACCTATTCATAGCTACGCACGCTGTCCCTATGCTACCGAGTGCTTGTATCATCTTAGTCGCAGATATCTCTAAGAGACCAAATGAATCCCTATACTTATTTGCTGTATCACATAAACTATATCAATTAGATAATATCATTGTGATAATTAGACAGTCTTATCGAATAACATGCTAAAATAATTAGAAATATAAAATATACATATATGATTCCTCGGTCTCCACTCTCTATACCCCCACACCTCTTTGATATATGTGTTGCCATAAAGACAGACCATTCAATGAAATAGAAAAATGGTTGACTCGACGCAAATGCTATTTAATTTAAATTAAAAAAAATCAAATAGATCCATTTAGTGGATTCATCTAAATTGTTTTTTTGAGCAAATGAAGCGGAATCACAGATTTATTATGATTAAATAAAATATTTAGTTATTGGACGATATTTTATATATATTATGATGTGAATAAATAAATATATTTAAAGTAAATAATTTCAACAATGGAATGCAATAGGAAAAATTTGATTCCACGAAAAATCTAGTTAATTCAAATAAACAAAAATCAAAGAGCCGCGATTAGTTCATATCAATAGAATTTTTCTGTCAGTATGCGAAAAACCAAAAGCCGATGATTTTTATCTCGAAAACCGTAGGACTTTTACCAAACTGAAATTCCAGCATATAGTAGGACATGATCTGACCTATCGACAGTTGCAAGATTATCCATTCATAACAGGACACCTTGTATATACTGGGTGAGCAACAACTATTAGCAGAATAAATATTTCCTAACCTATCAGACTTGAGAAAGGAAACTTTTCCTACATAGTTGCATAGTTCGAAGGGGATCATCGAGTGATGGCTACGAGGATCGTCCAGATCGTCGGAGATTTCAAGGTTACCTCAATTTTTTTAATGGGTCTACTATTTTTTTAGAATTTCATCGACGACCTAAAAATAAGTTCTCACACCAAATTTCAAGATGAAAGATTGATCAAGATTTAGTATAAAAACTCGGTAAAGAATGAATTTTCAAAGTTTTAAGCCTAGAATCGGTTTAAAAAACGGTGCAAACACGCTCATAAAAAGTGGTCAAAGTGATGGCCACCACTTACAATGCACGCTTGCAACCTGATTCGCATTGATGGTATTGTCTTATTAATCACGTCAGTCTGTATTAACGAACTTGCTTTAATTATTCTTCCTTGCATATCTTGGGCAGTAGTCGACACTTCTTTGTACCACCGTGTCTTTCCAAGTTCCCCATAAAAAAAAGTCCTGTGGTGTCGAGTCTGGTGAGCGCGCTGGCCAAACCATACGACCTCATAGTCAGTGTATGCACCGCTGTTCAAATCGATTCTAGGCTCAAAACATTGAAATATCTTCTTCATCGATTCTTAATACTTCGATCGATCATCTTGAAATTTTTTGTGTGACAGAAAAATAGTCGCCCCGTTTTAAAAAATGAAGGTGACTTTGAAACTTCCGATGCGCCTCCACCTGGATGAACATCATAGCCGCCACCCGATGACCCCCTTCGAACTATGCAGCTTTTGTAGAAAAAGTTTTCTTCCAAGTCTGATAGGTTAGAAATGTTTGTACCGCTAGTATTAGGAGGTTGAATAAGTTCTCGCTATTTTCCAACAGATGGCGTTGGCAGAACTGCCTGCGTGTAGTTTAGGATGGTAACGCATCTATAAAAAAAGTAGGGTCGCAATGAGAACAGTGGCAACAGTGGGTACTCTGAACCTTTTCTGTTCCTCAGAAGTGGACATGTATATATGTGCGTCCTTTTCACATTAGAACCGCCCTCGGATGCCAATAGGTTTGAACCTGTCTGTGAGTCGCTCCCGCGCAATTCGGTTGTGAGAGGTGATTTTATATTATTTTTAGTGTCAAAAGTTGAAACGCCAGCTGAGTTTGTATGTTTTTTGCTTCTTTACCTATCGCAGTTATGTTCGAAGTCATGGTTGTCCCGCAATATACAGCTATATTGCGGTATTTAAGCATTGTGTTTGTTAACCTAACAAAAATAGAAGCTTGTGAGTACCCGCTTTAAAAAAAAAAGAGAAGGTCGATACACAGTGGCTCAATTTTTCGAGGTACACAGTAGTAAGTTATAATATGAATATTTTCGCGTTGTGGTTTAGATAGGTTTAGACGTACTACCTCATTAGGTAGGTACTCATTGTTGATTAATATTTAATAAATGATTGTGATTGATCTTATAATATGCTGTATTTTTTTAAATTAATTTTTCAATAGTTTACTGTACAATACTCCCCATTGAATAGAGAAAAGCACTCCATTGCCTACAAGTGTACAGTAGATCGGGGTAATTTTCTTCAAATTTTGCTTGCTTTTGAAATTTCGTTTGACTGTGAAATTAGGCATGTTTCACTGTGTGCACCCCCAGGTGCACAGCGGATCAAATCCTATTTTGTAAAAATGGTTATTATCTCAATATCTATTGGGTTAGGACATTCAGTGTCTTTCAATAAAATGAAGCCTGAAGCCTTTAATAGAATGAAGACGACACCTCACGTTTAGTCAAGGTTTCATTGATATTGTATGAACGGTTGGGCAGCTATAGACCTCTGAAAAAAATGAGCCACTGATCCCACTCTGACCCTACTATAAGCAAGCTTGAAATTCAGTATACGTCATTTTGCCGAAGTGTAAAAAACTTTTTTCCATAGTGTTAAACATGTCAAATTCCGACGTTTCGCAAACGTTACAGTCTGCATCATCAGGGCTGAGAGTTCCGATACTGAAGCTCTCGTATCTCAGGTATTCCTTATATAGTTGCATCAGTATATCTTCAAACCTCAGAAGAAACTAGCGCAAGTGATTCCGAGTGCAAAAGACCAAAGACCACCATTAAGTGCACCAGGAGTCTACAAGATACCCTGCTCATGCGGTAAAGTGTACATAGGAGAAACCGAGTGGAAGATCAGTACACGGATCAAAGAACACCAACGGTGTATCAAATATGGCCATATTACACAATCAGCGCTGGCCGAACATTGGATGGAGACTGGTCAAGCCATCCAGTTCGACAAAGCCCAAAGTCTGGCCCCACCAAACAGCTATTTTTCCAAGAAACACCGAGAAGGCTTGGAAATCCTAAAACATCCGGACAATCTAAACAGAGATGGAGGATATCACGTCAATCCTATTTGGCACACCGTCCTCCCGGTTTTTTAATTGATCAGCTGATCAATTAAAACATCTGATTGACTGGTGCAGCGATCTGGAACGATGACTGCAACTATATAAGGAATACCTGAGACACGAGAGCTTCAGTATCGGAGCTCTCAGCCCTGATGATGCAGACTGTAACGTTTGCGAAACGTCGGCACAACGCTGATCCTCAACACGGCCTCCATCCGGAAGCCACATACTCTTCTCATTACATAAAGAGCCGTGAAAGCCTTAAAACTAAAATGTCAAATTCCGTACCAAAAAAAGAGTATTTGCAAGGAATTTTACTGCACTACTTTATTCAAAACACAATCTGCAGCTGAAGCGCGCAGAATTATTAATGAGACTTACGGCGATCATGCTCTGTTGGAAACAATATGCAGAGATTGATTCAGACGCTTCGAAAATAATGATTTTGATGTGTTGAATTGGAGGCATTACTTCATGAAGACTCATGTCAGACGCTAGTTGAACTTGCAGAATCATTACTTGATCACACAACAGTTTCGAAACGTTTAAAGCATTAGGAATGATTTTTTTAAACAAAGCATTCATTTTCACGAAAAAACAACAGCGAGAACCAATTCAACATCCCAATAGTTATTGCCTCACCCGGTATATATGAGTGAGAATTTCGCCCAATGTCTCTTGGTCTCTACAAACTCCCCTCCAGATCGTGATTTCGCTGAGTAGAGGGGAAAAATGTCGCGCAGGGGTGCGCACGGTCGCATGTGCGTGTATATATATACACATATGATACGAGGAGCAATGCGCCAGTCAATATACCACCTCCACCGCGCATTTGTGCAGAAGGGCGAACAATTCGTATGCCCTTTTCCCAGTCATTTGTATACGTAACGCAATTTCCTCCTCCATTCACCCCCTTTACACGAACGCGTGCCCATTTACAGTATTCCTTCAGTCATAAATATATTGTTGTTCTTCTCTTTTCAATCGCCGCGTATCTGCCATTGCGATGTAAAATTCAGACGTAAACAAAATTGGGACTATTTTTCTTAGGCAATTCGTGTGAAAGTAATTTTGCGATTTAAAATTTTGCACGGTAGGGAAAGTTTCTAGGGCGCTCATTGAGTAAAAATGTCGGGGGCAACGGTAGTTGAGGGAGGAATATTTCGCAAATGGCTGTTGCAATTGTTTCAAATTTTGTGGGCTTTTATGTAATTGTTAATTATGTGGGGTATGTGATGGTACTGTGACAATAAAATGGAAGTGGGTGTCTGTACGTTCGTTTTCTTGAGTTTGTTTGGCTTTAAAGATTGTTTCAATCCTCTGAGAGGATTTTTCAACGATGCGGAAAGTATATCCATCATTTTTGGAAATGTCTGTTTGGGTTTGCGTGGACACGGGTGAAGCCTTTGTTCTAAACCTTTGGTATGTGGAAATACACCCTTACGGAATATCTATGCAATTTGTTTCATCCGAATCCGTCAAGTAGGGCCTCAGAAATGCCATTTTCCTCTTAAGGGGTTTTCTCACTTTAGACGCTAAAAAGGCTATTTTCATGCATTTTTTTGATAGGTTTATATTATAGATATTGATATAAAAGTTGTTACACTTCATAAATACACTGTCGACATACATTAAATTTAAAAAAAAAATGTATTTATGTAACCAAACCGAACTTCAAACACGTTTTTCTCGAAACAACGTTTTTTGACGGCTTGTTGATAAATTCTTCGAAACTACTAAACCGATCCTTATGAAATTTTAACCATATATTCTTTACAACTATACCTATAGCGCATATCAAGGATTCAAAAAAATTGATATTCACTATTTTTTTGCCAAAAACGGTGAAAAAAAACGTTTACTTTTTGTTTTTTGAAAAATGTCCGCCACTTTGTTATTTTTGCATATATCGAAAATCGTATGATATGCGCTATAGCCATTAACATACTGAATCTTAAACCGTTTGATTTTTTCGTTTCGGATGTTCCTTCTCCGAGATTTCATCATCAGCGCAGACCTACAATTTTTTAGGACATTTTTTTAACTACCATTTTCGTCTATAAATAGTGACTTAAATAAATAACATGTTTTTAAAATGTATTTCGAAAGTGTATTTATTAAGTGTGACAACTTTGATATCAATATCTATAATATAAAGCTATAAAATAAATTCATGAAAATAGCATTTCTTTAGCGTCTAAAGTGAGAAGACCCCTTAAACAGCGTGTATAAGGTGAACATAACCTCACAAATTTTTGGACAAAGCTTTCTCATGGGTGGTGAAGTTTTTCAGGAAAAGCAAAGCGTTAGGCACTGTAGAATTCTCTGACACAGAGCTTCACGATTTTCTTTTGCCCTAAATATCATTAATCTCTGAGAAATTTCTGTTCGAAAATTTCAGCTATCTCTCTCGCACTCGTATCTCACGCGGGGCAGCCTCTACTTCGCTTGAACCCTTTCTCTCCAGGAAACGCATATAATGAAGTTGAAGTTTGCATCGTTGGAATCCAATGACTTTTTTCGTGAATCTCTTATTTCTTTGTTTCAAGGAAGGTTCAGTTGAGTGGTCCAGTTGAGTCAAATGACGGATTATGATTTTTTTTTCAATGAACCTCAAAAAAATGCAAACGAGGTATAGATCTATTCTGCAGACGGTAACTTTTCATAAAATATATAATTAAAGGGCAAAAGTATGCATATTCATATTTTTATTGCATGAATAAGAAAAACTTTTTTTTTACTACCAACTTGAAAAAGTATAATATTATCGATGACTATTATGAAAAAAAACTGCGTCAGTGAATGTTTTATACAACGCAGAATGAAATTTTGAGTCGTTTATAATTATGCCTATTTATATTTATGTCACGAGATTCTTTATTATTACCATTAATTGAGGGGTTAGGCCACTCTAGAGGCCGAAAAAATAGGCTTTTTAGAGATTTTTTTCAGAAAAACTACAAAATAAATGGAGATTACAGAAAAGGGTGTTTATCATACATCTCAGTGACTGTATACAATATTTTTTTTGAAGCGATTAATTTCAAAATGGCTGCTGTGCAGCGTTTATCTCAAAACTGCATTTGTTAAGTTGGCCCGAAACATAACTCAGACAATTTTCAACCGATTCACTTGAAATGTTAAATATATCTCGAAAAAACAAATTGTCTTTGGAAGTACGTAGGATTGTTTTTTATATTGCATAGTTCATTTGTTGTTAACAATTATCTGACGATTTTTTAGGCAAATTTTTCACTATCAAAACAAATCGTCAGATAATCGCTTGCCAGATAATAGATTGCCAGCCAAGATTCGGAATCTTTTATCAAACTTTGATGTTTCAATATTGAATATATATGGTTTACGATGGGCAAGGCGCGTTTTTTTTTCTCTAAATATTTACAAAGGTTTAGTTTTCGTTAATCCGTTGTTAAAAATGGCTTATATTGGTGCTAAAATACCAAAAACATTACATCACTCGTAGTGTAAACGTCTTGCCCATCTAATCGCACGTAAAAGTACGTACATTAAACTATTTTTTGTCTGGTGTTTTGGGGTGCAGAAATTCTAAACATTTCGTCAAGACTCAGCACAGTCTATGCAATAACATATATTTCTATTTGCTTTGAAATCTTGCATTCTTGCTAACGCTCCAACCCCCTTAAGGCGTTACCCCCACTTGTAGCGCAAAAAAAGGCCTTTTTCATGAATTTTTTAAAAGAAAACTACAAAACTTTTTTAATCGATCAATATACCATCTTAAAGAACACATCTTGAAGAACTTTCAGTAATTTTTTTTATTGAAAAATATTACATTGTTTAGTGGCAAACGGCCGTCAATGAAATAATGTTTTTATATACACGGTTTGCGGTGACCAACATTGCGGCGAAGTGGATCATCTGAAAAAAAAATGCGGATGGATTTAGTCAAATATAAGTATAAACTAATCTTTAATCGAAGGATTTTAAAAAATATTCATTTTTCACAAAATGGCGGACAGTCAAAGTTAATGGTTCGATTTTAACGAAAAAAAACGGCCGTTTTTTGGCTATAAAACGGCCATTTTTTTCGAAAAAAAAATCGAACGATTAAAGACTACATTTTTATGTATTTAATAAGCCTTCAAAATTTCAAGAAGATCGGTTCATTAGTGTTCGAGTAATCTTGGTCACCGACTTTAGAAATGCCATTTTGAGAAAAACGCGTTTAAAGTTTCTCTTTCAACGCTCTTTCAACGCGGATTCTTCTCTTTCAACGCTTATATTTCAGTCAATTTTGTTCGGATCGACTTGAAATTTTCAGGACATATTCTCAGATACTTATACTTCAAAAAAATGCAATAAAAAAATCAATTTTTTCAAAATCGCAAGTGGGGGTAACCCCTTAATAATGATCGAAAGCCTTTTTTTGCAAATTGGAGTCCTGAATGTCAAATAAGATGACGGAAAATCGTTGGAATGATTTTCACGGCCTAAGAAGGCTGAAAAAAATTGAACATATAAAGGGAATTAACTTTCGCTGCATTCCAACGATGCAAACTTCAACATCATCGCATATATGCGTTTGGCCTAAAATTACGGAATCCGGCGGTCAACTTGTGAATTTAAAAAAAATCTCACGTTATACATTAAATAGCGTCCAGTAGACCGGAAACCAAAATTTTGTTGCCCGAAATTCTTTAGAAACTTTTCCCGTGACTCCGGATACAAGATATGAGGGTGAAGAATGCAACTTCGGGCTGTGCGTAGATCCTTGCTTTCGGCAATATCACACCTTTCACTGATAACATTGTGTTTGTTCAATTATGTTAAAAAGTTAAGTTGATGAAAGTTATAATTTTAAGAAAAAGCCCAGAGCGGAAGGTTTAAGGGGTTACATGGCTTTCGATGCAACAACAGCATGTTTGCCCTATTAAAAACCATATAATATATAAATTATTTTATTCGAAATGCACATGCACATAAAAGGGCAACATTTCAACAATATTTTTTTAAAATCACCCAAAAATTTGAGTAATTCAGCCCGTGGGACCTGGTTTCTGGAGACCCCTAAAAAAAGTGTCCTCGTGGTGGTCAGGATAACGCATGATAGCTTTATCTGAAATTAAAAAAACCATTTTTTCTGTTAGTAGATAAGTTTAGCTCGTGATGGAACGAGGAATTTTGAAAAAAAATGAAATTTGAATTTTCGGCAGAGTTGTTCAATTTTTTTGTTACAAAATAGTTCAATTTTTGGTACAATTTACACTAGGTATAGCCTTGTAAAATTAGTTGTAATCGAAAAAGAAACCTTCTTTCCATCACTAGTCAATGCTGTTTTGATGAAGTGTGCAAAATTTCATCAAGATTAGTGCATTAGTTTTTGAGAAATCGTGTCCACCGACTTTAAAAATAGTGTTTTGAGAAAAATACGATATACCTGCATCGCTCCCGGCCGGTCTTTCCTAACGGAGGGGGGGATTCCTAAAGGCTCTTTCTTCTCGACTTTTACTCCGATTGACTTAAAACTTTGGGAAAATATTCTAGATATATAGTAATATGCCATAATAACATTTAAAAAAAATGGATTTTTCGAAATTTGCAAATCGACGTAACCCCTTAAATGGACAGCCGCGCGCGACACCCTTTATTATTTATGAGGAAGCTCTTCAGTAAATACTCATTGTAAAACGGTTTGACTCGCTCTAAGAGGGGAGATCCCTTTATAACGTAAAAAAGAGCTTATGGACGAAAACGAACTTCGCGTGGAAGCTGGGGGACTATCTTATGGCCCTGGAATCCCAGATTAATCGGTACATCATGTAGTTACAAAAGTTTTGAATGTTGAAGTTCTGAACGGGTTTTTCGCAAAGCCACGTTTTCGTGAACCTCGCACGAGATAACTGACAACCTATATGATCGATCGTTTTGAGATTTAGCACACTTTTAGATAACATAATTATCGTCTATGTGACCCTAAAGTTTCTTAAAAATTATTTTAAAAAACTACTTTTTTATTGATAAATACTGTAGTAAAAATTTCATGAAAAATAGAACATTTTTTTAAACACGTACCATTTTTGCGAATTTGTACTATTCTTTGGATTTTTGAGGTTCGCATAGAGTGTGTGGTTTTCAGAAGTCTAAAACTTCTTAGCTCTGATGTTTCAGATCAATGCAGCAGCTGCTAGGATGTACGCGGTGGAACAACTCAGGCGGCAACCGTCTCCGAAGCAAGTATCGTACAGCCCCCATTTTTTTAATATTTGATTTTTTCCGGAAATTTAAAAAAAGTCGAATTAAAAGATTAAAATATGTACGTAAAATTTTAATTACGTACAATAAATAGTTTTGACACCAAAAAATCTCGAAAATTCGCTTATTTTCAGGTGCTTGAAAGGATTTCCCCCCTTAAACGTTATGTTACTGAATTCTTAATGTTAATTTTTCTGGTTATGTTATTACGAGTAACTATTAAACTACGTAGAAAGCGTTTTTTTAACTACCTAGAAACTCTGCTTTATTGATATATAAAAAAGTGTTTTTCATAATGACTTCAGGGTACAACCTGGAATACGATATGCTCCTAAAATCCATTCCCGACACAGGCATAAACGGAATTTCCGACATAGACGTAAGATAGTGTACATGTATAAACTATAGTGTACTATATATATAGATATATTATCTAGTACACTACAGTCGTAATATATGTTGTTTTGTAGATTGCAACTTCTTTCGCATTTTCCATCTTTTAGGACAAATTTCGAATATATTATGGTGCATAAATTTTGAATGGTACATTATAACAATATTGTGTGTGTGTATGTGTGTGTGTGTGCCAGGTGTCCCATTTGAATCTTACACCTGACTTATCTAAAAAAAATACTCCTCCCATTAAGTGTTGAGTACAATAAAACTTTTGGGGTTCAAAGGGGAACGTGTAAAAAAAAAATATTTTTCGGCCAAAAATCCAACATAGCGACGTTAATATGGCTGACATGTTTTTTAATTCAAGGGTCAACTTAATGTTTGGGTTTGTTTGGGTTGTCAAACAAACCCAAATAAACCCAATCAATTTCTACAAAAGTTGTTAGTTTTGCCCTGACAAATCTTTTAGTGGAAAAAAGTCATGTTCCCATTTTTTTTAAATGTCGGCCATCTTAACGCCGCCATTTTGAATTTTGGACCAAACAAATTATTTCTTGTGAAAGTCTCCCTTTGAACCCTCAAAGTTTAGTTATACTCAATACTTGATCAGAGCAGTATTTTTCGAGATAAACCAGTGGCAAGGCTAAAATGGGCAAACCCGTGTATGTATATATATATATATATATATATATATATATTAGGAATACAAATAAGTCTCCGCCGTTTGACATAAGATGGCCCCGCCTGGAGGTTATGATTGAAATTGTCAGATGTACAACGTCATATCGTAAAGTTGGACATCTCGCAAGACCATAACCTTGAAATATTACCGATTTTTTATCGACATCACATAATTGTTTTCGTGCGAAAATGTCGAGTTTTGAGCCGAATAAGCGTCATTTGCGGTAACTTTATAACTCTTCTTTACATCTTTAATTTGAAGAAATCTGCAGCTGATGCGCATCGATTGCTTGTAGAATCATATGGTGAGGCTGCTTTAAGTGAGAGAAGTTATCGTAAGTGATTTCAAAACTTTAAGAACGGTGAGTTTGACGTCGAAAACAAAGAACGTAGCGGAAGGCCTAAACAAAGACGCGGAATCGACAGCATTATTGGAGGGATATTCGTGCCAAGCGCAAGAGTTCCCGCAAATGACGCTTATTCGGCTCAAAACTCGACATCTTCGCACGAAAAAAAATATGCGATGCTGATACAAAATCGCTAACATTTCAAGGTTATGGTCTTGCCAGATGTCCAACCTTACGATACGACGTTTTACATCTGACAATTTCAACCATAACCTCCTGGTGGGACCATCTTTTGTCAAACGGCGGAGACTTATTTGTACTCCCAATATATATATATACACACATATATATATCTACTTATAAATATATCAGAATTAACATAA
Organism: Ophion ellenae; assembly: GCA_963210295.1. Lineage (NCBI taxonomy): Eukaryota > Metazoa > Arthropoda > Insecta > Hymenoptera > Ichneumonidae > Ophion > Ophion ellenae. Next base: position 64,135,300 of record OY723385.1, read on the forward strand.
CTCGAAAAACTGTGTGTATCGCGGAAGATAAAGAGTTTACCGAACGATCCACCTTTTCCACCTAATGACGTACGTGAACCTCTCGATGGCAGCGCCGCGCCATTGTCGTGCGTCAGAATTCAACCGTACAGGGGTAAACGATACAATAAGCACACAGCAGAGAGGATAAACTCGTTCAGTAGTCATGCCAGAGATAGATCAGACACGGATGCGGCTACGTTCGCTGTACAATGGCAGTACCTCGATGGCAGCACCGCGCCATTGGCTTGCGGCAGACTTCAATTGTACGAGGGTACGCGTTACTGAACGCTGTAGGCTGTAGGCGTTACTGAACGCTGTAGGCTGTAGGCGTTACTGAACGCCTACAGCGAAGAGAAACTCATTCAGTAGTCGAGCAAGTGATAGATCAGACACGGAAACGTCGACGAGTGCCTATATACGCTCGCGTTGCATCGGAAAATATCGAGATGCAGGCTCGTACGAACATCCACCGAGTCGGGAATTATTACAAGGCGCAGCAGCAGTGTCGATTGATGTTCGTCGAAGACGAGGTCTTGTCCGGACCTTTCGCTACATGTATACAACTAAAAAGGTGGAGGAAAGTGAAGGAGGGTGGAAATAATCTCGAGAGACGCGAGTCAGTCCGAGTCAGCCCCCTGACACTGGCCGCTGAAATCGGCTCGGGAAATGTAGCTCGGAATTGTCGCCGAGTTTTGCCGCTTGTAGCGCTGCCGGGGACAAGACTGCTGTAATGGGATCAGGAGAGGGGATGGGTTTGCCTGTGGGGTGTAGGGGGTGTAGGGCAACACAAAAATATGAATAATTTACAATATTTAAAACCGCTGTAATGAGAGGAAGGGGGGGGGGTAGGTTAGTCACATTACCTACATATGACGGTTTGAAGTTTTACAACATATATAAGTACACCCCGGTACGATACACATTGGCATGATGAATCTATGCAAATGTTCGTGTTCACCATTCACGCCGTTTTTCAAATTACTGCACGAAAATGCACTAAGCACACCGGATACTAAACTATATTTATAATTTTTTGGTTGACAAGGTTTACACGGTTTACACGAATTCGTTTACGCAAAGATAACCTCGAACGCTCAAGTGAAACAACAACAATGGCTGTATGACGTGTAGCGCCGGAGAAGGGGAAATCTCAGGCAGTCACGTCAGTGCCAGCGCCATGTACAGGGCGCTAGCAGAATTAAGAAACGCCACAAAACGCGGATCGTTTCGTCGTATGGGAAAAGCGGCCAGTGTCCGGGGGCTGGTCCGAGTTAACCATTGTTTATCATCGAAAAGTCCTTCTTGACTTAAGGCCTTAGGCCACAGTAACGGGTATAAAATCATGTGCAAATATAACAATTTTTTTCGTATGAAAAAGTGATTCACTTATAAAATTAAGGGGTCACCCCCACTTGCAATTTTGAAAAAATCGATTTTTTTATTGCATTTTTTTGAAGTATAAGTATCTGAGAATATGTCCTGAAAATTTCAAGTCGATCCGAACAAAATTGACTGAGATATGAGCGTTGAAAGAGAAGAATCCGTTGTGTAAACGACCGGCTAGTCTGCCGTCTGGCGCGCTCGACCCTCCCTCCGACCTTCAATGCATTGTTCGATGAAAAGGGTCGTATACCTGGCATTCACAACGTTCATATAATAGACTGGAATTTATAAAAACGGGCCCGGAATAAATGACTCTATGTAAGTTTACAAAAAAAAAAAATATTTTCTTCGTGTAAACTGAAATTGAAACTTTAAACGCGTTTTTCTCAAAATGGCATTTCTGAAGTCGGTGACCAAGATTACTCGAACACTAATGAACCGATCTTCTTGAAATTTTGCAGGCTTATTAATACATAAAAATGTAGTCTTTAATCGTTGGATTTTTTTTTTCGAAAAAAAATGGCCGTTTTATAGCCAAAAAACGGCAGTTTTTTTCGTTAAAATCGGACCATTAACTTTAACTGCCCGCCATTTTGGGAAAAATGAATATTTTTTAAAATCCTTCGATTAAAGACTAGTTGATACTTATATTTTACTAAATCCATCCGCATTTTTTTTTCAGATGATCCACTTCGCCGCAATGTTGGTCACCGCAAACCGTGTATATAAAAACATTATTTCATTGACGGCCATTTGCCACTAAACAATGTAATATTTTTCAATAAAAAAATTACTGAAAGTTCTTCAAGATGTGTTCTTTAAGATGGTATATTGATCGATTAAAAAAGTTTTGTAGTTTTCTTTAAAAAAATTCATGAAAAAGGCCTTTTTGCGCTACAAGTGGGGGCAACGCCTTAATTACACATCTATTTAGTATGAATATCAAGCTGTTAGAAAATATATATATTTTTTTTCGATGTCCAAAATGGCCGACTACTAATATTTTCTTTTGTTATCTTTTTTGAGGCGCTCCGCGGCGTGACATTTAGCATCCACAAATTTTTACCTAGAAGAAAAAACAAAAAGTCTCGTCAATCTACATTAGAATACCTAGAGAAGTACGTACGAAATAAAAAAAATATTGATTTATTCAAAAGTTGTAGGTATTTGAACTTAAGAAATGAATTTTCAGTGAAAAATGTCGTTATAACTGTTCATAAAATGAAAAGTTTTCGATTAATCAGAAATTCCGTACGTACTTCTCTGCGAAATGCAGTTAGGAACATAACATTTAAATTTGAAGTAAATCGAGTGAAAATTGATGAAGTCATTTGTCACGCCAATTGGAAAAAAGCTATTTCGAGAAGTTTCGAGTAGTCGGCGATTTTGTACATCGAGAAAAAAATATATATATTTTCTAACAGCTTGATATTCATACTAAATATATGTGTAATTAATTTTATGAGTGAATCACTTATTCATACGAAAAAAATTGTTAAATTCGCAAGTGATTTTATACCCGTTACTGTGCCCTAAAGCCTTAACGTCATTTTACATATCAGCCCAGATTCACTCTTGAACTATTCCCGATAACGGTTATTTGGGAATAAATACGTGAAACAACTAAGAGCGCGGCGACTCAATTATACAAACGATTTCTTTCTTCTTCTTCTTCCGCTTGATCTCGAACCAGCTCCTATTTGCGAGAAGATAAAAAACAACGGAATCGGAAGGTCCTTCAGGTATATTTCATCGTGCCAGGCTGAATTTTCGTATCCGCGACGTCGTCGGACAGAGCGATCTCTCGAAGCAGTGACGTAAGCACCGACTTTTTGCTATTTCGACGAACGCGACTTTGCTACTCTTGGAAAGATGGCAATCAAGCGCGAAGATCCCTCGTTTCCTTTTACCACCCACTATCCGCCCTCTCGTTATCTTGCTCCTCGTCCTCTATCGAGCGCTCTCGCCAGCTGTCTCCAGTAGGGGGATCCGTTTTTCTGTTTTTTTTTGTTCACCTCTCTCTTTCTCTCACGCTCTTTCTCTGTTACTTCTTACTTCAGATGGACGCAGTGCCACTTGTCCACTGAAATCACACGGAGAGAATGATCGATCTCGGCTCAACATGGTTGTTGTTTTCGAATTTTTGTTTTGTTTGGTTCGACAATTTGCGCGGTGGTATCGGGAAATGCGGATCGTGCCATTTGTCGACTGCAAATGCGTCAAAATTGCAGTCCGTTTCGAGAGTACACGAGGCGATACTCTCTCCGCGTGTGAATGATTGTTTCTCGTCGTCCTGGTTTTTTTTATCGCTCAATCGCATGTCCGAAAAGCAATCGTGCCTTGACACGTATATTCGTGCAATTGCGAGTAATACGTGTAGGTAGCAAAACGCTCGTACTCAACGATCAGATCGACGGGCTGAGGCTTGCCGGGCTCAGGGGACGCTTTTACAACCTTTTCAGCAGCAGCAGCATCGATTTTTAACGGACTGTCCCCCACCGTCACGTTCGTGCTGAAGAGCCAGAAAAAACGTGAGATTTCTCATCACCTCGACGTAGCTAAAAACTATCCACAGTTAGTAATGTCAAAGTATCCGTACGCACACATGCATATTTACGTTTATACATAAATTAATACATTATGCTAAACTGCATCTTTGTTTGTGCCCATCTTCGGGGTATCCCTCTCTGGAAGCCCAATTAGAAGGGTCAGAATGATGATTTTTTTTCTAGTAACACATTGGTTGGAATAAATTAATTTTTTCCCAGCATGCTGTACTCATGTTTGTGGTTACAATGTAATTTTTTCGGAAGAAAATTTTTCAAAGTGTTCGCGGTGCTGCGTTGGAGTCCTCCAGCGGCGAGGACCGAAACGGCGGAATCTCTACCAGACACAAATATGATCTGAAACGAAAACAAAAAAAAATTCTTCAAATATACCAGGTGTAGAAGTTTAAAACCGGAATTTCCATATAGATGGTGCTAGCCCTCAGTTTAGCGGACCGCAAGACCGCTTCTGCAGCGCCATCATCTCCCTCTAACAGCTGACGATGATTTTCAATACACAACAACCCAAGTTCCCTACATCGGTATATTTTTCTATAACCTTAAACATGTCGAGTTTTGTGCCTACGAACTACGATTTGCGGACAGCGTTAGTTTTCTGTTATCATTTGAATAAAACTGCTGCAGAATCGCATCGAATGCTTGTCGAAACTTAGGGTGAACATGCTCTTGGTAAAACACAGTGTTTCGAGCGGTTCAAAAAATTCAAAAATGGTGATTTTGAGCGGGGGAAACCACCGAAAAAGTCCGCAGACAACGAATTGCAAGCCTTATTGGATGAAGATGATACTTAAAGTCAACAAGAACTCGCGGATCAATGGAATGTTACTTTTTAAATAAAACAATACTAGAATAAAATATTTTTTATTATTTTCAACCAACAGACGTGTAATTTTTACAAAAAATTCCAGTTTCATACTTCTACACCTGGTGCCCAACTGGCTATGGACTGGCGATCCACTTTTCGATATTTCGAATATACGGAAAATGACAGCTTCTCCAGGAAAACCTCATTTTTCTCTTGAAAAACAGCTTCTTGAAGTCATTGTTATTAACAAATGGTTCATCCAATTAAAAATGCGATCGTGAACCGAAAATGACTACTGTTTGAATACTAACTGTGCAAATTCAAGTCAATAGTGTGAAAGTTACTCAAGATATCAATCCCGCCGTGTCAAGATGTGTAGTTTCGAGATAATCGCGTTCAAACTCGACGGATTGCGGCCAACTCGACGCACACTGTTCCACTAAAGTAATAGTAACACTAGCTTCGTCAATTTTTAGAATTTCAGGGTTCGGTTGGTCTTAAAATATTCTTGAAAGTTCACACTATAACCACATGCAAAAAAACGATTTTTTAAAGATTTCCGAGAGGGATACCCCCTTAACGGAGGTTTCTACTTTGTTGAAATAGAAAATATTGATTTTGCTGCATGGAAGAGTTTTAAAGGAGAGGAAGGTGTACTCTATGGTCCTGGCATAGCAGATTAGGTGTGAGTATGGAACTTTTCATTTTATTCGCACATAAACTTCAGTTTAACTTTAAACGCGTTTTTCTCGAAACCACGGTTTCCAAGTTTGCGGAAGTGCTCCTACACGCCCTAGATGGGCAGTCGTTATGAAATTTGGCAGGCACGTGTACAACAAACGTCTTCATTAGTTAAACTAGAATTATCCTAAAATATTCTAACGTTATTATCTTATGAACAAAAAAATGAAAAAATGTTTGGTAAAAAACTAAACTCGCCTTTCAAACGCTCACAATTTCTTTATTTTTCAGTTTTTCTTGTTGATTCTAGTTCAACCTGTACATAATGCTGTGTCAAGTAGAAATATGTTAAATTTTTTTGCTTCAGATAACCTGTTGCGGACTTCGGACTTCCGCAAACGAAGAATATCATCGCCGACGCATCGACATACGTAGCTCCTCCCACTTCCAGTACCGTGTTTTCTCAAACTTCAAAAAATATTATCATGTCCAATAAAGACCGCTTAGTAAACACACCAAATTTCAACATTCTATATTTGATATTTTTCGCATAAAAAATTGGTGAAAAATCGAACATTTTTTGGCCTAACAAAGTAGTAACCTCCCTTAAAGGGATATTCCACTGTGACGGCTAAAAAATAAGCTTTTTTTTTTAAACTATTGCATGTATCCGTACAAACTTTTTTTCGCTTAAAGGCACACTCTTACAGGATAGAAAACAATTTTTTTGTTGCTTTAAATGTATATTTATTTTTAAAAATGACCCAAGAAGCGCAAAGATAATAGCATTAATGTTATTTATGTTTAATAATAAGACGCTTTGTAAAGGAAGAAAGAAAGGAGGAAATGTAAAAAGCCCGCAAGGGTGTACATGAAATAAAAGATTCTACTACTACTTATTTAACTATTCATAATCGTGTAAATGCATGAAAAAAAAGTATGTTGCTGGTGGTGACGATTTGCGCTCTCTAGGTATCCGGAAACAAAAAATTCAAAAAGATTCTTAATCTGTATGAGTGTCGCTATCGCCCGAACTACGATTATTATTTTATATTGCAAAATAACAAAATGGCGTCGTTTTTAGTAAAAGTGTTTAATAATCCTAGTTCGGGCGATAGCCATACACATGCTGAGTATGCAGTAAAAATTTTAGCCCGATTGGTTGACCCGTTTTTCCGAAATCACCAACGCTAGGTGAAAAAAGTCGTTTCGAGAAAAACGCGTTCAAAGTTTACTATAGGGTCAAAGTGGGAACATGGCAACAGTAGGTACACTGAACCTTTTCTGTTTCTCAGAAGTAGACATGTATATATGTGCGTCATTTTCACATAACAACCGCCCTCGGTTGTTATGTGTTAACTTGTCAGTACCCGCTTTAGTAAAAAAGAGGGGGTCGGTACACAGTGGCTCAATTTTTCGAGGTACAGAGAGGTAAGCCATAATCTGAATATTTTCGCGTTGTGATTTAGATAAGTACTGGTACTACCTCATTAGGCAGGTACTCATTGTTGATTAATATTCAATAAATGATTGTAATTGATTTCATAATATCCTGTTTTTACTATTAATTTTTCAATAGTCTACTGTACGATACCCTCCATTGTATAGAGAAAAGCACTCATTACCTACAAGTGTACAGTGGATCAGGGTAATTTTCTTTGAATTTTCCTCGATTTTGAAATTTTGTGTGACTGTGAAATTAGGCATGTTTCACTGTGTACACCCCCGAGTACACAGTGGATCAAATCCCATTTTTTTCGAAGTGGTTATTATCTCAATATCTATTGGGTTAGGCCGTTCGGTGTCTTTTAACAAAATGAAGCCATAAAACACACCTCACGTTTAGTCAAGGTTTCATTGAGATTAGGCGAACGGTTAGGCAGCTATAGACCTCTGAAAAAAATGAACGACTGAACCCACTCTAACCCTACTACACTATACAATGATAACCGGAAGAACGTCCTTTCACTCACACAGTGAAAAGAGAGCCTACTACTATACAGTAAATGTATATACTCAGGTATAAATTCAAAACAGCTGTTCCCAACAGCCGCCGTAGTGGGTAGCTGTCCTAGAGCGCGCGCACCAAGCGCTTCTAGTTTGAGGCGCTGTACTGAGTCGACAAAGCAAAAATCGACTTTACCAGCAATTGGATCCAAATTCTGTGATGGAATAAAGTTAAAAAATGCAAAAAATAAAAATGTGATTTTTTTTCATCCCGCCACAGCAACTTCAGGGCATATACAAGGGTACCATAACCTCACAATTTTCCAACCCAATTTTCTCATAGATGATTGAATTTTGTAGGAAAAACAAAGCATTAGGCTCTGGAGAATTTACTAACCCAGAGCTTGATGGTTTCCTTTTGCCCTAAATATTATTCATCTCTGAGAAATCTCTGTTCGAAAATTTCAGCTATCTCTCTCGCACTCATATGTCACGTGGTACATCTTCTACTTCGCCTTAAGCTAACGGTGAAATCTCTTGGGCAGAAGTTTGAGCGTGAACCTGCGTTTTCAAAATAGTCAAAAATTAAATTCAAAACAAAACATATTTTCTATCGACAACCCACTAAGAAACTCCTGTCACCGAAGTTTTCCTCTTCACGAGATGGCGCCAATGTTCGTGAACCTCGCCAATAACGTGGAGAGCAAAATTCCTCGGCTTGGGTTCGCCGTTGAAGGCGAACTGATTATCCGGTTTGCCGTCCGGTCTCGGTAGATTTTGAACCATTCGATCGTGACAGGCCTGGATAAACCTTTTTCACGTCTCCGATATCTGTGGCAAATAGTAAAAAAAAAAAAAAAAATATGCTCATAAGCACACAACTCACCTCGGGATAGATGAAATTATCGTGTAACGTTGAATCGCTCGACCTGGATGGAATGAATTACGTAATGAGAGTGAATATTTGCTCGTGTGGGAGGGCAAGTCGTAACAAAGACAAATTGTAGGATCTCCATTGGAGCTGAGTGGAAGCGTTATTCGAATGAAGAATCAGTTGAATTATTCTTGACCTAATTACGACTGATCAGAGACGATCGATTCTTCAACAACAATACTCATATTGGTGTAAAATTACTGTAAAAACGAATTTTTTAAAGGGGTTAGGCCACTCTAGAGGCCGAAAAAATAGGCTTTGTGGGGATTTTTTTTTTTCAGAAAAACTACAAAATAAATCGAGATTACAAAACATGGTGTTTATCATGTTTATCATGATATCGCTGCTTGGAAAAGTAAAAATAATAATAATTATATATAAAAAGAATAACGTAATAATATCGTTGCTAAGAAAAAATAATAATAATTATTATTATTTCTTTAAAGAATTAAAAAACCCAAACAAAATTCATCAATATAAGTAGCAATGCGCAATTTTTCATCAATGTTATACCTTCGTATAAGTACGTTTTACTTTCTTTTAAATTTATACGAAGCCCGTCCCTGCGGCAAATTATCACCCTTCCAATAATACCGCAATCAATTCAACTTTCCGTTCATTTGTTCAGCCAATGGATCATTATCATCGATTACTATGATCTTCCAGCCAATCTTGCCTGCGGCACAACGTACACTTTCGTTTTTACCGCGTAACTGCAGCAAGACAGGTATGACGCCATCGTATTTATGAGTAATGCGCGATAAGACTGTGCATTTAATCGATGAGTATACGTTACGGCAATATACGTATGTGCCCGGGGCAATCAGCTGTAGGAACGAGGCGGAACATACACTCTGCTCGGACTCACCCTCGTCGATAAGTACCGCCGTTCCCAAAACCTTGACCTTCAATACCTCACCTCGTTTTGCTACCTGTGTGTGTGTGTGCAAGAATTCATCGCGTCACGCACCGCTTACCGTGTCACTGGTTGCATTCTCATCACGTGTATATGTACGCTACTCCTATTCGTGAAAATTCTATGGTCTTGTTGAGGTTTGCATAGTTTCAATGCAACGAAATTTCTTTTTTATGTTTTTATTCCCTCATTTTTGTTGTTTTACAAAAAAAGAAAATTTTCAGATTTAAATTCTAAATCTTTAGATAAGCGATTTAGAATATAATTCAGAAATTTTCGTAACAAATGTTTACCAAATGGAATTCGAGCAATTGAAAAAATAATTATTTTCATTGCATTCCCGGGTTCGAACTTCAATCTCATAAAATTCGTATATATTATTATGATTTCACTATAAATATAAACCTTGATGAATATACGCTTGGCTTTAAATTCATACGACGTCATTTATTTAAATATTTATCGTAAAAGAAAAAAAATGCCATATCAAGCACAACGTTTATAATGAGGTGGTCGCTTAAGGGGGGATTTTCTTTTTTTTCGCAAAATTTACCGCTTTGGGAATTTTTTTGTGAAGAAAGTATACAACGGAAAACTTGTGAAACTTGGCATATAGTTTTATTGATCTGTTTACTACATACAAAAAATTTTTTAAACAATTTCATAAAAAAATCCGCCTCCCACCCCCCTCGACGCGCGATGGTCCTTTTTTGATGGTGTGCACGATTACAGCCTTCACGTTCATCCTGCAACAAAAACCCAAAAAGCATTTTACTTTAGACATATATAGCTATCGTTCGATGAAGGGAAAAAAAAATTGACGATTTGGTGACGTTTTGAACTTGAAGTATCGATTTTTCGAAAAAAAATTGATCGATTTTTTGTTATAAATAAAAAACTATTAAACGTATTGGTTTTTTGCTTCATCAAACGATAAAAGGATGTCAGCTGAGCATTCTGTCCAAATTTGAAGGCAATCGGTTGAATAGTTTTTGAGAAATCGTGCACACCATCAAAAAAGGACCATCGCGCGTCGAGGGGGCTGGGAGGCGGATTTTTTGATGAAATTGTTTAAAAAATTTGTTGTATGTAGTAAACAGATCAATAAAACTATATGCCAAGTTTCACAAGTTTTCCGTTGTATACTTTCTTCACAAAAAAATTCCCAAAAAGCGGTAAATTTTGCGAAAAAAAAGACAATCCCCCCTTAATTTCTTCAATATCTCCAGGTCCCTCGCCCTGTATCCGATTCCATGGACATCTATGAGATCGTTGTTACCATGAATTCGGCGACTTTTACTAGTATTTTCAGTTTTCCAATGTCTGGTAATAGAATCCAAATAAATTCACATTCGATATAAGATAGCATGAAAAGTAACATTTCGAAATAAAATGTCACAGATGAAATAATCGTTATTATAGAATAGCTAGAGACCTGAATTTTTTTATTACGATTTTTTTTCGCACTGGTATCAAGAAAAATCCGGATTCGAGTCAGGTATTGATGGATGAAAAAGATTATGTGCTGATGGGATGTGCAAAATGGGATAGGCTTGTAAAAGTCCTCAGAAATATATCGAGGGTGGGGCATTTTAAACGTAAGAGAGCTATAGCACTCTAACTATTGGTGATACCTAAAAAAGTTTCGGATCAACGCAGACTTTGTCCTTGGAGTGCCATATTTCAGATGTTTACATTATATTTTTTTTAAAGGAAACGAGTAAAGCTTTTTGAGTGCGGTTTTTTTCTTGCTTTTATTCATGATATACAGAACGTTAAAAAAAAAATTTTAACCAAAATGGCGGCCGTTGCAGCTCCGCGAAAACAGGTCCTCAAATCGCGAGAGGTAAACGGCTGACATCACTGCCCCCTCTTTGTTGATCTGAAACACAAATTCAAAGCATATTATCAATCTGTGACCCTTTGGTCATGGAATGACGGATGGGTTTTTCGTTTAGTACAAATTTCGGAAAATGGCGGCAATTAAAAAAAATCGAATTTCCGCGTTTTTTTTCGCATAAAAAGATAAATAATAAATGCAAAAATGTATCTATCAAAAAAAAAACGATCCGTCATTCCGTGAAGGCATATTTTCTGAGTATGCTCTCCAAATTTCAGGTCGATATGTTAATTACAGCGGTCAGGAGAGTGTCAGCCATTTTTAAGAACGTGTTTTCGAGGAAAGCGCGTTTAAAGTTTTGTAATGTGTTTACACAAATGTGTTTATAATTACCGCTAATCGGCAATGCCTGGTCCATAGAGGCATCCCTCCTCTTCTTCTAGCTGCTCATGTTGAGCCGCTAACATCTTCCGCCGATTTCAAGGACAAAGTCTCCCTTAAAGTTGGATTGTTCGAGAAGGACGTCATGCAGGACCAACGTGATTTTTTTTCTGTGCAGGCGCCGAGGCTACGTAAAGCTCAACTCCACTTTTTTTAAATCGAACCGTGTATTTTTTTGGTAATCATTACTGACGTTAGACGAGTTCAGTTACCTGCAATGCAAGGTCATTTTAGACACGCAAGATATGAAAATAGTCGAAAAATCGAATCAAATCGGAATAATCACTTTGAAACGATTTACAAACCTTGGTTTGGGTCAACCTACAGAAGATGCTCGAAATAACAACCCTCGATTTGTGAGCACTCGTTTATTCTCTGATAAACAGATAGTCTAACTTCAGCTAACAATTGTGGTGTAATTTGGGCACATGCTCGACGTATTCTTTCTTTCGTATCGATCCTGTGGCTCGGCTATCTCGTTCGCCAGATGTAACACCGCTAGATTTGTTTTTATGGGGTTTCGTAAAATAAGGCGTAACGGCGGTAACACTACCACGCCTGACGATAAAGGACCAGGAAATAAAGAACTACTATATGTATAAATTGTAAAAAATATATTCTAAATATGAAAAAATTGAGTAGTTGATAAGAAGTAAACATATGCAGGGTGTCCTGTTATGAATGGATATTCCTGCCACTGTCGATAGGTCAGATAATGTCCTAATATATGCTGGAATTTCAGTTCAGTAAAAGTCCCGCGGTTTTCGAAATTTTGGGCTTTATGTTAATTTTTGAGGAAAGTCTTTTCATATTTATGAGAAAAAACTTTTTTCGTCAAGTTTCCTTAACATCTAAGGTTAAGAAGCAGACTTTCCTAGATAAAACAAATAACCAAGAATATTTTTATTTTAACCGGTTTATAAAAAGTATATATATATATATATATATATATATATATATATATATATATATATATATATATATATGATATATATGATATATACTTTTTATGAACCGGTTAAAAAAAATATTGTTGGTTATTTGTTTTATCTAGGAAAGTCTGCTTTTTAACTTTAGATGTTAAGGAAACTTGACGAAAAAAAAAAAAAAAAATATATATATATATATATATATATATATATACACTACGCAAAAGAATTAAAGGATATTTAGAAGGTGCGCCAATTTTAGGATCATTTTCAAATAGCTGTAAAAAAAAGCAAATTGAAGGTGTGAATCTCTAGTTTTTAGATCTTTAGCTTAAATTTTTTCCGCATTAGCCAATTTTTAGTAGCCATCAAAAAACCAAAGTAAAAAAAAATTTCAAAATTTTTGCTCATCTTTCACAGTCTGCACGGACTTTAATAAATTTTTTTGCTTGGCGATTTTTTGCTATCGATTTGTGGCAAAACAATTCATGGCTTTTGCATCACGATAATTCACCTGCTCACACATTGTTACTTGTTCGTGATTTTGACCAATAACAACACCGTAATCATGCCTCAGCCACTGGATTCACCGGACTTGGCCCAGTGCAACTTTTTCTGTTCCCAACACTAAAAAGACCCATGAAAGGACGAAGATTTGCCACAATTAAGGAGATTAAGACCGCATCGCTGGGAGAGCTCAAGGCCATACCAAAAAGCGCATATCAGAAGTGCTTTGAGGATTGGAAAAAGCGATGGCACAAGTGTATTATATCTGAGGGGGATTACTTTGAAGGGGACAAAATAGATATTAATGAATAAATAAATATTTTTCGATAAAAATAAAAAGTCACTTTTTCTTTAACAAACCTCGTGTGTATATATATATATATATATATATATATATATATATATATATATATATATATATATATATATATATATATATATATATATATATATATATAATCTGCCTTTTGTCAACATTTTCAACTGGTATCGTCATGAATCACAACGATCACGAAAAAAAAGCTAATTTCTTTCGCTCCCATGTACTCGAAAAGATTCAAGGTCGCATCGTTGGAATGCAATGAAAATGATCACTTTTTAATTTCTCAAATTTCTTCTGGTAAATCTTCATTACGAAAATCCCTCCATCATTTTCGGAACTGCTTATTTACAAATCTTTAATTGAAATCTACAAAAAACGATCTTTTGAATAATCAAATTGAGGAAATAAAAATATAACGAATTTTTGTTGCATTCCAACAATGCAAACTTCAAGGCCATATGTACTTGTGGCAACGCTCTATAATTTGAGATTCAGCCACGGTTAGGTAAGCAAGTTGCCACGAAACGTAGTTTGTGTTCATTTACGTCTTGCTTCGTGGGAATGAGAGTCTCCATGGGATGAATCCCCATTCCGGTGCTGGTCTACCTGGCCATCCGGACCAGTGTGTTGAAGACTTTGTTGGCCTCGTCCGTTCAAGGGTGTATGTCATGCACCGGCGAACATGGCCCATCATGGTTTTCGGTGACAACAGCGCAACTGCTTCAGATAAAGGCTACCGACAGAAAGAGTTCGAATCGTGAATAAAAATTTGAAGATCCTTTGGCAGGGAGGCAGATCTTAACACTAAGAGAATACCATTAGTTAGGCCTTGGTGTAAAAAAACCCTTTGTTTTCAAAGTGTGAACTGCACGGATGAGGGTTTGAAAGCGACCGAAGAGCAATCGTGTAATCATAATAAACAACGAAAAGAAATAAGGGCCTGCACAGTTAAGGGCAAGCAATAATAGAAAACGATAGCTCGAATAATAGCCCTGGTTCAATTCGTATATAATATTGCACTAGACCGTGACGGAGATCCGTCGAGTCGCCTAAATATATGATCACTGGAGGAGTTGAACAACGCGTTTTTAATTCAGGATATTGCGAAGAATCTCGACGAAAACATTATTTTTCATTGGTTGGATGAAAATGTATAAAAGCGTGGATGTTCGTTGCAAATGCAATACTCACTCAAGTCGATTGTGCACTCGGTGGTATTTGGGGGACCACGTTATATCGTGCTGTACGTTTTAAGTTCTGTCAGATACGGCGCACACCTGTAAAAGTTTTGAAACGTCATTGAGGGCAAAGTAAACCCGATCGAATGGAGGCTCCTTTCGGACTGAAACGCCGGTACACGTGCAACGTTGCTACCGCCATCCCGCAGTCTGGCGGCAATCGCGGCAAACGACAGCATTTTCTCTCTGTCAGTAACTACTTGTTATCGCTCGAGCGTCGATAACAAGGAGACTATGGGAAAGGAGTCCAATCTCTGTATCATGGAGGCTAGAGTGGGAGGAGGCCGATCTGTGCATTTCAAAGTGGCTACAAAAATGTGGTCAGACCGGGATGGCGCCACTATCTCTAAAACCTCGAGCACGAAGCTGAGTATCGCTGTCGTGTAAGAGAGATGGAAGAGGATCGAATACGCATCCCAGCAAGCAGTGCAGCGAGATCGCGCGCAAAAGTTACCCCCTCTCTGGTCTCTTTCGCGCCCATCACACAATCATAGTAGCGCGTGTCCGTGAGCGAGCGACGCTCGGACATCTTCGGAAAGAGCCGAGCGCGCCGAAGTTTCCCGACCGCTCCTTCGGCAGCTACACCAACACATGGACGCCGAGCTCGTTCATGTGCGGCCAAGCCGAAACGAAGGCTTCAAGGGAAAAGCAATGTGAGCACGACTCGCGCGTGACGTCACCCGACGGAACGCGCGAGGCTTTTAGATGATTTCGATGCTTATTTAGCTCTTGATTCTCTGCGTTATCAATGTATACAAAAAAATGTATCGCGCACCCTGATTGCTTATTTTTTTTGTTTATACGTTAATTTAAATATAATTATGAATCCAAAATACAACTTATTTATCTTCTAAAAAATTGTTTACGCTTTATTCACACCCGTCCTTATGCCAAATAAATTATAATTAATAAAAGTAAGCGGAAATATATTTATATTCGTATTATTATATTAATTCTCATAGTTTCATCAAACGATAAAGCATTATCCCCAAAAGCAAGCCAATCAACCATCCGGCCGCGAATCGTCAGTACCAGAAAGTGTATATTCTACAAGCGACGGGATGGTCCCGTTGGTAGCGTTCCTGGCTTCGGTCCGCAGAAGCGTAGGATCGTTCCTCGCGCTCAGTGCTTTTTTTTAAAATTATTATCACTATTAATTCTTGTTTGATTAGTTATTTTTATTAAGTTATCATTATTATTTTTATTAGTTATATTTAGTGCCGAAAAATTTATCGCACACTCCGACCGCTTATTTGATTAGTTTGTACGTTAATTTGAATGTAATAATAAATCTACATTACAACTTATGTATCTTTTAAAAAATTGTTTGCGCTTTACTCACACCCGTCTGTATGCCCAATAAATTGTAATTCATAAAAGTAAGCGCCCTGTCATTTTGGTCAACCGGTTGTACAAGACAGTTGAGTCAACGTAAAAGTTCAACGGTTGAATTTGGATAGCTTCTCAACTGTTCATCTTTGAAAGTCGACCATCCTGCGTTTTCTGTGGATGGTTGACTCGATGGTTAACTTGGCGGTTGATTGGATGGTTGACTCGACGCAATATATTTAATGATTAATCAAATTATACTGTCTTGATAATTAAATTGATGATTTGCGGAGAATTGAGTCATCAAACACTGGGGGGGGGGGGGGGGGGGGATATCCGCAGCAGATTGTGCGACGGAGTGAGACAACCATCCAGCGAAAACAAAATGGCCGCGGTTAAACAACCGTTGAATCAACCATTAGGATTTTTTTTACGGTCGACTTTATAGTTGTAAAGCTGTCCAAATTCAACCGTTGATTATTTCGGTTGACTTTGAGTTGCCAAAATTGCTAGCGCGGAAATATATTTATAGTCGTATTATTATATTCATTCTCGTAAGTTACGATTCGCGGCCGGATGGATGTGGCTTGTTTTTGGGGATAATGCTTTATCGCTTGATGATAGCATATGAGAATGAATATAATAATGCGATTATAAATATATTTTCGCTTAGTTTTTATGAATTACAATTTATTTCGCATAGGGACGGGTGTGAGTAAAGCGCAAACAATTCTTTAGACGATAAATAAGTTGTAATTTAGATTTATTATTAAATTAAAATTAACGTACAAACTAATCAAATAAGCGGTCGGAGTGCGCGATAAATTTTTCGACACTAAAAGATAACGAATCAAAATAATAATGATAACTAATAAAAATAACTAATCAAATAAGAATTAATGGTAATCAGAATTTTAAAAAAAGCACTGAGCGCGGGGAACGATCCCGCGCCCCTGCGGACCGAAGCCAGGAACGCTACCAACGGGACCATCTCATCGCTTGTAGAATATGCACTTTCTGGTACTGACGATTCGCGGCCAGATGAATGATTCGCTTGTTTTTGGGGATAATGCTTTATCGCTTGATGAAAGTATGAGAATTAATATAATAATACGAATATAAATATATTTCCGCTTACTGAGTGTAACAAGTGAGTAGAGTGTAAACAGGTTTTTAGAAGACAAATAAGTTGTAATTTGGATTTATTGTTATATTTAAATTAACGTATAAACTAAAAAAAAGCGATCAGGGTGCCCGATACATTTTTTTGTATACATTGATAACGCAGAGAATCAAGAGCTAAATAAGCATTGAAATCGTCTAAAAGCCTCGCGCGTTCCGTCGAGTGACGTCACGCGCGAGTCGTGCTCAGATTGCTTTTTCCCTCGAAGCCTTCGTTTCGGCTTGGCCGCACATGAACGAGCTCGGCGTCCATGTGTTGGTGTAGCTGCCGAAGGCGCGGTCGGGAAACTTCGGCGCGCTCGGCTCTTTCCGAAGATGCCCGAGCGTCGCTCGCTCACGAACACGCGCTACTATGATTGTGTGATTGGCGCGTAAGAGGCTAGAGAGGGGGTAACTTTTGCGCGCGATCTGGCTATATATCATTTTGCATCTCTCTCGCACGCAGCCTACTTCTTAAGTATCATGCTGCCTTATGCACAGTTCACTTCTCATTATTTACTTGTTCCGTCTCTGTCACACGCAGCTCACTTCTCGACGTCTTAGCAATAGTGGCGCCATCCCAGATGACCACATTTTTGTAGCCACTTTTTTCAAGTCTCTCCATAAGAGATCGGACTCCTCCCACTCTAGCCTCCCTGCTCTGTATTCTAACGTGCCCGTAAAAGTGTCCTGAAACAAGGTTCCGCATAAGCGGCGCTGCGGTAACGAGCAACCATGTGCTATACATACACGGATGTTTTGCGCATGCGTTGTTATCAGCTGTCTGTGTTGTTATTGGCAACGAATTCAGGTATGTCTGAATTCGTTGTTATTGGCTGTCACATAAGCTGACAATTCTAATTTTCTTAACCTTAATTAATTTTATAAATAAATCTGGTGTAGCTGTGGTAGTGCCTTAAGATGTTTCTACATTTGAGTCGTAGTGCAATTACCCACTTAATTACGAAAAAATGGCATAACAATGTAAATCCGACGTAAATATAAATTCCATTCAAATGTGGTCAGCTGGCCAAGATCTGGCCAGGTCGACTGGGGCATGCAAGTGTAAATTGTAACCTTACATCCACTGCATCAAGTGTAGTGCATGTATACATGTGTAGTGCATGCACACGAACCCGGGAAGTGCACGTTAATCAACTTATCAGACAATCAGCTTCTCCGCTGTGCGAATTGCAATAACCCTGATCACCCAATGACCTAAAAGTGATGCCTGTACTACAAGTTCATATACAAACGCTCAAAAAGTGAAAAAGAATTAGACAACGACAATTCATCGAAAGAATTGAAGCGGTACACTCGAAAGTCACACCGGAACAGCCCCCTGACACTGGCGTACTATTCCTATACAATAAACAAAAAGGCGTTTTGTCCCGGCTTTTTAGTTCTTGAAATCGCCACGACCTAGCGTTGCCTGTTATGTGACAGCATTGGGCTCTAAACAGCCGCCTGACTCTGGCCTACTATTCCTATACGATAAACAAAAACGCGTTTTGTCCCGGCTTTTCAGTTCTTGAAATCGCCACCACCGAACGTTGCCTGTTATGTGACAGCCTTGAGCTCTAAATACTCCGGCAGCTAAACGATTCGATACTTTCGTTTCGGGCTGTTATCGTTATTGCAATAACAGCAGGAACTGTTACAGCGATAACAGAATCCATCATACACGCGAATATTGGTTTTCATAAAGTTATCTACACTAGACTTTTATTCATGTAAAATATTCGAAACACCGGTGCAACTTACATATATATGCATGCCTGTCGCACGACTACTAGCGGCACAGTGCGGCAAGGACATTTTGCAAACAGCATTTATCTACCAGTGTCAGCCCCCTGCACCGAACATATCCCATGCATAAGTTATGGCACTACTTGCAGCGACAGTAACAACACAGAGATTCGCTAGGCAGTGGCGAGCATCGTCCGCAACATCACAAGACTCACCGCTACCATGAGACATCATCTTACATTTTATATTTATTAAAATAATATCAAGACTCGAAGATGCTGATAACGACAGCCCAAAGTCTACAATCTAACTACTACTAAGATGTGTTTGTTTGTTAAGTTTAATTTTACGCACAATATCCAATAACTGTATGGCACCGCGCGAGGGGCTGGTTTCGATCCTCGTCTCGTGAAGTTTTTTTTTTAACTGAAATGATTTTTTTTTATTGAAATGATTTGTTATGCCTTTTATCGGTATATACTCTCTCGTCCGATACTCTTTCAAAGTCGCCGTCGCAAACAAACAATTTTAGTGCACGATAGGTATTTTTTTGACGAGCGTCAAAAATTAGCCGCTATCAGCCCCCTGACACTGGCCGACTAATCCTATACGATAAACGAAAACGGGTTTTGTCCCGGCTTTTTAGTTCTTGAAATCGCCGCTACCTAGCGTTGGCTGTTATGTGACAGCCTTCGGCTCTAAATACTCCGATCATCTGAACGATTCGATACTTTGGTGGCTGTCATCCTGTTATCGTTATTGCGACGTTATTTATTGTGTTCGAACGGAAAATCATTCCAAATATAGGCAAGTACATATTGCGAACAGCATTTATCTACCAGTGTCAGAGGCTGGCCACCATAACAGTCAGTTTCACCCTGTGCACTGGTTGTGTTACTATATTTTTGGTACACTAACTACACTGCGACGCCTACAGGCCGTATTTAACACCATGTTTCAGGTCGAATTTTCGGACGCTTCTTATACTGTCGCTTCATATCAAGATTGCACTCCTTCGAGCGAGTTGTACTCTTGTGGAGTAGATGGCAGTGTGCGTGCATTCCAACCGCTCTACGAATACACGATATGCGAAAAAGGATAAACAGGGTACCACCCATCTTTTAACTTCATTCTTTCTGTATCGTATTTTTATTACTTTAATAGTATGCGGTTGTTGCGCTTGATACATTGTCAGATTAGTTATTTTAATAGCGAGTTGACTGAGGTGCGGTTGATACAGTAATAGAATATATTAAGGCAATGTGAAACACGTCGGGTAGGTTGTTATCCTCTTGGCAAGTATTCTATTGGACGAATTGGATGGCGAGCAAACGACGAGATAGACGCTGTTCCTTTTTCAATAGAACAGGAATCCTTTCACTGCACTTTTTCCGGAAAATCAGTTGAGCCGGAGAAAAATTGCAAACGTATTTTCAACTATCTCTCTTGCACTCATGTATCGCACGTGCTCGTCTTTCACATTGCTATGCAATCGACAATTTCATACGAAAACAAAAACGAAAGATTGAAACTGAAAACATTAAATATACGAAAATGAATAACGAAATTTAAAAAACAGAAAATTAAACATGTGGCGAAAAGAAATATCGAACGTAGGAACAGCAAGTATGGAACGACGAAAAAGGAAACAGAAAATTACGGAAAGTAAATATTTAAAATACGAAAACAATAGATTGCGAAATTCTTTGAATTGGAACAGATCCATTTTTGTCTAGAACCACGATATGAAAATCAATTCCAAAGTTATCCGATAAAAAGGAGTCATATACATATATCGCCTTAGTGCAGAAATCGCAGATTGAAGGTAAACCTACAATGACAACGATAGAACTGCTAGTGAGACTTAAAAAAATCGAGAAAAATGTCACAAAGATTTTACGATAATTCAAACACGATGAGAAAAAAGCTCGATCAAGTCTTAGCCGATATTATCGTTCGAGAGGGCGAGAAAAAAATGATTTCCATCTTTTTTTTTCTTGTAAAGATTTCTTCACCATTTTTGAGTCTTAGGGTATATTTCATTACTATTTTTAGCTGTCACATTGTATCTTTTTATTTTTTATTATTAATCTTTAGAAATGGCGGAGGTATGGCACGGTCTTCTAAACTTAATTTCCAACACTGGCGTGACATATAGCTGAAAAACGAATCAACCGATTCTGATGAAATTTGATATAAATCTTTCTAACCTTATTGTCTAAAACATGACCCTGAATGCTTTTGAAAATAAAAAAAAAATGTTGAAAAATGTAGCCATTTTTTTTGGAAAATTCAATCTTTTTGTTCCAAAGCGTACCATTTCATCGTTTTTTAACATTTCTCACTTTTTTCGTGGTTCTTATTCTGCGTATGAGTATTAAAGGATCATAAGAGTGTAACATTTTCAAACAATCGTTTTTCTTTTGCATTATCCGATAGTATAGACAGTTACAAACATGCTGTCCAATTTTTGGAGCGAAATTAGAATTATTGCGTTTGCTACAGCCTTGCTCAGAAAAAGGGATTCGACCAGCTGCGTGTGGCCTGGCGCGGACGGACGCGTTTTTCTCAAAATGTCGTTTTCCAAAAGGGTGTACCCTCTTAAAGGGTTACCCGTTACACTGTACCCGTTTACACTGTAATGATCCCTTAAGGGGTTATATACAATTAAAATTTTCGAAAAATCGATTAAAAAAAAAAAATTTCGTCATGTACATATATTGAAGTACACACACAGAAAATTTCTTGTCAATCCGGCGAATATTCTCGAAGTTACACGCACATTAGTAATGACGTGTAATGATCCATTATATTAACGAAATATGTTTGGTTTTTTCAATTTAGATGATCTAATCTAGAGGTATCGTGCTCACCGCAAGACGCCTTTTTTTAGAGGTGCTCCCGGAGATCAGCTATAGCAGCTTTCAAAATAATTATTTTTACAAATAAAACATGTTAAAATCCAGTTAAAAGTTACCATAATATGTGTACAAATTTTTACGTTAATAGATTTAAAGGTACTCTCTAGAAAAATTCTTGAAAAATCGACCTTTTTGGGCCTCCTGACTGTATATAACCCCTCAAGAAAGAAAAATCGTCGTTGGTTTTTTTTTTTTCAGATTAATCCCGCCGACGCTACGTGTCACACTGTCTCACAGCATCCGCCGTAACTCGTTTAGAAGACCGGGCCATACCTCCGCCATTTTTTATGATGAATAAAAAATACCATGTAACAGTCAAAAGTAGTATCAAACATACCCTAAGTCTCAAAAATGGTGAAGAAATCTTTCTTTTTTGAAACAAATCATGAAAGTCAGCAATTTTTTCCTCGTCCAAAGGTGTCTCCCTCCTTAAGGCCTTATATACGCGAAAAATTTCAAAACTTTTCATTTTTTATTTATTTTTGATTCCATTAGCCTGAACGGTTAGGAATATTTTAAGCTTTACAGAATTGAAAAATTCCAAAAATTTCAAATGCAAGGTTAAAAAACATAGCCTAAAAAAACATACCCTAAGTCTAAAAAATGGTGAAGAAATCTTTCTTTTCTTAAACAAATGATGAAAATCAGCAATTTTTTCCTCGTCCAAAGGCTTTATATAGGCGAGAAATTTCAAAAAATTTCCTTTTTTATTAATTTTTTATTCCATTAGCCGAAACGGTTAGGAATATTTTAAGCTTTACAGAATTGAACAATTGCAAAAATTCAAAAAATAAGGTAAGATTGCATTTATAATAGATACCGCGCGGCGCGCCCGACCGCCAACTTCAAAGCCGTTTTTCCACGATTCACTTTTTTGTACCTTGTGAAAGTTCTAACTCTTGAACGAAGGTTCAAATCGCTTCGAAATTTTCACAACATATTCTTAGTATCATCACCTATCGTGTGATCCACAGAAACAAAAAATTCAATGACACAAAGAAGTATAAAAAATAAAATACCGACAGAAAATTGAGTGAAAGAATTTTAGGTTTCGAATTTTTATTATAATAATGTTTTTAAATAATATTGTTAGTTCACTTTAAAGATACACTCATTATGCAATTATAAGTATGTTCATTTTTTTCAGACACCCACATCGGTGCCGAGAACGTTCACCATCAACGCGCGCGCAAAAAAAATAAATTGCTTTATTATGTTATATCTCCGTCATTTGTTGATATTGCTGATTTTTTTTTACACTTAACCATGTGCATAAATGATCTATAAAAAAAAATGTTGTCAATATATGCGTCATTTTTTTTTACCGCGGCTAGAAACGTACCTTCGAAAATCGGCGAAATCGCGTATATAAGGCCTTGAAGAAACAACTGGTTTTTGTCGTTTCAGATCGACCGGGTGGCAAAAGTCAAATACACCGTTGAGCTCTCAAGTTCAAAGGTCCTCCCCGAGATTGTTTATAAGTTCTTCAATTATTATTATTTTTAATGAAATTTGGTACACAACTTCGTTAATGTACATATAAATAAATGTCCAAACGATATTCCAATTATTTTACTTATTCCTTCAAAATTAATATTTGAAATTAATTCTGATTTTCGGTTCGTCACGGTAAGTCTAACTCCTTAAAAACAATAAAGTGTCGATTCTCTCTACGGTCCAACCTCCAATGTCACTTCGTCTTGCGTACAAACAAAAATCACATCGCCGAGTCTCATTCACCATTGTCTCCGTTCGCAGTTCAAAGCTCGATCGAGTCACTGTAAAAATCACTTCTTTGTACCCTTGTGTCACACGGCGGTAGAATCGTTCGGAGTGGTCGCGCGTATTCGCTCGAATGCCAGCCGAGTATCGTCACGTTGTACGATCGTTGGCCTGCAAGCGACCTCTGCCGTCGCGCGTCGATTCCTCGCAAATAACTCGAGAGGTCGTTACTACTTTGGGCGTAGTTATCGCTGGAGCTGTCAGTTCAAAGCCGACAAAATAAAGTCGAGGAACACTTGAGTCTTCGTGTAAACACCTGGGAAGCCCGGGACGGCGCATTTGAAGCCGTACGAGACTACGCCCACGCTGTACCAGGTTTTTTCGATCGGAACCATCAGGGGACCGCCACTGTCTCCCTGAAAAACACGCGCGCGAAAAATAAGAAATTAGAAAAAAATAGATCGGGTGTAAAGAAATAAACGTTCTACCGATACAAGTTGTCGGGTTGGGCTTGCGGAGGGCGCATTGTTTCTTAAGGGGCTATACCAGTGTGACACTTTCAAAAAATCGTTTTTTTTGCCTTTTTCGACAGTTTATACTTTTAAGAATATGAAATGAGATTTTTCAAATTTGCTGGCATTGTAACTCAAAGAGCAATTATCCGATTGACTTGAAATTTGAACTGAGTACTCTTGAATATATTTACTCTACAATGACGTAGGATATTTTTGATTGGATGGAAATTGACGTCTTGGCATTGAAAAAAACGACTATTTTATAGGCAAGAAAACAGACTTTTTTTTTCATAACTACGCCATTTTGTTAGATTTTGATATTTTTCGAAAATCCTACGTCATTGTACAGGAAATACCTTCCAGTTTAACGACATTTTTTCCTTTTTCGGTTTCAGCTACTCAATCGGCCGAAATCATGTCAGCAGTGGAGGAACTTTTTTTTTTTGGCGCCTTCGAAGTCAGCGCATAAGTCGCTTGGATCTCAATATTTTTCTATGAAAAAATTATGTAACATAGGTCAAATATAGCCAAATATATTCTTAATTTTCCGAAACATTTAATTGAGTACTTCCATAAAATTTCCGAAAATCACCCAAATTTTCAGCGTTCACACTGGTATAGCCCCTTAAGGGGGTACATCTACCTAGAGACCAGAAAAAATGGCCGAATTCCGAACAAAAAATTCTCGTAAACGGTTAGTGAAAAAGAAACACATTTTTTTAAACACAAAGGTACATATAGGGCATCTCAAAATGACCTGACATTTTTGTTTATTAATGAAACATATTATTTATTTGAGAAGTACGAATATTTTCATTTCAATATAAGATAAAAGCATAGAGCCTCGTCCCTGTTTGCAAACGTTCACTCTTTTGACGAAATTTTCAATATCATTTTGGCATAATTGCGGACTCTTTTTATTAACCCTTTGCGGCATAGTGTAACACTGGTGTTACACCTAATTCAATTCAAATTTTGACGATTCAAAAGTGTTTTTCAATTAAATATGGCGGTTGCAAATGCGTTTCAAGGTTCCTAGGACTTCAATAACTACTAAAACATACCTATTAAATTTTTATTTTTCACGTTGCGGGTGTCATCAATAACGAAAGTGCAAAAAAAACGAACTTTTTACATAACGACTTTTTTTCATAGATTTTGTATGTTCGAGTTTCAATTCGTTGCCACTTCGTTTAAAAAAATGATTTAAAAAATCGACCATTGTCAGCGACTCGTATTTATTGTTGGAATAGCCCGTTTGATTTCTAGATTTCAGATGGACCGTTTAAGCTGGCGAGTGTCCACGACCAAACGTCGCGAAAAATTTTATCATCTGACGGCGGCCATGTTTTTGTTGTTTTTCTGTATTTTTTTGGTGATTTTTTTAAAGGCTCTCAATACATGTGTTAAATAAAAATGCGTTTTTCTTTCGCTAACCGTTTCCCAGAAAAAAAAATTTGAATTTCGCCATTTTTATCGGGCCTTTAGGTAGACGTAGCCCCTTAAATTATTTCACAGGGTTTTGTTATTTACCATTTTTTCATACTTTACGATCTCATATTTGTTGGAAATAGTAGTAAAATTAACCCTCAATCCGTGAACCTGGGTCGTTTTCGTCCTGCCCAAAAACATTTTCCCCGCAGGTTTCTTAATATTGAATAAAAAAAAAAGAATATTAAAAATAATAAAAAAACCCTATTTTCCCTTGATAAGTATCGCCTAAAAATTCACCATGAATTTTTTTCAGATTTTTTCATTGACAATTGTTGGTTTGGTAGTATGAAAACGAAAACGACCCAGGTTCACAGGATTATGGTGCCTCAAATACCTTCACGGATTGAGAGTTAAAAAAACACTTCAGGAAATATAAACAATAGATTATCTCTTAGTTCTCAATAGTTCTTCACTTCAATCGATTGGACGAGATGCTATTCGATACAAAATCGTTCGCAGGTCACGAATGTTCGACTCCGAAGCTGACCGGAGCAAAGCTAATGGTCCAGCTAGGACTTTTACACATAAATTGCTTTCTTTGATCGAATAAGGGCCAACAAACGATAGGACTGGAATATTCGTCTCCTGCAAACGAATTTGCATCGAATGGGAGCTTGCTCAGTCGATTTTAGTGGAGAATAAAAAATGGTCCGGCTACCGTCACGACTGTGAATCAGAGGTGGCCAATTTTTTTAACGATTGCTACTCGCTACTCGCTACAAATGTATAGTCCAGCTAAATGGATTCCGCTGCTTTGTAATTTGTATCGAGTAGCGAGAAAAAAATTAAATCCTCTCTACAGATGTATCGAGTAGAAGTGTCAGCTCGATACCTGTGTATCGACAAAATAGCGATAGATATTTAAATACTCGTTATGACATCATCGAGTAACTTTGGTGCAAACCGATACAAAAAGTTGGCTATGGAGATGTCTGCACGAGCATGTAATTTCACTATTTGTCAAATTGCGATCCTCTCACCTGACAGGCATCTTTGCCACCCTCTGCATAACCGGCGCACAGCACACGATTGTCTATCGTCGCGCCTTTGCCCCTGTAGGCTGCCCTGCATTGACCCTCTTTTACTACCGGCACTTGGAGTTGTTGCAATACGGAGGCGCTAGGGCCGTCTGGGTAAAACATACAGAAAAATGTTTTCATCAGACACCGCAAAATAATATAAAATGATCAATGAAAAAAACCACGTTAATAACAAGCGACTCATCGACAGAAGAACTCTCAGATACGTGTGGAGAACAGAGTTGGGGATACCAACATTCGACTACAAAATTGGGGAAAAAACACTTCGTTGTATACAATTAGTGATAAGAATGGAAAGAAATAAATGGCAGAATATTTGTTTAAAAGGACATAAGGGTATGTACAAAGTCAACATAACCTCACAAATGTTTGAAGCTAATTTTCTCATAGATGGTTAATTTTTTTCGGAAAAACAAAGCATTAGGCTCTGGAAAATTCCCTGACGCAGAGCTTCATGATTTGCTTTTGCTTTAAACATTATTAATCTCTGAGAAATCTCTGTTCGCAAATTTCAGCTATCTCTCTCGCACTCATATGTCACGGGGTAGATCTTCTACTTCGCCATAAGAGGAAGCTCAAACAGGGAGCCTTCGAAATGGGGAAAAGACTTTGTGAAAGGATCAAGAAATTAGAAATCGAAAAAATGATAGAGAAGTTGATAGGCAAGGGATTGAAAAACTTGAAAAGAAATACCATAGAGAGAGAAAATGTAAAGATTCGAAAATCCACGTATAATAGTTTATACAATGCGATAATAAAAAAACCACGAAGCACAGTGGAAGTATTGGGCGGCAAAATATATTAAAGAAAAGGACAAGGAAACATGGGCGAGGATAAGGTGCGGGAATATAGGAAGGGTGGAAAAAAGGGGGGAGTGGAATCGAATTTTAGGATATGTAAACGAGGAGGCGAAACAATGGGACACCTGATTTCACGTGTAGAAAAGGAAGAGGGGTACTATCTAAGGAAGCGAAAACATATATAGAAAAGTGGGTAAAGGGAGAAAGGGATAAGCGGGGAGTAGAAGATAAATTAATAGGGCTGCTGAGAGGGGAGATAGACGTAGATATGTGTACCTTTTTTCGGGAAATATAAAGAGAGGGCAAAAACAGAGAAGCGGTGGTAATGAAGAGCGAGAATGCAGAGTGTGACGAAAATAAAAAATAATAAAAAAGGATAGATATAAGTTAGATTGTAAGAGAGCGGTGTTTTACGGTGTAACAGCTTTGTAAAAAGCCGAAAAGGCGACGCAAATAAAACTTCGTACTGCTTACAAGCGACTCAACATCAATAACATTGATAATTAAAATAATTCTAGTAACACTGTTAACATTATCAACATCTGTATCATAATGAAATGAGTACAATTAGTATCATTAATAACATTAGAAACATTAATAAAATTAGGAACATTTATAACATCAATGACATTGGTGAATTCGATCGAATCAATAACTCTAATGACCTTAAATAATTATTGAAGTTAATTACAATAATAACGTTACTAAGATTGATAAAATTAATAACAATGATGACGTCAATAAAATTAATAATAATAATAACGTTAACCTCATTGATAAAATTAATCACAATGATAACGTTTAATTAAATTAATTAGTAATAAAATGTATAACAATAATAATGTGAATTAAATCAATAACATAATTAATAACAATAATAAAGTTAATCGAATTAACCAAATCGGTTACAATAATGACGTTAGTCAAGTTAAGAACCTTAATAACAATAACCTCATGACCGAGAGATATGGCCCCAGCAACGTTCCCAAGAAAATAAAATAATCAATAAAAAAAATCACATTAACGCGAAGCCATTCAAAGAGGATAAAAATAAATCGATCTTATTTTGATGAATTAAGGCAGTCCTCTAGTTTCTCGGGTCGAAAAAATCGATTTTTTTTTCATAAATCACATCTACAACAGTGTAGAAAATTTGTGCCAAAGGATTTTTCGATATTCGAAGTGGTTCACAAGTTAGGGGGCGTCCATTAATTACGTGAGGCGTTTGGGGGGGGGGGGGGGGGGGTCGAGCGAAATCTCACGCAATCTCACGTGGGGGAGGGGGGGCTTCGGCAAATATCACGTAATTTTAGTAATTTTAGTAATTTTAGTAATCACGTAATTTTTATCACGTAGGGAGAGTCTCCCTACTACTTTACATGGTGGAGTAAATGGTACTACAACCGCAGTTACTTCTACTACAATTTATTTTCCGTGAACGTAGGCATTTTGAAAAGTCTCACGTGAGATTATGGGAGGGGGGAGGGGGTCGAGCAAAATCTCATGACATCTCACCAGGGGGCAAGGGGGGGTCGAAAAATCGCCAAAATCACCTCACGTAATTAATGGATGCCCCCCTTACGAACCTGGAACGGAGCAGGTATGAGCTTCTCGGAGAGGCTGAGCAATTCAAATACAATAAACCGCCTCTTTCTGAAGCAGTTCAAAAAGTTATAAAGCCAATTTATGAGGATTTATCCAAAGAAGAATTGTTAAGCAGATGCCTGGGAGCGGAAACTCAAAATAATAAGGAGTCGCTCAATTCGTTAATCTGGACTTTTGCTCCGAAGCATCTCCATTCTGGGCCAAAAGTGGTTGTAATCGCCACGTTTCTCGCTGTCATAATCTTCAACGAAGGATTCAAATTTATCCTGAAGACCTTGGAAACCATGGGAGTGAAAATCGGCCCACAAGCTAAAGGATATGTTCAACGGCGTGATAGCTCTCGGATCGACCGTTTAGAAAGGCGCACGAGTGATGTTGTAAAACAGGCCCGAATCGCGAAAAGGGAAGACGGAGCAGCTCTGCGTGACTTCCAAGAAGAAGAGGAAGGCCTATTGTATGGTCCAGGCATAGCAGATTGACGGTGAGATGAAATTTTTAGTATAAATCACATGCGTGAACTTTCAAACGCATTTTTCTCAAAACACCATTTTTCGAAACGGTGACCACGATATTTCAGAAACTACTGCACCGATCTTGTTCAAATTTATACAGCATCTTTAATATGTTATAAGCCAGCGATTGAACTAGGATTATCATGATTGCTTCGATAGTTTTTTTTGTACGAGCGAAAAACTTAAGAAAAAATGAGTAAAAAATAGAATGTAATTTTCAAAAGTGTATAAAAAAGTCGATTTTTGTAATTTAGAATTCACTCTAGTTCAATCGCTAGTCTTAAATATGAAGATTAAAATGCCGTTTGGTTTTTTGATTTCAGATAAGCAGAACAGCCGCAATCTTGGTCACCGTCAAGCACCTCTTTTACTTGATGTCTTCCTGTCGGCCACTATAACCTTTATTCTATTATATATTTTAACTTCAAAAAATTTGTAAAGCTTATTTAAATGTTAATCAAGATTATGCAAAAACAATGAGATTGATTATTTCGATGCTGTGCCGGTAAAAAATTATTGAAAAAGCCGTATAAAAACAGCCGAGAAACTAGAGGACCGCGTTAAAAAAAAACGACAATAGAAAACGTAAAGACAATAAAGCAAAGTCCCGCAACCGACGTCTCTCGTAATACTCACTGAAATTAAGGGCACCCCATCCAACGATGTACGGAAACAGGTCGTTCAGGTCCGTCTGCTGTATTTCTCGCGTAACGGGCAGGCAAATCGGTTTTAACAGATCTCGAAAGAAAAATAAAACCGTCAGTCAGTGCGAAACATTTTTTTCGCAAAATCGTAAAGATATGTACAATGAATGCTCGATTATCGTAATTTCTATTTACGGGTGAATTGTTGGATAGGCTGGGCGAGTCTGAGAACGGCGATGTCGTTCGTATACATGGTAGGACTGTATTGGGGGTGGATGGTCTTTCTTTCGATCGGCAGATCGATCGGGGTCGCCCCGTCGTTGTCGTTCTCGATGTCGAGCTCACCCAGGCGGACCATGTAGAGATCGCTGCGGCCGTAAACGCAGTGTCCGGCTGTCAGAACGTGACGGGACGAGATGAGCGAACCACCGCACAAGTAACGTGGCTTCCTCGGATTTTTTTGCGAACGGTAGCCGAGAAGCGCCGCCCAAGGCCAGAATCCTGCTTTCCAATATTTCCATCCGCAATTGAGTAATTGGCAACTTATAGATAAATTACATAAACAAATATCAATCAAATGCCTCCCTACCGTATAGCCGAAAAGGCTAATACACTGACCGAGAAATTCTATTGATATTGACTGGACGTCTCTATTTTTATTTTTTTAATTAACTAGATTTATCATGAAATCATATTTTTCCTATTGGATTTCATTATTGGAATTATTAATTTTGAATATATTTATTTATCCAAATCCAGATCTATTTATTGCCATCTAAAAAACTAAATATTTTATTTATTCCTAATAAATCTGCGATTCGGTTTCATCTGATCCAAAAATCATTTAGTTGAATCGACTTGATGTATCTATTTGATTTTTATACATTTAAATTAAATGGAATTTTCGTAGAGTCTAAATATTTTTTATTTGATTGGATGAATGGTCTGTCTAGATTGCAATGCACACACCGAAGGTGGGGGTTGATAGAGATGGAGAGAAACAAATTATATATATGTGTATAAAGTTTGTGTTTGAAAAATCTATAGCATGATATTTGACAAAACTCTCTAATTATCACAATCATATTAAGGGGTTAGGCCATTCTAGAGTCCGGAAAAAAAGCTTTTTGGGGATTTTTTTCTCAGAAAAACTACAAAATAAATCGAGATTACAAAAACGGGTGTTTATCGTACATATCAGTGACTGTATACAATAATTTTTTTGAAGCGAGATATTTCAAAATGGCGGCTGTGCAACGTTTATCTCAAAACTACATTTTTTACGTTGGCCGAAAACATAACTCAGACAATTTTCAACCGATTCACTTGGAATGTTGA
Source organism: Ophion ellenae (assembly GCA_963210295.1). NCBI lineage: Eukaryota > Metazoa > Arthropoda > Insecta > Hymenoptera > Ichneumonidae > Ophion > Ophion ellenae. The sequence continues at coordinate 64,166,661 of OY723385.1, forward strand.
ATATATGTTGAAAAATACATTGTCTATGGAAGTATGAGGTTTTTTTATATGGAGGTTTTTTTTGTATATTGCATAGTTCATTTGTTATTAACAATTATTTGACGATTTTTAGGCAAATTTTTCACTTGCCAAAAATTTGCCTAAAAAATCGATAATAACAAATGAACTATGCAATATAAAAAAAATCCTTCGTACGTCCATAGACAATGTATTTTTCACGATATATTCAATATTTCAAATTATTGTATATAGTCACTGATATGTATGATAAACACCCTTTTTGTAATCTCGATTTATTTTCTAGTTTTTCTGAAAAAAAATCCCCAAAATGCCTATTTTTTCGGCCTCTAGAGTGGCCTAAGGCCTTAACTCATTGATATAGTGATACAACAAATCATTATAGGAATTCATTTTCTCTATTATGCCATATTTGCGACTAAGATGCTACAAATACTCGGTAGCGTAGGGCAGCGTGCGTAGCTTATTATAATTATCACCATCAATACAAACAGCAAATTGTTTATAATATTATTACTCATATTCATGAACGAACAATTATCGAGTGTACTGTAGAGGACTATATTGGGAGGGGGGAATCAACACCCGAGTTACACTGACAGATTTCGTTACGGGATCATCAGTGGAAAAATGTTTACAAAATCGATTTTTTTGCATTATCCGATAGTATAGACGGTTATAAACATGCTGTCCAATTTGTTGAAAAAATGGGCTAAATTCGATACTTTTTCTTCAAACTGCCGCCATTTTGTCAATTTTGATGAAAAAAAAACCTCCATAGCAAGGTAGAGACTTTTATACTGATTAATAATCTTTTTACAAATTTTGTTTCATATAATATTTACGGCCACAACTGTATACACCGTGAGGACTCTTTTTTTTCTAAGACATTTTCAACCGTTAACAAACATGTAAAAAAAATTAAAATAAACGTTTAAAAATTGATTTTCTGTTATTCACGAGTGCTTTAATTTGACATAGAAAAATCAGACCGATTAGCATGCTTTAACCATCGAAAGAAAAATCGCGAAAATCAGCTATTCTTCGACCCGTTAAAATGTGATGATCCCTTAATAACGTTAATCAAATTAATGTCGATGAGGTTTTGATATCAGAGTCACACAAGAATCTTTTTCTTGGAGAGATTAGAATGGAGAGAATAAGAATCTTTTCTTATTCGGGAGAAATCTCATTCTTGGAAATGAAGAACCCTCTTAGAAATCAAGAATACTAGAATATAATAGTCACTTACTAGAAAAGCAAAATCATTGGAAAACTGAATAAAATTTAATTTATATCATTTTGAATTAAGGAACTCCTATTTAGGTCACTTACCCAACTCTGCAGGCACTCCATTGACTACCCTCGTGTATGAGGCATTTGTGTAACCGCACACAGGAGACAGAAGAGGTCCGTAACTGTTGGCGCCAGGTTGAGCAGGTAAAAATGGATTGTTATTCCGATTATCATTGGCAACGTTGTTATTGTTGTTATTGTTGTCGTTGTTGTTATTGTTGTTGTTGTTGTTGTTGTTGTTGTTGTTATATTCGCCCTTATTCGGGACGTTAGGACAACAAACTATCGGGTCACCATCTTCGTAGACGCATACTGATTGCCGCAAGAAATCGCCAACTTCATTTCCGTATTTTCGAAGTAGATCCAGGAGTGGCTCGCATGCTCTGATGTTGACGCATCTGCCCTCTTGGGAATGTGGGTTCCTGCAGGAACCATAATCTGAAATGAGGAGAAAAGCTTTTCATTTATCGACATTATTTTATTCGTTGGTTTTTATCTTTTTTGAAAATAATTAATTGTTTTTTGTCTCGTACTACTCAAGTGGATATTCGTTTCAATCATTTTGAAAGATTTTCGAAGAAAAAAATTTAGATGTGGTTTCTTTTTTCGCGAATGACAATAATTCAAACGCTTGTTTTTCGTTCACATTATTGTAGCGACAATTGTGAAAAAAGCTTGAAATGTTTGGCACAATTTTTGCTGTAGCTGAATATAAATAATAGTAAGAAAAATATCGGAGATAGGAGAAGGGTCAGTTTTCAAAATCCTTTTTTTAGATTGGCATTGATAGATTCGAGGACTTGCGGTTCGGGATATGAAGCGAAATTACAAGTGCGTAATAAAAGCGATTTATACTCGTATATTTTTATTTGAATTATAGTTCATTTAATATATTTTATTTCACATATACATTGTTTGTATTTTATTTATGAGTATTGTGTGTTGCTCGCCACCTTTTGGTGTACATAATTTTGTTGCCATCGAACATTCGTTTCACCTGTAACAGAGAACGATACGAGTACATATTATTAAAATAAGAAGTATAAAATGGAACGTGCCACTGAACTCTCTTAGAGTATTCGATTCATCGCAATAACAATGCGGCTACTACCTTTACGGAAAGGGGGAGGGCCACTTCCGAAAAATGAATAATTAGCTAATAAACCGACTTATCCGAGGAACTAGTCGAGGACCCGTGCTAGACTTCCGGTTTAGCCTAAAACGAAAGAATATATATCAGTGCATTTTATTCGAGACATATCAGTAAATAATACAAATAATTCACAAAAACAATAAAAAGGGTAAAACAAAATACGACGATACTTGCAATACACGCAGAGGCTCTTTTGTGGAAGAACACAACTGACCATATTATTGTTCCACACTTTTTAACACTCGCACAACACTATTTTTTATTTTAACACTGTTTAACAATTTCAAAAATACTTTGTATTGTAATTCAGCAATTGTAGATACTCGCGCTACAAAATTTTATAAGTTCGGCTGTTCCTCGCAGCTCCTCCTCTCCAAAGGCCGCTGTCGCACGTGATTGGGGCCTCCGCGGCGCGGGTCGTGGTTCGGCCAGCGGCCGAGGCGCCGCGCTGACGACAGTCCTCTTGGGTATAAAAGGCGATGCGCGAGACTCGAGCTGCGCAGTTCTTTGGCTGCTAAATAAGCAGTAGAGAACAGGCTACTGAAGAGGTAGCAGGATGACGAGTCCTGGGTTTGTGGACGAATAGGCACCCTGTCCCGCTACTGAAAAGTACCCATGTCCCTGCTACTGAAAAGTGCCCAAGTGCTCCACCCTTCTAAATAGTAGAGTTCAGTTTCAGAAACGGAGTCATCACCCACTTTTCATTGCTACCCGCAGCGACTTTTCCGTATTAGCCAACAACGACTAAAAAATCTCCCTGATTGTTTATTGTTTTTTTTGTCTTAAAGAATACTACTAATCTAGAGCCCGGAAAAGGGTGAATTACGGCTATTTTTCATGGATGCCTAGTTTGTAAAAAGAAAATTTCGTTGCGTGATCTTCATTCTACATATCTTTAAGGATCTTGACAAATTTTTTCACAACATTTTGTAACAAAGTGGCGGCGCTGAAGCTCGATGGAGCGCTCATCTTTGTCTGGTATTTTTATACCTTGATTTTCATCACTATACCAAATATTTGTGTACAGATTTGAATTGCAGATTTCTGAAGAAGTACCTTGAAAAATGGTTGACCGGTTATCGCAGCCAAAATACGTTTAAAAAATGTTGAGGAAGTAAGAAAAATTCATTTTTATTGCGATTCAACGATGCGAACTTTAATCTCATGGCCGGCAACATCACATGGCCAATTCTTCACCAATAGACTTGAATATTTTCTAATCCTATAACAATACTTCAATATAAAGTACCTAGAGAATTATTTGTGTTGAAAACTTTTTTCCGAAATAAATTCGTTTTGACGATTTTCCCCCAAAAACAATCTTTTTCAAACATGCACTATTTCATAAAAAATCGAGTTTTTTCGACTGACCTACGTACTTTGAAGGAAAATCGTATCCAGAACTTGAAGATATGTAGAATAAACGCCACTAATCGGAATTTTGATTATATCAACTGGGTATCCATAAAAAATGTCGAAATTCCCATTTTTTTCTGGGCCCTAGACTGGTTGTCTCCATTTATGTGATAAAACATATAAATCCTTTATATGTTTTATCATCTGTCCCCAAAATTATGGTACCGAATCGCAGTCAGAAAATTCTACGCAATTGCTACGAATCTCGGCGTCCACCGTCTCTTGGTCATTGTCGTCGTTCTCCGATAATTTGCTTCAATCTTTGCTCGCCTAAATTTAAATCGTTAGCAACTTTCTCCATGCACTGTCGATATTTTCGGCTCCCTACATGTCGCACGGATAATATTTCACTTCAAATAAACCTGGCCGAAGGTGCACGGCCCGAAGATGTATTAAAAAATGAATGGGGAACATTGTATGTTACTCAGATCGCGAAGTGATGATAAATGACTTTGATGTTTACGTGTATGAGATTGACACGAGCGTTGATTCAGGGAAAATTTAAACACTGCCAGTAGGGAATTCCTCGACGGACGCAATTTCGATCTGCACAAAAAAAAACAATTATCGGCACGAAATTGACGCGCTCCGTCTACGAGAGAATTTACATTTTCCTCTCGTGGCCGACGAGTTTTTTTTTCTTAACTTTATAAAATGATAAACGAAGCTATAGCGAAAACATTATTGTATGCGGTCATGCGGATATACAATTTTTTAAATAGGAATTACAGAAGAAACATCGAAGACTTTACGAGTAAAAAATGAATGGTTGTAGTTCCGAAAAGGACGTAGCTCCGATTAATTTCGAATTTCGTGTACCCATATATTTTGACTCGCTGAATACGGATATGATAGTGAAAATACCCGCAAATTTGATTTTCAAGGTCAAAACACACAAAAACCGATTTTTTAAAGTTATTCTACTTTTCTTTTCGTTGATCTTGGAGAAAAATGTTTCCCACAAAAGTTGTAGCCTATAAAGAGATTGATCTTTTATGTTCCATACAGTTTTTGTCTAAAACCATTCTGTTTCGAGAAAAATTGGATATTGGTCCAGTAAGTATATTTTACTAAACTCCATTAGTTTCGATATTATCTACTTACGCACTTTTCCGCAGGAAGATTAGAGTTGGTTTGGGTTTGTTTGTTATGTTCGGTTTTTGGGTTTGTCTGTTGTGTAGTGTGTTATTTGAGTTTGTTTCAGTTTGTTTGTTGTTTAGGTATGCGTATAGTGTTAAAGATCAAACTGGAAACTTCCCGCGGTAAAGTGCGTAGGTAGATATTATCGAAAATAATGGAGTTTATGAAAATGTACTTTTTGGAGCATTATCCCATTTTTCTCGATACAGATTGGTTTTAGACAAAATTTGTATGGAACATAAAATATCAATCTTTTTATTGGCTACAACTTTCACGGGAAATATTTTTCTCTAACATCAACATTTATCACAATAAAATAGGAAAAACTTAAAAAATCAGTTTTTTCTATTTTTTTGTAATACCCGCAAAATTGAAAATACCCGCAAATTTGATTTTTTAGATTTTGACCTAGAAAATTAAATTTGCGGGTATTTTCACTATCACATTCGCGATCAGCGAGTAAAAATACATGGGTACACAAAATTCCAAATCAATCGGAGGTATGTCCTTTTCTGAACTATATCCAAAAAAATTTTTTAAAACGAATGGATAAAGCTACTTGTGCCGTCAAGAATTTTGGATACGTTTGGGGAAAGGTTTCGTACAGCACGTGAGAAATTTCAAGGCTGTTCGATGCTCAGCTTCACTGATATGTCGTTGCGAAGGAACCCGAGGTCTCTCCATATAATTCACCTTTTAAATCGCTTCTTCAATACAGAGAGCAGATGATAAACATCGTACCAATATTGACGAATATGGGAACTGCGGTGGTTTTTGTTTACCTCGAAAGTTTGAAAAAACTGCCAAACATGCAGTCAACAACTTTTTAGAAATGATTTTTACTTGTCCATAACAGTGCCAAATGTTTTGCCTTATTTTTCAAACGTATTTTCTGTGGAGCCTTGACCGGTTTTTTTCCTTCTTAATATTGATCGATACGTCATCGCGCACGCTGAGTTCCAGAGAATCGATATATCAGGCTTGAACGAGCGAGGTACAAAAAGTGGAAAAAAGCCGTCAACAGATTTCACCATTCCGATGTACGTTGGATATATAATTAATGTACGGGGCATTCCAGGCAAGATCAGAGGCTGATCGATGACTTCAATAATATTTGAGAACTCAGGAGGCATTCAATTTTGTGGATTTTTCAAGACTATTGAAGGATTTTTGAATGAAGGATTTTTGTTCATCCTCTTATGCAAGAATTTGATCTAAATCTGTATGCAATCAAGTATTTCTTAAAGATAGAGATCGCGTGGAATGAATTGTACTCGACAATTTTCACAATTTCGCTGGATTGTCACTGCGTACTATTCTTTAAAAATAGATATTTAAGTGGTTGATATTGGAAAAAAATTGATTAGACGACATTTATTATTAACCCTTACCACTAATTATTTGTATAATTATTTCTAACGCTTGTAATCAATTTTACGATGGAGAATTTTACGGTGGACGATATTAGAAAAAATTGATTAGACGATATTTATTATTAACCCTTACCACTAATTATTTGTATAATTATTTCTAACGCTTGTAATCAATTTTTTGCTTTATTTGAACAGTGTTTCTCTTGAATATTGAAAGTTAAAAATCGACATTTTTAATTGAACGTTGTACGAGAAATGATTTCGTTTGAGAGAGAGAGACTTTTCGGCCAATACTTAAAGAACCCAAGTATAATTGGGACATACTGACAGTAGTGTCCAGCGCGGCCTTGGATAGATGGCCACTTTAGTATTGTTTGTCATTTCCATAAAGAAAAACGTAGTTTCAATTCGGAAATTGACAGATAGAAAAATTAATGTGACTATACGCAAGTGGGGATAGGCTCCCAAAAGCCCGGAAGAGCAACCGCAAGTACATACAAATATTTTCACAAACGTTATTTCTATATTTGGGAAACAATATATTTATTTTTCGTTTTTGGACTATCTAAAAACGATCGTAAAGTTGTGTCTATTTTCAAGTGGCATTAATAAGAGATGATGAGTACTTTTGAATTGGCAAAAAAACGTTTCGATCTTATATTCTTGCGTTGTGTCTTCCAGAAATCTTTCCTATCGTCCTGTCACGGTCGTCGGATCTAAGACCTGCGAGATGGCCTTTCGGGAGGTTTCACGTACACGCGATGATCCGAACTCGACAGGTGCTCACCACATCGTTCGAACCTTGGCCCTCTTTAATCGAGACCGCGATTGCTTTTATTTTTCATTATTTCACCGTAGATACACTCGTCACGTCTCGAAATCTTATTTCGCAGTAAACACTCAATGTTAACGGGTATAACATGGAGTTCCCGGTAAAAATGTCAAAGTTAACGCGTCACTTGAATTTCTCGGTAAAAATTCAACGTTAACGAGGAACTTCAATACGTTAGATTCATCCACGGGTTGTGGATGTACATTTGCTCGTGGAAAAAGAGCATAAATAGATACACAATTTGCACAATTCGCATATGCGGCCCGCGTTCGCGCAACGCTCGTTTCCGTATGATGTAGCGATTGGCACGTGACGTACTTCAGAAGAATTTTGCCTCCTCATATTTCATTTGAGATATAATGCATTTCCGGAAAGTCGATAGGAGCCTCTTCATATTATCTCATCTTTAAGGGGATATTCCTCTTTGGAAACTTCAAAAAATCTTTTTTTGCATATTGTTATAGTGTAAACTTTCAAAAATATTTTTGGACCAGCCGGACCCTGAAATTCTAAAAATTGACGAAGTTACACCTATTTTAGTGGAACAGTGTGCGTCGGGTTTACCGCGATCCGCTGGAGGGCTGCAACGTCAACTGCACGACGAACACTTTGAAAGATTTTCTCCCGAAAAAATTACATTGTAACCACAAACATGTGTACAACATGCTGGGAAAAAAATAATTTATTCCAACCAATGTGTTACTAGAAAATAGTTCATCATTCTGACCCTTTGAATTGGGCTTACAGAGGGAGATACCCCGTTAATTAATCTTTGAGTCATTTATTTTATTTTTAATTTATCTCAATCAAGAGTTAATACGTTGCTTTTTCATCGAACATGGACATCGGTTTTTTCTTCTGGTTCTTGAATAAAACATTTTTCAGGTTATGGATCAAAGTTAGAAGCGAAATGATTAGAAAATTAATGAATTTCAATGAAAACTGGACCCGAAAATGCAATGATTTTTTCTCCTCAGAAACGTTTCACAATTATAGAAATGCAATTTTTTTTTGTTTAGAAAAATCTAGGTTTAATTTTTTTTGTACTATTTATGTATTTCGTATTAACGTAAAGGAATAATTAATGTGAATTGACGATTGGCGGGTTGATCTTTACACTAAAACGCAAATTTATTTTGCCTTCTGGATCGTGGAGAAACAATCTCACTCTGAACATTTATTTTTTGCATGATTCACTAATCGAAGATGAATTCGGAAAAATGATGAATAAAAAAATAGAAACTTGATTTATTTTTTCAACTTCAATTCATTTTTACGTCGAAATGAAATGATTGACGTATGTTTTATTATTTATTTTTCCTACCTTCCACGCAACAGAGAAAGGTCGATAATTAAATATATTTACTTTTTCATAATATTTTAAATATATTTAATTTAATTTTTCTGTTCCTCATAACGAGTACAAAAAAACGAAAATAATTTTATTATTCGTAACTCATAACACTTATTCGCTGTTCTTTTTGTTCATAATGCACCGAAGAAAAATTTCTTCTGATTTCATGTTGAAAAAACGAGGGGTATCTTTGAGAAAATAATTTGCATCAAGAGAATTAGAGAGAAAATAAAGTGAGAATATTTTCCGTGTTCAAAAGAGCTTCCGGTTTGATGTTGTGTACTGACCTTGCTGGCCGGAAGCGCGATGATGGACCAGCAGCATTACCAGCATCCCAAACACCACATTTCTCGACCACATTTTGCCCTCGTTATTCTGAAAAACAAAAACAAAATTGAATGAATTGACAGTGACGATGTCGAAAAAGTGTTTCATCTCGATCTTGTACCGAACAGCATGTCATTTTTTTGTCTCTCTCGTGCGATGAATATTATGTAATTCGCGACACCAATCGATGGTACGTGAAGATTTTTTTTCGTTATATAAGCTGTGGTCGTTGATCTCTGCACGAAGGAACGTTAGCGCGAGGCATATTCGATTGCCGTAACATTCAGAAATTACACAGCCTATACGCATATATTTGCATTTAGTTTCTTAGAGGTTTGTCGATGAATTTTCGCCGAACGAGTATTCGTTGTTCGCGGTATTTCCTTTATGTGTATTTGAATATGTAAAAAGCCACTCTGATATAAACAAGATTTTGGTCTCGACGAATTCGTTGCAGCCTCCCGTATTAATTACGTCGTTTTATTCGATTTGTTGCCCCTTGCCTTAATCATTGTTTAACGGCCCCTGTAAGAATGAATCGTTTAATTTTCTCTCAATGGCTTCTATTGTTAAACAAATCACATTTTTTTACAACACTCCGCGGCGAAGGGGACGTTGTCCCAAAAGCACGCAAAGGTATACGAGGGAACGTAAAAAATAAAAATCGTCAAGTGAAATGGCAATTAAAATTCGACAGAGTCACATAGCCATTAAAAGTGAATTAAGGGGTTAGGACACTCTTAAATTTTCGAAAAATCGATTTTTTTTGTTTGTTTTAATGGTCCCCGAGGGCCTCAAAAATGAGGTCCCAAAAGATTATGGCTGGGAAAAATCTATAAGTACTCGGTTTTTGAATTTTAGTACAAGGCCGCCTGGTCGCAGCGAGACTACTGAAAACTTCAAACGCGTTTATCTCAAAACTGCATTTTTTAAGTGGGCCGGAATCATAACTCAGCGAATTTTCTACCGATTTCGAAATGTTGAATATATCTTGAAAAATACATTGTCTATAGAAGTACGTAGGATTTTTTTTTCATATTGCAAAGTTAATTTGTTATTAACAATTATCTGATGATTTTTTAGGCAAATTTTTCAAACATTTTTTTCAAAGAATCAATATATCGAAAAAATCCTACGTACTTCTATAGCAGTTATTATATATAATCGAAAAAAATTCATTGGCTCATTGTAATTAAAAAATGACAGGAGTTGTTTGTTCGGCCGTGGACCCTGGAAAAACAGAGACGTCGTTGCAAAAACGCTGCACAGCCGCCTTTTTAAAATTAATCGCTTCGAAAAAATTATTGTATACAGTCACTGATATGTATGATAAACACCCGTTTTTTGTAATTTCGATTTATTTTGTAGTTTTCCTGAAAAAAATTCCCAAAGCGCCTATTTTTTCGGCCTCTAGGCCTTAAAGAAGTTGGAGCGGTCCAGTTGAGTCAAATGACGGTTTATGAATATTTTTTTCAATAAACCTCAAAAAAGTGCATACGACATATAGATTGATTTCGTCGATGCTAAGTTTTCATTAAATATCGAATTAAAGGGCAAAAGTATGCATTCTCCTATTTTGATTACGTGAATAAGAATAACTTTTGTGTTATCACCAATTTGAAAAAGTATACCATTATCGAGGACTATTATGAAAATAATGCGTCAGTGAATGTTTTATACAACACAGAATGAAATTTTGAGTCATTTATAATTATGCCAATTTATATTTATGTCACGAGATTATTTATTGTTACCATTAATTAATACTAAAAGTTTCCGAAATACGGCAACTTCGCGGACATTGAGGTTGGGAGCAATGCTCTTCATTCGCCAGCCAAGATTCGTAAGTGTTTATCAAACCTTGATGGCTCAATATTGAAGATATATGGTTTACGATGGGCCAAATAAAAAACGGTTAATGGAACTGAATTGATCAAATTTTTTAAACATTTAAAAAGATGAGCGGCCCGATCTTTCATTTATAGGCACATATAGGCGACTTGGGAAAAAAATATATTTTTTACTTTTTAGTACATTGAATAAAAGCTTGTTCAAATTTTTTTTTCACACATAAATTTATTTCTTTCGTTTTGTGGTGAAAAAAATTCAAAAAATTCATACAGACTCAGCATAGTGTAGACAATAACATCTTTTTTTAAATATCTTGGGTTGTTGCTAACGCTCCAATCTCCTAAAAAAGCGATGAAATATGTTTATTGAATCAAAAATAAAATGGAATTCCAATGAACGGAAATAAAATGGAAGAAAAAGGAACGCATTTCCATGCGAATGAAAAAAAAAACCGTAATCGCAAAATAATTGCGAACAAAAATTACCTCTTCAACTACTGTTAAACTTGTTCTATGGGCGAGTATTATTATTGGGTGCAGTGACGAGAACGTGTTTCTATTGTCGACTTCGGCTAGTTTTTGTCTTCTAATTCCTCTAGGTAAATTTTATATCGAATAAATGGAGAAGTGCGGAATCTCGTTTCCTCATTTTCAAGGTCAACACCATTATTGTAATTTTTTTTGTTGTCTCGGCAATCATCACCGCGCCTCAGCACTCTTCAACAATGGGCTCAACGTTAATTTATACTTCGTTTTACTCCAATCGGAATACGCAAAGCGCGCGATTTGAACGGGCTCGCAGAATGGACAATTTCACATGTTCAACGTCAAGAGCAATTAGCTGGTGGTTTGTCGCTGTACGTTAAGGGGTCTTCTCACTTTAGACGCTAAAAAGGCTAATTTCATGCATTTTTAAAATAGGTTTATACTATAGATATTGATATAAAATTAATACACTTAATTATACACTTTGAACACTGAATACACTTAATTATACACTTTGAACACTGAAAATTAATACACTTAATTATACACAGTCACACTTAATAAATACACTTTGAAAATACATTTAAAAAAATCTTTATTCAAGTCACTATTTATAGACGAAAATGGTAGTTAAAAAAATGTCCTAAAAAAATTTTAAGTCTGTGCTGTTGATGAAATCTCGGAGATGGATCATCCGAAACACAAAAATTAAATGGTTTTAGATTCAGTATGTTAATGGCTATACAGCATATCATACGATTTTTGTTATAGGCAAAAATAACAAAATGGCGGACATTGTTCGAAAAAAACCCTTTTTTTCACCATTTTTGGCAAAAAAATAGTAAATATCAAAATTTAAAAAAATCCTCGATATGCGCTATAGCTATAGTTGTAAAGAATATGTGGTTAAAATTTTATAAGGATCGATAGAGTAGTTTTGAAGATTTTATCAACAACCCGTCGAAAAACGTTGTTTCGAGAAAAACGCGTTCAAAGTTTGTTTAGGTTACATAAATACATTAAAAAAAAATTTAATGTATTTCGAAAGTGTGTTTATTAAGTGTAACAGCTTTTATATATAGATCTATACTATAACCCTATCAAAAAATTCATGAAAATAGCCTTTTTTAGCGTCTAAACTGAGAAGACCCCTTAATTCAATGGCGACTGAGATTCGCCGAGAAAGAAGGTGACCTTCTTTCGCGCTCAAAGCGACGAAACGTGACTGTAAAAGTTCACGGTCGGGCAGCTCCAGTGTTTTTGCTTCCTCGTGGCGAACGATTTGTTTTCCGGGCATTTTTTTCTCTCGACATTTCCATAACGGAGTGTCCGCGGATTTACGGGACGAGCCCGAAAAGGACTTGGTCATGAATGCCTGTAGGTTTGAAAAATTCAATAGGGGACACGAAAAATTGCGTTTGAAGACAGCTTGGATATTCTAGAACGTGGGATTCTTGTGTATTCGTCACGAAAATTGGATTACGATAAAATTGACTGAACCCATTCTTTATGGGGAAAATGCATTGCAGATGGATGAAATATACCGTAAAACTTTGATTGTAATGTTGCCCAAGTTGATTTCGATCTCAATGATAATTATAAGGCTGACTAAGTAATAATAGTACCTATAATAGTACCCTAGGTACTTGGTATTTTTATGTAAAATGTTTCCTTAAGGGAGGGGCTGTTACACCACTGTAACTGCCCATTTTCGACCGTTTTATTCGGAATCTTTTAAGGGGTTACACCTAGTTGACAGCACCAAATTGCAATTTTGGAGGCTGCTACCTCTGCAGAAAGTTGGCTGTATGGTCCGGGCATTAAATACTTTAATATGTGTTAAATAAACCCTCTCAAATGAGATCCTATTCCTCTTTTCACACCCCCAAAATAAATTTTCAAAGTTAGGCCTTATTTTCTGCCGCCAAAGTGGTGTTATCCCTCAAATGGCATAAATCTATCAATTTGGGGTGATTAAAAATGATTCAGCTGGGTCTCGACTTTGGGAAAGCGTATTTAGGGGATGATCCGTTTTTTTTTTTCGATTAAAAAAATCGATTTCCGGTTTTATGCATTTCCATATAGCTTATAGTCTTGAAAATATTCCCTGCGAATATTATTGCGAAATTTGGAAAATTGTCGGAGTTTCAGAGGTTTGAATGGACGGGTGCGCAGCAGCACCCGAAGAAGATCATCCTTCGCGGTCCACGAAGTACGGAATGCTGAGGAAGAGGCTAGTAGTCCTTAGTATGAATTTTATTTGGAGAAAGGACCCTAATATGGCGCTGGAATAGCCTGTTTGTGACTAAAATCAACATTTTTTTGTACCGATTCATACCGAAACTTTAAACGCGTTATTTTTAAACCACTTTTTTTCAAACTTGTATCCAGGATATTTCAGGAACCACTGAACCAGTTGACCGAAAATGTTTGCGAGGTTGTTCAGAATACATCTCCCTATAGCCCCTACCGCAGAGAACAGTTAACATAAAAATTTACGACTTGTGCAACTTGTGACGTGGGGCCGGGTTAAAATTCCGAATATTGAATGCTCCGACGGTTTAAAATTCTTAATTTTAATGTTCCGAAATTACAAGCTTCGTCAAGACCATGCCAGCGAAAGTCTACACAGTTGACTGTAATGATGTAGACGGTATAACATTGTCTAGACAAATTTCAAAATCGACGTAAAATCAGTTCTTATTAAAAAAAAATCTTTAATTAATTCGTCGATTTATTGAAAATTTTGCAACTTTTAAAACTTCCATAGCCGAATTATTTTGACGCTGTTAAGATGTTCGGTCTTTCGTGTGAAATTTTTTCGGAGTAGTGATCTTCCAGAGTAGTATTCTTTCGGAGTTTTGAGCGTTCTGATCATTCAAAGTTCGGAATTTCAACCCGGCTCCGTGCAGATCCACGTATATAGAACTGTCAAGAAGGTGCTTGACTGTTGTTGTTCACCGACAATAACGAGAGTGAAGAAATATTACCAGGATTGTTTTTTTCGGGACAGCTGACTCGAAGCACCATTTAAATCCCTGCCATATAATTGTACATAAAACATTACTTATAATATAACTCTTTTTTTGAAGCATCTATATTATTCAATAACTATTCCATAGTTATCATTAAGAATAATTTCATATGGGATATTCCACGCCATTTCAGCTAGCCCCGTGACCCCACGGTCACGTGATCATGAAAAAAGAGATTTGGAATTAAACAACAACAAAAATTCGTTTAATTCAGCACAAATTTAAAAAAAACTGTTTTACGCCTGTCGAAGCCGACTTGGAAATCACATCATCTAAAAAATATGTTTAATTAGAACAAAAATTAAAGGCGGAATGAGCCCACGATGAGACTAGTCTCAAAAATCATAGAATGGGTCACTCTATTTTAGAGAATTTTTTGAAAATATAAAAAAAGGCAATTATCTTTATGAAAAATAGTTTTAACTTTAGAACAAAAAAAAACGCTGACATTGATGATTGATCCTCTTTTATATTTTTTAACGAAAGTATGCTTCAAAATTAAAAAAATATATAGTGCTGTTTGTCGATATCTCAATTAGTTTAGAAGTTATCAGCGTTTTAAACGTTTCCAAAACTTCTAAAATCCTGTATATAAATAATAATCCTGTATATAATAAATAAATTTAAAAAATGGATATTCCTGTTATGGGGTACAATTTAAAAAAAAAATCAGGAAAACCAAAAATGGCTGGCTGAAATGGCGTGGATGATCCCATATATAACTATTATATATATATATATATATATATATATATATATATATATATATATATATATATAAACATAATAACTGCAGAATAACTATATTATTAAATAACTGTTGCATATAACTATTCTGCTGTATAGAAACGCCTTGCAGATCGACGTATACAAAAATGCCAAAAAGTCACTTTATTTTTGTCTCAATGTTTTTGACTCAACATTGCAATCTTTTCAAAGAACGTAGAAAAAAATACTTTTTTTAATACGCTCACTGCTTTAGCGAGCATAACTCGATCTTCCGCGTACTTTGTATGTCGTGCCAGACGAACGAGACGTACAAAATAATCAACCTTGCAATTAAGTGACTAGTAGCATCAAGCATATAAATTCCCCACGAAGTCATAGACAAGGATGGGAAAAAATGGTTTCTACGCCCGATTAAATTCATCGCACCGATTAGGTAGAAAAAAATCGACGTATGAAAATAGCGGGTCGCATGCTAGCTAATGTTTTTCCAGCACGAGCGCTTATTAACGTCGATCACGGACGTTCTTGACAATGCGTAAAATCTTCAAATACAGAAGTAAAGAGCAAAACTGGTTCTCCACGCAATTTAATAATAACGTCGCTCATGCGAGGTCACGTTAATGTCTATTATGCATCCATTTCACAATCGTTCATCGTTGTACATCATAGAGTCCTTTTATCGCATTCTCGCGCATGTAACTGTTGTCGAGCTCAAAAAAGTCATTTTTTTCTTTCTATTAAGGAATAATCATACTGTAAAATTTAAAAAAAAACGAGTTTTTTTTGCATTATTGGATAGTATAGACGGTTATAAACATGGATCTGGCATTGCCCATTGATCGTAAGTGGACAATTTATACGAAAATTCCGCACCCGAAACTTGAAACGCGTTTTTCTCGAAATGTCGTTCTTCAAAACGGTGTAGGTACACTCTCGAAGGGAGAGTTTTCAAGCTATCCGTCTCAAATGTTGACACAACATTCTCCACGCCCTTCTTTATCTTGCTATGGAAGGGTTTTTTTAAAATATTCATATTTTTTTTAACGAAAAACTGTCGAAAAAATAGGCTAAGTTCGATACTTTTTTCAAAACGCCACCATTTTTTCAATTTTGTTTTTTAAAAAACCCTCCATAGCTAGATAGCGGCTTTCATACTAATTAATAACCTTTTTACAAATTTCGTTTCAGATAATATTTACGGCCACAACCGTGTGTACCGAGAGGACTCCTTTTTTCGAAGACATTTTCAACCGTTAAAAGAAATGTAAAAAAAATAAAAATAAACGTTGAAAAATGTATTTACTGCTCTGCGTGAGTGCTTTGATATGACATAAAAAAATCAGACTGATTAGCGTATTTCAACCATCGGAAAAAAAATGGCGAAAATCAGCGATTTTTTGACCCGTTACACTCTGATGATTCTTTAATATAACTTTAGAAGAGCAAAAAATTTGCTGATTTTCATGATTTTTTTTTAACAGGAAAGATTTCTTCGCCATTTTTGAGACTTAGGGTATGTTTTATTACTACTTTTGGATGTTACATAGTATTTATTTTTTGTAAATCTCCCAAAATGGCGAAGGTATGGCACGGTCCTCGAAACTGTATTTTCAAAACTGACGTGACTCATAGCTAAAAAGCGAATCGATTGATGTTGATTAAATTTGGTATACATCTTTCTAAACTTGTTGTCCACCACATGAACCTAAATGTTTTCGAAAATAAATTTAAAAAAGTTTTGCTTTATTGCAAAATGTAGCCATTTTTTCCGAAAATGTTATCTTTTTGTTTCGAAGCGGATCATTTAATCGATTTTCAACATTTCTCACTTTTTCTTGGTTCATATTCTGCGTATGGGTGGTAATGAAGAAAAAAGTTCGTTTGTTTTTTATCAGATTAATCCCGCTGACGCTACGTGGCACGCCATCTGACAACATCCCGTCTTCTAAACGGGTTGCAGCGGACAAAAAAATACCATGTAACAGCCAAAAGTTGTACTAAAACATACCATAAGTCTCAAAAATGGCGAAGAAATCTTTCCTTTAAAAAAAATCATGACAATATATCTATTATTTCTCGCCTAAAGGTATCTCCCCCCTCAATCGATTTGAAATTCTTCGAGTCATGGAAGAAACGGAGTAAATATTTCCACACATGTCGAATGGCCAAAAAAAGACACGATCAAGAATTAATTGAGCAATAACGGTGAAATTTGGCAGGCAAGTGAAGAAAATAATATTTCGAATGATCACCGGACTCCCTCGAATTTCACGTCTCTTCTACGCCTCTCGCACTATTCTTGAATATCCAATCTCCAAGCGAATCGATTATTATCACGCGAATCAATCGTCATGAATGAAAATTGTTGCAGGGAAGAATTATCGAATCTTCGATGTACACGGTGCATTGAAAAATCGGCAAAAAAAGAACGAGAAAGTCTGTTGCACTCGCGTGTTTTTCAGGCATATAAATTTCTCATGATTGCTTTAAGGCGGAATATACATTTGCACGGTAAAAAAATAAGCAATATTGAGGGATTTTTTAAAGTAAGAAATAATTATTCTACAATAATCAAACTTTAGGTATACTTTAATAGTATATTCAAGTATACGAAACAATTTTGAAAAATTAATTCATCATCAAAATGGTGGAGCTGTGGCAGAGTGTTACAGCAAGGTCACCGCCGGAGTTGCCAATCGGCGTGCAGTCTAGCTTCCCTTAGACTTTGATTTGCAAAAAAGTTCAAACATTTTTTTCAGTTAGAACATGTATAGTTTCTATGTGACGGTAATTAAAATGAAGAAAATGGCACGAATTTACAAAATAAAATCAACATTTCTGTAAAATGTGAATTAAAACAGTCGTTTTTTTTCTCAATTTTTCAAAAACAATTTTCGTCAAGTCGAAGGTACCAATATTATCAATATTTCTACCAAGTTTCAACTCATTCGGCTTAATAGTTCCTGAGTTATCCTGCACGCCAATTTCGATAATGCAGTTTTGAGAAAAACGCGTTTGAAGTTTTTCGAATTTCGCTTTGAAACTTTCGGAAAATATTCTACATATATAGTTATATGGTTTAAAGAAAAAAAAAAGAAATCGATTTTTTGATCGTTGTAAATGTATATCCCGCCTTAAAGATAGCTGGTATAATGTCAAAAATCATTTTCCTTCTTTTTCATTTTTCTTCTTCCCCGTGCGATCGATTCAATGTTTCTGTAGTGGGTAACTCGAAACGTCAATAAGTCGGAAGTGACGATCATCGAGAAGCAATTTTGCCGAAAGGATCGACCTAGCCTGGAGGCCAAAATTACAGTAGTGATTGAAAATGGTGTCTGAACCGGTCCTGGTGACATTTCAGCGGCACGTACACACACACACACACGCATAAATAGGTACACGTTCATTTACGTATCAATATGAAGAACTCACGAGTGCTTTCGCGGATATTCTTTGCGCCAACCGAACTCGCGTGGATATGTATATATATATGTATATATTGAACGACGATATGAAAAACCGCGACGAAACGACGTAAAAGCCCGTTAAGTAACGACTGGTCGATGGTTCGCGGCTGACGTTCACTTTATATACCAAGCACATCCGAAGAATCGCTCTCACGATCCCTGTCGGCGATCTGTTGAATCCCGAATCTTCATGGATCCTGGTCGAAAGCAGTTCGGAACATTCGTGTTTTTTATCGTCCTTTTCTTTTTGCTACCGAACGGACACCATTCGCCTCGACAGGTTTCTTCGATCCTCCGTTTTCGGCGATCGATCTACTAAAATGAGAAAAACACTCATCGAGAACCCCGTTGTCGAAGTACGAATTAATAAATGTTTATTGATATTTAGGTTATAATTAGATATTTTGGAAATTATTGCCACTAGGGTCTCTATACCCATGTAGAGGTTGCCATGAGTTGCCCAATGTTACGATCAGGCCAATATTGGGACCATAGTATAAGCCAACAAAAGAGAAATAATATTGGCCCATTACTGTTCCGCTCTAAACTGAAAACTGGTATAATATCGGCCCATCCCTAAAGCCTGTCCTGGCCCATCTTTAAAAACTAATAAACAGCCGTGATAGTTAAACGAAATTTGCCAATTTAAAAACTGGGGATACTAAAATAGTGACAATTCCATTGGCCCAATATTGTTCCGTTATAAATTGAAAACCGGCACAATATCGGCCCATCGTTTAAAACCAATAAATAGCGGTGATGATTGAACTATATTTGCCAATTTAAAAACTGGTAATGCTAAAATACAAGCAATTACATTGGCCCATTATTGTCCCGTTATAAATTGAGAACCGGCACAATATCGGCCCATTACTAAAAATTATCTTGGCCCATCTTTCAAAACCAATAAACAGCAGTGATAGTTAAACTAAATTTGCGAATCCTAAAGCTGGCAATCCTAAAATACTGGCTATTACATTGGCTCATTATTGTCTCGTTCTAAATTGAAAACCGACACAATATCGGCCCATAGTTATAACCTATCATGGCCCATGTTTTAAATTCATTAAACAGTCATGAAAGGTAAACAATATTTGCCAATTTTTAAACTGGTGATGCTGAGGTATTGCCAATTACATTGGCCCATTATTGTTCCGTTATAAATTGAGAACTGGCACATTATCAGCCCATTACTAAAACCTATCCGGGCCCATCTGTTTCAACCAATAAACAGCCGTGATAGTTCATCGAAATTTACCAATTTTCAAACTGGCAATGCTAAAATACTGGAAATTACATTTAATTAATCGAGGCCCTTTATTAGCTAAGTGGGTCAGACCATACCTGCTTTTATTTTATTTAAGCCTTGGGTTATTCATTATCTGGATATTGTGCCAGAATAGGCAAATAACTGGCACGTCATATATTAATCGTCTATATTTTGTAGTTCAGTTTTTGTAATCAAGTCTTGGCTTATTATTGGCATTTGTAAATAACCAACATAAGTAAGTAAAATATGCCAATTTTGAAACCTGTCATATACGCAAATCACAATTTATTTCAAGGTTATTCCATAAAATATGTATCCATAAGTACCAATCTCGGGCCAATCTTGGCCCGATATAGGTTGAATATTTATCACGCACCCAAACAAACCCAAACAAACTGACGGCCCAATATTCTAGATAGACTAACTTCTAGATAGACCAACAGTAAAGGCCCATCATAGAGCCAGTGGTCAATTTCTACATAGGCCTTTTAAGAGGGCCCACATAGGGCCAAGTGCAATCACTAACATTGGCGCTACAATGAATTAAATCATTGGCCCAATAATTGTTGGCTCTGTTGGCCGATATCGGGCCGTTCTTATCATTTCTAAAAAGGCACCTCATTAGTAAATACTCACGGCCCAATGTTCTAGAAAGGCTAACTGTGAAGGCCCGTCCCAGGCCCAACGGTCAATCTCTACATGGGTACATTCATGGGATAGAAGTGAGATTTAAAAAAATGCTTATATCAGTTTTCATTTTTGCCTTTGGGCTACATTGTTTTTGTTTTCAACTTTTTTTTTTACTATTGTTGAAATAAATATCTTAATATTGCCAAGTCACTGTTGATATTGTTGTCTACTTTCGGCTTCGTTTTTTGTCCCGTCGTGGATTTCGTGCATCCGGACGATTATCGTATTGGTGTAAATTCCAGACGTCTTACTCGTAGTAGAGGGATTTATACCGAATTAAGGGGTTACACCTAGTTGGAATTTTTGAAAAAATTGATTTTTCGTTTTCGACGGATTCTTATAATATAACCATTCCGAAATATTCTCTTAAAATTTCAAGTCGGTCCGTTGAAAATTGGGGGAGTTATGAACGTTTACGGGTAGGTCCGCTTACCGCTTTAGCGTTACAGGTAAAAAGTTTAAACGCGTTTTTCTCGAAATGACTTTTTCAGAATCGGTGACCAAAATATCTCAAAAACAACTAAACCGATCTGCTTCAAAGTTCACAGACATTTTTTGTATACCAAAAGGCAGTCCTTAATCGAAGGATTTTTTTTTCAATGCATACTTTTTTTATATCAAGGAAAATAGAGTGTTTTTTTCACCGAAATTTCGACGATTACTTTCGATCGGCGACCATTTTTTCAAAAATCATTATTTTATTGAATCCTACGATTAAAGACTACATAATACGGTGCAAAAACTAAATTCATTTGGTTTTTTAATTTAGATGATTTGTTCCCGAGCAGGAGTGGTCGCCGCGAATAACCTTTTTTGCACAGCGATCTGTGCAATTTATTGTATCTCCGTCGTTTATAAATATTTCCCATTAAAAAAATTGTCAAAGATACTTGAAATGATACCTTATATTATGAAAACAAGCACTAATTGCCCAAAAACAAATTCACGAAAACACCTCTTTTTCCGGCCGCGAACTAGGTGTAACCCGTTAAGGCGGGACACCACAGTCAGGGGTAAAAATAGATTATTTGCCTTTTTTTAAAGTGCCCATATTAAATATGTGAAAAAAATTTGGAACTTAAAATATTGAAAATTGACCAAGTTACAGATGATTTAATGAGAGCAGGTAGCGCAATGATTTACGTATACTAAAACTTTCCGATCTGGCCGGAATTATAACTGTAGCTATAATTGTCCGATTTCCAATTTCAAAAAACCAAAATTTCCCTAATTGCTGTAGCTATAATCGCACGTCGCGGTTTTTTTCTGTTTCCAAATTTAGTATTTTTTTAAGCCCCCGAATATAAGGAAAAATAACGCAAAAATTAAACTCTTTTGTTTGAACACCCACCGTTTTTTAAAAAATTTGATTTGCAAAAACGGCTACGTAAAACGAGAACGACATTTTATAGGTTATAAAACCTTTTTATTTTTATTTTCCAGACCAACCATTGTCAAGTTATCGGTCCGGTCGTTGGACCACATTTTTTATACAGAGGCAATATTATACCGTGATAACGTTGTTATTTTGAATTTTTTTCTTGAAAATTTAGACGAAACAAGTTCAATATACGCTTAATAATATAACTTTTTGGCAAATGACAAATAAATAATTCAGTAGACAAAAAAAATCAGAAAAACGACCTTCTTCGGCCCGTCACAATGGTGCCCTCGTTTGATGGGCTTTTAATGCGGATCTCAAAAAATTAATCCAAACAAACGCAAGCGCATGATTATTATAGTGAAAGGGAAATGTAATGTTAATGTGCGTTTCTAGTATATTTTTCGTTATTTTCGTGACAGCACCATACGTACAAATATTCATCGGAAAAAAAAACGTCCGTATTTATTCTTATACGATTATATTAAATAATTGGGAAGATACAAAAACTGGTATTTCGATATTTTCCTCTTGGATCTCAGTCCAGTCTGCAGATTTTATTTTTGTACCTATGGTGAACAGGTTCCGGGAGTTAAAAAAAATCACGATCAACCCGAAAAAATTATTGAGTTTTTTCAGCCTTTCGAAGTTCTATATGTGGATTATAATTCAATAATAATAAGACAAGCGTCAACGAAACGGATCCCCGAAGAGCCTTGGGGAAATCCGAAAATTCAGGGCTGCGATTGTGACGAGTCGAATGAAATGAAAGGAATCCCGAAGTGTAGCAAACGCTGTTGACCGACTTTCACGGAATTGAGACACGAAATGTTTGTATGCGACGAGATAAATAATAATGCATGTATTCATAATTATTGACTGTCGAACGTAGGCAATTCTTAATACAGTCGAACCTCGATATAACGAATCTCTAGGGAAGTTCGTTACATCGAGTTTTCGTTATATCGAGATCAAGTTCCTTAAAATGTTCTGTAAAAAAAATACATTAGTACTATAAATATAGGGATATTTGTTAAAGAAATAAGGGTTTAAATTAGAGCAATTTTTACAAGCAATTAACAATCAGAAAATAATGTATATTAGTGTGCTGTTGTATCAAGGTTTCGCGTGTTTATCTTAAGGGAATGGACAAATCTTCGTGATATCGAGGTTCGACTGTTTTCGGTTGTATACGTCTCAAAATCCATGGATCATTATAAATAATAATTATAAATTTTATAATTTTATACATTATAGTTATATATAACTAATAATAATAGTATATACAATTATTCATGTCAATAACTATGAAAAATAAAATACACTATTTTGTAGTAATTTATAAATACCGAACAACTGTATTATATGTGCAGCAATTTTCAATTACTCGTGATAATAACTATAAATGACGGCAGATGTAATATGGTTATTCTAAAGTCAATGATAACTACCAAATAGTGATATGCAACAGTTATTTTATAATAAAGATGGTTGTAGTAAAGAAGAACAATATTATAAATAACATATTATGGATCATTAGACAATATAGCTGTTCTATAGTTATTATAAGTATATTTTTACCTGCAGTTATTTGCAGTGATGGCTATCCTGATGAAATCCTGCAATCAAGTGAGTTCTTGGCATTTTTGTATACGTGGATCTGCACTGCGTTTCCATACTGCAGAATACTTATATGCAACAGTTATTTAATAATATAGTTGTTCTGTAGTTATTATAAATATAGTAATATATGCAGTTATTTATGTGAATAACTATGGAAAATAAAAGCATCACTATCCCATAGTAATCGATAAGTATTGCACAACTGTAATATATCTGCAGCAATTTTTGATTACTCGTAATTACCACTTTGGATGACGGCAGATATAGTGTAGTTATTCTGCAGTTAGTAATAACTATGGAATAGTTATTGTATAATATGGATGGTTGTAATAAAGAAGATTTATATTATAAATAATGTATTATGTACAACTATGGCAGGGATTTAAATGGGGCATCGAGTCCGCTGTCCCGAAAAATACAAACCTAGTAATATTTCTCCACTCCCGCTATTGTCGGTGAAGAACTACAATCAAGCACCCTCTTGGCATTTCTGTATACGTAGATCTGCACAGCATTTCCTCTAGGACTTAATTTGAAAATTGAATAAAAATTGACAGTTCGCACTACTGATACAATTAGTATTATGTAGCTCGAAGATCGATCGATGCTCGGTGAAACAAGGGCTCATGAGGGCATTGAAAAAGTGTATTTTACTGTGTTATTTACAAAGAGTGCAATACTCAGGTAAAAACATTCAGACCAATAGTGTGAGACAGATGAGGGACAAATCAATTTTATTATTCATAGATTATTAGTTTGCAGAGATCGACCTAGGTGCTTAAGCCCCTACATGCGTTTTTCCACAGTCGAGACTCAGCTGGATCATTTTGTCCCACCCCAGAACGATAGAAAACCCCGTTTCATAAAAATCATTAGGCCCGTTTTCAAGCTCGAATGTACAAACATACAAATGTTCTCCGCTTAATAGTACAAAATATCAATAATGAAAACAAGATTTCTGTTATAATAATTCCATCTCGCAGAAGCAATCAGAGGAATATTGGTAATTATCACAGCATCGAGGATGCTCATAATGAATCTGCAAATTATCGAAGCAGGCGAAATTACGGGTGTACCTAGTTCAGAAGGGGACATACCTCCGAATAATTTGAATCGTCGTCTACCCGTGTATTTTGACTTGCTGATTAAGAATTTGATAGTGAAAATACCCAAAAATTTGATTCTCAAGGTCAAAACTCACAAAAACTGATTTTCGAAAAGTTTTTCTACTTTATGTTAATAAATGTTGATCTTAGAGAAAAATGTTTCCCACAAAAGTTGGAGCCTATAAAAAGATTGATCTTTTATGTTGTATACAGTTTTTGTCTTAAACCATTCTGTTTCGAGAAAAATGGGATAATGCTCCGACAAGTGCATTGTGCTAAACTCCATTAGTTTCGATATTATCTACTTACGCACTTTATCGCGGGAAGGTTGGAGTTTGTTTGGGTTTCTTTGTTGTGTTGTGTATTTGGGTTTGTTTGTGTGTTGTTTAGGTTTACGTATAGTGTTGAGGAATCATCACAGCGTGACCGCTCGAAAAATGGCCGATTTTCGCGATTTGTTTTAGGTGGATAAGATAAGCTAATCGATCTTTTTTTTTTACAAATTGAAGCACCGATAAAGAAAACGAAATGAGTTTAAAAAAAAATTTTTATTCATTATTTAACATTGTTTTTATTTGCGGAAAACTGCGTGGAAAAAAATGGTGTCCCATGGTGGCCAGGATTGCGGCCGCAAATATCTGACAATGAAACAAAAATTGCAAAATCATTATCAATCTGTAGAAAAGCCGCTATGTTCCTATGGAGGTTTTTTTAAAGTGAAATTTGAAAAAATGCCGGCGGTTTGTACAAAAAGTATCAAATTTAGACTTTTTTCATCAGTTTTTCGTATAAAAAAAATAGGAAGATTTCAAAAAGAAGCTCCCATAGCAACATAAGGAATGACGTGAAGAATGTTCTGTTCAAATTTCAAACGGATAGCTTGAAAACTGCTTCCCTTGAGAGTGGCCACCGTTTTGAAAAAAAAACATTCCGAGAAAAACGCGTTTAAAGTTCTGAGAAAGGCTGTTAAGAAAGGCTCAACTTTTTCTAAGAAAGGCTGTAGCGACCAAAATAATTGGAATTTTGATCTAAAAAATGTACATAACGTTTTTAACCGCGTATCTTATCGGATAACGCAAAAAATTGCAATCAACCCGCAGTGAAGTGCGTAAGTAGATAATATCGATACCAATGGAGTTTAGGAAAATGTATTTTTTGGAGCATTCTCCCATTTTTCTCGAAACAAACTGGTTGTAGACAAAACTTGTATAGAACATAAAACATCAAGCTTTTTATAGGCTACAACTTTTGTAGGAAACATTTTTCTCTAAGATCAACATTTATCACAATAAAATAGAAACACTTTTAAAAAATCAGTTTTGTCAGTTTTGACCTCGAAAATTAAATTTGCGGGTACTTTCACTATCATATTCGGCATCATCGAGTAAACATGCATGGGTACACAAAATTCCAAATTAATCGGGGGTATGTCCTTTTCGGAACTTTATCCGAAATTACTGAATAAAGGAGATTGCAACGTAATGTTCCATGTAACCAAACCTGAAAAACTATAATTCATCCATTGGCCATTTTTACCCAAAAACGATCCAGTCCCTTTCACCAAAATCCTCAGGCTCGTTTACAAGATAAACATTATAATTTCACAAGTATTGCACTACAGTGTGCACTATAGACTAGAAAATTCAATGAAGACGCGTTGCAATTTATCTGCCGAGACTCGCCTCATCATCGAATTGCCGATACTAAGAGGTGAGGCCTTTGCTCTACGAACCGAACCGCAGAATTTTCTGCAGAAAAAAATTCGCAATATCAGTTACTCGAGTGTATAAAGCTGAATTTCAATTCTTCGAATCGATCTATAGGAGATTCGAAGGTCCAGTACAGCGAAATCCGGCGCGAGAATTTCACAGCGCGAAAGTCTCAACGCCGGACGAGACGAAAAATGCCCATTTGACGGGCCGAACGAGCGCCGACTTGTCGCGAAATGTTGAAATAAATGTGCGCGATCTGATAGATGAAAACGAGAGATAGAACGACGTCGGACATCGAGAGGCTGCCACGTGACTGCGCAAACGATCCGCGTCGTTGGAAAATGCGATGGACATAATTAATTGTCGAAGCGACACACGTCTCTCTAGCGCCTCGAACCACGCGCCGGTATTCGCAATGACAGTTATTAAAAACCCATTATATTATGCAAATATCGACGTCGATATGTATGTAGATTTTTTTCCACATCGACGTCTATCCTCTTAAACCTTCTCGAAAACGGTTGAAAGCAAAATCACTTTCGAGGAAATTAAATCGAAATTTTTCGGAGTATCGAAAATTGAACGGTTTGTCTTTTTTTTAATAGTTTTTTTCCACTTTGGTGACAATTGTAAATTGAGGCAGTATTGTTGTCTAGAGCGCTTTTTTGGAGGTTATGTTTAGGGCGGAATAACTAAAAACAAAATACAGGCGTATTTTTTATGCTTCATAAATAGATACAATTTTTTTTTTAATTACACATTTATTGTCGTGTTCTTTTGTAGGTTTGTTAACAACGGAGTGTGGAAGACGCCGTTAAGGGGGGAGGTACCTTTAGGCGAGAAAACAATGGCTAATTTTCATGATTTTCTTTCTGAAGAAAAGATTTCTTCACATTGTTCGAGACTTGGGGTATGTTTTATTACTACGTTTGGCTGTTACATGGTATATTTTTTGTTTTTAATTAATCTTTCAAATTGACGGAGGTATGGCACGGCCTTCTAAACAGGTTGCGACGGATGTTGTCGACGGCGTGACACGTAGCATCGGCGGGATTTATCTGAAAAGCAACCAACGAGGATTTTTCTTTTATTAACACTTATACGCAGGATATGAACCAAGAAAAAGTGAGAAATGTTGAAAGTCGATGAAATGGTACGCTTTGAAACGAAAAAATTGAATTTTACAAAAAAAGCCTACGTTTTGCAATGAAAAAAACTTTTTTTTTCGAAAGCATGCTGGGTCATCACCAAATTTAATCAAAATCGGTCGATTAGTTTATCACCTATACGTCCTGCCAGTTTTGGAAATGTAGTATCGAAGACCGTGCCATACCTCCGCCATTTTTAAAGATTAATAAAAAATACCATTTAACGGCCAAAAGTAAGAATAAAACATGCCCTAAGTCTTGAGAATGGTGAAGAAATCTTTCTGTTTAAAGAAAATCATGAAAATCAGCAAATTTTGTTGCTGATCCCCCTTAATCGGCGACCAGTGTTATGGATGTTGTAGGAATGCACAAATAAAAAAAAAACAGATGAAGCAAAAAAAATTCAAAATGCCTGCATGCTAAACTTTAACCATAATTTTTTTCGATTTTTCCGATCACTCTACGGGTTATATATAGAGAAAAAATTATTTCGTCTCAATTCTGCTACCAACGTTGAAAAACAGTATACTGAAGGTGTATGGCAAATCTGAGCTCAATCGGCCAATTGGTTATCGAGATATGGTTACCGATTTGAAAAGCACAGTTTCAAGAAAAACGCTTAAAGTTTCTGCGTCTCGACCGCGCTCTCCGAGCATACTCCTTATCATTACTATAACTCGGCTAATTTGATGAGTACCATTGAACGGTTTTCACAGACGTATTCAGAAAGGTCTGTAGAATATTCGAATAAAATCATATAAAAACCAATTATTTCAAATTTCTAGACAACGCTGCCTTTACGATCTCTTTAGGTTGGCGATTGTTTTGATGTACTTCTTTTTCGAAGACGCTCGTAAACTAAATCAAGTTCGTTTGAGTACTTTAAATCCGAACGTACTCGGGGACTCGAAGCTTGGACGATTTTTTTTAGATCCTAATAAAAATGATCAATTGAGGCGTTACACCTAGTTTGGGGTCGGAAAGAAGAGTAGTTTTCGTGATTTTTTTTTCGGAACACGTGTGCTGGTTTTCAAATTCTTTTTTTTTTAAATAGTATTGAAAGTATCGAAAAATATTCATAAAAATCATCAAAGATAAACAAAATCAAACGCATTTAGCTTTTGCATGAAATTATCTACTTAGACGAAGAATTTAATAAAAATTTTCTTTTTTTTTCGAATGGCCATAATCAAAAGTGAAAGTATCGACTTTCGGTGGAAAAAATCTGTATTTTTGTTGTTAAAAAAAAGATGCATAGGAGAACAATTCCTTCGTTCAAGGACTGCTGTATGATATGTAAAAAAAGCTTGTAAAATTAGAATTTGATCTGTGCAGTGATTTTTGAGACATCGTGAAAAGCGATTCTGAAAAAGGAATTTTGAGAAAAACGTCTTGAAAGTTTTAGGTCGCATTTATACGCAAATAAAATGTAATTTGAAAAAACCATAACTCCCTTAATTTTAAACGGATCGACTTGAAATTTGCAAAGAATATTTTCGAAATTTTATATTTGGAGAATCCGTGAAAAGGGAAAACCGATATAATTTCAAAAATTTGAACAATTTGTAAGCCCTCAGAAACGAGTTTTCAATTAAAGTTTTGCATACAAGTTTTCAAGACTGGAAAATAAAATAAAATCGGTTTCGGAAAAATCGATTTAAAAAATTAAGTTCCCTCCTTAAGCAAAAATTTCTTCTTGGAAGCGCTTCATGACGCGATTGCGTTTAACTGTAATCGACATTTGAATGTTTTCAAACAGTCACAAAACGTTCGACGATTTGGACGATTTATCTTTTTTTTCCTTTTTCCCCCGCTTGATATTTTTAATTAGGCGAACATTTGCTAGATTGGCGATTGTGTACAACATTTTTAGAAGTTGATTTAAAAGATTTGATTTTTATGAGTCGAAGAAATGACTCATCGAAAATGCGCTCGATTATAAAGAGCTGAATCAGTGATTCGTAGAAATCTTTCAAATACGATTTGCATGTACCGTTCTTCGTTTTTCTTTTGAAGACCGCTTATCGAGGCACCGATTTAAAAATAGCGTACTAAATGTACGAGATCACACCGATATAATTTGCAAAGGCAATAATGAACTTCCGGTTGCATGAAAAAAAATCCTTTTGTCATACACGATGCTTTCGATTGCGACAATTGTCAAACGCGATTCGCAGACGCACGCGCGAACCCGCAATTTGTTATACTACGAACGGGTAATTCCTGCGCTCACTCTCGCTAGTTCTACTTTTTTTCTATTCCCGAAGCATATTCCGCAAATCGCACTGTGAATTGCGACTAATTAAGGGGGAACCCCACGAGGTTTCCCCGCTCGACCCTATTTTGGTTTAATTCTCTTTACTTCGTTCTTTTTCCTTGTACAGACTGAAGACCCTACGTACGAATATTATTGGCACTGATTCGGAAGATTATTTTATTACAATTTTAACTGAATAGAAATTCCGGAGATTTTTTTATTCAGACGATTTTTCAATATATTTATTTTTTAGTTGCCGATTATTATTGTTATTAATTAGGAAGATTTTTTGCAATTATAGTTGAAAATATTTTCGCTATATTTTTCATTACCATTGCAATTCAATTTTCAAGTATAATTATAAGTGGATATTCTTGTAATAATATTCTAGAGATTAGTTACTAATGGGCAGAACTGCCACTTTTTATCACTGGCGGCGCTAGCATCACACGTCCCGAGTGAGCGGTGTCTGAGCGTTCGTTTTCAACCAGACGGTCAAAATTATTTATTTACTTACGATTTCTCTAATTATTTACGGGTAGATAGCTGTTTTTTTTAATGGTTTAGTGTTATGCGTAGGATGTACTGCTAAAGGAACACATTTTTTCCTAAGGATGTCGCGCGGCGCAAACGTCGGGAAATAGCTTTGTCCTTTTTTCCTGTCCCCTTGGCCCTTCTGCTTCTGACAATGGATTTCAATTTTTCGACTTTTAGGCGAACAAATTTATTTTGAGTACTCATTGCACACATCAGAGAATGCAGAGACATCTCTCGCCTCTGCACACAATACCAAATAAACTCTGCAATAACCTCAATGTTTTTCACAGACATATGATACAAACAACAACGTGTGTCTCTCTAAAAAGTCCGTTGTAATGACGGAAGCACAAGAAAATGTCGAACTAACGAAAAATAAAAAAATTTAATATGAAACTAGTATATTTTCAGAAAATTAGTATAATCATTCACGTTCGGGGACGTGACGTGAGTTTGAAATGGTGGGACGTGCTGTGGTGGCGCCATCTGCCCCGAGCTTTGCGTTGCCTTTTCCATTGGAGAGATTTGATATCATAACTCTGACTAGAGAGGTATTTCGAAGTAGTAAATACCTCAAGTGTAGCTAAAAGCTATGGTTTCGTTGTTAGCCTACACGTCCTCGCAGGAAGAATCGACTAAAGTGAAAAAGATTAACATAACTTCAACACCGGTTCCACTGAAAAATCCACTGCTAAAATTATTCCGACAATAATTATTGTTTCTACTACAATAGGAAAAATTTCGCCCGTCAGATAGTGACCATTTTTTACGAAGTGCATGAGACCCTCGATGGCAGCGCCGCGCCATTGGTTTGCGGTAGAATTCAATGGAACGAGGGTACCGTGGAATGGGATTACTTTGAACAGGTTTTGGAAGTTTTTTGTAGGTAACTTTTTTTAACATCCTGTATTCCAACTTTTTTTGCTCCAATAGGACAATGTGTCCTATGGCTATCGAATGTACAAGAAAGTCAAGCTCCACCACTCCTCAAAATTTTATATTGTTTTTTAAGTGTCAAAGTAACCTCGAGTGTAGGCTACGGTCGTATATACAGGTCTGGGTAGTCCCGTACAGCCCCCTGACACTGGTAGATAAATGCTGGTAGATAAGCACTGTGGCGCTAGTAGTCGTGTGACAGGCATGCATATAAATGTATGTTGCGCCGGTGTTTCGAATATTCTACATGAATTAAAGTCTATTGGTATATTTGGAATGATTTTTCCTTCTAATGACTTTCCGTTCGAACACAATAAATAACGTCGCAATAATGATAACAGGACGAAAGCCACGAAAGTATCGAATCGTTCAGCTGATCGGAGTATTTAGAGCCGAAGGCTGTCACATGACAGCCACCGCTAGGCAGTGCAGATTTCAAGAACTAAAAAGCCGGGACAAAACGCATTTTCGTTTGTCGTATAGACATAGTAGGCCAGTGTCAGGGAGCTGGTCCCGTACACAGTAGAACCTCGATTATCCGAACCAATTGGGACCGAGACTAGTTCGGATAATCAAAAGTTCGGATAATCGAAACGTGGGTATTTTGGGACGAGATCATAAACAACACCTTTTTACATAAAAACAGTACATACATATATATATTAGAATTTGACATACATAGTAACGTTGAAATATATACATATGTGTGTGTGTGTGTGTGTGTATTTTAAACACCTGAAAAAAGTCGAATGCCTTTTTTATATTTTTATTAAATCGTCCATTTTTAATTGACGAACGGCTGTAACGCGTTTTTGAGCGGCTGAGTCTCGCAGCCGTTTGAGAAAGAGAAGTTGCGTTGGGTTGCTCATTGTTGCTCACGGCAGTGGCAGCGAGCAATAATGTATCTTTCGTGCCAACGTTCGGATAATTGAGCGTTCGGATAAACTAAGTCATCGTTCGGATAATTGAGGGTTCGGATGATCGAGGTTCGGATAATCGAGATTGTACTGTATTCCGTATACTCGAAAGTGTGCCTCTATCTGACGCCTCTCTTTGCGGAACTGGCCGCAAAAGCGTGGAGCGCTGCTATCCTGAGGCATGTGCGACAAAGCGCGATGCGACAAAGCGCAAAAACTAAAAGCATAAACCGAAATTATGAGCGATGAGCCATTAGTTAAGGGGGAATATCACTGTGAAAAAAAACGATATTTTTTGCTTAGATAGTTTTGGCCTTTAAGAATATGCCTACAAATTTTCAAAACAATATTCGGCTTAAAAGTATTCGAAATTGGCGCTCGACGCTCTCAGAGCCTTCTATACGGGCCTTTCTATACTTTAAACGCGTTTTTCTCGAAACCATGTTTTTTTACCTGGTCGACAGCATAACGCTGTGAAATTCTGTCCAATCGACTTCATTGAAAAAGAGGATTCTGTTCAGAAACCTTATCACTATCGTCGCAGCGTAGAGTTTTTTAAAAATTGTTTACTTTTTTTTATTAACAATATACTGCAAAATTTTTGTGTAAAATTCGATTTTTTCAAAATGGCCGCCATTTTTTTTCTAATCAAAATTTTCAAATTCCCTACGATGCTGCGATAGCTATACTATTATAATTTAATAATCTTTTTGAATTTTTGATTTCACATGCTTGCTGTGGCACTTGTGCTGTCAACCGTCGGGGAGTCTTTTTTTGAGACGCCATTTTGCGACCGCTCCTCTGCTTAATAAAATGTATTAAAAATAAATAAAAATTCCTTGTATGCTTCATTACTTCAATAATTAATATACAAAATTTCAAATAATTTGATCGAGCCGTTAAAAAAAAAAATCCCAAAAAATACCTCATTTTTCAACCTGTCACACTGATATTCTCCCTGAATGATACTCATCGTCTTTGACATGGATATGCTGATTTAACTATCGCTCAATCCAATTATATTTGTTTTCGTTTACGGAAACGAAGAACATTCGAAAGTTACGCGTAAATTATAGTTTTGGTAATATATATATATATATATATATATATATATATATATATATATATATATATATATATATATATATATATATATATATATATATATATATATTAAGCCATTAAAAAAAATTAGCTTGATTCTAGCAGGAGCCCCGCTTCCGAATATTTACCATAGTTTAAAGTTAAAAAAAAACATGCTGAAAGTGGGAAGGATTATAAAGATTAAAAATTTAGTTTTAAGTTTTTAATACTTGTTTATTATTAATATACAAGGTGTATGTTAATATACACCTTGTATATAAAGTATCCCTCCTGTATCCTTCCTGTACCCCTGTACCCCTGTAATATAAAGTATCCCTCCTGTATCCTTCCTGTACCCCTAATGCATATGTAATTTTGCATATTTTCTCATATCACCACTTTTTTTTGGACGTGCCGCGTTTTTTTGGGCTTTCAGTGGGTGCATCCGAAGCCGCAAATAGTAGTGAACTGCGATCGAAATAAAATCGTCCGCATGCTCCGCACAGGGAAATGTAAATTTGTACGTCGCTAAATTAATTGTCCATTTATTTCTGGCGTTAGTGTCTTCACCCACTTAGCACGCAACTCTTCATCATTGGGAATTTTCAATAATGAGACGTGCTCCGGGTTATTTGTGTATCCACTTTTGCATCCCGGAATCATGAACCGCTTCGGCATCGCAATATATACATTTCATTTTTTATTATTCCGTATTGAATAAAAACCGTGGCTACGATACACTCGAAATCACCACGCCAAAACGAGGTTAGGCCACACGTATATACGATCGTTGCCACAACTACGCGCATGCCATGCCCCGTAAACGCGGTGTAAACAAAAGTGCCACCTTCACTAGCACCGCGGTGAAATGCGCAGAGAGGCGTCACTTACAAGGAACATCCCTCAGGTGACACCCTTCGATTTTGTTGAAATTTGGATATGTTATAATGCACCGAAAAGTAAGCGATACGTATTTTTTTTATCGGCGGAAAAACGGTTTTAAGGAGTAAAACCACCCCTTAATATAAGGGTGGTTCACGCCTTAAATTTTTTTGCGATGTCACTATAGTGGATTTTTCATTTCTTCGGATTAGGAGAATTTTCGTTTTTGTTTCATTAAAATCGGTGGACTCCTTGTGTGTGAAACTGCTATATTACCCCTAGAGATGCTTTTTTTCGAGGGGTAGTTTCACCCCTTGAAACCGTTTTTCCGCCGATAAAAAAAAATACGTATCGCTTACTTTTCGGTGCTTTATAACATATCCAAATTTCAACAAAATTGAAGGGTGTCACCTGAGGGATGATCCTTGTTAGAGACACACATTTTTTAACGGAGTGCCGAGACCTGTATATATGACCGTGGTGTAGGATTTCTCTGACAAGGCATTGAAATGCAACTTATGTAAAATAATGAGGGCTACTTTGACATCATTTTGATTAAAAAATAATAATATTTCATGTATTATATATGGAATGAAATTAAAAACAACAATTTTTCACAATCAAATTGTCATCTTTATTAAGGCAGGATTCTACTTTGAAACCATGAAAAAAACGCTAGTTTCGTGAATTTTTTCTGAGAATACTATTAAAGATATCGATATGGGGTTTAAACTGTTCAATAAATACACTCTTTAAGTACATAAAAAAAAATTTTATGTATTTTATTCATTTTTTGTACACGTAAAATATGTTTAAAGCCAACGCCTCGAAAAGCAGGTACCGTTGCCGTGGTCGTGAAATCTTCCCGACGGATGGTCTGAAACAAAAAAATCAAATAGTTTCATGTTCAGTATATCTTCAGGAACCGACCTAACTAGAATATTTTATATACGTGCAAAATTAACAAAATGGCGGCTAAAATACGAAAAATATTTTTTTCGTATTTTTTTTTTTCATTGAATAAAATACATTAAAATTTTTTTTTTTTAATGTACTTAAAGAGTGTATTTATTGAACAGTTTAAATCCCATATCTATATCTTTAATAGTATTCTCAGAAAAAATTCACGAAAATAGCGTTTTTTTCATGGTTTCAAAGTAGAATCCTGCCTTAAGGAAACAATTTACATAAAAATATCAAGTACCTAGGGTAGGCTGTTATAGGCCTTATAGGCCCTTAATCACTCTTATAATTCTTATTCAAATCAAATTCAACTTGAGCAGCATTGCAATCAACTCTAGCAACATTCTAATAAACTTGAACAAATTTGAGATATAGTCAACAATTATTTATTACTAATTAGTAACGTATTTTGGCGCTCTGTTCAAGTAACCCGAACTGTCGAAGTAACCCTCAATGTCAATTTAACCCTGTTTTACGGTACGCATCACTAAAAGCCCACTGTGAAGAGAAACTCATTCAGTAGTCGAGCGAGTGATAGATCAGACACGGAAACGTCGTCGAGTGCCAATATGCGCGCGCGTTACATCCGCAAAGATCTAGATGCAGGCTCGCACCAACATCCGCCGGATCGGAAATTACTACGAGACGCACCAGCAGCGTCGATTGATGTTCGAGGAAGACGAGGTCTTGTCCGGACCATTCCCTACATGTATACAACTAAAAAGGTGGAGGAAAGTGGAAAGAATCTCGAGAGACGCGAGTCCGTCCGAGTTAACCATTGTTTATCAGCGAAAAGTGCTTCTTGACTTAACGTCATCACAACCTTTCATATATTAGCCCAGATTCACTCTTGAATTATTCCCGATAACGGTTATTTGGCAATAAATACGTGAAACAACTAAGACCTCGGTGGTGACTCAATTATACAAACGATTTCTTTCTTCATCCTCGTCCGCTTGATCTTGAACCAGCTTCTATTTGCGAGAAGATAAAACACCGCAGTCGGAAGGTCCTTCAAGCGCGAAGATCCCTCGTTTCCTTTTACCACACATTATCTACCCTCTCGTTATCCCGCTCTTCTTCCTCTATCGAGCGCTCTCTCCAGCTATCTCCAGTAGAAGGAATCGCTTTTTCTCATCTCTCTCTTTCTTTCTTGTTATCTGAAAGCACACGGAGACAATGATCGATCTCGGCTCGACATCGTTTTTGTTATCATATTTGTGTTTGTTTTGTTCTAAAATTTGTGAGGCGGTCTCGAGAATCGCCGCTAGTGCCATTTGTCAACTGCAAATGCGACAACATTTCAGTATTTTTGATGATGTTTTTCGTCATCGTAGAATTTTTTTTCCGCTGAATCGCATGTCCGCATAGGGAACGTGCCTTAACGTGTATATTCGTAAAGTTGCGTGTAATACGCGCAGCTAGCAGAAGGCGTGTACAAACGGATCGGATCGACTGGAGCTCACCAAGCCCAGGAGACGCTTTTACAATCTCCTCAGCCGCAACAGCATCGATTTTTAACAATTTATGACCCACTGTCACGTTCGTGCTGAAATAACAGATAAAGAAGTGAGAATTATCGTCACACCGACATTAATGAAAATAATTTACAACACACACACGCACATATTGAATGGAAAGCTTTATTATTTCATCCACAGGCACTATATTGTTTTCAATTTGATATGTACGTTTATTAGCCGCAGTGTACTATATATATTATAGTGAACTACAGCATATATATATATATATATATATATATATATATATATATATATATATATATATATATATATATATATTCAAACTACGCATTTGATTGTTTCTTCCATTTTTTGTTTGCTGTGACAGCTATTGAATCAACTTCGGTAGAGTCCGGAAAAGTGTCCTCGTCAGCCCCAAGTGGCCATTCAACACATAATAATAATAAAAATAAATTTTCTGGTTTTCTATGTGAGAATAGCACTGGCGAATATTTTCACTGAACAAATAGTGTCAACACTGCCAAAATAGTCGCCACAGTGCAAAAAAAGGTAGCGCGGAATTCCGACGCGGACATTTTCAGATGTTCCAACGCTTAGAATATCGCGAGTCATGTCAAAACATGTGTAAACATTTTGTGCAATTCCGGCGCGCGTGAAACTGCGTCTCTGATAGTATTGTAAATAAAATGAAAGAAAGAGAAAAAAAAACAGATTTTCCATCGATACACACCGAGAAATTCCCGTCACCGGAGTTTCCCTCTTCGCGAGATTGCGCCAGTATTTGTGAACCTCGCTAATAACGTGGGGAGCGTTATTCTAATCCTTCAAAATCTTATAGATTTTGAACCATTCGATGGTTCCTTTCAACAGACCTGGATAAACCTTTTCCACGTCACCGATATTTGTAGCAAATGGTAAAAATAAATACACGTATAAGTATATAATTTACCACGCGATAGATAAAATTATCGCATGACGTTGAATCACTCGACCTTCATGAAATTAATTACGTAATCAGAGCGAATATTCGCTCGCGTGGTCGGGCGAATCGCCGCAAAGACAACTGTAGGAGATTCAATGAAATAGAGTAGACGCGTTATTCGAATGAAGAATCAGTTGAGTTATTCTTGTCCTAATACCGACTGATCGGGAACAATCCATTATTTAACAACGACAATCACGTTGATGCAAAATGAATGTAAAAACTGATTTCCTTTAGCTACGGTAGTAATAATATTAACAATAATAATAATTATGATCTAAGTAATAATAATATTATTATTATTACTTTATACTATTATACTTTATAATATTAAGTAATAATAATATTATTATTATTACTTAATATTATTCTTACCGCCCGCAATTCAGGCGGGCGGAGAGAAAAATAATACTGATAATAACGACGACGATGAGAACAAACAAAAATGACAATAATATATAAAAATAATGAAAATTTAACCGAAATTCATAATTATTAATAGCCATTGGACATTTTTCAGTACTGTTATATACATTTAGACAGGAAAAAAAGCAATATTGAGGGATTTTTTAAACTAAGAAATAACTATTCTACAATTATCAAACTGTAGGTCTACTTTAATAGTATGTTTAAGTATACAAAACAATTTTTTTTTATTAATTCAAACATTTTTTCAGTTAGAACATGCATAGTTTCTATGTGACGGTAATTAAAATGAAGAAAATGCAAATTTAAGAAAATGGCACGCATTTACAAAAAAAATCAACATTTCACGCAACATTTCTGTAAAATGTGGATGAAAAAAGGAGTATTTTTTCCAATTTTTCAAAAACAATTCTCGTCAAGTGGAAGGTACCGACATTATCAATATTTCTACCGAGTTTCAACTCAATCGGCTTAATAGTTTTTTAGTAATCCTGCATGCCAATCTCGATAATGCAGTTTCAAGAAAAACGCGTTTGAAGTTCACACCCGCTCCGAATCCGAGCGGTGAGTTTAGGAAAATATTCTACATATATAGTTCTATCGTTTAGAGAAAAAAAAAAAAGAAATCGATTTTTTGATCGTTGTAAATGTATATCCCGACTTAAAGTTTGTTTGGGTTTCATGAATACAATAAAAAAAATTGTTTTATGTATTTCGAAAGTGTTTTTATTAAGTGTAACATCTTTTATATCAATATCTATAATATAAACCTATCAAAGAAATGCATGAAAATAGCCTTTTGTTAGCGTCTAAAGTGAGAAGTACCCTTAATCTATATATTTATATTAGGGCAATATACGACTGCGCGCGGTGCAATCAGTTGTAGGAACGTGATGGAATATACACTTTGCTGGAACTCACCCTCATCGATAAGCGCGACCGTTCCCAGAACCTTGACCTTCAGTACCTCACCTCGTTTTGCTACCTGTGAGGACAAAAATTCATCGAGTCACGCACCGCTTGCGCTATCACCGTTTGCATTTTCATCACGTATACACGCTACCTGTTACATAAAAATGCTCCGTTTCTCTTGCTCAATTCTTTCCACTGACCGCATACGTTCATAACGAGATGGTCTCTCCATTTCGTCAGCATCTCCAGGTCTCTTACTCTGTGTCCAATTTCAAGAACATCGATGGGATCGTTGTCTCCCTTGAATCCCGTGGCTTCGTCCGGTACTCGCGGGTTTTCCCATGTCTGGAAATACAAGTTCACAAGAAAATGACACGTTGCTAAAATTTCATCCGCCATTAATCGAATATATTATCGTTTTTTATAAATGCGATAACTATTGTGAATTATCAAAAAATATTTAAACGTCTTGATTTTATGAACACGAAACTGCAAAAATATTTATCAAAAAACTAAACATTCCCTTCGATTGGTCACTATTTTTTAATTCTTCAATTTTTTTTCATTCTAGTTAGACTTATACACAATATTGTACGAGGTCAAAATATGTTTGATTTTTTTTGCTTCAGTCCACGACTTTCGCAACTTTCGCAAGCAAGATATCATCGCCGGTGCACCGACATACGTGTCTTCTCCCACTCTCAGTGCAATGTTATATCAAACTTAAAAAAATATTATTGTATTCAATAAAGACCGCATAGTGAACATACCAAATTTCAACATTCCATATTTAATATTTTCCGCCTAAAAAATTGGTGAAAAATCCAAGATTTTTTGGCTTAATAAAGTAGAAACCTCCCCTAAGAATAAAAGATGACAAAGTAAAATAAATATATTACTTGCCACTGTGTAGTTGAGGCAACGCTCTGTAATTCCAGATGTAGCCGTGATGAGAAAAGCAAGTTGCCATGAAGCGTACTTTGTCCTTCATCCCGTCCTGCTTGATAGGATTAAGAGCCGTCTTGAGATTGATTACCATCTTAGCGTTAGTCCATTGTGGCACCTCTTCTACCATGATGGAAAATGCTGTTAATGGCATATGCGTTCGGCGGTATGATGTGCGTCGACAAGCATGTGCCATCGTCGTTTTCTGCAACGGTGCAACACCTGCTTCGAGTAAAGGCTACAATTGCCGTTGTAAATAAAAACTTGAAGATCCATTGTCTGAGAGATTGGGATCCTTTTTGTTCCTCACAACGCCCCCTAGATTGCAAAAAAGAGTGACGCAATAAAAGGTGAATGGAACGGGTGCGAAAAAAAACCTTTATCTTTGAAGTGTGAATTACACGTATGAGGACTGGAAAGCGAAGAAACAAATAATCATATAGTCATAATAAATAATCGGTGTCGACGCAGTTGAGCCGCAAGCAATAATAGAAAACGATCGCTAGAATTATGGCTCGAGTTCACCTCGTGTGTAATATTGCGCTTGGCCATGACGAAAATCCGATGCAATGATCCAGTTAGTCGGCTAAATATATGCTTACAGGAGGATCGATGCATTATTAATTCGGGATATTGAGAAACATCTTGATCTTCCGCTCGTCACACATGGAGATTCCGAATGGATCTCGACCTTTAGCGTCAAGCTTTCGTAACGTGCGTGTGCGTATTTCCAGAAAACATTATTTTCCATTGTTTAAATCGAAATGTATAAAAGCATGGATATTCGTTGCAATGCAATACTCACTCAAGTATATTCTGTAGTCAGTGGTATTTGGGGGATCTATCGTGCTGTATGACATTTTGGATTCTGACAGATCGCTGCACACCTGACAAAGTTGAAACGTCGCTGAGGGCGAAGTGAAGAAACCCGATCGAATCGAGGCTCTTTTCGGACTGAAACGCCGGAACACGTGCAACGTTGTTACCGCCATCCCGCGGTCTGGCGGCAAACGACAGCGTTTTCTCTCCGTCAATAACTACTTGTTATCGCTTGAGCGTCGATGAGAAATAATAAAAGAATGTATTTTTATCATAAGAGGGGTATTTGTATAGCGAGTTTTACTGTTCCTGGGTAGACGGCGGTATGCGTGCATTCTAACCGCTCCACGAGTACACGATGCATGGAGACTAGAGGTAAGGACACGGTCACGGTCTTACATGCAGGTCTTGAAACTCTGGTGGTGGGGGTATGTCCTCGGATTGAAGCACCGGCCGTTTCGCCTAGTGACCACGAGTGTCGCTGCGATAGAGTGATGCAGGCTGTGCGAGAGAGATGGAAATCGATTGTTGACTCATAGGAACCTAACCTAGCTGTACCATTGGCTGGTGTAGGCAAATTATGATATTCAATGTCAAAAATGCATGGTGGACCTAAATACAATTAAAAGTAACTTTATCGTAAACCTGAAAAAAACCAAAAGACTATAGTTATCCAAGTGGGTACAATGAATATGAATATTCTTTATATAAGTGTCAATGTGAGCTCGGGTTGTTCAGGGGGTTCAGTGCAAGCTTCGTAATGCTGCTTTCAGGGGTGCGATCGATGTGCGCTCGGTTTTTTAAAAACATGTTTTAGCTTTTATTTAAAAAAATAGGCTTTACGCATTGTTTTAATTGACCGAAAAATAAGTGGCAACTATTCTAGACCGAAGGGGAATCCAGACCGAAACACTTGCACGATGTATTTCTTGAAAATGAAACAAATACTTAAGAAACAGTGCTTCTTTTACAATTCTTTATTTCATCTTCGAAAAATTTTAATGCATGTCCCAAGAAACATTTTCAATAATCTCTACTTTGCAGTTTCCGAAACGGTTTGCGTTGGTAAATTTTAAAAAACACCGCTTTTCCGACCTTTAAGCGACGGACTCTCGAGTAGGATAAATGAAAATAATTCACTGACTTTGTTTTATTTTTTCCAGCCTGGAAAGTTTTTATTGTAATGATCCCAATCATTTTTCATTTTTTTTCAGGTTCCCGGCTCCAACACGTGTTTCGCCCATTCTCAAAGAATATATTTCGGTTCGAAATGATTTTCGCACACAACGTGTCTCGGCTCTAATTTCCCAACTCCCGGTATCGCGGCCTCCCATTTTTTTAATTGCGCCAAGTCTCTCGGCACCCGAAACACTGAGCGTTTCGATTTTTCACTCCGAGAGCCTGTTTTACACGTTGGCACAATACACCACTTAGTCATTTTTCAATATCACCATTTTTACAAGTTTACAAGTAGAACACGTCGCGTGTGGTCGCGTGAATCAGCGGTTATGTTTGGGTTTTGTTTACTTTTGAAATCTATTTCCGTCTCTCTCACACAGCCTGCATCACTCTATAGCAGCGATCCTTGTGGTCACGAGTTGAAACAGTCGGTGCTTCAATAAGAGGCCATCCCCCACCACTGAAATTTTGAGCGAGTTTCAAGACCGTGTCCACGGTCTTACATACAGGTCTTGTAACGAAGCCAAATTTTCGTGGTGGGGGTAGGCACGCTTATCGGCTTCACTTTTGAGATTCACTAGGCGCCGCTACGCGTCGCCACTAGCGAAGAGAAGTGCATTCCCCCTTACCTCTTACCGGTGAATAGTACCAAAGTGTTTACGTCTGTTTTTGTGGCGTGGTTGTCGATATAACCTTTATTTGCGACCATATACCACGAGGTTCTATGCGATTTACCGTGATACATTTTTTTATCGCATTTTAACGCATAAATGGGAATTTTTTTTGGTAGCGTTTTCGAAAAAATGCGAAATAGTTAAGTGTTGCGCGGTTCGCAATTGGAAAACGGGGTACAAAAGTTTTAAGCAAAAATGCTCCGTGTTTCGACTGCCCAGAAACGTCGAACGATACAAAAAATGGTTCGATGCTATTCCGGGACTGAAAGAGTCTCAATACGTGTGTGAAAAACATTTCGAAGAACGATGTATTGTGAGACATTGGAGAAAAATGGATGTAAATGGTCGTATTATAGCTTTTCATTGGTTTCGTATATTATGCAGTATACACGACAGTACGGTACATTAAGTTAGGGCAAACGGCTCATGCGCTGCGGTCACGAGGGAAAAGGACAGAAGAGCTATTTCTCTCTTCGTCGCACCACTACTTCCCCTTGCCGTCACGCACCAAGCGGCAGAAATCGGAATAAAAAACAGAGCCGCTAACGGTGCCTACCCCCCCCCCCCTTCTGCCATTGTCAGACCTGTATGTAAGACCGTGGGTAAGGAGTATGAACGCATGCGGCGATCACGATCCCAAACCCTCGGTGAAACTGTGGACAGTAGTAGTTACTGGATTCACCGCGGGCACCGCTATTGCTTGAGCGAACCGAAGTGAACTGAGCGACAAGAACGCAACCGGTCAACAAAAGTAATAGTGCAAGGAAAATAAAAACAATTGAAACAATAGGAAAAACTGTAAGATCGATTTATTTGTACAGTGCATCATAATGTGTGATAATTGGTATAATTTTTGTCTGGATTCAAAATTCTTTTGAATTTTCTTGTGTCTGTAAATCAATTTTGTTTGTTACTGCTTCCGCAATGAAAAGTAAAAACATATTGACGTAAGGTTGTTATGGGGCTAAGTCAACATGTTACCACCGAGTTGAAATTTTTTCTGGACCTTTGAAACTTCTTTGCGGATCATCCTGTGCAGTTTGAATACGAAACACGGTACCGTTTAATTTGATAACCATGTTCAGAAATGTCTAGACATTTCTAGGCAAAGACAAAATAACGCGGAATCATTTTCAAACATACACTTTTTTCAGGATACCGCAAAATTATAAAGTTTTTTACTTCTTCGAGATTATGACAGCCCGAGATTTTAGATTTAGTACACACTTTTTATTTCCAGAGGAATTTGTTGTACTCGGGCCGATATTCATTTTTGACAGCTCCTTGGGCTGATATTGAGGTTATGAACGGGGCGTATAAGTCTCTAACTTCGCGACACTTCTGCCAAACTGGGCTTTATGATATACCACGAGTTACGACGTTGCCAATTCGTTTCGCGTTAATTGAGCGAAAAAAAGTTATAGAAAATAATTATACAAAGAAATGAATAC
The DNA here is from genome assembly GCA_963210295.1 of Ophion ellenae. Taxonomy (NCBI): domain Eukaryota; kingdom Metazoa; phylum Arthropoda; class Insecta; order Hymenoptera; family Ichneumonidae; genus Ophion; species Ophion ellenae. Next base: position 64,210,514 of record OY723385.1, read on the forward strand.
AGTTAATGTGATCACCGAATGATCATAAATGCATATTTATACAAATAGATGTAGAAAAATAGTTCGAAAACGCACGTTTGATATGACGATTATTTGAAAGCTAACAGTTGGTAACAGTGAATCAGCTCCGTGCATAAGCATAGGGCGCTCCCCTCGTACTTCACCCCCGACGGCTAAATTCCATAACAACCATAATTTCTGTACTTCGTTATTATTGTTTATCTGTACAGCGTATCATAATGTGTGAATATGGTGTATGATGATTTGTAAAACTTTTCTTATTTTCTTATTTCTATAAATACATTTAGCTTATTACGTTATTATTCTCCAAAACAATGTATATCTTATAAGAATTCTATCTATCTAGATAGAAATTTTCTTCACCAAATCGTTTTAGAATTAATTTGATCACATGATGGCTCTATATGAAAGCAAAGGGTGCTTTTTGCACATCGTGCGGCACTGGGTTTACAATTAATTTGATCAAATTATCGCTCCATATGAAGTAGCAAAGGGTTCTTTCTGCATATCGTACGGCACTGGTTTGTTGCTGACTACTTCGGTTCGCTAGGAGAGCAGCGCCGCCTTTCTCGTCCTCACTTTTGCCGCGGACGTTCCAACGACACTGCGTTCGTATTCCTTGACCCGATGTACGTAAAAGGATAAACAAGGTACACACTCATTTTTAAACTTCGTGCTTTCTGTATTGCATTTTTATTATGTTAATAGCATGTGGTTGTTGCGCTTAATACGGTGTAAGATTAATTATTTTAACAGCGAGGTGTCTGCGTTGCGGTTTTTACGGTAACAGAATATATTGAGGGAATATGAAACACGTCCGGTAAGTACTAATCTTGTTGCCAAGGTTTTTCTCATCGTCAAACGAATTGTCTAAGTAGAATCGACCTCAACCTTCCCGCGTCATTTCCTCGGGAATAGCTCCAGGGATTGTGTCAACGCTGTGTGTAGTTGTCGCTCAAGTTTTCAATTCAAAGCTGACAAAATAAAGTCGAGGAACGCTAGAGTCTTCGTATATACAGTTGGAAAGCCCCCGTTGGCGCATCGAGAGCCAAACGATACTAGTCCTACGCTATACCAGGTTTTCTTGACCGGAACCATCAGGGGGGCACCACTGTCTCCCTGAGAAACGCGCGTGAAAAAGAAATGATAAAAAAAATAGATCGGGCGTAAAAAAAAAAAAAACGTACTACCTATAAACGTCGATGGGTTGGGCTTGAGGAGGTCGCAATGTTTCTTTATTTTTTTAAAAAGGTTTTTGTTATTTACTATTTTATTTAGATTTTGCGATTTCATATTTGTGGAAATAGTAGTATGATAGAAAAAAACATTCAGGGAATAAAAAGAATGGTTAAGTCAATATAAGGAATAAAAATGGTTCAGTTAACTTGACAACTGTGCATTCAGCTTATCTTATTGATGCAAAATTGTTCGCAGGTAACAGATATTCCACTCCGAAGCCAACCGTAGCAAAGCTATTGATCCAGCTACGGTTTTCATTTGTAAATCGCATTCTTCGATTAAGTAAGAGCTAACAAACGATAGTCATCGAATATTCGTAACACCGCGAACGAATTTGCATCGAATGGGAGCTTGTTCAATCCATTTGAGTGAGGTATGAAAAAAATAACAGTCACAATTGTGAATCAGAGATGTCCAAATTCTTGATCTATGGCTGTTCGCTACTCGCTACACATGTATAGCTAAATGTATTTCGCCACTTTGTGGTTTGTATCGAGTGGCGAAAATAATTAAGGGGCCAGTCCACTTTGAAAATTTAAAAAAATCAAAAGCAAGCAAGACTTGAAAAAATCGACGATGATGAGCAAGCGACGATGATGATGCCGATTGAGTTTAGGTAAGAGTTTTTCATAGTATAAACTTCAAACGTGTTTTTTTTTTCGAAATAACGTTTTCATAATCTAGCTCCATCGTATCTCTAAAACTAACAAATCGATTCTCTTGAAATTTGAACCACATATTGTAAACATGATTCGCAACAAGATGACCCTTGATGGTTTTAAAATTTTGATTTTTACTCTTCTTTTTGCGAAAAACTGCGAAAGAAACGCGTTTTTTAAATCTTTTTTCGTTTTTCAGCTGCCATGTTTTATTTTTTGATAAAACTTTATATCCGAGGGTCATTTTGTAGCTGGTGTCATACTGAATTTAATGGACTTTGATTGTTTTGTTTCAGACAAGCCATTGCCGAGTTGTGATGGAGCTACCTGGCCCACCTATTTTTAAGGCGTTACATTGAACTATAGTTTTTGTACTTAAAAATGAATAAAAAAGAATTATTCTTTTTTAATGTATTTCAAGACTTTATTTATCAAGCCCAACAACTTTTATATTCATATCTTTTATAAAATCCTCAAACAAAAAAAAAATGGCGCAAAATAGCCTTTTTTCGTGGCTCCAAAGTGGACTGGCCCCTCAAGGAATCATCACTGTGTGAAATTTTCAAAAAATCGATTTCTTCTTGCATTATCCGATAGTATAGACGTTTATAAAGATGGACCTGACATCGCCGATTGATCGTAAGTAATACATTTATTTGAGATTCCCACACTCAAAACTTTAAACCGGTTTTTCTCCAAATGTCGTTCTTCAAAATGGTGTACACTCTCAAAGAAAGAGTTTTCAAGCCATCCGTCTCAAATTTTGACACAACATCCTACACGCCATTCTGTATCTTGCTATGGAAGCTTTTTATTTTTTCAAATCTTCATATCGTTTTCAACGACAATTTTTCAAAAAAATAGGCTAATTTCGATTTTTTTTCAAACCACCGCCATTTTATCAATTTTGATTTTTAAAAAAGCTTCACAGCAAGATAGCGGCTTTCATACTGATTAATAATGTTTTTACAAATTTTGTTTTATATAATATTTACGGCGACAACCGTGTACACCGTGAGGACTCCTTTTCGGAGACATTTGCAACCGTTAAAAAAAATAAAAACAAACGTTTAAGAATGTATTTTCTGTTCTTTATGATATGACATAAAAGAATCAGACTGATTAGCGTATTTTAACCATCGAAAAAAAAATCGCGAAAATCAGCTATTTTCCGACCCGTTACACTGTGATAATTCCTTAACCCCTTAGCAGTCAGGCGAAAATTAGATTTTCGTGCCACTTTTGTGTTGGAAAAAAATGTTTGGAGATTTATCCTATAATTTCAGTATTACTGTTTTTGAAGTTGCTGCATCCAAATTTGAAATCAGATTTCCAAAATTCAAAATGGCCGTTCCAATATGGCGGTCGCCAATTCGAAAAATGGTTTGATTTAAACGAAAATGAGTACTTTAGGCTTTTTGAGGTCGCTGAATTCGAATCTGAAATCGAATCTCCAAAAATGAAAATGGCGGATCCACTATGGTGGATGCAAATTCGAAAATAGTTTGATTCTGACAAAACTAAGTATCTTATGATTTTCGAGGTCGCTGAATCCGCATCCGAAATCTGATTTTCAATATTCAAAATGGCGGATCCAATATGGCGGATCCAATATGGCGGGAGAAAATTTCAGTTTCGATTTGATTGAGTCAATTTGAATTTGAGCGCCTAAATGCGAGAAAATATCTACAATAATATAAAAAGGAATATAAATAATATAAATATCTAGCGAGAATTTTTTTTGTCTCGTATAGACTTCTGAGTCACGGAAATCAAGGCCCAACATTCACACTTGAAATAGACCGACTATATCAAAAATCGAACGAAAAATTGAACATATGAATAGTAAAAACAAATTTGAAAAATACAAAAAGCACAAAAAAAATGTTAAATACAAAAAGTACAACAAAAAAATACAAAATCGGAGTCAACAATCGCCACGTCCTCGATTCGTGACTCTGGGTTCGGCAGAGAGCGAGATATAAAGCCGAAAAATATTTTTTACATTTTTAACTACGGATAATTTGTCATAAATGGTTTGCTAAATTTTTATTCGTCATAATGTATCCGAGCTTTAGAAACTTAGAGTCGGGACTTGAATTGAAAATTCACGATCCCAAACATCTAAAGATACACATTTTTGTCGAAATCGAACTACTTTTCGAATTTTCTCCCGCCATATTGGATCCCCTGTTTTGAATTTTAGAAAACCAATCTCAGATTCATATTCAGCAACCTCAGAAACCATGACATTCACATTCGTCAAAATCAAACTATTTTTCCAAAATGCGTCCACCATATTGGATCCGCCATTTTGAATTTTCGAGTTCGATTTCAGATTCGAATCCAGCGATCTCAAAAACTATCACATACTTACTTTCGTCGGAATCAAACTATTTTTCGAATTTGCGCCCGCCATATTGGATCTGCCGTGTTGAATTTTGGAAATCCGATTTCAGATTCGGATTGAGCAACCCCGAAAATCATAAGGTACTTATTTTCGTCAGAATCAAACTATTTTTAGACTTTGCATCCGCCTAATTGGATCCGCGATTTCGAATTTTGGAAGTCCGCTTTCAGATTGGGATTCAGCGACTTCAAATCGATGATTTACCAAATTACAGTCAAATCGATACAGTAAAATCGTGTTTTTTTTTCTTCAAATGCCCACATATGTGTCATGACACAAAAGTGGCACGACTTTTTCTGCCCATATGTGTGTCGCTGACAGTTAAGAGGTTAAACACTCACTACGGACGTAGCGAGTAGAAGTGTCAGCTTGACACCTGTGCATCGATAGAGTAGCGATAGATATTTAGATACCATAAAGCTACATAATTATAGTCCAGCTAACTCTTCAAACAAAGTCGCATTAGCTGCGACTATTAAATATATATATCCGAGGTAAACATATGAAAGCGAAATATTAAATATATAAATTCATTCTTTAGTGGGAGAAACACAAATTTGAAACCATATCATCTCACCTGACACGCGTCCGTACCGCCCTCTCCATAACCGGCACACAGCACACGATTGTCAATCGTCACGCTTTTGTTCGAGTACTTTTCCTGGCACCGAGCCAGTCCCACTACTGGCACTTGCGCTTGTTGTAATTTCGTATTTCTAGGGCTGTCTGCAGAGAATACGAGGCATAATGTTTCCATTAGACACCGCAAAATAATAGAAAATGTTCAATAAAAAAATCACATTTATAACCAAGTAAATCAACATTAATGATATTGCTAACGCTAACAACATAAGTAGCATTAGTCACGTGAACTAAATTCTTTGTCATATGCTGAATGCACTCTCCAAATTTATAATCGACCCTTTACACTGTTCCTATAAAATGTACAGTTGAAAAAAACCACTTTTTAATATAGGGAGATCCCTATGATCAGATAACATAAGGAGTACATTATGACACTGATGACGAAATTGTCATAATGTACTGAGTGATTTTACGGTTTTGCATAACATTTTAAACGGTTTTTCACACTATTTCATGCGTAAAACTGCCATTCAGCGATAAGTGTAGGCATCTCCCTATGTTGAAAGGTGTTTATCCAATTATCAATTATATAGAAATGATGTAGACGATAGATTCAAAATTTGGATGGGACATTCAGTAAATGATAAAGAATTTACGGTATAAATTTAAATCAAACATATTAATTAATCAAATAAGTAATATTTTGTCAATTGTTCCGAAACTCCTTAAGGGGTCTTCTCACTGTAGACGCTAGAAAAGGCTGTTTTCATGAATTTTTTTGACAGGTTTATATTATAGGTATTGATTTAAAAGTTGTTACACTTAATAAATACACTTTCGAAATACATAAAAAAGAATTTTTATGTATTTATGTAGCCCAAACAAACTTTAAACGCGTTTTTCTCGTAACAACGTTTTTCGGGGGCTCGTTGATAAAATCTTTGAAACTACTGAACCGATCCTGATGAAAGTTTAACCCCATATTCTTTACAACTATAGTTATAGCGCATATCAGGGATTTTTAAAAATATTGAAATTTACTATTTTTTTTTTGCCAAAAACGGTGAAAAAAACGTTTTCCTGTTTTTTCGAAAAATGTCCGCCATTTTTTATATTTTCGCATATATTAAAAATCGCATGATATGCGACATAGCCATTAATCCTTTAAGACGGAATGACACCTCATCGCGGTGGGTGAAAAAAAACGTAGGTTGGCTTATCATAAGCCAATCTAAGTTTTTTTTTCAAATTCAGAAAATTTGAGGCACAGACAGCTGTTCGTCTATCCATTTGACGTCGTTTGGCAAAGTTTCGACGGGATCTGAAGAGCCGTTTCATAGATTTTTGGGTATCTATAATTGTTCTACCATGCCGACCTCCATGAGGTGTCATTCCGTCTTAACTGCCATTATAGAAAATTTCCTACGTTCACTTTGACTCCGTCGGTAAAAGCGTAAGGACGCTGTAGCGGACAAGCTACTTCACAGTTCCATCAATCTATGCTAGATGCAGCTATACATGCCGGCATAGCTTGAAATTCAAACGTAAACATATGAATTATGTTAATATAGCAACAATGTTGTGAAAATTTACGACGATTGCCCCAGCATTTGATCCACTGCCCGTTTTTGTCCACAAAGTAAGTAAATGAACATTCTTGAAATATTTTTTGATAGAATTGTGTAAAGGAAGCTGGACAGGACGAACTAGTCTTTGAAGATTTTTGATTGAATCAGAATAATAGTTTGAACCGAGCGGGTGAAAATATTAGTAGCAAATTTGCTACAGTCCGAAAATACTACTTCCCAGGCCCTTATCGAAAAAATTATAGTTAGATATTCATATTTAACCCTTTTTTAGCTATACTACCAGAGGAAATGATTTTGAGCCATCCAGAAATAGGCGTGGCCGTTAAAGGGTTAACATACTGAATCTAAAACCGTTTAATTTTTTGTTTCGGATGATCCATCTCCGAGATTTCATCAACAGCACGCAGACCAACAATTTTTTAGGACATTTTTTTAACTACCCTTTTCGTCTATAAATAGTGACTTGAATAAATAATTTTGTTTTAAATGTATTTCGAAAGTTTATTTATTAAGTGTAACAACTTTCATATTAATATCTATAATATAAACCTATCAAAAGAATTCATGAAAATAGCGTTTTATAGCGTCTAAAGTGAGAAGACCCCTTAACCCTCAAAGTGTGAAGGGGTTTTTGGCACCTTCAAAGTGTGAAGGGGGGTAGTTTTCGGCGGCGTGCTACCAAGCACACAATTGTTGATGAAAAAATCTGTAAAAATTCATGGTTCATCCTTAGGTTGTCCTTTTGAAGTACGAACAAGAATTTTTCGGATATTGTTATTTTTAATGTGTTTTTTTTTAAACAAATATAAAGCAATGCGCGGAAAAGACACTTTTTTCCCGCATTGGGCCCGGACACATTCGACCCCCCTTCACACTTTGAGGGTTAATAAGATGTACATATACGATAACAATAACGCGGAAATTGGTCCCAGCAACCTTCCCATGAAAAAAGGTAATAACTGACAAAAAATTACATTGACGCGAAGCGATTATGAGATTTTATGGGTTCGGTGAATATTACAAAGGAAACGAAAATAAGAAAAAGCCCAACAAACAAGGGCAGATTCAGGGGGGGGGGGGGTGCACGTGCTCTTCCCCCTCCCAGACCGTCCAAATCGACCACAGAAATAACCCAAGGAGTCCCAGAATAATCACATCCCCCCCTCCCCCCGCAAGAAGAATATTCTGTATCCGCCCTTGCCAACAAATTTCATACGATACCCGGGTAAGTTAGAGTCAACTTAAAGGCAATGAAGGGAGGTCCCATATTCACCATCTCTCGTAATACTCACTGAAATAAAGATTACCCCATCCAACGATGAACGGAAACAACTGATTCACGTTAGTCTGCAGTATTTCTCGCGTAACGGGCAGGCAAATCGGTTTTAACAGATCTCGAAAGAAAAAAACAACACGTTAGTCAGCTTTGGCGTGAAATCTTAAAGGTATGCCCGGAAAATCCTCTCTTTTCGTTATTTTTACTTACGGGTGAATTGAACAGTCTGAGCGAGTCTCAGAACGGCGATGTCGTTCGCATTGGAGTTAAAAACAAACAGGGGGTGGATGGTTCTTCTTTCGATCAGCACATCAACTGGGGTCGCCCCGTCGTTGTCGTCCCCGTAGTCGAGCTCGCCAAGGCGGACCATGTAGAGATCCCTGCGGGCGTAAACGCAGTGTGCGGCTGTGAGAACATGACGGGCCGAGATGAGCGAACCATCGCATCGGTAAATTATGGTACCCGAATTTCCTTGCGAATGGTAGCCGAGAAGAGCCGCCCAAGGCCAGGAACCTGTTTTTCAATATTTCCATTGACAATAAAGTAATTGGCAATTTGTACATGCATTACCCGAGTCGAAATTTTCAGCCTATTTTAAAGGCCTTTGATGCTATGTCAGCCTTACTCAAGTCTGTTTACTGCCAGAAGTTCTACTATGGGCCTTGCTCTTCCTTTGCTGCTTACCTCCTGCATAGGCCCTTATACCTAACTAGCTGCATAGGCCCTATAATCTAACCTAGCTGAAGTCGTTGCAGCTCCTCTTTTGATTGCGTTTGGACCTATCGCGCATTTGGCTCTTTCGACGAAACGAGGGTGGGGATGGTCGCATTCGAAAGAGCGGGTCTGATAGTTTTCAGTAACCGTCATGCGTTGGACTAGGTAGTACCGCGCGTTCGCCGTAGAGGCCTACTTTTCCATTGGCCTTTCCATTATCTCCAACCCAGCGAACCTTTCGCATTCACTTCAAACTTGCCCCTGCAGCTCCAGCAACTCTTCAAAGTGGAAGAAATGGATCTTGGGCAAACAGTTACAATATTTTTTATAGGAATTGCCCTCACGTGTGCATGTATACGCGGATCACTAGAGCGGACACGCATGCATACGTATAGGTACTAGTATACATGTGTTGGTGTATGCTTAGGCATGTATGTGTGCGGGTATATACGTGCGTTTACGCTTGCGCGTATTCAGGCATATGTATCTCTATATGCGTAATAGACTGTATGCGTGTGCGTGTATACGTGTACCAATCGATGTCCTCCTTAGCGCCTACAAGTGGATAAAAGGGAAATTTGTTCTCGTTCTAGACGTTAAGTAGGAGCTCATTTTATATTGAATACGAAGCTACTTTACTGCCTTTATCTCCTACCACTGTGAGGATCTGGAGGTGCAAAATAGGCTGAAAATTTCGACTCGGGTTACGTACAAAAATATCGATCAAAATGCATCCTAACTCATACAAAAATATCAACAAAATACCGAATAAATCTATCCTTTTATATTAGGACGTTGAATAAGTTGTTGCTGTTTTCCAACAGATGGCGTTACCAGAAGTGCCTGCGTTTAGTTTGAGGGGCCCAGTGTGACGGGATGAAAAAAAATTATTTTTTTGCTGCATTTTTCAACTCATTGCCGTCATCGAATTGATAACCAATTGCTGGTAAAGTCGATTTTCATTTTATCTACTCAGTACAGCCCTTGAAAGCAGAAGCGCTCAGTGCGCGCGCTCTAAAAAGCACAGTAACGCATCTATAAAGAAGTACTATAAGCAAGCTTGAAATTCAGACTATGTCATTTTGCCGGAGTGTAAACAAGTTTTTTTTTTATGGCGTTAAACTTGTCGAATACCGTGCAAAAAAAAGAGTATGTGCGGGGAATTTTACTGCACTACTTTATTTTTAAAAAATCTGCAGCTGAAGCACACAGAATTCTTGTTGAGACTCACGGCGACCATGCTCTGTCGGAAACAACATGCAGCGATTGGTTTAGACGCTTTAAAAATAATGATTTTGATGTGTTGAATTGGAGGCATTACTTCATGATGACTCACGTCAGACGCTAGCTGAACTTGCAGAATCTTTAGGAGTGGATCGAACAAGAGTTTCGAAACGTTTGAAATCATTGGGAACGATTTTTTTAACTAGAGCAATTCATTTTTACGAAGAACAGCGAGAACTTATTCAACATTTCAATACATTTCATATTCAGCACAAACTTGACTTGGGACAGTGAAAACTTGACTATTTCTATAAAAGAAGAAAATAAATTTCTTATATACATAAAAGAAGTGATTGAAGAAGAAAAAAGCACTGCTTAGGAACATTTTGATTCTAATCATTACCATCATTACTGAGAACGACTAATCTTTATTGTTATTATTATGGTTTATAATAACTTTATGGCTATGATGGTTACTATTACATTATTCAAACCAATTTTATCGTTATTCTTTTTATTATTGATATTATTATTTTTGTTATTCTTATCCGTATTATTATTACCCTTACTGATTTACTAATAATAATATCTATGAATAATACCATCACTACAAATAGTAGATTATTTATACTATTATTATCAATATGTACTTTCATTAACAAACAATAACAGAAATTTACTATAGGGGACTATAATGTAGGGGGGCGGGGGGCTAAACACCCTTAAAGGGGAAATAAAGAATACTAGAATATAATAGTATTTAATTTACCAGAAACGACGCAATCATTTGAAAATAAATGAAATTTAATTCATTTAATGTTGAATAAAGAAATTTTTGTTTGGGCTGCCTACCCAACTCTGCGGGCACTCCATTAATGACCCTCGTGTACGTTGCATTCGTGTAACCGCACACAGGAGGCAAAAGAGGTCCATAAGTGCTGACGTCCATTTGAGCATGTACATATCGATTGTAATTAGGAATATTGTTGCTGTCGTTTACGCCGGTAACTGGGCTGTTGGGACAACAAACAATCGGGACGCCGTCGTCGTAGATGCATACGGATTGCTGCAAAATATCGCCAGCTGCATGTTCGTACGTCTGAGTTATGTTCACGAGACGCTCGCAATCTTTCATTCTGACACATCTGCCCGCTTGCGAAAAAGAGTTCGTGCAGGGACCATAATCTGGAACTGGAAGCACCGCTTATCATTTATCGACATTATATTATCGGCTGGTTTTTGTCTTTTTAAAAATAATTTATCGTTTTGATTTCGTCGGGTAGATAACTTTGTTGTAACTATTTTTTAAAATCTTCAGCAGAAAAATTTAGATGAAGATTATTTCTTTGCAAATGGAAATAATTCAAACTTAAAGGAGGCTATGATTAAGGAAAGGATAAGTGACAGTTGTGAAAAAAAACATTTTCTAAAAAATGGTATTAATAGTTTCGCGGACTTGCAGTTCGGGAATTGAATAGAAATCATAAATAATGAGTGCGCAATAGAAGCGCTTTATACGCCTACATTTTTTATTGAATTATATTTCATTTAATACTCTTTATTTCAATTATATATTGTATGTATTATATTTCTGAATATTGAGTGTTGTTGGGCACGTTTTGGTGTACACAATTTTACTGCCATCGAATATTCGTTGCACGTTTCCTGTAACGGGAAACAATACGAATATATAATATTGAAAGAACAAACATAAAATAGAACGTGTTACTTAGCTCCCTCAGAGTCTTCGATGCCACAAAATGACATTGTTGCTACTAACTTCGAAAGAGAGGGACGGGCACATCCGAAAAACTAAAAATTAGCTAATAAACCGATTTATCTGAGGTGTTCGAAGAACCTTGCTAGACTTACGGTCTAATCTAGAAAAGAAAATATATGTCAGTGTACTTTATTCGAGACGAAACTGTAAATAATGCAAATAATGTATAAAAAAAAGAAAAATTGCCCAAAACAAATTACGAAGATCCTTGCAATACAAGAAAAAAGCCCCTTAATGGGGAAAAAACTCACCATATTCACCCGCGTCTTTTAACACTCCTAAAACACTATTTTTTATTTTAATACACTGTTTTACAGCTTGAAAAACACTTTGGATCATGATTCAGCAATTATTGTCGTGGGGGGCCTGCTCCGCCCCCCCAGAAATAAAAAAATGTACATAAGGGTCTAACATGTCTATAATTCGTATTGCCGCCATCCTCTCTCTAATCTTACCCCCCCCCCCCCCTGTGCATTAACCGGTGACGCCGTGCAATTCGGCTGTCCTTTGAAGCTCCTCCTCGCCGAGAGGGGGACTGTGACCGTGGCGATGCAGCCATGCTTCGGCCAGCGGCCGAGGCGCCGTGATGCCGAGAGTCCTCTCGGGTATAAAAAGCGGTGCGCGAGACCCGAGCTCCGCAGTTCTTTGGTTACCGAATAAGCAGTGAAGAGCAAGGCACCGAAAAAGAAGCAAAATCCTGCGCCGTTACAGCAAAGTGACCGGTCCCTATCCTGGCCTTGCAGAAGGATTAACCATTATCTGACGATTTTTTAGGTAAATTGTTCGCTTTCCAAAAATTTGCCTAAAAAATCGTCAGATAATTGTTAATAACAAATGAACTATGAAATATAAAAAAAATCCTACGTAATTCCATAGACAATGTATTTTTCACCATATATTCAAAATTTCAAGTGAATCGGTTGAAAATTGTCTGAGTTATGTTTCCGGCCAACTTAAAAAATGCAGTTTTGAGATAAACGCTGCACAGCCGCCATTTTGAAATTAATCGCTTCGAAAAAATTATTGTATACAGTCGCTGATATGTATGATAAACACCCTTTTAGTAATCTCGATTTATTTTGTAGTTTTTCTGAAAAAAAACCCAAAAAGCCTATTTTTCGGCCTCTTGAGTGGCCTAACGTCTTAAATAATTTATATGTTTTATTCAATTTCCCCAAAATTACGTCAAAACGTCAATCAATATCTTGAAACTTTTGAGCGATTGCCATGAAGATTTTGATTATCGTCGTATGTCTCCCATGAATTCTCTTGCGTGGCTTTGGCGATCTCCCATGTCAAATAGCATGACCCAAGGCCAATATTTGGATAGGTGACGACTTCGGTCCTCTAGTACTTTTTGTCATTTTCATAAAGAAACACGTACTTTCAAATGGGAAATTGATAGGTGGAAAAATTAATGTGGCGATACGAAAATGCGATGGGATCCGAAAAGCCCTCAAGAGCAACCGGAAGAACATTAAAATATTTTCCCAAATGTTACATCTGTATTCGGGAAACGATATATATTTTTTTCGTTTCTTGACAATCAAAAAACAAATCGCATAGTAGTAGTATTTATTTTTAATTTTATTCTTTTACGGTTTTCGGTTGGAATGTTACGGAATTCTCGGTAACAATTACAAAGTTAACGCGTCACTCGAATTTCTGGATAAAAATGAAATGTTAACGAGCAACTTCAATATGATAGTTCCATCCACGGGTTGGACATTGATGTACATTTGTTCGTGGAAGATAAGCATAAATAGATACACCATTTGCACAATTCCCATATGCAGCCACCGTTCGCACAACGCTCGTTTCCGTACGATGCAGCGATTGACACGTGACAACTTTATCCGCTCATATGTTCTTTTAAGATATAATTCATTGACGAAAAATAAATAGAGGCATCTTTGATTTATATTATATTCAATTAATCTTACCCAAAAGTCAATAAGTTAATTTTTTATCCGAAATGCATATCGGCTTTCCCTTCTGCATGGTTGAAAAAAAACATTGAATTTTTTTACACAGTTTATAGATTAAAATTAGGCTAGAAGTTTAATGAATTTTAATGGAAACTAGTATCGTTAATTATTTAATCGAAATGGAAACTCAAAAAAAAATTCTTAAAAAAAACGTTTCCCCTTCTTACAAATGCAAATGATTTTATTCTTTCTTGGTTAAAAAGAAAATTGCGATTAAAATATATTTTTTTTGTACGCCTCATGTGTTCGGAATTAATGTAGAGATTTAATTTATGTGAAGCCAGAGTGGACGGGTCAATTCTTCTTTGCTCCAAAATGCACATTTTTTTTACCTCCATTGTGGAGCAACCAACCTCACTGTGTATTTTTTCATTTTTATAATTTACACATCGAAGAAGAAATTAGAAAAATGGTTAATCCGTATGGAAAAATAGAAGTGGCCATATACATTATTACTCCAAAATGAAACTATTGATTCATATATTATTATTTATTCTTCTTTACGGTCCACGTAGCAAAGAAACCTGGAAAAATAAATATATACAGACAAAACGAACATCATTTCATTATTCACAACTTATCACACTTATTTGCTGTCTTTTTTTCATAATGCATCGGAGAAAAAATTCTTCTGATTTCATTTTGGAAAACCAGGGGTATCTTCAAAGTAATAATTTACATCAGGGAAGTCAAAGAGAAAATTAAGTCAGAATATTTTCCGAGTGCAAAAGAGCTTCCAGATTGATATTGTGTACTGACTTTGCTGGCCGGATGCACGATGATGGACCAGCAGCATAACCAACATCCCAAATGCCACATTCCTTGACCACATTGTGTCCTCGTTTCTCTGCAATACGAAAATAAAAGTGATTAATTTGATAGTGACAATGTCAAAGAACTTTTTGTGTCAATCCTGTACAGAACAACATGTCATTTTTTTTGTCTCATTGGTGTGATGAATATTATGTAATTCGTAACACCAATCGATGATACATGAAGATTTTTTTCGTTACATGCATTCCTGTCGTTACATAACCTGTGGTTGTTGATCTTGTGATTCAATTGCCCCAACATTTCGAAATTATACAGCCTGTACCCATATAGTTGGATTTCATTTCTTGGATGTTTGTCGATGGATTTTCGCGAAACGAGTACTTGTTCCTAGCTGCATTCCCCTTATTTATATGTGAATATGTCGAGAGCGACGTATATAGAGTTTCCCTGTGCCCTCGTGCAAACGCGACACGGGGGTGCATTGGTAAACGACTGGCTGTGGGCAACACTCGGCGGCGAAAGGGAAGCTGTCCCAATAGCCCCCAGGGGGCATTCGAAAACACATTAAAAATAAAAATAGTAAAATGAAATGGCAATTAAAATTCGACAAAGTCACATGCCGATTAAAAATGAGTCGAGTAGTTCATAAAATGGTCATTGAATACCAAAGAAAATCGAATTCTAGTTGACGGAAAAAATGATACCGCCGAGGTGAAAATATATGTACGGTTCGACTAATTATCGAACTCTTGGCACCGAGAAAATAACGATTCAAAGCACCGTTATAAAATGATTAATGTTTTTAATCGCGAATTTGTGCGAAAATCAAGCACACAAAATGTTAGACTGTGCAAACACAGCATCGTTGTGGACGGCACAAATGCTGCCTACCCCATCCACATTCGGTAATTGTGCACAGGCATCCAAACTACTTAGGATAATTAACGAGAAATATTATTTCTTCTTATTCTCGTAATTAGTAATAATTACTTAATATTAATTTGAGATCTATGTTAAGAAACTATACATTTCTACAAATCTCTAGGAAGAGCCAAAATACGGTACAGTTTTTTCAAACGCAAAAGCATTTTTTAGAATATCGAAAAATTGTAGGTTTTTGTTTTTTCAGATCTTCAACAGTTTCCGTACACACTTTTCCTTTATAAAGAGAGCAGTTTTTGGGCGGATCGATATTCATTCTTGACAGCTCCTCGAGCCGATTTTGAGGTTATGCATGAGGCGCGTATGTCCCTGACTTGGCGCCACGGCTGCCAACCGGAGCATCGTCATACGGCACGATTTACGATGTGACTAATTCTTCTCGCGTTAATTAAGCTAGAAGAAGTAGCATATATAGTGATTATTCATAATAATTCAGGGATGGCTCGGGAACGAAACTCTTCAACAATTCATGGGGGCGGTTTCCAAATATCACATAGAACATAATGCAAATACCGTATAAAACACTCAGAAATCGTACCAGTGCTCCTGATTTTCAGCATTGTACTGACTTTCTACTTTCAATGATTATTGGGAGAGGGCGGGAGATTGGAACTTTTTGCGGGATTGTGGAGTGGGTTTTTGAATATCATATAAATTTTCTACAAGATCCATAACTCGCATTTTCTACGTAGCATTACATGAGTGCGTAAGTTTTTCATTCAAAAAAATTAATTCGGGGTCTCCAAATATCATATAGATCATGCACAATATTCAGAACTCCCACTAGTACTACAGCATCTTCCTATTATGCTGATTTTCTATTCGCAATAATTATTAATATTTATGCAGGGGTGGCTAAGGGGTGGAACGCTCAACACCGTCATTAAACCCAGAAATCGCAAAGGAACCGCAGCATCTCATTGTTATATAGATGCTTTCGTTACAATAATTACGTATAATTACGGTGGGGGAGCTAGAAGCCGAAAATCGTCACAAGCTTGTGTGGAGCGATTTCAAAGGCCATCAAAAACATTGTTCACTTCAAAAACATTGTTAATGGGCTTTAATTATAGCTAGATTATCTGGCTATATGATAGCATTATTGGTTTTGCTTCTTATATGCCCTTATCTTAGGTAAAAGCTATTTAGAAACCCTCGGAGAACGTTTCATTCGACCCTGTGTCGGGGTTAATCGAAACAGTCCCTGGGGTTAGTTGAAATAGGTGCTTTCACCTGATTGAACTAATGTTTCTACCAAGCCCAGGTACTGTTAATGATGTGTCTGAAGTGACCAAGTATGTTTGTTGTGAATAAAATATACTTTTAATAAGAATAATCACTTTTGTTGCTTTTCATTCCTGTTTTAGTATCACTGAAGGTATATAAAGGTTCTCCAATATTATTTTACTTTTCGGAAGATTTCTTGGCATCTAAAAAACAAAACAAGATTTGTAAAACTTGCTTGTGTATGAAATGTTTGTTTGGGGGCAAAAGAACCACGTTTCAATTGACCCCAAACCCTCGCTTCAAATAATTTATCAAGCAGCAAAAAAACCTAAGTGTTGTAGATAGGTACTGACCACAATAAACTCAACTAGGATATTCATAGTAATAATGATTGTGAACAACACTGAAGAAGGAACGATAGTTTTTTTAGCAATACGCAAGATACTAATAGGCAAAAAACTTACTTTTTGTGTCTAAAAAACGATGCACTCACATAAAAATGTACGACGTGCTCTGAGCCGTGACGCGCACTGAGCAACAGGTTCCGATAGGCAAAGCAGTCCCTTCCCCCCCTTGGAGCCCCGCCGCTGTCACTAACCGTCTTCGAGTTATTCAACATGTTTTATTTGACACATGTTTCGTTCAAATTTTGGGTGTTGAATATATTAAAACTGGTAATATACTGCCAAGAACTCTAGAACTATTCGCGAATTATCGATTGGAAAAAATTGCCTTCACTATACTGGGATGCTAGGTTCCGGTCGATAAACATCTCATATTTAAAAATGCGGTTTACGGTGCTTAAATCGTCGGGACCATTAATATAAACTATCAAGAATTTTAGAACTATGTCTAATGCCATAAGTACTTCAGTCATACTGTGAGATGCTGGCACTTGAGATCTTAACTTGACACACGTTGATGTAGCCAGCATTTTATTCTTGGGGGGGGGGGGGGGGGGCAAAGAGGGACCAGTCTGATAAAAAAAACTGATTTCGTTAACAATCATCTTTTTTTTTAAATAAAATTAACATAATAGTCGGTAATCATGTAACACACAAAGTAGAAAAATTATTTTAATTACACGTTAATATTAAAATTAATATCAAATTCTTGCAATACCTTAAAAAACAATAAACTCATTTTTCATCGCTCTTTAATCTAGTTTCTAGTCTCTCAACATTACTTTCAGTAGGTACTCAATTGAATGGCGGTGATGTATTTGAATGATGGTGGTTTTCTATATTTTCTACGAATCGGCCTAACACCTTTTCAGCTGGCATTTTTTTTCAACAATGTCGTTCTGTGTATTCAGCAGTGACATATGAGAGAATCGCTCCTGAAGCATTGTGTTTGTTAGCCACGTTTTTATCCGCCTCAAGGCAGAAAAACTTTTTTACAGCCGGCGGATCTCACTGGGAGCACTATTGCTGCCTAGAAAAGTGTATATAAGTTAGCGCAGTACTCATTTTAATATGCATTCTTAAGTTTTCAGCATTTATTTGATAATTTTCAAATTAAAGTATGTTTTTCATGACCATCACTTCAGCTTTTAAGGCTGACGTATCAATTATTGAGATTTTTAAACAGTTATTGATGAAATCCTCTACGTCCTTCATATCGAATGTAAAAAATACGTCAACTGAATGTGCCAACGTTAGGTTACAAACATACAAGAATTGCCCGTTCGATAGCATAGAACATCAATAATGAACACATGCTTTTGGAATAACATTTTGTTATTCCATCTTGCAAACGCGATTAGAGGAATATCGTCAAATATCGCAGATCAGGGATGCTTTTGATAAATCTGAAAATTGCCGAAACAAGCAAAACTATCGATTAAAGGAGATTGAAATACACCTTTAGGTATAGACAAACCTGCAAAACTATATTTTATTCATTTGCCATTGATTTTCACTCCAACACGATTCAGTCCATTTCATCAGAATCCTCAGGCTCGTTTTTAATATACATATTACACTTTTTCAAGCATTGCACGTCCAATAGTATACTGGACCATATTATAGACTAGGTCAGCCACTGAGGACTTTACAATTTATCTGCCGAAACTCGCTTCAATATCGACTTGTGAATACTGACATGAGAGGTGAGACAAAGGGTTCACCTCTCGATATTGGCCTCAGACTTTTATTATAAAATTACTGTTATTGCCATATATGCATTAAATAATATTTCATAACGGTTATAACGGTAATGAAATATTATTTAAGGGGCTATACCTGTGAGACAATTTCAAAAAATCGTTTTTTTTTGCCTTTTTCGACAGTTTAATCTTTCAAGAATATCCTGTAATTAGCATTTTTTATAGTAAATGTCATTTTATCTTGCAAAAATCGATAGTTAAATCTTTAAACGCGTTTTTCTCGAAATGAGATTTTACAAAATTTGCTGACATTGTAACTCAAAGAGCAATTATCCAATTGACTTGAAATTTTTACTGAGTATTCTTGAATATATACTACGTATTCATAACTACGCCATTTTGTTAGATTTTGATATTTTTTGAAAAATCCTACGTCATTGTACAGGAAATACCTTTCAGTTTCACGACATTTATTCTTTTTTCGGTTTCAGCTACTCAATCGGCCGGAATCATGTCAGCAGTGGAGGAACTTTTTTTTGCGCCGAAGAAGGCAGCGCATAAGTCGCTTGGATCTCAATATTTTTTTATTAAAAAATTATGTAATATAGGTCAAATATAGCCAAATATATTCTTAATTTTCCGAAACATTTAATTGAGTACTTTTTTTCCAAAAAATTCGCGAAAATCACCCAAATTTTCAGCGTTTACACTCGTAAAACGGCTTCATAACTGTTATTGCGAATGACGGCTCGTGTTCCGAAGTTTCAGGTGTTAATCGCGTATCATTATATTATCACATTTTAAAACGACGCCGATCGTTCACGCAATCACAAAGCGGCGCTGCGGTCTCCGACGTCGTTTTATCTCTGGTTTCATATACAAGACCGCGCACATTTATTTAAACAGCTTGTGACAAGTCTGCGCTCGTTTGACCTCGTTTGACCTCAGAACACGAGTCGTGTCCTGCTTCGGCAATTAATTATGTTCATCGCTTATCGTGGTCGTATTACATTTGGCAGCAACGCGGCTCGCTCTTTACAATTCATCTGCCCAAACTTGCTTCCATGTCGACTTGCCGATACTGAGAGATCGACTTGCCAATTCTGCAGAAAAAATCGGCTATATCAGCTACTCGAGTGTTAAGGCTGAGTTTCAATTCTCTGTCTATACGAGACTCTAAGATCCCGAGCCAGAGGCGGAGCCAGGACTTGCTTCAGCGGCGGGGCGATTATTACAGTTTATAAAAACTGCAATCGACTTCTATCATGGTGACACCATATACCGTACCTACAACATTTTCGTGGTTGCTTCACTCGTCTGCCGTCGTTAGCTATCCTGCTGGATAGCAGCTCTGAGCTCACTGCGTTGGTCGTTAAAATTTACCCTCTGGCAGTTTTAACAATAAAATGATAAATATGTGGGGACAGTCAGTAAAATGTGAACATATGGGTTAACGTTTTGCCGAATACGGGATTTCGTTGTAATGGTTTTTATAATTGTTTGGTACTCAATTATTTAATTTTACAAGATTCATTTATTCAGATACATACGTACGACTAGCGCCATTTTTAAACCCGAGTAGAAATTGTTCTAGTCTGTCTGAGTTACGACCTAGTAACTGGCTCGCCCAATTGAGCTCATACGAACTGACAAATGGTTGGCTCGTTATAAGCTAGTAATATTGTGAATGTTTTGTTATCCAGCCCTTGTCTAGTCACTGCTCAGCTGATCTTGGTCACAAATGACAAAGTAATGTTATGACACTACGTGTAGTTCCATCGAGCGAATGACTCATGGCTGGCTAGTTAACTTGAGTTTTAGATGGCTTTGCAAAAGAAAAAAATTCTCAAGTGGGCATGACGCCATGACCTAGCCAACACTAGCTAACTGCGGCTATGCGCCCCTTGGCTAGTCACTGCCCAGCCGATCTTGGTCACAAATTACGAGTTACAAATTACAAGCTACTTGCAAGTAGGTATCTCGCCATGACCTAGCCAGCTATGCGGCTGTGCACCCCTTGGCTAGTCACTGCCCAGCCGAGCTTGGTCACGAATGATAAAGTGTGGTTATCTGACTACGTGCAGTTCTATCGAGCGATTGGCTCATGGCCGACTAAGCAACCTGAGTTACAGATGGCGTTGCGAATGCAAAAATTCTCAAGTAGGTATCTCGCCATTACCTAGCCAGCTAACTGCTGCTGTGCACCCCTTGGCTAGTCACTGCCCAGCCGATCTTGGTCACAAATGACAAAGTGTAGGTAAGTAAATACGTATAGTGCCACCGAGCGACTGGCTCATAGTTGGTTAAGCAACTTGAGTTACAGATGACATTGCGAATGAATAAAATCCTCAAGTCAGTATCTCGCGATGACCTAGCCAACACTTCCCAACTGCGGCTGCACTGGCCGGAATAAATGATCGGACAAATACAATTTAAGGTTATGTAATTCTATGCGATTATCGTTCTCAATGCGAATGCAATTGAGTCATTGATTCGATAATGTTATTTACATTTGTTAGTCCACCCAATTTTCAATAATCTGACATTGTGTAGTGTAACATATGTAGACGATTAGAACATTCAGAAATTAAACAAGTAGAATTGGCTCAGTGGAAAACGTCACAACTCATCACCCAGAGGTCCCGGGATCGAAACCACGTTACGGCGTAAGCGTTTGTCTGAGATAATTTAAAATTGAACCATTAATATATTTACAGCGCAAATATCATAACCCTAATTAATGAACGACGAAAAATATCGTAAAAGGGTCCAATAATGTAAAAAAAATCACGAAAATATAAATATATACCCGAAAATTTGTTTTTATCTAATCATCACCTATTTTTTTGTTCTCAGTCGCTAGCTGAAATAACTATGTCATGGCTAGGTCAGAAATATAATACAGCCCTGGGATGTTTCTTTCTATCTAGTCACCATCTAATTTTTTGTATTCAGTTACTAGAGGACCAAAGCGTTACAAGGCTGGGTAGTCAATCGCTAAGACGGCTAGCTAATGGCGATTCGAAAAATCACTTTACGAGCTTGTGGCTAGGCGGTGATGAGTTACGTTTTCCACTCGGGAAATTGCTTAGCAAGTACTGTCGTGTTCCTAATGAACTCTCCACAGCCACATTACTAAACTACTTAACTAAACTCTACTTATCTAAATCTAGCTTGTGAAATTAGGATACTCTATTGACTGACTTATTTGTCACTCAAAACATGTATGACATTTCAATTGACTGGACCCTGGGCCTGTATTCTGTAGAATAGACCGGTCGCGCCACGCGTATATGACGCTGATCGGTGTCATCTACATACGAATCGGCGCGATTTCAAAGCAAGGATCCACTCAGTTGTCATTGCGATTGAGGGCTAGCGATTGAGGATGTTGAGAGACATGCTAGGTTTATGAGTTGTTCTTCGGATTTTTGGACAACGTACTTGACAGACTTGCATAACATTTTTGTGGGACCACATCGCTGTGTTTCCCTATACGGCAAAGAAACAACCATTCAAATCGGACCAGCCAACACGCCGTAATCAGTGTACATACATACAAAACAAATAATAGAAATTTATAGCCGCCGACCGCTTCAAAACGGTTTTATTTGAAACGCTCGAAAGTAAAATTACCTGCTCGTAGTTTCATACTATTCTGTATTAGTTTTGTACTAATTTTGAAATGTTAATATTGAAATTATGTAATTTTATTATCATATATCTATTTTCGCTTGACTACGTGGGCCGGAGGAGAGGTGCCCCATCCTGCTCCACCGTGGCCACGTCCAAAACATTCGTCCGAAGAAAAATTCTCATTTCACGGGTCTAACGAGCGCCGACTTGTCACGAACTGTTCAAATAGATGTGCGTGGTCTGGTAGATAAAAACAAGAGATAAAACGACGTCGGTGACTGAAACGCCGCCTTGCGACTTGGCGATTAGTCTGTTAGTCATTAGTCAACAGTTATTAAATAATATCTAATAACTATTATTTCGAATACCGGCTCATGTTCCGAGGTGCCAGAGCCGTGAGTCGCTTCGACAATCAATTATGTTAAGAGGTGAGATGCAGTGAGAGGCGTAAAAAAACGAGCATTTTGAATATTTTAAAAAAATAGTAATTAAGTCTGTTTTACAAAAGTCATTACCCAGACTTTTTATGTGATATTTCAACTTGACTTGTAAAAATTTTCAAAGAAAAAGATTGATTAGTCGTAAATTTCGTAAATTTTTTAGCTCAAGGGATGAAGCTAAACTTTTCGAGAATTCAATTGTTTATAGCCAATTGTTAAAACAATTTTTCAAAAAATTGTAGTTTTTCGAGATGAATTTTTTTCTCATCATTTTGGGGAATTTGAAAACGAAAGTATTCTTTATAAAATGTTACTAACGTTCATAGTTTTTGAGTGATACATTTTTGAAAATTTCTGAAAGAGTTTTCCAATTTTACACTTAATTTATGTATAGAAATACTAATCAAAAAATTACTTACATCGACTCATCAATTCCTGGCCCATACAATAGGGCTTCTGCCGATGTGGAAGCTTCCAAAATATCAATTTGTTGTTGAATATAATGGGGGGGGGGGGGGTCGAAACCGGTTGCTTGCAGCTACTGTACGCTACCGGCCATGGGGACCCGACACCCCTTCACTAATGGTGGGATATCCCGGAAACTATTCATCGGATTGACTTGAAATTTTCAGAGAATATTTTCGAAACATCATACTTCAAGAAAATGTTTTAAAAAATCGATTTTTTGAAAATTCTGACTGCATCTCACTCCTTAATTAATGGTGCGTCGAATTGCTCCGTCCAATTGTCCTTGAGCTCCGGAATAGTTTGGGGATCATTGGCATACACTTTTTCTTTCTGTAAACCCCGAAAAAAGAAGTCCAATGGCGTCAAATCGCAGGATCTTGGTGGCCAATTCACATCACCGCGACGGTAACACGACCATGAAACTTCGTCTGCAATAACTGCATTGCTTCGCCCGCAGTGTGGACTTTTCGAAACGTCTCTGCGAAATTTTCACCATTTGAAATTGTTACAATTTCTATGCGTGGCTCGATCATGTAATTCTCCATGATTAAACCCCAATACTTCCTGATGCCAGTTGTCAAAGATTGGTACTCTATGTTCGACACAAAAAATGGCGCGCTATTTGAAACGTCAGGACATTTTGAGACACCCTTTAGAACATTAATTCAAATCGTGAACTAGCAAAACCCCATGGGGGAAACACCTCACACCCAAATCAAGGTATCGCAAGAACATATTCCCCACGAGGCGCCATCAATAAGGCGCCATCAATAAGAAACTCAGGAAGACAAAAACTACTTCGGAGAACGACATCACGAATGTTTCCTCACTAAATCAACCAATACCTATTCTTCCAGCAACCGACTTTACAGATACGGCAATTTCGCGAGAAACGTACGTAAGTCCCGCTGCAAAGCGATCAAAAGAAATGCAAAATCAAACGATCCCTATTCCTCAGGCAAGTAACCTTATAATCTAAGAGCTGGCGACCAAAAAGGTCAGGTAATTTTATTAGTCACCATATTGAGGCATATTGAACATTTGCGGACTAATTCGCAGCTGTAAGGCCTTTTTCCTAGAGCGTCTAATAATCGATGCAAAATTTTGTTCTACTGGCGGTTCCTGCGGCTTCGTCTGCGGTAAGACATATCCTTGTTAATGCAACTGTGATATTAATAACAATTATGTGCTAATTTACGACAAATTAGTAGTTCAAAAATACGAAAGTTTAAATTTTTCATCAATTCACGAAAGCAACTGTAACTTCTTTTCTATTCGGAATTGGAATCCCAGCCACCGCTGATTTCTCTGTTTTTTAATTATCTTCAAATTGATAATTCCTATTGTTTATTTATCTAAATTTTTAATCACCGGTGAATTTACAAAGTTGCACATAGATTGAAAAATTTGATTTTTTTTTGCATTTCCGTAAAATGTATTTATTGGAATGTTATACAGCCTACAACCTAATGTGAATCATGAGCTCCATTACTACGAAAGATTCATCAAACCGGTTCAGTAGTTTTCGCGTGAAAAGCGGTCAAACGCATTTTTGCTGTAGAGATTTATGTACCTACATGGAGATTTATTTTTAAAAATTCCAGGCATCGACAACATATTGCAAGCATGAGAAAAAAAATTTCATTGAACTTTAAAAGATGTTTGACCATGAAAATGCTTTTATTTTTTAATTGTTCTTTTAAAAACGGTAACCATTCTATCGCGTAAACTTAACGACCGATTTGGATGGAATATGGTGTAGACGATTTTGACACATCTATCGTCTTTGGGGAGGGTTTTTGACGTGGCAAAGACTAGTTATTTTGTTTTGTTTAGATTAAATGGAAAATTGTTTTACAAAAACTACTATTTTTCGTAATCTTTTATTTTCATGAAGTTTTGTGATTTTATTGATAACGATATGTTTTTTCCCATATACAAAAAGTTTTGCCAGCGACTACTTCTTTCAGTATGAAAAAAATTATTGAAGTTTATCCTATTTTTGGCACCTGTGGGTGTATGTAAATATCAACAAAATTACAAAACTTTTTACTTTAAATTACAAAACGAAATTACACAAATTACACGGGTTATTAAATATAACTCTATTTGAGTGGAACGCGCCTATGAAAATAGAGGTTTTTGTTCATTTTTTGGCGGCAAATTTCAAGCGGACTAAGATGTGAACAAATTTCAAATTGCGAAAAGGTTTTATTTGCTAGTAGCCACTATACAATTTTGTATAAGTATGATGCGAATAACAACAAATTGCATATTGTTTTTTGCACAAATTGCGAATTGTATCGCAAGGGATACTAAGCTCCGAGTCTTCGTGAGCAGATTGTACAGCAAAAAACCAGTTGTACGTCGTGCACCAAACCGTAAGTTATTTAACGATGATTACACACACACACACACACACACACACACACACACACACACACACACACACACACACACACACACACACACACACACACACACACATACATACATACATACATACATACATACATACACACACATATATATATATATATATATATATATATATATATATATATACTTACAGGGTGCCCCTCTTATCTCTGCCACCCCAAATAACTCGGTAATTATCGACGTCACAAAAAAATGTTCCAGCCAAAAGTTGTAAGTTGTGACGGAGGCCATAAAATGCGACACTTTTTTTTATTCCGGTGGACGCGCTGACGCACAGTGACGGTCATCTCCACTTTTCAAAATGGAATGGTACATTTTTTGTTCAACCATCTTGTGGAGCATCTCAAGTCGCATAAAAAACATTATGGGGTCAACGTCGTTCAAGGTCATTTCGAACATCTATTAAAATGAAATTCAAATCTAAATATCTCGGATCACTACCAAATATTTGGTGGTGATCCGAGATATTTATATTTGTATCATCGATACTGACCTTGAATGACCTTGAACGATTTTGAGCCCTTAATGTTTTTTATGCGGCTTGACGTGCTCCACAAGATGGTTGAAAAAGAATGCGCCATTCCATTTAAAAAAGTGGGTGACCTTCAGTGTGCATGAGTGTCTCCATCCAAATAAAAAAAAAATTGGTCGCATTTGATGGCCCCCTTCACAGCGTACAACTTTTGTCTGGAACTTTTCTTTGTGACGTCGATAATTACCGAGTTATTTCGGGTGGCAGAGGTAAGAGGGACACCCTGCATATATTTGAACTTGCAAGCGCGTCGACTCTTCTTCATGCGTTGTCGCTAAGGATGTATCCTGCGGAGCGTTGCTCCGTAAGAGATACACATATTTTCGAATGGAATCGTCAATGGACTCGCCGAAGTCTTGCCAGTATAATTGCCTCTTGGGAGGATTGGTTCACCCTATAGGTTCTTTTCTATTATATGCCAGCGGGTTCGTCTGAAGGTACTGGTTCATTGGTACCCCACGACGTTGCATTTTTTGGCATAAATGGGCTACAAAAAACAATGCATCGTATAGTTGTGAGAACATGATCTTAGTTCGATGTTTCCCGTAGGATTTTGCACGCGAATCTCGTGGGTATACTCACAATCCATTGAAGTTAATGGTGAAGACATCTTGGTAGACCTCTCCCTTGGTAGCGATGATCGCCAAGAAAGAATGATTCGCGTCAAATTCGACATCTGTTTCCTCCCTGGTGGCTCGAACATTTCGGCTGACGCTCTCGGTCTCGCTTTTAGTATAGTATATACCTGCACGTAACACAGGAACAAACGTCATTGCATTTGAACGCCTCAATATCACCTGGGCGGCCAGTTTGAGTTTCCGTCTGGCCGATACACGAGCTCAACGGCCAGGAGTTCACGGCATCGATTTTCGTAAAGATCACAGTCTGTCGCTCTCGCTTGGAGAGACTGGTGAACTTTGAAGCAACTATAACAATATTTCTACTCCGATCAATCGTCGTCCGGCCCCAGGAACTGTTTTTTGTGAAAGGATTGACCAAAAATGATTTTCTCGTGGTGATCGGAATATTTTTATGGACGCAGATTATTGTCGAGAACTAGGAATTGATTTTCACCGTTCTTCTCTTCCTACGCATTGTTTTCGATGATATTCCTCTGACTTTAGCCTTTTAAAGAAAAAAAAGTATCTCGCGGTAAGAAGGGAATAGAAAGAAGCCGAAGGACTTACCGGACGAACCCGTGGTCGTGTCACCGCCCTCGTCGACCTCGATGACGAACTTCATGGCATTATTGCCGAAAGATATCGGTTCGAATGGCGTCATCATGTTCCTTAGTTTGACACGTGTCCTGAGCGGATTTGCGACTCCAAGTACCTAAAAAGTTCGAGATCGATTACTTGACGGCTTTTCCGTCAAAACGTTTCAACTGATTTGCCAACTTTGTTCACTCAATTGTGGCTAAAACAACTTTGCCGGCGGAAAGACTAACGATATCGAAGTAGCTGCCAGGTATTAGTTCGGAATATTCGAATTTAAATTTGGGCAGGTAGAGGTTGACGTTTCTCATTGTAGTGTTGCGAAGGTTTTTCCAGTGAAATTTGTCGAGCTCGCCCACTATCCAGTTAATCTCTTGTCTTTCGTCTGGAAGTATAATGAACATGCTCATGGCAACGCGTGTGGTTGTGCTCTGTAACAAAAATCGTCCTACAGTTGTCAACGGCTGCCTGTTCCGCTCGTATTATTCGTGAAGTGAATTTTCGCCAACAAAGAAAACGATAATTGAATAACACGAAAATATCTCAATAATCGAGAATGCTCGGTTTCTTTGTCAAAAAAGTTCTCCGGCTCTTTCGAAGACCTCACGTGTTCCAAGGGAAACTTCAGAAAGTGGCTATATATTGTGGGGGAATACACCTTTGTAAATTCTTTTTTTGCATTCCTTTCCTACATCTTCCAGAAAAGAAGAAGAGCAAGAGAATGTTTAATTAGAAGGACAATTGTATGGTCCAGTCGTCGCCGATTGAAGGTAAACACGAAATTTCCATGATTTTACAGGACTTAAAACTTTAAACGCGTTTTTCTCGAAACTATGTTTTTAGACAGGAGCGTTTGCGTAGCGCCTCGAGTTTTCAATCGATTGACTTGAAAGTTTAACTGTAGCTTCTTGACAACATTTTCTAGTCCAGTACGTAGCATTTTTTTATCAGTTGAAATTAAAAAAATGTATGATCGATATTCGACCCATCTTTTTTCATATTAATGACATTTTTTACAAATCAATATTTTGAAAAACCCCTACGTACTACTACTGGACTAGTTTTTTATATCTATTTTCTAAATATTTTTCGTTTTTTGTTCTAGCTTGAAAATTATGACCGGTGCTAATACGCCCGTAGAGGACTATGAAAAAAAGGAGTTTTCTTTCATCGACTACTGCGCCGCCATTTCGTTTCAAAATAACTAAAAAAAAATTATTTTACTTTAAGACTTGTACTAACACGTATAAAAAACCGAGTTTAAAAATATTGTTTTGTTTTTCTTAAATAAATTGTGGAAAATGACCCTTGATATTCCCCCTTAACAATAGATGGTATTTTATTCTTCGATTTGTACAGTGTTTCCGAATGTAAAAGTGTACTGCGCTATTTTTTTTTACTTCACCTTGAATGGGAGTTCGACGAAATTTGCCCGCATCGCGTCAATTCTGCCGAAAGGCATTCTAGCATATTTGTGCATAGTCGGTACGTTGACTGCATCTGCATCGAGTATTCGGAAGGGACGTTCTGTTGTGAGGGACGAATCGAACGGCGACTCCCAAGCTCCCTTAAAGTAGACAGTGTTCACGAGAACGATACTCGGATTGGGCCCGATTTTAACTGCAACCAGAAAATACACGTAATTATAAATTGAATCAGTCGCATAATAATTTCGACGTCCGCCATAGCAAACATATTGTAGTTTATTTTTATGCACTCTCATCCCTTGTGTCAGCAAAAAAATGACGTTGCATTACTTCTATTCCTTTTCTTTATTCTCATATTTATGGCGTGAAAATATTTAAAAAGAAATAGAGTCTGTTGGCGTTTTTTATTTGCGAAAAGTTTACATTCACACCATAATTCGACATCGTATAATCGAACGATTACTGCCGAAAATGCCTATAGTTTTTTGAAATATTTGGTGCCAAAGCTATTTTTGTGTTTGAGAAAAAGACAATAAAAAAATTGGAAAGAGAATCTTACGGGGTTCCTCAAACAGCTCTGCGCACTCATTATTGGTTTGCATCTTCACCCAGTCGTTGACTTTTTCGGTGCTTATGTAGGCGTCTTCAACACTGACAGGCTCCAGATCAGTGTTGAAGACATTCTTGGCCAAGGCGACGAAGGAGGGTACCGGCGTTAAATCGGCAGTGTAGTATACTTTGGTGGAGACTCTCATATTGTAAAGCTGCAACGAATTCACAATTTAAACCTCCGAGATCAGTTTTTCCAGAAAATCAATTTTTTTGTTCTCGTTCAACTTTTGCTACTGTATTTCGGTATCCGGCGAACAACTTACGGACAACGTATTAATGAGTCTCTTGTAACCAAATTTGGCAATTCGAGTTTCATTCCCGCGCAGTCCTATGGCTGACAGAAAAATGTCTCTTTCCGCCCCTTCCGCGCCGTATGACAACATGGAGAGGGGAATGAAGAAGCTTAGCGGTGAAAGAACTATCGACAGGGGGTGCCATCGTGAAAGTTTCTGTCGAAAAAAAAAAATATATATATATGTTTAATTTTCATATTCCTTTGAAATATATTGTGCTCGCTATTCGACCATATATCTCCGATGAACAGGGTGTCCCTGAATCAATCAACATTCAAACCCAAAGTGTGATGCTAAAAACGTATTGCCTGAATTTGCGTTACCCAAGTGCACGACGCATACAAACACTGGAATATACATTCATATACCTGGAAAAAGTTGATCGAGAATCGTTTTGCGAGCCTTCTTACGATGTCGTAACCTTCCCTTCGCTGTTCGGGAGTCGGAGGAATTCTTTCTTGAGCCTCTTTAGAGATTGCAATCCCGGTGCTGTTTGATGGTTCATTGAAGTCATGTAGTGCGCCGCATGAAATTAATGTCACGTACACCAGGACACTTATTTGAAGAACTATCAGAGGAATATGAACAAAAAAATGAACGCAAAAAGCAATGTTAAAGGAAGCTGCATCAGTCTTATGCACAGGCACACACAATATATATAACGTCCTTCGTTTAACCCTTCAGCTGCACACTTCCTTCCGTCGTTGTATTTTGGTAAATATGCACTTTTTTGGTAGAGACGTTTACTGTAGTCAATGATCCTTATTTCCTGGCAGAAAAATGTATTTTTTTTAAGAAGAACCATAATTGTACTAATACTCAATACGTACTAATACGGGGTCGAAAACGTCCCAGTGTGCAGTCGAAGGGTTAATCACAGTGCATGCTCGTTTAGCCTGCTGCGCTCTCTCTCTCTCTCTCTCTCTCTCTCTCTCTCTCTCTTTTACGAGCAAAGTAAAAAAAACTCACGCCAAATTCTGGACAGTTGATTCATTATTTTCGTTTTCAAAAGCTCCAAAGATGATTTCAAAAAAAATTATTTCAGTAAAGATGCAATGTTATGAGCCAAGATGTCGTACTCTGATTCGACAAAAGCTTGGCGTGCCAGTTTTTATTGGAATAGCTGTGGTTCGAACGTCAGATCTAGACGATATTTAAAGCCCCACTGGATCGTTCGAACGTGGCACGTATTGTTTTCGTATAGTATTCGAGATCAAATATTTAATCCTCGAATATTAATTATATTTTTACATCTGCCTGACGCTTGAAATAGCCATCAACCACATCGGCCAATAGATAGCGAATCGCTCATATATAGTAGCAAAACATATTTATAGTACTGTTTTTTATAAACGTTCGCACAAGTTGCTCGCCGTGCGTCACATTCGCCGTCAACTGCTCTAATTTCACGAAGGTCCCTTGTTCCAACAAACGTACAGCTAATATTTAGTAGTACACGTGGCAGAGAGACGCTGTGTTTTATTCGTTTTATGGCATTATTTGCGGAGAGTAAAAGTTCGCCAGCATACGACAAAATGTGATCAAATTATTTTTACTTTTCGTCGTTAGCATTTCGTTTTTTTTTCTTCGATAAGAAATACTCTAACAAGGAAACCGTGCAAAGTTATCTCATAAGTGCCCCCCGATTTTTCTGAAATTGGATATGTCTGTAAATTGCGTTAAAATACTTGACACGTATCCTTTTAATATTAGCAGAATCCCATTTTTAAGGGGTGAAACGTACGCTTAAACGACTTTACAATTGTCGTTTTTTGATAACAACATTTAAACGACACTAGATACGCCACTTCTACCGGAAATGGATAATAGTCTAAGAGCTGGCGACCGAAAAAGTTAGGTTATTGTATTGGTCACTATAATGCGGCATATGGTTGCCTGAGGGGCCCTTATTCCAAAACGTTCAGTATGACAAGCCTCGCCGGGGGGGATATTAAGAGGTGGGGAATTTTTTAACTTTTTAGGTAATAGTATTAGTCATCATTTTTGTCACATATTGTTTATTGATGTTACAAAAGCATACAAAAAAATGACCAGATCGATCGCGTGGTGGAAATTCGTTGCCCGAATCAATTATAACTAATTACAATGAATGACACGTCAGGTAATAGTATGAGTTCTAGTTTTTTTTTCAGTACGAATAGAATAATCACATAGACGGGTAAAAAATTGCCGGCCACAAAGAATGGGGAAAAACGTCTAAAAAATTATTAAAAGTGCCGCTATTTGCACGAGAATCGGCTGAGCATCGTTGCAAAGACCGACGCACTCATACCTGTACCACGATACATTTCAGATTTGTTAAGATTCTCGATGAGGAGTCTTAGCAGACTCCACCCTACTCGACTTTCACAACTTAGGATAAAATATATAACTATCACTTAAAATCTTCTTCCACATTGCGTAGGTTCAAATCGAATATTTACATACCATATTAAATGAAATTACATATTATTTGAAAAATTATATCAAAGGAATGAGTAAGATGATTGAAAAATCGTTTGGACATTTATTTTTATGTACAGTAACAGAGTTGTGTATCACATATAATTAAAAATGTTATAAATTATCCCGTGAA
Source organism: Ophion ellenae (assembly GCA_963210295.1). Classification (NCBI taxonomy): domain Eukaryota; kingdom Metazoa; phylum Arthropoda; class Insecta; order Hymenoptera; family Ichneumonidae; genus Ophion; species Ophion ellenae. The sequence continues at coordinate 64,242,706 of OY723385.1, forward strand.
GGACCTTTGAACGTACAGAAATAGTACAAAACACAGGGGTTACACAGTTCGCATTGGACTCGAGCGATTGCACAGCGATATTACCTGAAACACAGTGCTCAAAATACAGTGTGCTCAAAGTAAATTGTTACAGTTCCTATATCCTATAGGATCCTATTCCTATGATCGCATTTAAATTTTACAGTTGAATATTTTTACTGAAATCACTGATGTATTCACAATATCAAACTGCAAATAAACCGGTGTAACTGTAAAAATCTCAGAGTGCACAGATAACGTCACGAACTGTCGAAAGAAGAGTAAACCTACCGTGCCACACTGTACAATTTAATGAATCACTCTGTACTCAATACAGTGTACACTGTAACCCTTGCAGTTTGCGTACAGTATAAAAATCAGTAATCTCATGTAAATTTTACAGTTGAATATTTTTACTGAAAACACTGATGTATTCACAATACCGAACTGTAAATAACCCAGTGTAACTGTAAAAATCTCAGTGTGTACAGGAAAATTCGTCATTTTTGTAGGGCAGGATTTACATTACTCTGTTTTACTGTAAAATGAAATATGGCACCCTGTTTTTCATGCGGTTTATACTGTGATTATCGCTGTTTCTTTTTTTCCGTGTACACCTTAACGGTGTACTTGATTTTGGCCTCCCACTTGATCTGAAAAACAAACCGTTTTCGGTGTCCGATTTCGTTCAATTTTTGATATGTTGTTTTTCATCGAAACCTAAGAGAAAGGTATTTTTTATCGGCGGAAAAACGTTTTTGAGGAGTTAAAATTACCCGTGAATTTTGACAACCTCAGAGTGACCTTTGCAGTTTCGCATATTTCCAGTCAAGATATTAGATTGAAACGATTTGGGGCATAATGCTTATGGCGAATGATGAAAAATGATTTTTTCAATTTCGTGGGAGTGAATTGATAGAAATATGGAGGGGAAAAACTCCCTTTGACTTTTACTACCTGAAAATAAAAAATCTTGTGCTAGAATCGAACGATGAAGTTTGGGTTACAAAACTTGGCGCTACCCTTGTGGCCAAACTGAGACTTGATAATTAGGAATAAAGATCGTCTATGCCCATCACAGCTGCTTGGATTTTACAGAATTCTTATATGACAGACAGGTGACCCAAATAAGATGGTGCCTATCAATCATGTTGGTCTTCAGTAAGCTTCTTATTTCTGCATTTGATTTTTTAAATTTGTATCCCTATCCAATATGCGATAAATTAGATAGGGGATAAGATCGACGGCGCATACGCATCGTTCAGGAGAGTGAGAGAGACAGACAGAAGCTATTCTGTCCTTGTCGCACATCCTCCAACAGCAATGCCACGTAGTGGCGAAAAATGTAAATAATAGTGGGTCGGCGCAGTGTGCCTACCATATCGTGGCCGTTTCCAGATCTGTATATAAGATCGTGTGTGTCCCGCAGTCTGGCGGCAATTGGGGCCAATGAAGAAAGCCTTCTCTCTCTTTATACCTGCATAACCAAGCGTACTGTTTGTACGGCGTACCGAGAGTGATACCCTATGGTGCATCAGAACGGTACCACTGTTATACTGGCACGTGGTGGGATCGTGCGCGTTACTAGTACGGTACCGGTAGGCCTTGCGATAATAAGACTGCATGGTACTGGTTCTAGCACGCTGGAAGTACAGCGTACTGGTCCTCTACCGGTACCGTATGCACGTATAGGCTGCCCGAGTCGAAATTTTCAGCCTATTTCAAAGGCCTTTGATCCTATGTCAGCCTCACTTGAGTCTGTTTACTGCTAGAAGTCCTACTATGGGCCCTAACATGATCTTACTTTGCTGCTTACCTCCTGCATAGGCCCTTATACTCCTACCTAACCTAGCTGAAGTCGCAGTTCCTCTTTTGATTGCGTTTGGACCTATCGCGCATGTGGCTGTTTCGACAAAATGAGGGTGGGTATGGTCGCATTCGAAAAAGGGGGTCTGGTAGCTGTCAGTAACCATCATGCGGTAGACTAGGTAGGACCGCGCGTTCGACGCAGCGGCGTACTTTTCCAATGGCCTTTCCATTATCTCCACCCAGCAAACCTTTTGCGTTCGCTTCAAACTTGCCCCTGCAGCGCCAGCAACTCTCTAAAGTGGAAGAAATGGATTTTGGGCAAACAGTTACAATATTTTTTATAGGAATTGCCCTCACGTTATATACGCGGATCCCTATAGCAAGCACGCATGCATACGTATAGGTACTAGTATACGTATGTTGGTGTATGCTTAGGCGTGTATGTGTGCGGGTATATACGTGTGTCTACGCATGCGTGTATTCAGGCATATGTATCCCTATATGCGTAATAGAGTGTATGCGTGTGCGTGTATACGTGTGCCCATTTTATCTCATTTTATATATAAGGAGCTCATTTTATATTGAATACGAAGCGACTTCACTGCCTTTATCTCCTACCACTGTGAGGATCTGGAGGGGCAAAATAGGCTGAAAATTTCGACTCGGGTGGGTACGGTACTGGTACGGCGTACTCCACCAGATCAATACCAAAGCAGTACGTGGATATCTGGGTAACTACTTGTTATCGCTAGCACTCAGAAAAAATATTTATTAAGGACAAAGAAGTTTGTCTCCCGGTGAATGAGTTTTCTTATTCGTATGTCGACCTACTACTATTGTATTAACAGCTAAGAAAGTTTTTTATTTAAGTTTATGTTTAAAATTTACTAAGAATGTTTCTTAACATCTAATAGGATAATATAAGTTAGAAGAAATAGGTGTTTTATATTCGACAAATAGAGTTTTTCTCAACATCTAATAGGGTTTCTTCATAGTCCCCCAGCTGTTTTTTTTTCGAGGAATTGTGTCATTTCGTCCGTCATTATTTTCTCACTTGAACGTTTTTTCTCACTTTATATTCTTACTTACACTTACATCATTCCTCACTTTCGAGTTTCTCACTTCCGAAACGCAAGACTGACACTTGTGCCAAAAGCATTGGCATAGGAAGAAGCTACATCGTAAGCGTATGCGTGAGCTACATCTGACGAGCGGCCTGTTGTCGGGCCCGTTGCGTTGAAGGGCAAAGTGCACATGCGGGCATTAGTATCATAGTCGCGAAATAAGAGGTTTTCATTATTGGAAAGTACTATTTATTTGATTTGAGGAAATATTTATTCCAATCTTCTATTTTAAATATGGCTTTTAATTGATGTGAAAAATCGGTACGTAAAAAGACATATGTAGTGACGCCGGATAAAAACTGTCTCCACCCGAGTAAACATTTATTAATTTCTAATAAATTATGTTCTAATGTGCCAATTTATTACAACATAATAAATCTTTTTTCAGAGTGAGAGCGTTTATAAGAAATAAATGAGTATTTTTTTCCTTGAGAAACGTACTTACTTGTATAACGAATTGTCGAATTGAACGAAGGCCGTGTGCGTGGATTCTAATCGCTCTGCGAATAAATATCCGAAAAAAGATCAAGAAGGTACACACTATTTTTTAAAATTGTATCTTTCTGTATTGAATTATTATTATTTTAATAGCATGTAGTTTTTAGGCTTGACAAATTGTAAAATTGATTATTTTAATAGCGAGGGGACTGAGTTGCGATTGATACGATAATATAATATATTACGGCAATGCGAAACACGTCCGGTAGGTAAAAATCTTATTGGCAAGGTGTCTCTCAGACGAAGTACCCCAGTTGAATCGACCTCAGCCGTCACCCGTCATTTCTTAGCCAATAACTCGAGGGGTCTCTATAACTCTGTGTAGTTGTCGCTCAAGTTTTCACTTCAAGGCTGACGAAATAAAGTCGACCCGAGTCGAAATTTTCGAGCCGCGTTCAACCCACAAAATGAAGGCTTCCGTCCCCGAGCATAAATCGGCGAGAGCGGATTATTGGGTATCTAAAGGAGGGTATTATGTTTGATAATACCATGCGTTAGGGCCCACGATGAACCTCCAGCATGGCAGAAAGTAGACTTCTTGACTCAAAGGAGGTCAGTGAGGACCACAACTGAACCTACGGAACCTCAGGTGGGCCTACTTCAAGCGCTCCCGCAGAACCTACTGACGCCCCCTCCACCCTTTCGGCCTACTGTACACTGCTAAACAAAAAAATTAATTTATATAGGATCTATTTAAATAAAATAGGGTTTTTCCTTGTCTCACAGCCTACTACGATCATATTTGTTTCAAAGATATTTATATATGTTAATAAAGATGAGATTCAAATGAATCTTTGTTTGCTTACAATGTACACTGTAAAGCTGAGTGTACTATATGCATAAAATATTTCATAAATCGAAAATACAATGAATTCCTTAATTGAGAGCTTTACCACGAGGATTTTTCATCGTAATTCGTCATTCCCTGGCCTTTAGGAATGATTTTTTTCGAAGAAAATATTTGCCCTATATGCGATTTGAACCTAGTACCTACCTACTCATAGCTACGCACGCTGCCCCTATGCTACCGAGTGCCTTTATAGTATCTTCGTAAAATAATAATTATTCTACCATAAGTTTGCAATTATCCAAAGTGATAAGTTTTGCAGTTGTCTGAAGTGTCCGAATACTTTTGACTGGTAGTGTATATTCGAATATATCAACGCAACCACATATTTCGAGTATAATATATATATATATATATATATATATATATATATATATATATATATATATATATATATATATATATATAATTACATAGCTTCGTAAAAAAAAAGAAAACCAAATTTATCGGATGGCGTTTTGACGGAAACAAATTCAGCTTTATTTTGCTTTTCTAAAATATTTTTAAATAATTTTTTTCCGACCCGGTACGCACTTTTGTGCGTGACTGTTTTTCGGCTTTTTTCGACTCTTTTTCAACCATCGAGAATTGGGCGCACGACTTACGCAAAAAAAAATTGTTACGTTTATCCATTATAAACTTGAACGGGGTAGCAGGAGCGCCATTTTCGTTTTTTTTAAATAAAGTTTCGTACGATTTTATTTCGCAATGTTATTTATTTTTTTGCTAAAAAAGACTAATTCCAGATAATGCAATGTAACTCAAGAACTAGAGGGTTTAAGAAGAAACGTCAAGGATGAAAAACGTCGCGTAAGCTTATACTGGATAGCCTGGCATTTTTAAAGAGTTTTCCTGTGAGATTTTTTCTCACAGAAAAATTCGTGACGCCCATTAATCCGATAGAATTGGAGTAAGACTTTATAAACGAGCAATCTTTTATGAATGGCCTATAAAATAATAATAAATCGATATTGAGCAAATTTGATTGTTTTCGCATATTAATATTGCACTTATAATTTGATAAGGGGACGATGTATTTTTATTAATTGTGTAGTATTTATTCATCATCTGATAATGCATATTTACCTGTACCGTTCTTCGGGCGATAATCAGGGAAAACGTATTATTTTCGTCATCGAACGGGTTAGCGATCAGGCCACAATGGAGTGATGATGGAGGAGATATCAAATTTGGGCCGAAAGCAGGTTAGGTGGGGTCGAGGCAACGGTTTGAGATTGAAAGCAGGTTAAGGAGACCTGTGTTCTGCACGTTTCACTGAAATTGGGGGTCGAAAGAAGGTTTGGGAGGTCTAACAGAGGCTACACTGGACCAAGAGGAGGTCTCTTCATGGCACTGAGCTTGACAAATGGGGTTCCGTCAGTTCAACGGAGGCTGGCGGCTTATGTATTACAAAAGAAATGGGTGTTGCAAGGGTTCAGAGGAGGCTAAAAATTTTGACTCGGGGTATCGTTGTATTATCGCATTTTACAGTGACGCGTATCACTCTTTAGCATTTATCCGCTGAAACTCGTTTCAATATCGACTTACTGAGAGATCGACTTGCCAATTTTGCAGAAAAAAATGGCCAATCAGTTATTCGAGTGTACAAAGCTCAGTTTCAATTCTCTGATCGGTCGACATGAGATTCGAAAGTTCAGAACAGCGAAAGCACGCGCAAAACTTTCGCGCAACATTCGTCCGACGAAAAGTTCTCAGTCCACGGGCCAAACGAGCACCCACAAGCGCAAACTCGTCACAAGCTGTTCAAATAAATGGGCACGGTCTGGTAGATGAAAACGAGGGATAAACCGGCGTTGGAGACTAAAACGGTGCTTTGTGACTGCGCGAGCAATCAGCTAGTCATTAGATAAGAGTTATTCAGTAATATTTAATAACTGAGACGCTGGCGAACAAAACCGAACTTGTCCACTCTACGTAAATAAAAAACATTAAATATTCTTTTGTGTTTTTCAAGCACACCTTTATCAGCTCCCGACATATTTAGAATCAAATCCGGACCTAGACATCTCAAAATTTGTAAAAAACTGCCTTTTCAAGCGAAAAGACACTGTGTAGGCACAAAAAAATGAAATAAGCAAATTTTAAAAATTCAACGTAGTGTGGACGAGTCCGATATTGTTCGCCAGCTCATCAACTGTTATTGCGAATACCGGCGCGTGTTTCGAGGTGCCGGGCGTCGCTTCAACGATAAATTATGTTAAAGCCTTATATACGCGATTTCGCCGATTTTTGAAGGTACTTTTCTAGACGCGGTAAAACAAAATGACGCATATATTGACAACATTTTTTTTACAGATTATTTATACACATGGTTAAGTATGTGTAAAAAAATCAAAAATATTAACAAATGGCGGAGATATAACATAATAAAGCAATGTATTTTTTTTGCGCGCGCGTTGATGGTGAAAGTTCTCGGCATCGATGTGGGTGTCTAGACAAAATGAACATATTTATAATTGCATAATGAATGTATCTTCAGTGTGAAGCAAAACTATTATTAAAAAAAATTATTATAATAAAAATTCGAAACCTAAATTTTTCTGTCGGTATTTTATTTTTTATATTTTTTTGTGTCATCGAAATTGTTGTTTCTGTGGATCACACGATAGATGATGATACTAAGCATATGTTGAAAAAAATTCGAAGCGATCTGAACCTTTGTTCAAGAGTTTGAACTTTCACAAGGTTCAAAAAAGTGAATCGTGGAAAAACGGTTTTGAAGTTGGCGGTCGGGCGCGCCGCGCGGTTTCTATTATAAATGCAATCTTACCTTATGTTTTGAATTTTTCAATTTTGTAGACCTTAAAATATTCCTAACCGTTCAGGCTAATGGAATCAAAAATAAAGAAAAATGGAAATTTTTGAAATTTTCCGTTTATATAAGGCCTTAAGACGGAATGACACCTCATCGCGGTCGGTATGGTAGAACAATTATAGATACCCAAAAATCTCTTAAACGGCTCTTCAGATCCAGTCGAAACTTTGCCAAAGGACGTCAAATAGATAGACGAACAGCTGTCTGCCCCTCAAATTTTCTGAATTTGAGAAAAAAAATGTAGATTGGCTTATGATAAGTCAATCTACTTTTTTTCCCTTAAATTCAGAAAATTTCAGAAAATTCCCCTTATCACCCTGTCAATAAATCCCCTCCTTGTACATAATCTCCCGCGGTCACTTTTGTTTGAAAATCTCCTCCCCTTATTAATCGAGTCATGACTCCCCCTTCCCCTTAGTATTATATAACGCTCGTAAATAACCCACCCCTCTCACAACTACCGCTATTACTTTTTTCTTTTCTTTCATTTATTATAAGTGTAAAAAACATACCGGCGTGCACGACGAGTCCGCGCACACTTACCAGGTACGCGGGCGAAATCCGTTGACGTTCGCCCGTAATCCACCTAAACAGGAAAAAAAAACACACGCACAAAACGTACCGCTAAAAACTTGCGAACGAGTTACGAAATAAATGTACGGCTCGCCTATGATAACTCAGGGTTACCCGCGTGCCATAGGCCAGCTAAACGGGTATCCGGCGATCCGCGGTACCGTCATTGTGAAAAGTTTGTACCCAACCTTTCCCTCGCGGGACACATGGCGCGCTCGGGACATGGCAGCGAGCTCGGCTCACGTCGACCGCGCTCGACGCACCTCGGCCGCACGCGCCGACCCATGGTCGCGCGTAGTCTGCGTGGCGCTCGAGGGTCGGCGCCCTGTTCCTCGCTTTCCCATAGCCATTCGTAGCTTCGGACGGGAATATAACCCGACCACCGGCTACGATCAATGCTAGAAAAAACAGACGCGTATGCAGATCGTGCACGCGTCGGAAAATTTCGCAATCCCGTTATCTCTCCATATTCCATCTCGAGAGTGTCGCAGACCCGTCACTTCTCCATATTCCATCTCAAGAGTCGCGGTCCGTGATCACGCTTATCAAAGAATAGCATTCTTCCTCTTTGTACGCAGTCCCGTTTTGAAGAGAAGGCTCCATTAAAAAATCCTACCTCTCCGAAAAAACAACCTGTTGTTATATTATCCTTTTTTTTTAATTTTAAAATACAGTATCTTTTCTCATTATCCTCACCATTCCTTTGTTTTTGTTTTATCACAAAAGCCTCTCTTATGCCAAAAAATCCTCGGAACCCGGTCCACATTCGGAGACAACTCCAAAGGAAGACTGCCAGGCTTCCTTACACTCCAATCTATACCTCAAACATAACTTTTCAGATTATCACTGACCCATCATTGGACACTCTCCACCCACTTCTCACCGTGGCTCGGAAGAGAATGCGTCACCCTCCCCTTAATATACAGGGTGAGGCACTAACTGTTGCCACCTTGAATATCTCTGTAATTATCGACGTCACAAAAAAATGTTTGAAACAAAAGTTGTACCGAACCGGAAAATAAAGTTCATGTCACTTTTTGATCTTAAATGACCTTGAACGACTTTGACCCCTAAATGTTTTTTATGCAGTTTTCGATGCTCTACAAGATAGTTGACAAAAAAAATGTATCGTCCCATTTAAAAAAGTGGAGGTAACCTTTACTGTGCGACAGCGCCTCCACTGAGATGAAAAAAAATGGTCGCATTTGGTGACCCCTTTCGTACGGTACAACTTTTGTTTTAAACATTTTTTTGTGACGTCGATAATTACAGAGATATTCAAGGTGGCAACAGTTAGTGCCCCACCCTGTATAGCCACCTCCTCATTTTCCTCTCGGAACACGTGAGCCGTCTTCGAATGAGCCGGAGAACTTTTTTAGTAAAGAAACCGAGCATTACCGATTATTGAGATACTTCCATTCTATTCAATTATCGTGTTCTGTAGTTGCAAAATTTTACTTCACGAATAATGAGAGCGGAATAGACAGCCGTTGACAACTGTATGTCGATTTTTGTCACAGACCACAAGACCACGCAATCCCATGAGCATGTTTATTATACTTCCAGACGTAAGACATTTTAAGGAAGAAATATCAGTTAACTGAATAGTGGGCGAGCTCGACAAATTTCACTGGGAAAACCTTCGCAACACTACAATGAGAAACGTCATCCTTTACCTGCCCAAATTTAAATCGGAATATTCCGGCGTAGAAGATAGCAGCTTCTTCAATTACGTTAGTCTTTTGGCCGGCAAAGTTGTTTTAGCAATAACCGTGCGAACGAAGTTGGCAAATCAGTTAAAACGTTTTTACGAAAAAGCCGTCAAGTAATTGGTCTTGAACTTTTTAGGTGCTTGAAGCCGCAAAACTGTTCAAGACACAAGTCGCACTTACAAACACGATGACGCCATCCAAATCGATATCTTTCGGCAATCATGCCATGAAATTCATTATCGAGGTCAACGAGGACGGTGGCACGACCACGGGTTCGTCCGGTAAGTCCTTCGACTTTTTTCTCGTCCCTTCTTACCGCGAAGTCCTTTTTTTCGGCTAAAGGCGAAAATCCAAGGAACGTCATCGAAAACATTACGTAGGAAAAAACGAACGGTGAAAATCGATTCCCAAAACTCGACGATAATCTGTGCCCATAAAAATACTCCGATCACCACCATTAAATCGATTTGATCAATCCTTTCACGAAAAACAGTTTCTGAGGCTGGACGATGATTAATCGAGACAGAAATAGTTTTTATTGTTGCTTCAAAGTTCACCAGTCTCTTGAATTGAGAGCGATAGATTATGATCTTTACGAAAATCGATGCCGCGAACTTCCGGTCGTTGAGCCCCTGTATCGGCCAGGAGAAAACTCGAACTGGCCTCGAAAGGGGTATTGATGAGTTCAAATGCAATAACGTGTATTCCTGTGTTGAGTACAGGTATATATTATGAGAAAAATGAGACCGCGAGCGTAAACCGAAATGATCGAACCACCAATGAGGAAACACATGCCGAATTTGACACAAATCGTACTTTCTTGACGATCATCGCTATGAAGGGAGAGGTCTTTCAATATGTCACTGTCGTTTTCTTCAATGGATTGTGAGTATACGCACGAGGTTCGCGCGCAAAATCTTACGGGGGACATCGATCTAAGATAATGTTCTCACAACTATACGACGAATTTTTTTGTTTTAGCCCGTTTCTGCCAAAAACTGCATCGATGTGGGGTGAATCTTTCGACGTAGTCGACAAATAAAATAGAACCTAGTCGACGTACTTGCACGTTTATCAATATATATCCATGCATATCTGTAATCATCGTTAAATATCTTATGGTTTGGTGTACGACGTAGAACTGTTTTTTGCTGTACACCCTGCTCACGGAGACTCGACGCTTAGGGTCTACTGCGAAACAATTTGCAATTTTTGCAATAAGCAATATGAAATTTGATGTTATACGCTTCGTTCTTGGAAATGTTATAAAGTACTTACTCAAAAAATAAAACCTTTTGCGATTTGAAATTTAATCATATCTCATTTCGTTTAAAATTTGTCGCCAAAAAATGAAAAAGAAACTTCGATTTTCGGAAGCGCGTCCCACCCAGTTGAAGTTATTTTACAAAATCCGTGTAATTTTGAAATTTTGTTTTGTAATTGAATGTTAATGTTTTGTAATTTTATTGATATTTATATACACGCACAGGTGCCAAACAGGGCGGCAACTTTAATAACATTTTTTACACTGAAAAAATGTATCTAGAGGAAAAACTTATTGTATATGCGAAAAAACATATTGTTATCAATAAAACTACAAAATTTCATGAAAAGAAAAGATGATGAAAAATAGTAATTTTTGTAAAACAATTTTTTTGCAAAACGCTATTTAACGAAACCACGATTTCGGTTGTACACTTTAATCCAAAAATAAAACTGAATTTTCTTCTCAATGCAAACAAAAGATAGCTCTCCTTTGTCATGTCAAAAACCCTCCTCAAAGACTATAGATAATTGTGTCAAGATCGTCTACAGTAGTCTACACTGGATTCCGTCCAAATCGGTTGTTAAGTTTATGAGATAAAGTGGTTACCGTTTGGAAAACTACAATTTGAAAATGAAAGCATTTCCATGTTTAAGCACCTTTCAAAGTGCGATGAAGGTTCGTTCTCATATTTGCAATGTTGTCGATGGCTGGCTTTTTTTTACAAATCTCTGTATATGTCGCTACTGCAAAAATGTGTTTGACCGCTTTTCACGCAAAAACCACTAAAGCGGTTTGATAAATCTTCCACAGGAATAAAGTTCATAATTCAGATTAGGTTGTAGGCTGTATAACATTCCGATAAATTGTTTTTTTTTTCGGAAATGAAAAAAAAACCAACTTTTTCAATTCATGTCCACTTTAAAAATTCACCGGTGATTGAAAAATGCAGATGAATATATAACACGAAATGCGAATTTCAAGATAATTCAAAAACAGAGAGAGTGATCGGTGGGTGGGGTTCCAATTCCAAATAAAAAAGAAGTTTCAAGTATTTTCGTGAGTTGATTAAAAACTAATCTTCATACTTTTTGAAAATGGTGCGCGATATTTCTCAAGTGTTCCTCATACATGAGGATTTCGTCCAGGTATAACAATTGTGAGGATAGCCGTGCTTCTTTGCGTAGGACTACCTTGAACGCTGTGTATTTCGTACCTTAATGTACGCTTGTGTCAGATGCGAACGTTGCCAGCTGTAGCCATTTATGCCAATTTTTTTTAGCTATCCGTTCAATTGTGGATGGTGTGCAGTCATTTCAATTTTCTGGATCTTGAGGACTTTGGTAAATTGTTTCATTGATCGGCCGGTGAAGGCTGAACCTTGGTCCGTTAAGGGGCCAGTCCACTTTGAAAATTAAAAAAAAAACGAAAGCAAGCAAGACTTGAAGAAATCGACGATGATGAGCAATCAGAAGGGATTTCGTACGGTGCAGGAATTGCCGATTGAGTTTAGGTAAGAGTTTTTCACAGTATAAACTTCAAACGCGTTTTTCTCGAAACAACGTTTCCAAAATCTAGCTCCATCATATCTCTAAAACCAATAAACCGCTTCTCTTGAAATTTGAACCACATATTGTAAACATGATTCGCAACAAGTTGACCCTCGATGGTTTTAAAATTTTCATTTTTACTTTTTTTTTTGTTGCGAAAGACTGCGAAAACCGCGTTTTTAAAAACTTTTTTCGTTTTTCATCTGCCATTTTTTTATTTTTTGATAAAACTGTACATTCGAGGTTCATTTTGTAGCTGGTGTCATACTGAATCTAATGGACTTTGATTTTTTTGGTCCAGACAAGCCGTTGCCGAATTGTGATGGAGCTACCTAGCCCACCTATTTTTGAGGCGTTACGTTAAACTACCCAGATAGACAGTCATGATCACCACGCCCTGCATACAATTGATGAAGCAAATTTTACAGCATATTGACTACATGTCATGATCCAAAGCCGTGAACTCATTTAGTATAGTGAATGTGCAAAGCATTTTGATCTCAATATGTCGTTTACAATGCATCATACGTTTGGAGCACGTTGAACTCATATCGCTGTGCTCAAGTCTCCGCAATTAATATTTGCCAATTTTACGTCATATGCAAGTCATACAATGACTTGTGTTTATGAATTCACTGGGTTAGGACTGGTAGTAGACATGCCATGCAAGCAATATGACGGCGAAATGCATGTTTGTCAGTGATACATTCGACGGGCGCAACATGACGGCGATATGTGTGTTTCTCAGTGATACATCCTATGACGGTGATATGCATGTTTCTAAGTGATACATTCGTTGAGCGCAATATGACGGCGATATGCATGTTTCTCAGTAATACATTCCATGACGGCAATATGCATGTTTTCAGTGATACATTCGATGATCGCAATATGACGGCGAAATGCATATTTCTCAGTGATTTCTCAGTGAATGCATTTTCTGAAACGAACAAAAAAAGAGTTTCAATTCATAACATGAATGTCATTGATTCGAGTACACAAGAAAAATTGAATTTCGCTCGTTTGATTCAGATAAAATTTCTATTGAGTAAATATGTTATTTTATTTTTTTCGCCATATCCGATATTGATTTTCAAGTACATTATTGGTTAAGATATTGATATTTTATTTTGATTGGAAAATATTAATCAAAAGTCTAAATTAGTTAAAAAATTAGGCGAAAATAAAATTTGTTCCTTCCGCATTTGGATGAAAAAATTCAACCGAGTCATGGCTGAGCGTCACCGAAATTGTAGGTGTGAGGAAACCCGTAGTTCTCGGAGTAACCGCTAAAAGCCGCACGCGCGCTCGTTTCTCGTAAGCCTAGCGCGAACCGAAAATCTACTTAAATGCCGGAGAAACTCTAAATAGTATCGCTTGTTGGCATGTGGCTAAGATCAAAGTATAGTATCTGTTCTTATCAGTTGAATCTCTGATATTCTCTCCATGGATATTCCATTCGATATGTCATATTCTCTCCACTATTATCGTGGATGATTATTCGAATGCTCACTTTTTATTTAAGATTTAAAAAAAATGAAAAACTTTCATTTTTGAAAATAAAACGAATCCGACCAAACACTTTATTGTGACAATTCTATCCTATTCCAAAGAACTGCATGCGATTATTTGAAATATTTTTAGCAATTCTCGTGAGTGAACATTTATTTGAACTAAAAATCAAAAAAAGTTTGCAAATGCACATAAAATCATATTAAAAACATGACTTCTTGAATTCACAAATATATTCTTTTGATTGCAATGAACTTTCATCGAATATTATATTTTTTCTACCAGAGACTAAATGCGTTGCTACAGATGACACCTGTACTTTGTGGCCAAAAATACCATTATTTCGGATCCATATTGTTGTGCCGCTGAATCGCGCCAACATGTTTGCCCTGAGAGTTACGTCCCCGAAAAAGACTGGTGGCCGGAATCGGGCGATCGAGGACGCGCAGATCATTTTATTTGAAGGATAATGTAGATATTCAGAGAACAGAAGAGATTTTCGAATAAAATAATATGTTATTTAAATTAAACACATTCTGCAATATTTTATAGTATTCTATCAATCTCATATATCGGTAGCACTCTGCGGTAAGACATGTATTTGGATGAATCAATATATTTTTTTGATTTTATTGCTTTCGTTTCTCAGTGTACATATTCACGTAATGTCCACCCGGCCAGAATATTGACATGTCCTGAAAAGTGGAGCCTGTCATTAATTCTTTGCTTTTCACCTCATCACAGATATTTATAATTGATTAGGATGAAACTAATACATATGTTGTAATTATATTCACCATTAAAAGCATTTCTTTCGTGAGTCACCTTTCGAGTGCAACGGCATAATAAGTATCAGTATACCACCTAATACTGTCTAGTTAACTCGGGTAGATCGCCAAAAGCCTTTTCAGTACACGAACGTTACCTGTCCCGTTCCCAATCAGTTCCCAATCAGTTCCCGGAAAAGGGAACGGCGGATCCGGGCCTGGCCGAATACCCGTTACATGGCAAACTGATCAGCAAACTGGAGGCTGATCAGCGGCAGGACTTTTTCCAGACTCAAATTTCTACACGGGTGATTGCCTGAGGATTGCCCTTAGTCCAAAACTTTCACTCTGGCAAGCCTCAAGCGGCGGGTCCAACGAGGTGGGGAAAAATTGTAATTTTTAGGTAACCGTATTAGCCATAATTTTTCTCACATATTGTTTATTGATGTTTCAAAAACGTACAAAAGAATTGCCAGATCGATTGCGTAGTGGAAAGTCGTTGCTAGAATCAATTACAAGTAATTAAAAAAAAAAAATTCAGGTAAAAGTATATATAGATCTGGCTTTTTTCAGTACGAGTAGATTAATCACGTAGACCGGTAAAAAATTGCTAGACATAAAGAATGGGGCAAACGAGTCTAAAAAAATTGTTGAAAGTGCCGCTATTTGCACAAGAATCGGCTAAAGGGCATTGCGAAGGCTGCCTCCACGTAGCTTAGAGAGGATAGCATCCCGATGATTGCCTACTGCTACCTACCTGTTTTTTGATGTTCCATCCTTGCCTTGCTCGTTAAAAATTAAAAGCCGAACACTTGCGGACTGATTCGCAGCTGTGAGGCCTTTTTCGTAGAGCGTCTATTAATAGAATGCAAACAATTATTTGTCCGGGCGGTCCTGCGGCTTCGCCCGTGGTAAGAATTATCAAACATAATTTAGTACTTAAAAATTAGGGAAGTTTAATTTTTTTTATCAACTCACGAAAATACCTGTAACTTCTATTCTATTCCGCCTTGGAAACCCAGCCACCGCTCATTCTCTCTGTTTTTGGATTATCTTCAAATTCATTATTCGTGTTATTGATTTATCTGCATTTTTTAATCAGCGGTGAATTTTTAAAGTTGGACATGGATTCAAAACGTTGATTTTTTTTTTATTTCCGCAAAAAGACGTTTAAATATAAAACCTAATCTGAATGATGAGCTTTATTCCTGTGAAAGATTCATCAATCCGATTTAGTGGTTTTCGCGTGAAAAGCGGCCAAATACATTTTCACAGTAGAGATTCATATTGCCAAAATCCAATAAAGATTTATAAATCGCCAATAGCCAATGAAGATTTATTTTAAAAATTCCAGGCGTCGATAACATATTGCAAGTGTAAGAACGAAATTTCATCGAAATTTTAAAGGTGCGTAATCATGAAAATGCTTTTATTTTCAAATTGTACTTTTCAAAATGGTAACCATTCTCTCTCGTAAACTTAACGAGCGATTTTGATGGAATATGGTGTAGACAATCTTGACACAATTATTTATAGTCTTTGAGCAGGATTTTTAACATGACAAATACTAGTTCTCTTTTGTTCACATTCCAAAGAAAATTCAGTTTTGTTTTTGGATTACAGTTTACAATGAGAACCGTGGTTTCCGCCAATAGCGTTTTGCAAAAAATTGATTTACAAAAAGTACTATTTTTCATTATCTTTTTCCATGAAGTTTTGTAGTTTCATTGATATTTACATACACCCACAGGTGCCAAAGATAGGATCAACTTTAATAATATTTTTAATATTGAAAAATGTATCTACGGGAAAAACTTTTTGTATATTGAAAGAAACATATTGCTATCAATAAAATGACAAAACGTCACCAAAAACAATAAGGAAAAACTAACGACGAAAAGTAAAAATAATTTAAACACATTTTGTCGTATCTTGTCGAATTTGCACTCTCCGCAAATAATACCGCAAAACAAATAAAATACAGCTTTCTATTTTTGTGCCACGTGTAATACTGAATATTCAGCTGTACGTATGTTTTTTCGAACCGCGCAATAGTCCTGGGTTATTAATTTCGTTCGTTATCGTATTAGCTCTTCTGCTAGAGTGATGTAATTATTGAACGAGGAAAGTTCATGGAAATAGAAGAGTTGACGCCGAATGTCACGAACGACGAGCAATTTGCGCGAACGTATATAAAAAAGTACCATAAATATCTTTTGCTATTATATATGAGCGATTAGTTATCTATTAGGCAATGTGGTTATTAACTATAGTGTTAGACAGATGTGAGATTACAATGTTGGAGGAAAAAATATTTCATCTCGAATAATATATAAAGAAAATTTGCACGTTCAAATGTTGCAGTCGCGCTTCAAGTTTTGTCTGGATCTGAGAACGACAACTTGGGTCATAAAATTTCATTTTTACTGAAATAATTTTTTTCGAACTATCATTGGAGCTTTTAAAAACGAGAATGATGAATCAACTGTCCAGAATTTGGCGTGAGTTTTGTTTTACTTTTCTCGTGTGTGTGTGTGTGTGTGTGTGTGTGTGTGTGTGTGTGTGTGTGTGTGTGTGTGTGTGTGTGTGTGTGTGTGTGTGTGTGTGTGTGTGTGTGTGTGTGTGTGTGTGTGTGTGTGTGTGTGTGTGTGTGTGTGTGTGTGTGTGTGTGTGTGTGTGTGTGTGTGTGTGTGAGAGAGAGAAAGAGAGAGAGAGAGAGAGAACGGAGCAATGCTCCAAGAGCAATAAAGCAGCATTCCAACCCTTCGACTGCTCACGAGTCGTTTCGACCCCGTATTTGTACGTATAAGTACGTATTTTTCAACGCATCTCTCACTTTGAACGAAAGGTTTGGGCGCTTCTTTTTTGTTTTTCCTAAAAAATAAATGTTGGGTCACAAAACAGGACCATTGACTACAAAAAACGTCACTACCAAAAAAATGCATATTCACCGAAATACAACGATCTAAAAAAGGTCTGGGGCCTGATCGATCCCACATGCAGTCAGAGGTTCGTGGCAGAAGTGTGCCGTCGAAGGGTTAAACGAACGATGTTCCATATACTACTGCGTGTGTTTGTGCACACGAATAATTCAGCTTGTCTTACCACTGCTTTTTTCGTTCATTTTTTTGTTTATATCCCTCTGATAGTTCTTCAAATATGTGTTCTGATGTACGTGGCATTAATTTCAAGCGCCGCACCACATGACTCCAATGAACTTTCACGTATCACGAACATTGCAACCTCTGCTAAAGGAAGAATTCCTCCGACTCCCGAGCAGCGAGCGGAAGGTTACGATATCGTTCAAAGACTCGCAAAACAATTCTCGATCAGCTACTTCAAGGTATTTATAGATGTATATACGAGTGTTTGTATGCCTCGTATAACTTAGGTAACGCAAACTCAGGCGGTAAGTTTTCAGCATCGCGCTTTGGGCTTAAATGTTGGTTGTTTCGCAGACACCCTGTATATCGGAGATATATGGTCGAATCACGAACACAAGATATTTTAAAGAAAAATGAAAATTAAATATACATATTTTTCTTCAACAGAAACGGGCACGATTTCATTCCCAGGAGACAGTTCTTTCACCGCTAAGCTTTTTCATTCTCCTCTCGATGTTGTCATACGGCGCTGAAGGGCTGGAAAGAGACCTTTTCCTGTCAACCATAGGACTGCGCCAGAATGAAACTCGAATTGCCAAATTTGGTTACAAGAGACTCATTAAAACGCTGTCCGTAAGTTGTTCGCCGGATACAGAAATACAGAGGCAAACGTTGAACGAGAACAAAAAATTGTTTTATGGGGAAACTGATTTCGGAGTTCTAAAATGTGAATTGGTTGCAGCATTACAATGTGAATGTCTCCACCAAAGTATACTACACTGCCGACTTAACGCCGGTACCCTCCTTCGCCGTCTTGGCCAGACATTTCTTCAAGGCTGATCTGGAGCCTGTCAGTGTTGACGACACATACATAAGTACCGAAAAAGTCAACGGTTGGGTGAAGAATCAAACCAATAATCAGTGCGGAGAGCTGTTTGAGGCACCCCGTAAGTTTGTCCCTCGTATTTTTTTGTTTGTATTTTTGAAATACAAGAAAATAGCTTTGGCACCAAACATTCCAAACCATAGATTTTTTCCGCAGTAATCATTGGATTATACGATGTCGAATTATAGTATGAATATAAACTTTCCGAAAATAAAAAACTGCAACGACTTACTTACTTTCAAATACTTTTACGCCACTAACATAAGAATAAAGAAAATAAATAGCAGTAAAGGAACATCATTTTTTCACTGTCAGACGGGATGGGAGTGCATAAAAATGAACTACACTTTAATTTGTTTGCTATGTCGGACGTCGAAATTGTTATGCGATCGTCTCAATTTATCATTACGTGTATTTTCTGGTTGCAGTCAAAATCGGGCCCAAGCCGAGTATCGTTCTCGTGAACACTGTCTACTTTAAGGCAGCTTGGGAGTCGCCGTTCGATTCTTCCCTCACAACACAACGTCCCTTCCATATATGGGATAAGCCTTCAGTGCACGTACCAACCATGCACAAATATGCGAAAATGCCTTACGGCAGAATTGACGCGATGCGGGCAAGTTTCGTCGAACTCCCTTTAAAGGTAAATATTTTTATGAACAAAAATAGCAAAATACAAACACGTGAGGATATCCCTTCGAATGAGCCGGAGAACTTTTTTGGCAAAAAAAATGGAGCATTATCGATTATACAGATCCTTTCGTTGTATTCAATTATCGTTTTCTGGAGTTGCGAAAATTTACTTTACGAATAATGAGAGCGGAATAGACAGCCGTTGAGAAATGTATGACGATTTCTGTTGCAGACCACAAGATCAGGCGATCCCATGAGCATGTTTATCATACTTCCAGACGAAAGCCATTATGGATATTCGGGATCAATGAACTGGATAGTGGGCGAGCTCGACAAATTTGACTGGGAAAACCTTCGCAACACTACAATGAGAAACGTCAACCTTTACCTGCCCAAATTTAAATCTGCATACTCCAACCTAGAACCCTCCAGCTACTTCAATACCGTTAGTCTTTTCGCCTGCAAAGTTTTTTTAGCAATAATCGTGCGAACGAAGTTGGCAAATCAGTTGAAGCGTTTTTACGAAAAAGCCATCAAGTAATTGATCTTTAACTTTTCAGCTGCTTAGAGTCTCAAATCCGTTCATGATACGAGAGCCCCTTGCAAACATGATGACGCCCTCCAAATCGATGTCTTTCGGCAATAATGCCTTGACATTCGTCATCGAGGTCAACGAGGACGGTGGCACGACCACGGGTTCGTCCGGTAAGTCCTTCGGCTTGTTTTTCTTCCTTTTTTACCGCGAAATACTTTTTTTTTTGGCTAAAGGCGAAATTCCAAGGAATATCATCGAAAACAATGCGCAGAAAAACACGAACGGTGAAAATCGATTCCCAACACTCGTCGACAATCTATGCCCATAAAAATACTCCGATCACCGCCATAAAATCAGTTTTATCTCTCCTTTCACGAAAAACAGTTTCTGGGGCTGGCCGATGATCAATCGGGACAGAAATGGTTTTTATTGTTGCTTCAAAGTTCACCTTCTGGTCGTTGAGCCCCTGTATCGGCCAGTCGGAAACTCGAGATGGCCTCGTAAGGGGTATTGTGGCGTTCAAATGCAATAACGTGTGATCCTGTGTTGAGTACAGGTTCATATTACCAGAAAACTGAGACCGAGAGCGTAAACCGAAAGGTTCGAGCCATCAAGGAGGAAACAGATGTCGAATTTGACGCAAATCGTACTTTCTTGGCGATCATCGCTATGAAGGGAGAGATCTTTCAAGATGTCGCTATCGTTAACTTCAATGGATAGTGAGTATACGCACGAGGTTCGCGTGCAAAATCTTACGGGGAACATCGATCTGAGATCATATTCTCACAACTATACGACGCATTTTTTTTTGTAGCTCATTTCTGCCACAAACTGATGCGGGGTGGGCTGAATTTTACGGCTCAATCAGAAAATAAAAAAAGAACCTAAAGAATGATATAATCACCCCTGGAGGTAATTACACTGGCAAGACTTCGGCGAGTCCATTGACGTTTCCATTCGAAAATATATGGATCTGTTACGGAGCAAGGCTCCGCAGGATACACCCTTAGAGAAGACGCATGGAGAACAGGATCGAAGGAAAGACGCTTTTAGAAATTGCTCCAATCCTCGAATAGTTCCGTCAGGACCGTTTTCTCGAAGAGTTAACAACCGACCGCGCAAATCGACGCACTTGCACCTATATATATATATATATATATATATATCCATGCATATCTGTAATCGTCGTTAAATATCTTATGGTTTGGTGTACGACTTATAACTGGTTTTTTCGCTGTACAACCTGCTCACGGAGACTCGACGCTTAGGGTCCCTTGCGAAACAAATCGCAATTTTTGCAATAAGCAATATGAAATTTGATGTTGTACTCTTCGTTCTTATACACATTATAAAGTACTTACTCAAAAAATAAAACCGTTTGCAATTTGAAATTTGTTCATATCTCATTTCGTTTAAAATTTGTCGTCAAAAAATGAAAAAGGAACTTCGATTTTCGAAAGGGCGTTACACCCAAATGAGGTTATATTTAAAAAATCCGTGTAATTTTGAAATTTTGTTTCGTAATTTAAATTAAATGTTTTGTAATTTTATTGATATTTACATACACCCACAGGTGCCAAACATAGCATCAACTTTAATAACATTTTTTACATTGAAAACTGTATCTAGTGGAAAAACTTTTTGTATATGCGAAAAAACATATTGTTATCAATAAAATTACAAAACTTCATGAAAAGAAAAGATGATGAAAAATAGTAGTTTTTGTGAAACAATTTTTTTTGCAAAACGCTATTTGAGGAAACCACGATTTCGATTGTACACTTTCATCCAAAAATAAAACTGAATTTTCTTCTCAATACAAACAAAAGAAAGCTAGTCTTTATCATGACAAAAACCCTCCTCACAGACTATAGATAATTGTGTCAAGATCGTCTACAGTAGTCTATACCCTATTCCTTCCAAATCGGTTGTTAAGTTTGCGAGATTTTTATCTCGCAAACTTAACAACCGATTTGGAAGGAATAGGGTATAGACTACTGTGGTATAGACTACCATTTTTGGTTACCGTTTTGAAAAGTAGAATTTGAAAATTAATGCATTTCCATGTTTAAGCACCTTTCGAATTTCGATGAAGGTTTTTTCTCATATTGCAATGTTTTTCATGGCTGGATTTTTTTTTACGAATCTCTATATATGTCTCTACTGCAAAAATGTGTTTGGCCGCTTTTCACGAAAAAACCACTGAACCGGTTTGAAAATCTTTTACAGGAATGAAGTTCATAATTCAGATTATGTTGTAGGCTGTATAACATTCCGATAAATTGTTTTTTACGGAAATGAAAAAAAAATTCAATTCGTGTCCACTTTAAAAATTCACCGGTGAGTAAAAAATGCAGATAAATAAACAACACGAATTGCCAATTTGAAGATAATTCAAAGACAGAGAGAATGAACGGTCGCTGGGGTTCCTATTCCAAATAGAATAGAAGTTACAGGTATTTTCGTAAGTTGATTAAAAAATTGATCTTCCGTCTCTTTTAACTACTACATTTTGGTAAATTAGTACACGAGTTCTTACTGCGGGCGGAGCCGCAGGGACTGCTGGTGGAATAATATTCTGCATTCCATTAATAGATGCTCTACGAAAAAGGCCTCACAGCTGCGAATTAGTCTGCAAATGTTCGGATTTTTATTTTCAACGAGCGAGACAAGGATGGAGTATCCGAAAACAGATCTGGCGATTTTTTCTATGTTTTTAAAACCTCAATAAACAATATGACAAAAAAATTATGACTAATACTATTACTTAAAAATTAAAAATTTTCCCACTTCGTAACGCCTGCCCCCCGCCCCGCGGGCAAGGCTAGCCAGACTGAAAGTATCGGGGCCGGCCTAACAACAACCTGGTATTATTCACAATAATCTTTTTTAAGAATAAAATTGAACGATTAAACGAACTTACCTGTAAGTGATGTTTGATCGTGATTGTATGAAGCGCCTCTTCCGAAAGATCAGCATGTAGTACTCCTACTCGTTGTCTAAGTAACCACGTATACAAAGTCTATAAAAATTTTCCCATAGTGGGCTATGAATCCCTCCGCTTCCGCTGTTTCTTCATTACTTTAAAGTAGCCACAACCCTTCTGGGATATCTCTCGTAGGGAGATAGGTATATTAATCTTTATAACAATTGGGAAGGGACTCTGATCTTTCGGAAGAGGCGCTTCATACAATTACGATCAAACATCACTTACACTACAAAAAGAAGAAAATAGGAATGTAGAGGTTACGAATGACGAAACATGTATTAATGTACTAATTGCAGATTTGCAATATATTTACATACTAGCTTTCCGCCCGCGGCTTCGCTTGCGTAGACTTCCGTTGGATGCTCCTTAATGAAACGTGTTTCTGAAATGTTTCATGAAGGAACACGTAGAATTGCGTTGAAGAGCATTAATACTAAGTTTCAAATAAATCTGACCAGATATCAAGAGACGCGGCAGCGTCTAGATGCCATGTAATAAAAAAAAAATTCTACGCCACTGACGTTACCACCGATCTCGACGCCACTGACCGACTGACGACACGCCGCGACTCTTTATACAGTAAGTTGGGCTTTTAGCAGACGACTTTTAACTTTCAATCGACATTACGCGAAAATGCGGCGACAAATCGAAAATCTAATGACATTTTACCAATGTAATGTGATTTTTTCCTATAGATTTTGTTTGGGTCATTTTTCGACCCGTGTACTCAATTCCCTTGATCTCATAATATTCACCGAATTTACGACAAGAAATTATTCCACCCTCGGGGGGGTTTTCCGAATCGAATAAAGTCTTTCAGCCGTGCCATAAACATGAAACATACGCCCTTATTAGGGTTGATTAACATTTGCCTGTCAACATCCGCAGTAGACGCATTTGAGACACTCTGCGCAGCCGCGAGAGCGCCACATCCGGGCGAACGCAGCGCCTCCGAGTAGCATCGCCTGCTACTAACTTTTTCGTTTCAATGTTTACCGTGATCTCACAGCTTAACCCCTAAATAGGGTTAGGCTGTGCAAAGTTGAGGAAAGTTAGAAGGGCAAAGTTAAAAAAAAAAAAAATGGCCCTTTTCAGGGCCATATTAAATTGACGACGGTTGTGACCTCAAAAAAAATAAACCAAAATAAATTTGACGACGGCACTTCAAATCGCAGATTCGGACCTCTGAAAATTCTCTGACATGGACACAGCAACAATCGATTTGCGTGATAACGGAGAAAATAAAGGCCAACCACATGAAATCGCTTAGCATCGGATACAGGTAAGAAAAAATCAGATACTGGAAAGTGAAGAATAAGGATCAGATCCCTTCCTTGTGCGATACAAAGATCCTCGTATTTTCATTA
Organism: Ophion ellenae; assembly: GCA_963210295.1. Taxonomy (NCBI): domain Eukaryota; kingdom Metazoa; phylum Arthropoda; class Insecta; order Hymenoptera; family Ichneumonidae; genus Ophion; species Ophion ellenae. The sequence continues at coordinate 64,266,730 of OY723385.1, forward strand.
ATTGAAGAATTATTCGCGACCATTGGAGGAGTACTGCGGTATGGATAAGTTCAAGAGTCGAAAGTATCAAGATTTTCCAAGCTTCGAGTCGCCCCACGTGCCGCAGTCACAGTGACCTGCAGCACTGGCAAGCTCGAGGTGGAGGCATTTGCGACCTCAAAGAACAATGCGAAGCACCTTTAGGGCCAAGTGATGGTTGACGAACGCGTGAGAAATACGAGCTTCAAAAAGCCACATGACCTGATGACCAGCGATGCCCGGTAAACTGCAATCGACGTCACTGAGCACATGGCGAATCTCAACACGCGAACCTCTATCCCAGTCTGGGAAATTACAGCGGTACAATGAGAACCCCCATAACAATGAAGCCCAACGCGACACTCGGTAATGCTTCTCTCATATTGGGAAGTAGCTATGAGCCACTCCTCAGGTTAGCCGCAGTTGATTCATATTCATAATATTGAAAATGAATTCGATACACTAAATTGAGCAAAAAGCCAAAATTATCAATTGTGGTATATCTACCACAATTCATATTTTTGGCTTTCGATAAATTGATAAATTGCAAGAAATAAAAAATGTTTCAGGTATCGATAGGCCGCAAAGGTGAATTTGGCATCAACCATAGGTAATGAAAATTACTTTACGCTAAACAGCACAGGATTCCAACAATCTGGATGTCGTTGGGCTGCCCGCAATAAATGAAAAATGATTTCAGGGGTCGGCAAGAGGCAAAAGAATTCATATAGCCTCGCAAGTAAAGCAGACAACAAGTGCCTGCTCAATATTACATTTGGGATCGTTGGTAACTTTCGACGATGCGGCACCCGGAAACACGATAGAAAACTCGTCGGTCCAGCACCATGGATGTCTGGTTCAGTGTGTGAGCCAGAGTTCTATTTATAAATACGAATACGAATTTATTCAGATCCTGATTTTCATGTGAATATAAATACAATTTTTTTTCATACTTCACTTATTTGTATTCACATGCATGCATACAAATACAATTGTATTCACAAATATTCTACAAATAAATTCACAGAAAAAATTGTGAATATTCACAAAAAATGTAAATATTTACAGAAAATCCTGTGAATTAAACAAAAAATCACATCAAAATCTGTGAATGCAAATGTATTCACAAAAAATTGTAAATACAAAAATATTCACAAAATAAATTGTGAATTTTTTCGTATTTAAGACAAATTAAAATCAAATTTACAATGATTAGATTGAAATTTGCACCAAAAGTGAGTTCGTACGTATTTTGAGAGAAAACATTGCCTCAACAGAATGTTTTCTCTCAAAATACGTAAGAACTCACTTGTGGTGTAAATTTTAATATAATTGTCGTGAATTCGATTTTAATTTTCTTCAACTTGAGGAAATTCACAACTCATTTTGTGAATTTTTTCATATTTATAATGTAATATTTGAAACTCACAACTTTTTTTGCAAAAATTTCTTTGCCTCGACGCAATGTTTTCTCTAAAAATACGTAAGAACTCACGGTTGGTCTAACTTTCAATTTAGGTTAAATATAGGCAACTAAGAGCTTTACATGTCAAAAGGTTAAAAATGTTGATTTCTCTTTAATAAGTTCGACAAAGAATATACACTTTTTATGCGTACTGCAAAGTAGACATTTAAAAATAATATACAGGGTGTCCCATTTTAATCTTACACCTGAATTTTCTCGAAAAATATTGCTCGGACGAACTATTGTGTGGAACAAAACTTCTAGGGATTGAAGGGGGACGTTTGAAAAAAATTTATTTGAGCCAAAATTCAAAATGGCGGCGTTACAAAGGCTGACATGTTTTTTTCAAACGGAAACATAATTTTTTTATTGCCAAAAAATTTGTCAGCTGAAAACTAAAAACTTTTGTTGAAAAAATTTTTTGATAAAGTTCATAGTTTTCAAGTGAGAACATCATTTTCAATTATTTCATATGTATCCAGGATTTGTGTGTGTGTGTGTGTGTGTGTGTGGGCGCGCGTGCGTGTAGTTTTCACTTGCATAATAAATCGTGACGATTTATGTTTTGTTAACCCGAAAATTGACATGTTGAGATGACGAAATCCTTCGCCGAGCTTTTTTCTTAACCATGCACGCCAAGTCGTTGCACCGCATTTCCAGTGTACTTGTGTGGTACCTACTTTGTACTTTTAACTAATGGTGATATCATTTTTTTGCTATAATGGTTGGCTAAAACTCTTTCAAACTGAAAATGTTCAAAAATATTATTCCTAAGCTTTAAAAATGTTGTGTACAACATGTCTAGTAAACCTGCTTGGCTATTTCATAAAAGTGATTTCACTTTTTTTTGTACATTTGGATTAAAGAAGTAAAATCAAACCATTTTTTGAACTTAAATGATAAGTATAGTTTGAGATATTTGAGATAAAACAGAATTTTTTATATAGTAAAACAAGCGATAACGATTTTGAGGGATTTTTATTACTTGGCATTTTGTTTACCATACTAATCATGGTACCCCGTTTTCCCCTTACGGATTGAATTTCCAAAAAAGTTGAAATTTCATTAATTGTGTCTAGGAGCAGTTGTACAAAGTTTCAAATAAAGTTCACCCAATTTTTTTAATTTTCTGTACAAAATTTGTCACACCCTTTCGTTTAGAGGTTGAATTTTGAAAAACGCTAAAATACGGATTTCATTAATCGTGTTGAAGAGCATTAACACTAAGTTTCAAGTCAATCTTTTGATTAGATTTATTTTCCCTACAAGCTTTGCCACCTCACCTTAGGGGTTCAATTTCTGAAAACGCTGAAATACGTATTTGATTAATTGCGTCAAGAAGCACGAATACCAAATTTCAACTAAATCCTACCAGATTTTTTAAATTTCCATACAAAATTTCGCCACCCCTTTTCTCTACTTAAGGGTTGGATATCGAAAAATCCCTACTTTAATTGTGCTTACATAATGAAATCAACGTCACCTCCAAATTTCGCCTTTCTACATTTAGGCCGTTTAGGCTGGGCGATGATGAAACAACCAGTCAGTAAGTCAAGACTTTGTCTTTTATATATATATATATATATATATATGATAGTGATATAAAAAAACTGCTGCGTCTCTCGATACATATTCTAATGATAAACGCACCGAAACTTGCAGCGTTGCCAGATCGCTGTAAGCTGCAAAGATATCGGAAAATACAATGCAAGAATATAAGATCGAAACTTTTTTCCCAATTCGAAACTGCTCTTCATTTTTTATTAAGGGAAGGTTCTGCCTCGTTGGGCCAAAAAATGTTCGATTTTTCACCAATTATTTATGCGATAAGTATTAAATATAGAATGTTGATATTTGGTATGTTGACTAAGCGGTCTTTATTGAACATCAAAATATTTTTTAAAGTTTGACAAAACATGGTGGTGGGAGTGGGAGGAGCCACGCATGTCGGTGCGCGGGCCATGACATTCTTCGCTTGCGGAAGTCCTAAGCCCCGGACAGGTGATCTGAAGCAAAACATCAAACATATTTTTACTGTGTACAATATTGTGTATAAGTTGACCTAGAATCAAAAAGAAAAAAAAATTGTGAGCGATCGGAAGGAAGTTTGTTTTTTTCCCCAAAAATTTTCGCAGTTTTTTGCTCACTATTTTTTATTTTTCAACTTTTCTTCTTGATTCTAGGTCAACTTCAACAGTTCAACTGATTAGTCAAAATTTCACCCCCGAAATGAACTTCCACGACTTCGGACACGACCAAAGCCCGGATTTTTCTGAACATTTTGTCTCACGGCGCCCTCCTCGTAAGGGTTGTACTTTGGCATCAATCCACACCTATACCCCTTCAACCCCTAAAAAGAAACTCTGCACCCCGATTTTTAGGCAAACTTGGATTCTGCACCCGCGGCACCTACAGAATCACCTGTAAAAAAACTGGCTTTCTTCTATTTTCTTTCTAATTACGGGGTTTTTCAGCGACAGCACGACTGTACTACGCGGGCATGCAAAACATTTGAACACTTATTTCCAGGTTACTGATCTGTTTCCCGCAGCGATTAGACAAGTGAAACATGGCCTTAAATCGCTAGGACTATTAGTATAAACTATCAAGAAATCTGGAACTATGTTGAATGCCATAAGAACTCCAGTGATACTGAGAGATGCTGATGCTTGAGGTCCTAGCTTTACATATGTTGGCGTAGCCAGCATTTTATTCTGGGGGCGGGGCAGACGGGGCAGGCCAGACAAAGAACTGGTTTCGTTCACAATCATCTGTTTTTTTAATTAAATTTACACAATAGTCGATAATTATGTAAAAAATATTAAATATGAAACTTACTTTACTCACACGTTCATGTGAACATTTATATCAAGCTCTTGCACTACCTTAAAAGATGATAAACTAATTTTTCATCATTCTTCAATCCAGTTACCAGTCTTTAACCTTTACTTTCAGTCGGTACTCCATTAAATGCGTCGTAGTTTTCTATTTGTTTCTGCAAATCTACCCAACACTTGTTCAGCTGGAGTTTTTTTAACAATATAATTCTGTATGTTCAGCAGTGACATATGAGAGAATCGTTCCTGAAGCACTGTGCTCCTCAGCCGCGTTTTTATCCACCGCATGGCAAAACAACTTCTCTCACAGTCGGTGGAGCTCACTGGAAACTTTGTAGCTACTTGGAAAATTGTATATAAGATAGGGCAGTGCTCTTTTTTAATATGCTTTCTTAAGGGGGGATTGTCTTTTTTTCGCAAAATTTACCGCTTTTTGGGAATTTTTTTGTGAAGAAAGTATACAACGGAAAACTTGTGAAACTTGGCATATAGTTTTATAGTTTACTACATACAAAAAAATTTTTAAACAATTTCATAAAAAAATCCGCCTCCCACCCCCCTCGACGCGCGATGGTCCTTTTTTGATGGTGTGCACGATTACAGCCTTCACGTTCATCCTGCAACAAAAACCCAAAAAGCATTTTACTTTAGACACATATAGCTATAGTTCAATGAAGGGAAAAGAAAAATTGACGATTTGGTGAGGTTTTGAACTTGAAGTATCGATTTTTCGAAAAAAATCGATCGATTTTTTGTTATAAATAAAAAACTATTAAACGTATTGCTTTTTTGCTTCATCAAACGATAAAAGGATGTCAGCTGAGCATTCTGTCCAAATTTGAAGGCAATCGGTTGAATAGTTTTTTAGAAATCGTGTACACCATCAAAAAAGGACCATCGCGCGTCGAGGGGGGTGGGAGGCGGATTTTTCGATGAAATTTTTTTGTATGTAGTAAACAGATCAATAAAACTATATGCCAAGTTTCACAAGTTTTCCGTTGTAAACTTTCTTCACAAAAAAATTCCCAAAAAGCGGTAAATTTTGCGAAAAAAAAATCCCCCCTTAAGTTTTGAGGATATATTTTATAATTTTTTAATTGACACGTGTTTTTCATGACCATCGCTTCAGATGGTAAGGCTGACGTATCAATTATCAAAATTTTGTATATTTATGAAATCCTCTCCACTCTTTATATCGAATTTAAAAAATCCGTCAACTGCATGAGCTCATGATAGATTCTCGAATCGGCGTTTTAGATTTACAGTTATATTTTCTTGTACTTGTTAGTAAAGATTGATTTTCCGTTTTTTTTCTGCTTGTGTTCCAGCCAGAAAGTGTATTGCTTTTGCCCACAGTTGAATAAATTGTGAAATTGGAATATCTATCTAATTTACGCAATGAAATAGCGAACTTTTGTACAAATTACAAAATAAGGACGACGGGAGTACTTCAAGTTTCATTAAATTATTTCTCTATGCTTGCTTGGGTGAAACAAATAAAACTAATCGATGATTCGAATATAATTATTGTGGATCGATATTTTTCTGGCGAGGCACCAGCGTGTCCGGGGGTGGGTCGGGCGTAGCAACTTTTACGCCCTCCTGGCTAGGCCAATATGTCGATCATCGAAAATAAAAATGGCTGAAAATCGAATCTACCCTGGAGGCCAAATTCACAGAGGCCAAATTCACAGTGATTGAAATTTTTGTCAAAACCCGCCCAAATTGGTACAAGATTATGTACGAATGAATATGAAAAACTCACGAGTGCTTTTACAGATATTCTTCGCGCCGATCAAATTGGCTTAGCTATATATCTTAAACGACGATATTAAAATCCGCACCGAGACGACGTAAAATGCTGTTAAATAACTACTGGTCGACCGTTCGCGGCCGTCGTCCAATTTATATACGAAGCACATCCGAAGAATCGCGCACACGTTCCCTAGTGTGCGCGATTTGTACCAGGTGGTGGCCATTGGTGAATCCCGAAACATCGTGCATCCCGGTCGAAAGCACACCCTTCGGACGACTTGTGTTCCCTATCGTCCGCTGCTGAACACCCACCGTTCGACTCGACACGTTGCTTCGATCCTCCGTTTCCGGCGATCGATCTGCAAAAATGAGAAAAATACTCATCAAAAACCGCATTGTCGAAGTAATTATCTTAATGTTACCAAGACACTATCAACACTTTTGTCTACATCCGACATCGATTTTCTTCCATCGTGGACTTAGTGAGTTAGGACGATTTGCACTTTTTACACGTACTACGCATAGGAGAATACCAATTCAATGTTTTTTTTTATGTGGACCAGAAAAATTCAACGTCAACGAATCGGATCCCCGAAGAGCCTTGGGAAAATCCAAGAATTCAGGGTTGCGAAGTGTAACAAACGTTATTAACCAACTTCTACGGAATTGTGACATGAAATATTTGCATGCGACGGGATGAATAATATCGCAATTTTTCATTTGTCTCTTATCAACCAGCATTAAAAATAAACGTAATCATAATGTAATTGCGATCAAAAGAAAATTGTAACAAATTTGAGGGTTCACGGTACAAGATTTTTTGATCATCATTCATTTTATGCATTTACTAAGAACTCAACACTTTTGGCAATTGTAGTTCCAAAACTAATTCCTGACTGCCCAAAGTGGGGATCAATCCAATACGACTGAAAAATATGAATAAGCGCGAAAGAGCAAAACAACTGTAAGATATTCACAACAACTATATAATATAGATATTCAATATTACAATAATCATAAAATAATCTAGCTGTTGTACAGTTCGTAAAGACAGTCGAATAGCTATATGCAACAGTTATTTAATAATATCATTATTCTGTAGTTAACAACTATAAAAAATTAGAACATCTCTATTCAATAAGAATTGATAAGTATCGGACTACTGTATTATATCTGCTGCAATTTCCAATTATTCGTGGTGATAACTATAAATGGCGGCATATATGATATAATTAACTCGAAGATCAATCGAATCTCGGTAAAGCCCGTGCTCATGAGAGCATTAAGAGAGTGTTCTGCTTCGTTATTTCTAAAGAGTGCAATATTAAGTTAAAATTATTGGAACCAATAATGTGGGATAGATGAGGGACAAATCCATTTCATTATTCATAAATCATTAGTTTGTAGAAAACGATCTGCCCCTAAATGCGTTTTCCTAAGTTGAGACCGAGCTGGATAATTTTTACGCACCCAAAACGGTTGATTTACGCTATTTCATATAAATCCATAGGTCTGTTTTCAAGATCAAATTTACAAACATACGCGAATTGTCCGTTCAATTGTATAGACCAATAATAACAAACACATGATTCGTGGAGTACATTTTTTCCATCTCGCAGGCGCAGCTAGAGGAATATTGTCAATTATCGCAGTATCACGGATGCTGTAAATCTGTAAATGGTCTAAACAGGCAAAACTACCGATAATAAAGGAGATTGCAACATCACGTCTGCATAGAGGCAAACCTGCAAAACTATATTTCATCCATTTGCCATTCATTTTCACCCAAAAACGATGCAGTCTATTTCACCAAAACCCTTAAGCTCGATTTCAACTTGAAATTTAGAATTTCACAAGTGTTGCACATCTAATAGTATACTACAGTATACGACAGACTAGGTCTGTCAATAAGGACCTAACAATTTATCTGCCGAAACTCGCTTGCAATGTCGGCTTGCCAATACTGAGAAGTGAGCCGAGGGTCTCACCTCTCATTATTCAATAACTGTTATTGCGAGATATTTATTAAATAATATTTTATTACCGATTTTACAGTTATTAAAGATTATTTAATAATTGTTATTGCGAATACCAGCTCGTGTTCCGAGGTGCCAGAGGCGTGCGTCGCTACGGCGCTACATTATGTTAAGGAGGTACGGTGATGACCATGCTAGTAAACTTAGAGTCTATTTCACGCCGCAATACCGCCACGTTTTAGATATATGTATATGGCCTATTTTTCGAGAAATATTTTTTAAGCATTGAATTTCGAGTTTGCTATTATTTTTATAATATGGAAACGACCTTAATAATCTACTGCTCGTTTCAGTAGTACGCCATATCGTTGACGTTTAGCATCGTCGCATTTTCGGTGGCTGTCATCGGTTCCACGCGCCCGGCTTATTATTTCTTGTAGCCGGTTAACATGTAGAATGAAAATACTGTGGAAGTTTATCAAAAGAGTAACGGGATTGTACCTGAATACCAGTTTAGAGACAAATGTAGATTCTGACGGACAAGAATTAGAAAATGAAAAGATAATATTGCGATTGCAAATAAAAAACGTCGCGTTGAAGTTAACCTCAATGTCCAATGTCCAATCTGTCCAAAGTCAAAACATATTTCATCGATTGTTATGTCATTTTTCCCTTTCCCAATTTTCACAATATTTGCAGGTATGAAAAGGAACGTTCATTTTATATGACGGTTCTCCCTTGCTGAATTTATATATAGATACGTTGTATAGGTACATGAGGCCAGAAAAATTGAGATGCCTTTGCTGTACGTAAAAGAACTTCAAGTAAACATCGACGAAAGGCCCTTCATAATCCATTAGAAAATGTACGGCTTCGCACAATCATATTTTTAATTCGCGTTCAAAATATCCGATAGACGAATCAAATTTGCGCGGGTATCCGGCGTTGCCACACGTCGAGTGAGATGGCTGCTGTTACGTCACGAGGAGTCTCGCTCTCCAAAAACTTCGGTTTTTGCGACTTTATTTCTAAATTTATTTCTTATTTCTGCGGTGAGCTTTCCAATTCAAGGTGCCTTATCGATCACAAAGATTCAACGAACGCAACCATCAGTTTTTTTTACGTGTTTCTTGGCTCCACGTAGCACAAAAAAATCGATATATGAGAGGACAGGCACATTTTGTCGTCCACGTGTGACTAATTCACCAACTTTAACAATTAATAACTCGGAAAGTGTACGGTAAATCTCGTGGAAACTCCGCATACGCATGGACGAAGGTCTCGACAATGCTATTAAAAAAAATCGGGCTTTTATCTTGAACTCGCTCCAATCACCGTATCTCCTTACACTCAGAAAAAAGATTTATTAAGGACAAAGAAGTTTGTCTCCCGGCGAATAAGTTTTCTTATTCGTATGTCGGCCTACTACGATTGAATTAACAGCTAAGAAATTTTTTTATTTAAGTTCATGTTTGAGATTTACTAAGAATTTTTCTTAACATCTAATAGGATTCTTCAAAATCCCCCAGCTGGTTTTTTTTCGAGGACTTGTGTAATTTCGTCCGTCATTATTTTCTCACTTTATATTCATACTTACACTTAAATCGCAAAGTGCGCATGCGCGCATTAGTATCATAGTCGCGAAATAAGAGGGTTTCGTGATTGGAAAGTAGTATTTATTTGATTTGAGGAAATATTTATTCAAATCTTCTATTTTAAATATGGCTTTTAATTTATGTGAAAAATCGGCACGTAAAAAAACACATTTAGTGACGCCGAATAAATGCTGTACTTACAATCACATAAAAACTGTCTCCATACAAGTAAACATTTATTAATTTCTAATAAATTATGATCTAATGTGCCAATTTATTAGAACATAATAAATTTGTTTTCTGAGTGTAGGCTGGGAATAGACGTCCGATTTTTTTTTCCGACAATCCGATCCGACAGTCGGATCCGACTAGCGGAAGGCACTCGTGCCATACATTTGTTTGAGCATGCAATACACAACCGATCCGACTATCGGAACTCGTATCCGACTATCAGATCGGATGTGTATTGCATGCTCACTCAAATGTATGGCACGAGTGCCTTCCTATAGTCGGATCCGAATGTCGGATCGGATTGTCGGAAAGGAAAAATCGGACGTCTATTCTCAGCCTTAATCGTGTATTTTTATTGGATTTTGGAACGACGCGATTCGCTCGCTCAGTTACAAGGCGGAATTTCGGTCTACGAGGTCGTTTTATCTCTTGTGTTCATCTATTAGACCGCGCACATTTATTTGAACAGCCCGTGACAAGTTCGCGCGCGTTCGACCTCGTTTGACCTCGGAACACGAGTCATGCGTCGCTTCGGCAATTAGATATCGACACTGCTTACGGAAACTAGCACGATTCAAAGTTCTTACGAGAACTAGCATGATTTTGCTTTCGCCACGGAAACTAGCACGTTTCCATATTCACCGCGAAAACCAGCATGTTTCGGCTTTCGCCACGAAAACAAGCATGCTTCGGCTGTCACCGCGAATACTAGCTTGTTCGATTTTCCCTGTAAAAACTAGTGTAAACGGAGTAAGTTTAAAACCTTAAGGAGCTCATCGTACAATCTAACCAAAAAAAATTTTGGTGAAAATTCGAAGTCCTTCGTGCTCAGGTAAAAATCTGGAAAAATAAACCATTATGTAGTATTTAAAAAAAAAGATGACAATGCTTTTGCGTAATGACATTTTAATTTTATACTCGTTGCTTTTATGAACATGTTGATAATAATTATTAATTAAAATCGATAGTAGTAATTTTTATTTAAAAAACTATATCGAAATTGTAAATAAAATGAAATATTTATTGTGATTTTCTATTTAAAAAAAAACGTTATTGAAAATATCATTCAACAAATTTACGGTAATCTTACAGATGGTTATAATATGTTTTATTAGAATATGTTTGAAAAATCTTACTAATGTTCGATTGGAATTAAACCTCTGTCAAGCATGGCCTGTAAATCTTTTTTTTTTGGTGCAAGAGGCAATTTTTTATCTGACGTCTGGTTTTATTGGAACATTCGAACATTATCCATGTTTTTGGTTTTTTAAAAGATTTTCATCTCTCGTCCTTCTGGGTCAAAATCATATTTAACGTGGATTGTATCGACGTAAGGTTGAATGGATATTTCCCGAATACTTGCAATTTTAATTGAAGTCTCATTAAAGTTTTTGAGGGGTCTAAAAAATCGTAAATTTCCGATTGCGGTCAAAGGAATTGAAGTAAAAAAAAAGAGGCACGGCGTAAACAAGCATGGAAGAAAAGTCGGAAATAATTCCGGTGTTACTGAACCATGTTAATTTTCGCGGTGAATATCAAAATCTGCGGAAAAAATCGGCAATATCATTTATTCGAGTGTATGAAGCTGAGTTTCAATTCTACAGCGAAAGCTCGCCGGAGACTTTCGAGCAACATTCATCCGACGAACAATTCGCATTTCACGGGCCAAACGAGCGCCCTTGAGCGCAAGCCCGTGCGAAGCTGTTCACATAAATGGGCGCGATCTAGTAGTCGAAAGCGAGAGATAAAATGTCGTCGGAGACCGAACCGCCGCCTTGTAACAGCGCGAGCAATCAGCTCGTCATTAGTTGACAGTTATTTTATAATATCTAATTCGACACTAAATTATGTAAAACGCATTTTGTTGGAGTATCGCATTTTACAGGGAAGCGGATAACTCGCGCAATCGCAAGGCGGTGTTTCGGTCTCCGACGTCGTTTTATCTTTCGTTTTCAGCTATTAGACCGCGTACATTTATTTGATCAGCTTGTGGCGAGTTCGCGCTCGTTTGACCCCGTTTGACCTCTGAACACGAGTCGTGCTTCGGTTCGGCAATTAATTATGTTCATTGCGTATCGTTCTAGTTTCGCATCGTACACCGACGCACCTGGCTCTTTACAATTTATCTGCCCAAACTCGTTTCCATATCGACCAGCCAATACTTAGACATCGACTTGCCAATATGTAGACGTCAAATTGCCAATACCGAAAGTTTGACTTCCTAATACTAAGCAGAGATGTCCAAAATTTGTATCGACCGATACTCGATACCTTTTTAGCGAAAAAAATTTCGCTACTCGCTACTCGCTACATTTGTATCGAGTAGCGAATTTTTTTTCGCTACTCGATAAATTTGGTTCGAGTAGCGAAATTTTTTTCGCTACGATCGATCGAATTCGATACTTGCTTTTCGATGTTGTGAAATTTCAGTCAGCCATCGATTTTCACTAAATTTTCAAAAGGCTACGGCATTGGTCGAAAAAATTCGGAAAATTTTTAGTTCTTCTGTTGGGTTCTTTTTTAGGCCAATCCTATGGCAAATTGTCTGTGAAACACGAATCACATTGAGTTTTCATCGAAATCTCAAGAATTCCATATTAAAACACGAAAAAACAATTCTCGATTTTTCGTAAAATTATGCTTCTATTCAAATGACTGTAATTATTTTTTCTAATGCGACTTGGAACACGAGAATCGGATAATTTTTTAATTCTTGGCGAATTTTCAAAGTCAGTCATCGATTTTCACGGTTCGGAACGTAGTGCAAAGAAGTATTCACTTCCGCGGTGTGTACCTACTATCTCCAATGCTACTGTTTATATACAATAATTCATATTTGTTTGGTAAACAAATATTTTTTTCTCAAATAACTTGAAAAAAACAGAATTTTGACGAAAAAAATACGTGTTTTGTTTGTGCATCCCGTTTTGCCCCGGTCTCCCCTACATAAGATGAGCATCAATATTGTTTTTTTTTATTTCAAGTGCCGTTGTATTGCCTATGATTAACTGTCGGTTATATATACAGAGAAGAAGAAGGCGAAAAGTTTCTGTGTTTGCCACTACCATGCAGTATCGGTATACCGATTTTTCGAACAAAATTTCGCTTACTCGATACATTTTCGATACTTTCATACCGAAGTATCGAGTAGCCCGTAGCGAAAAAAAATTGAGTACAAGCTACAAATGTATTGAGTAGTAAAAAAATTTTGCTACTCGATACATTTGTAGCGAGCAGCAAAAAAATTTCGATACTCGATAAATTTGTAGCGAATAGCGAAAAAAAATCGCTACTCGATACATTTGTAGCGAGTAATGAAAAAAAATTCGCTACTCGAAACAAATGTGGCGTAATTTTTTCGCTACTCGATACAAACGTAGCGAGTTTCTTTTTTTTTCGAGTAGCGAAAAAAAAAATCGCTAATCGATACAAATGTAGCGAGTAGCGAAAAAAAATTCTCTACTCGATCGATACAAATGCAGAGAGTAGTGAAAAAAAATCGCTACTCGATACAAATGTGGCGCAATTTTTTTCGCTACTCGATACATTTGTAGCGAGTATCTTTTTTGTATCTCCATACGAAAGTATCGATGTATGGACATCTCTGACACTGAGAGATCGATTTGCAAATTCTGTAGAAGAAATCGGCTATATCAGTTACTCGAGTGTATAAAGCTGAATTTTAGTTCTCTGAATCGATTTATACGAGACTCGAAGGTCCCGGACATTCGTCCAAAGAAAAATTCTGATTTTCATAACATTTCACGCGCCTAACGAGCGCCGTTCATCACAAGTTGTTCAAATAATTGTGGGCGGTCTGGTAGATAAAAACGAGAAACAAAACGACATCGGAGACCGAAACGCCGCATGGTGACTGGGCGAGTAGACAGTTAGTCTTTAGTTAACATTTTTTAAAATAATATTTGATAACTGTAATTTCGAATACCGGCTGGTGTTCCGAGGTGCGTTGCGTCGCTTCGGCAATTCATTATGTTAATCGCGTATTGCTATAGTACCGCGTTTTACCGCGACGTGGATCGCTCGCACATCCGCGAGGCGGCGTTTCGGTCTCCGAGGTCGTTTCATCACTCGTTTTCATCTATCAAACCGAGCTTTCGCTGTACTGAACCCTCGAAACTCGTGTGGACCGATTCGCAGAATTTGAAGTCACAATCAGCTTCATACACTCGAGTAACTGATACCGCCGATGTTTTCCGCAAAAAACTCCGCGGTTCGTTTCGAAGAGCAAGAGCCTCATCTTTCACAAGGAACACCACTTAAGTGTCCGCCATCGATTTTGTTGAACCTCATAGATGTCGTAAAGCATTAAAATGTATTAGACACGTATTTTTTTAACTGCGAAAAAACGTTTTTAAGGGTGGAAACGACCCCTCAAAGAAACGCATGTCACCCCTTAATTATTGTTTTCAATTATTCTATGGTGCATTCTTCATCGCTGTACATTAGAAGAATTTTGATTTTTGTTTCATTCAGAACGGTGGACTGCTTGCCCGTGCGGAAATTGAGTTGGGGCTGTGATCGGGCCCCAATAATATTCCCCTAACTTTATTCGGGCCCTAATCTGGAAGCCACATGAGGGCCGTTAGCGGCCGGTCACACTTTGTCAACAAGGGCCCTTAAAGGCGCAACGACCGGGGCCTTATAAGTTGCCTCAATGGAGCCTCATCAAAACCATTTTAGCGCCCTGCAAATGCCTCAACGGCGCCTCATCATAACCATTTCAGCGCCATAAAATATCCGTATCAGTGGATATACGTGTATGTTAAATGCGTCAGGGTATATCTGTATTTGTTTTTATGTAATTGTTCATATGCATAGGTGTGAGCGTGAGTACATGTGTATGTGTGTGTGCGCGCGTAGAAATGTGATTGCGTATTTGCATGTGAGCCTTTATGACAAACTACCATGACAAAATGAATACAAAAAATAATCCATTCTAAGGAATGGATGTGTAGTAGAAATAAAAAAAATATATGGGTCTACTGAATCACTAGAATCTATTTCCATTGAGGGAAAAAACTGGAAAACAAAGACCAATTTATTTACTTATCCTACACAGTCAGATAAAGTTTATGAATGGGGAATATCAGCGAAGTCTTCAGAAGAAATAATTTTCCCTATGATGAGTATTGAGCGGAAATTAGTTGCTATAAAAATGTCGAGAAAACTGGTTGGGACTGTTCACACTTATGCGCTAGCATTACTCCATGTATGAGTGAAACCATGAGTAATTGTTTGTGTCTATGTAAAATGTTTCTTTAATTTGATAAATAAATACTGTCTGATGTTTGTCTGCATATTTGTGTTCATCGTTGATTTTTTATTTGCTAATGCCCTTACGCTTTTTCCCAATTTGCGTTCGATAATATTATTCGATCGAAGTATATAATCGATTTGAATAATTGAAATACCATCAACCATGTAGCCTAAGCTATTTATACTGGTTTATCGCTATAATAGTCAGATCTGGGCCTATTGTGGAGATCCCTACTTGTTTATCCGTATACTGGCAAAGTCTGGGCCTATTGTGGAAATCCCTACAGGTTGATCCCCATAATGGCCAAGTCGGGGCCTATTGTGGGAATCCCTACAAGTTTATCCCGATAATGGCCAAGTCTGGGCCCATTGTGGAAATCCCTACTAGGGAAAGCACTAGGAAAGCCCTGAAAGGCCCTTATTTTTATTAGGGATTCCCTATCAGTTTTCCGCACGGGTGTGGGGGAAACTGCAAAAGCACCCCTCGACACGCCACTCTGTGAGGGATTGTTTCCCGCCTTAAAACAGTTTTCCGAAGATATGAAAAAAATACGTGTTCAATGGTTTTCAATGCTTTATCACATATATGATTTTCAACAAAATCGACGGCGGACACTTAAGGGATGTTCCTTGTCAGCATTGGCAAGTTGATAGTGAAGCGAGGTTCGGCAAATAGATTGCAGTTCTAATTGACCGGCCTAGTACTATAGTATACTATAGTATACTATTCAATGTACAATTGGTGTATAACTATAAATTGGATGTGCAAAACGGGCCTGAAGACTTTTATAAAATGGGGTAATTCTACCGTTCACAGGTGCATAAAAATGTTTGTTTGTTGTTAAATGCGTGTTTCTCAGTCTCGACTTCTGAAACACGCATTTAGGGGCTTAACTACTCAGATCATTTTCTACAAACTAATGATCTATAAATAATAAAATTAATTTGTTCCTCATCCGTCTCACTACATTCGTATCAATAATTTTCGCATAGTATTGGACTCTTTGGAAGTAACTTAGCAACATATTCGATCGATCGTTACGCTAGATAATACAAATTCTATCAGTCTTGCGTTTGGGCAATTATTATTCAATTCTCAAATTAAGTCCTAGAAGAAATAGCATTCACGTATACAAAAATGCCAAGAAGGTGCTTCATTGTTGTCGTTCACCAACAACAGCGAGAGCAGAGAAATATTGCCAGGGTGGTATGTATTTTTCGAGACAGCTGACTCGATGCACCATTTAAATTTTTGCCGTAGTTGTAGATAGGATATAATTTATAATCTAACTCTACTTGATCAACACCATCGATATTATCATTCACCTACTCCCTGGCTATTATTAACTGTAGAATAACTATACTATATCTGCCGTTATTTATGGTTTTCACTACGAGTAATTAAACATTTCTGCAGGTATAATAAAATGGTGTAATACTTATTAACTATAAACATTTTTCAATACAAATTTTTTAAAGATACTTAAAACCATACCCTTTTGATGAAAATAAAATAAAATAAATTTTTAAACTGGCCCACCTCCAAAGCAATCGTTCATGAAAATTCTTCTTTTTTTCCATCATGAGCTAGGTGTAACCCCTTATCTAGCGCCGTGAACGTGTGATTAGAGGAAGTTTCATACTTTATGTGTGTTACGTGATTATCGACGATGATGTAAATTTTATTCTTAAAAAAAGATTACTGTGAACAATACCACGTTTTTGTTAGGCCGGCCCCGGTCATTTTATTAGTCACCATATTGAGGCTTATGGTTGCCTCAGAGGCTCTTGTTCCGAAACTTTCAGTCTGGCTAGCCTCGCCAGGTGGAGAGGGCGGACAGGTGTTACGAGGTGGGAAAATTGTTAATTTTTAGGTAATAGTATTAGTCATAATTTTTGTCTCATATTGTTTATTGAGGTTTCAAAGACATGGAAAAAATCGCCAGATCTCTTTTCAGATATTCCATCCAGATTTTAATCGAATTCAAAATATTATTCCACCAGACGTCCCTGCGACTTCGCCCGCAGTAAGACTTGTCGTTGTAATGCAACTGCGATATTAACAACAATTATGTAGTAATTTACCAAAATTCAGTAGTCAGAAATGACGGAAGTTCAATTTTTTAATCAACTTACGAAAATACTTGAAACTTCTTTTCTCTTTGGAATTGGAACCCCAGCCACCGTACATTATCTCTGTTTTTGAATTATCTACAAATTGGCAATTTGGGTTATTTATTTATCTGCATTTTTTAATCACCGGTGAATTTTTAAAGTGGACATGGATTGAAAAATTGAATTTTTTTCATTTCCGAAAAAAAAAACAATTTATCGGACTCTTATACAGCCTACAATCTAATCTGAATTAAAAAATTAATTTTATTTTTGGATTAAAGTGTACAACCGAAACCGTGGTTTCCTCAAATAGCGTTTTGCAAAAAAATTGTTTTACAAAAACTACTATTTTTCAACATCTTTTCTTTTCATTTGTTTCAAGTTTTGTAATTTTATTGAAAATAATATGTTTTTTCGCATATACAATAAGTTTTCCCACTAGATACATTTTTTCAGTGTAAAAAATGTTATTAAAGTTGATGCTCTGTTTGGCACCTGTGGCTGTATGTAAGTATCAATAAAATAACAAAACATTTACTTCAAATTACGAAACAAAATTTCAAAATTACACGGATTTTGTAAATATAACTTCATTTGGGCGGAACGCGCTTTCGAAAGTCGAAGTTTTTTTTTCTTCATTTTTTGACGACAAATGTTAGACGAAATGAGATGACGAGAAATTTTTAATTGCAAAATGTTTTATTTTTTGAGCAAGTACTTTATAATGTTTGTAAGAACGGAGCGTATAACAACAAATTTCATATTGCTTATTGCAAAAATTGCGAATTGTTTCGCAAGGGACCCCAAGCATCGAGTCTGCGTAAGCAGGTTGTACAGCAAAAAACCAGTTATCCGTCGTACACCAAAGCATATGTTTCGTCGTACACCAATATATGTTTAAATATATATATTTAAACGTGCAAGTACGTCGACTTGCGCGTTCGGTTGTTAATTCTTCTTCGAAGATTGGAGCCATTTCTAAAAGCGTCTTTGTTTCGATCCTCTTCTTCATGCGTCTTCTTTAAGGGTGTATCCTGCGGAGCGATGCTCCGTAAGAGATCCATATATTTTCGAATGGAAACGTCAATGGACTCGCCGAAGTCTTGCCAGTGTAATTACTCCAGGGAGGATTATTTCACCCTATAGGTTCTTTTTTATTCGTCGGCTATGGCGACAGATTCACCCCATATCGATGCAGTTTTTGGCAGAAACGGGCTACAACAAAAAAATTCGTCGTATAGTTGTGAGAACATGATCTGAGATCGATGTTCCCCGGAAGATTTTGCACGCGAACATCGTGCGTATACTCACAATCCATTGAAGTTAACGATAGCGACATCTTGAAAGACCTCTCCCTTCATAGCGATGATCGCCAAGAAAGTACGATTTGCGTCAAATTCGACATCTGTTTCCTCTTTGGTGGCTCGAACATTTCGTCTTACGCTCTCGGTCTCGTTTTCCTTATAATATATACCTGTACTCAACACAGGAATACACGTTATTGCATGTGAACTCCTCAATACCCCTTACGAGGCCAGTTCAAGTTTCCGACTGGCCGATACAGGGGCTCAACGACCACAAGTTCGCGGCATCGATTTCCGTAAAGATCATAATCTGTCGCTCTCAATTCAAGAGACTGGTGAACTTTGAAGCAACAATAAAAACTATTTCTGTCCCGATTAATCATCGTCCAGCCCCAGAAACTGTTCTTCGTGGAAGGATTGATAAAACTGATTTTATGGTGGTGATCGGAGTATTTTTGTGGGTACAGATTTCAATGATATTCCTTGGATTTTTGCCTTTAGCCGAAAAAAAGAATTTCGCGGTAAGAACAGATGAGAAAAAAGTCGAAGGACTTACCGGACGAACCCGTGGTCGTGTCACCGTCCTCGTTGACCTCGATAATGAATTTCATGGCATTATTGCCGAAAGACATCGATTTGGATGGCGTCATCATGTTTGTAAGTGTGACTTCTTTCTTGAACGGATTTGCGGCTCCAAGCACCTAAGAAGTTCAAGATCAATTAATTACTTGACTGCTTTTTCTTGAAAACGTTTCAACTGATTTGCCAACTTCGTTCGCACGGATATTTCTAAAATAACTTTGCCAGCGAAAAGACTAACGTAGTTGAAGAAGTTCCCATCTTCTAGGTCGAAGTATTCGGATTTAAATTTGGGCAGGTAAAGGTTGACGTTTCTCATTGTAGTGTTGCGAAGGTTTTCCCAGTGAAATTTGGCGAGCTCGCCCACTATCCAGTTAATTGATAATTGTTCCTTAAAATGTCGTTCGTCTGGAAGTATAATAAACATGCTCATGGGATCGCGTGGTCTTGTGGTCTGTAACAAAAATCGTCATACAGTTGTCAACGGCTGTCTATTCCGCTCTCACTATTCGTAATGTAAAATTTCGCAACTACAGAAAACGATAATTGAATAAAACGAAAGTATCTGAATAATCGGTAATGCTCGGTTTCTTTGCCAAAAAAAGTTCTCCGGCTCATTCGAAGACATATCCTCGCGTGTTCCCAGACGAAAATGAGGAAGTGGCTATATATATTAATAACAGATGGGATTGTAATGATCGATTTCTACAATGTTTTCGATTTGAACAGTGTATTGTGCTATTTTTTTCATAAAAATATTTACCTTTAAAGGGAGTTCGACGAAACTTGCCCCCATCGCGTCAAGTCTGCCGTACGGCATTTTCGAATGTTTATGCATAGTCGGTACGTTCACTGCATCTGTATCGAATATATAGAAGGGACGTTGTGTTGTGAGGGAAGAATCGAACGGTGACTCCCAAGCTGCCTTAAAATAGACAGTGTTCACGAGAACGATACTCGGCTTGGGCCCAATTTTGACTGCAACCAGAAATACAGAAAATGATAAATGAAGTCGATCGCATAATAATTTCGACGTCCGACATAGCGAACAAATTGACGTGTAGTTCATTTTTATGCACTCTCATCCCGTGTGACGGTGAAAAAATGATGTTGCTTTACTTCTATTTAATCTTCTTATTCTTATATTAGTGGCGTAAAAGTATTCAAAAATGAGTAAAGTCTGTTGCCGTTTTTCATTTCCGGAAAGTTTATATTCATACTATAATTCGACATCATATAATCCAACGATTACTGCGGAAAAAATCTATAGTTTGAAATGTTTGGTGCCAAAGCTCTTTTCTTGTACTTAAAAAAGGCAAACAAAAAATAGGAGAGACAATCTTACGGGGTGCCTTAAACAGCTCTGCGCACTGATTATTGGTTTGATTCTTCACCCAACCGTTGACTTTTTCGGTGCTTATGTATGCGTCGTCAACACTGACAGGCTCCAGATCAGCCTTGAAGACCTTCTTGGCCAAGACGGCGAAGAAGCGTACCGGTGTTAAATCGGCAGTATAGTATACTTTGGTGGAAACTTTCATATTGTAATGCTGCAACGAATTCACATTTTAGACCTCCGAAATCAGTTTCCCCATGAAACATTTTTTTTATTCTCATTCAACTTTGCCTCTGTATTTCTGTATCCGGCGAACAACTTACGGACAGCGTATTAATGAGTCTCTTGTAACCAAATTTGGCAATTCGAGTTTCATTCTTCCGCAGTCCTATGGCTGATTGGAAAAGGTCTCTTTCCGCCCCTTCAGCGCCGTATGACAACATCGAGAGGGGAATGAAAAAGCTTAGCGGTGAAACAACTGTCGCCTCGGCTCGAAATCGTGCCCATTTCTGTTGAAAAAAAATGTCCATTTAATTATGATATTTCTTTGAAATATCTTGTGTTCGTAATTCGACCATATATCTCCGATATACAGAGTGTCTGCGAATCAACCAACATTTAAGCCCAAAGCGCGATGCTGAAAACTTACCGCCTGAGTTTGCGTTACCTAAGTTATACGAGACATACAAACACTCGTATTCACATCTATAAATACCTTGAAGAAGTTGACCGAAAATTGTTTTGCGAGTCTTTGAACAATATCGTAACCTTCCGTTCGCTGGTCGGGAGTCAAAGGACTTCTTTGTTTAGCAAAGGCTGCAATGCTGGTGATACTCGAAGGTTCATTGGAGTCATGTGGTGCGGCGCTTGAGATTAATGCCACGTACACCAGAACACTTACGTGAAGAACTATCAGAGGGATATAAAGAGAAAAATTAACGAAAAACGCAGTGTAAAGAGAAGCTGCATTGTTCGTGTGCAGAAACACACACAATAGTGTATGGAACATCGTTCATTTAACCCTTCGACGGCACACTTCCGACACGAATCTCTGACTGCATGTGGGGTCGATCCGACCCCAGAGCTTTTCAGATCGTTGTATTTCGGTGAATATCCATTTTTTTGGTAGCGACGTTTTTTTGTAGTCATAGATCCTTACTTTATGACCCAACATTTCTTTTTTAAGAAGAAGAAAAAGATGCGCCCAAACCTTCGTTGAAAGTGGTAGATGCGTTGAAAAATATGTACTCATACGTGCAAATACGGGGTCAAATCGACTCAGTGTGCAGACGAAGGGTTGGTATTCTCTCTCTCTCTCTCTCTCTGTCTCTCTCTCTCTCTCTCGCTCTCTCTCTCGCTCTCTCTCTCTCTCTCTCTCGCTCTTTCTCTCCCTCGGACACACACACACACACACACTAGAAAAGTTAAAGAAAAACTCACGCCAAATTCTGGACAGCTGATTCATTATTTTCCTTTTTAAAAGCTCCAAAGATAGTACCAAAAAAATTATTTCAGTAAAAATGAAATTTTGTGAGCAAAGGTGTCGTTCTTTGATTCGACAAAAGCTTGGCGTGCGAGTTTATAACGCGAAAGCTGTAACTCGAACGTCACATCCAGATGAAGTTTGAAGCTCGACTGAAACATTTGACCGTTCAAATTTTCGTCATATAATATTGGAGATCAAATAATTTATCCTCGAATATTGTACTCTCACACCTGTCTAACACTATAACTACTAACCACATTGGCGAATAGATAACGAATCGCTCATATACAATAGCAAAACATTTTTATAGTACTTTTTTTTTACAGGGTGTCACAAAAGTAACGGAACGGCTGAACATTTCTGCAGATACGACAATTTCCCAAAATGTTAAGGTCGTTCTCGAAGTACCTTTTCCCAAGGAATTCAATGGTGACCTTCATTTTGATGTTGGCGATGTCCTTCAAGGTTATTTCAAGGTCAACGATTGTTTTTCGAATGTGAACCCCCTTTTTGACTTCGGCAATCGATAGAGCGAGAAATTTTACGTACACATATGTACTTAAGTTACCGGTCCCCTTTGACCTTGAACGTCACTGCAGGGTTAATTAAACTTAAACACAGTATGGATACCTCGGACAACAATAGAAGCTTCTTAGATTCTATCGTTAAGACCAAAGTTATCAATTTTAACAAGGCGCATCTAGTGGTGACCTCTATCGTGACCTTGACCATGACCATCAAGGTGATTTCAAGGTCAACTTTTTTTGCAATAAAAACTCCCCTTTTGACTTCCGCAATCGATAGAACGAGAAAATCGACGTACAGATATGTACTCAAGTGTTCGGTCGAATTTGACCTTGAAAGTCACTGTAGGGTTAATTCAACTTAAACACAGTATGAACACCTCTAAGAATTAAAGCTTTTTAAATAATTTCGTTACGACCACTCATCAATTTTAACGAGGCGCATCTAGTGGTGACCTCGATCGTGACCTTGGCCATGACCTTCAAGGTGATTTCAAGATCACCTTTAAAGGAATATGGGAATCAGTACATTTGCGTTTTGAAATCAATAGAACGAACAGTTTTACGTTTACATTCATAAATTCTTTTGCTTGAAAGTCTTATAAATTTAAACAAGGTCTGGATGCCTTGGGGGGTAGAAGCTTTTTAAATTCTTTCACATCACATTTTATAATTTTATAATTAAAGCAGTTGTCAAAAAGGGAGTTTTTATTACAAAAAAAAAGTTGACCTTGAACTCACCTTGAAGGTCTTGGTCAAGGTCACGATCGCGGTCACCACTAGATGCGCATTGTTCAAATTGATGACTTTGGTCGTAACGAAGTAATTCATAAAGCTTCTATTCTCAGAGGTATTTAAGTTTAATTAACCTCGCAGTGACCTTCAAGGTCAAAGGGGACCGGTGACTTAAGTACATACCTGTATGTAAAATTTCGACCGATGCCTTGAGTACATTTCTGCCTGTCGAATTTCTCATTCTATCGATTGCGAAGGGCAAAAAGGGAGTTTTTATTTAAAAAAAAAAAAAAAGTTGACCTTGAAATCACCTTGAACGTCATGGTCAAGGTCATGATCGAGCTCACCACTAGATGAGCCTTGTTAAAATATATAACTTCGATCTTAACGATAGAATTTCTATTCTTGTCCGAGGTATCCATACTGTGTTTAAGTTGAATTACCCCTGCAGTGACCTTCAAGGTCAAAGGGGACCCGCGACTTAAGTACATATCTGTATGTAAAATTTCCCGCTCTAAAGAGTAAAGAGGGTTGCCATTTGAAAAACAAAAGTTGACTTTGAAATAACCTTGAAAGACATCGCCGAGGTCAAAATGGAGGTCACCATTGAATTCCTTGGAAAAAGTTACTTCAAGAACGATCTTAACATTTTGGGAAATTATCTTACCTGCAGAAATTTTCAGCCGTCCCGTTACTTTTGTGACACTCTGTATACGTTCGCGCAAATTGGTCGTCGTTCGTGACATTCGGCGTCAACTCTTCCATGTCCAAAAACTTTCCTCGTTTAATAATTACATCGCTATAGCAGGTGAGCTAATACGATAACGAACGAAAGTAAAAACCCAGGAATATTGCGCGGTTCGAAAAAACATACGTACAGCTGAATATTTAGTATTACACGTGACGGAAAATAGAAAGGTGTATTTTGTTTGTTATGCCGTATTATTTGCGGAGAGTCAAAATTCGACAAGATATGACAAAATGTGTTCAAGTTATTTTTACTTTTCGTCGTTAGTATTTCGTTTTTTTTGTGACGTTTCGTTATTTTATTCTTAACAATATGTTTTTGCCTATAGACAAAAAGATTCTCCTGCAAATACATTTTTCACTATTAAAAATATTATTAAAGACGATCCTATTTTTGGCACCTGTGGGTGTATGTAAATATCATAAAAACTACAAAACTTAAAGAAAAAAAGATCATGAAAAATAGTATTTTTTGTAACACAATTTTTTGCAAAACGCTATTAGCGGAAACCACGGTTCCCATTGTACACTGTAAACCCAAAACAAAACTGAAATTTCTTTTTAATTTGAATAGAGAACTAGTATTTGTCATGTTAAAAACCGTCCTTAAAGACTATAGATAATTGTGTCAAGATTGTTTACACCATATTCCATCCAAATCGCTCGTTAAGTTTACGAGAGAGAATCGTTACCGTTTTGAAAATAAAAGAATTTTCATAATCAAGCGCCTTTAGAATTTCCACGAAACTTCGTTCTCCTACTTGCCATATGTTATCGACGCCTGGATTTTTTTATAAATCTTCATATATATATATATGAAGATTTATAAAAAAATCCAGGCGAAAAAATCCATATATATATATATATATATCGATCTCGACTGTGAAAATGTGTGTGGCCGCTTTTCACGCGAAAACCATTGCATCGGTTTGATGAATCTTTCACAGGAATGAAGCTCATGATTCAGATTAGGTTTAAGGTTCAAATTTCTTTTTGCGGAAATGTAAAAAAAAAATTACTTTTTCAATCCATGTCCAACTTTAAAAATTCACCGCTGTTTAAAAAATGCAGATAAATAAATAACACGAATTATGAATTTGAAGATTATTCAAAATCAGAGAGAATGAGCGGTGGCTGGGGTTTCAAGTCGGATTAGAAAAGAAGTTACAGGTATTTTCCTGAGTTGATTAAAAAATTCAACTTCCGTTATTTTAAACTACTAAATTGTGTTTGATATTTCTTACCACGGGCGAAGCCGCAGGACCGCCTATTCAAATAATTGTTTGCATTCTATTAATGGACTCTCTACGAAAAAGGCCTTACAGCTGCGAATTAGTCCGCAAATGTTCGGCTTTTTATTTTTAACGAGCAAGGCAAGGATGGAATGTCAAAAAACAGGTAGGTAGCAGTAGGCAATCATCGGGACGCTATTCCCATGTGTGGACGCAGCTTTCGCAATGCCCTTCAGCCGATTCTCGTACAAATAGCGGCACCCCGAGTAGAAATATCTTAGGGTTAGCCTGACCAGGATCAGGCCCCGATCGGGGTGTGATACGGGTAACACCTATTACGGACATCCTGATCCGGCCCCGATCGGGCCGGAAATATTTCGGCCCTAAATCAGGCTATACTAAAATGGCCCTACTGAGGCCGTCCCTGATAAGATCTTACTAAGGCTTTCCCCGATAGGGCCCTACCAAGGCTTGCCCTGATAGGCCCTACTAAGGCTGTCCATGATAGGGCCTTGCTAAGGCTGTCCCTAATGTGGCCCTACTAAGGCTTCCCCGATAAGGCCCTATCAAGGCTTGTCCTGATAGACCCTACTATGGCTTTCCCTGATGAGGCCATAAATAGGCTTGCCCTATAACTGCCTCAGCAGTCGCTAGATGAACATAACCTCTTATTTTCCACATGGAAACTTCGATTTTACAGCATCGTAGCTTCGGAGTTTCGATGCATTCCTGAATTCCATTTAAGAAAAAGGTGCTATAGACTGTCACGACAAAAAACGTTATGCAACTCAGATGCGTGTTAGAAGACTTCGGCAGCTTTGTAAGGCGAAGAGAGAGAGAGAGGAATTATATATATATATTTTTGTTTTTTAAATTATTTTTATTATATTATATAAAATATATATATAGAAGGTTAAGTTTCAAAAATCTACTGCATGTTAATCGATAAACCTCTTTAATTGTCACAATGATATGAACTTGTTGATATACTTTAGTGATACAACAAATAGTTATAGGAATTCATTTGGTCTCTTCCCAAATAGGGTTTTACAATCGGCACAGTAATGGCCCACGACTGGTCGCTAGAGAACAAACGATGGGGCGGTAATGGCTATGTAAACGGGCCAGATCCGCACCATGCATGGTTGGCAATGGTAAACCATGAATGGCTGCTAAGACTTGGCCAACTATCATACGCCCATATTGGCCTAGCAACGGCTGCCGGATCTTCTGCCGGAAATGAAAAACAAAAAATTGACAAATTATGAATATAAAAATTCTAGTAGTATCTTTTTTGTTATCTTATGCTTTACTTATGTCCATGGACATAGAATAATTGCATTAAAAACGCTTTCTGTAGTGTTCAAGTTTTTACTTTTCATCGGGATCGAACCGCGCCTTTCGTTCTAGTGTCGAGCGCCCTACCCACTTAGCCATTCTAACACTTACAGAATCCATCGTTTGTTCGTTCCTTACTTTTATGCCGATAATTTTATTCGTGACATTGAAGTTTACCGACAATATTTTTGGTTCATTTAGGCTGTAAAAATAACTCGCTCGTTTTGGGTGAAGTTCCGAAAAGCATACTCCTCTGATCGAGCTGAAATTTTGCACCGAACTTCCTCTCATTATCCTAAGAGAAACCGTTAACGGATTTTTGACGACTAGCAATAGTTTTTGATATATCGCATTGTAAAGTTTATTATTTCACGCTATACGAGTGAATCTATATATCCGATAGATACGCCCCACTCCACCGGCCGCGGCTTCTTCCTGGCAAACAGTGCTCGCCCGTATGTGCATATCACTTGCCATGTGGGATGGATTTGTTTGGGTTTATTTAATATAGTAGAAGCGCACAGTACAATAAATAACTTAACTTAACTTAGTACAATAAATAACTTTCAATATGCGATATATCGAAAACTATTGCTAGTCGCCAATATCCTTTTAAAGGTTCTCTTAAAATATTGAAAAGAAGGTCGGTGCAAAATTTCCGCTTCATCAGTGGGATATGCTTTTCGAAACCTTATCCCTTGTTTTTGCGGGTTACAGTTTAACGACCTGCATTTTCAAAACGCCCAAAAATAATCCATCAATGGCTGGAATAGATCTGGCAAGCCGTTCATCCGCCTACGATACCCCAATGCTGATCGCCATATTATCGGTGCGATGGTATTGGCCCACCAATGGCTGGCATAGATCTGACAAGCCGTTCATCCGCCTACGATACCCCAATGCTGATCGCCATATTATCGGTGCGATAGTATTGGCCCACGAATGGCTGGCATACATCTGGCAAGCCGTTTATCCGCCAACAGTACCCCAATGCTGGTCGACGAATTATTGGCCGATTATCAGCAAGCCGTTTAATGGCTGAATGCTGACATTTTTGTTACGACAGGCGACCCTATATGGGTCATACAAATGTAGCGAGTAGTGAAAGAAAATTCGCTACTCGATACAAATGTGGCGCAATTTTTTTCACTACTCGATACAAATGTAGCGAGTAAATTTTTTGTATCTCGATACGAAAGTATCGAGGTATGGACATCTCTGACACTGAGAGATCGATTTGCAAATTCTGTAGAAGAAATGGGCTATATCAGTTACTCGAGTGTATAAAGCCGAATTTTAGTTCTCTGAATCGATCTATACGAGACTCGAAGGTCCCAGACATTCGTCCAAAGAAAAATTCTGATTTTCATAACATTTCACGCGCCTAACGAGCGCCGTTCATCACAAGTTGTTCAAATAATTGTGGGCGGTCTGGTAGATAAAAACTAGAAACAAAACGACATCGGAGATCGAAACGCCGCATGGTGACTGGGCGAGTAGACAGTTGGTCTTTAGTTAACATTTTTTAAAATAATATTTGATAACTGTAATTTCGAATACGGCTTGTGTTCCGAGGTGCGATGCGTCGCTTCGGCAATTCATTATGTTAATCGCATATTGCTATAGTACCGCGTTTTACCGCGACGTGGATCGCTCGCACATCCGCGAGGCGCCGTTTCTGTGTCCGAGGTCGTTTCATCACTCGTTTTCATCTATCACACCGAGCTTTCGCTGTACTGAACCCTCGAATCTCGTATAGACCGATTCGAAGAATTTGACGTCACAATCAGCTTCATACACTCGAGTAACCGATACCGCCGATGTTTTCCGCTGAAAACTCCGCGGTTCATTTCGAAGAGCAAGAGCCTCATCTTTCACAAGGAGCACTACTTAAGTGTCCGCCTTCGGTTTTGTTGAACCTCATATATGTTGTAAAGCATTAAAAACTATTAGACACGTTTTTTTTAACTGCGAAAAAACGTTTTTAAGGGTGGAAACGACCCCTCAAAGAAACGCATGTCACCCCTTAATTTTTGTTTTCAATTATTCTATAGTGCATTCTTCATCGCTGTACATTAGAATAATTTTGGTTTGTGTTTCATTCAGATCGGTGGACTGTTTGTGGCAGAAACTGCAGAAGCCCCCCTCGACACGCCACTCTGTGAGGGATTGTTTCCCGCCTTAAAACAGTTTTTCGAAGATAAAAAATACGTGTTTAATGGATTTCAAGTATACTGTAGTATACTATTAAACGCACAATTGTTGTATAAATGTAAATTTAATCTTCAAAACAGGCCTGAGGTAATACTACCGTTTACAGGTGCATAAAAATCATCTTTCTCGGTCTCGACATCGGGAAGACGCATTTAGGGGCTTAATTACGCAGATCATTTTCTACAAACTAATGATCGATGAATAATAAAATTAATTTGTCCCTCATCCGTCTCACTACATTCGTATCAATAATTTTCGCTTAGTATTGCACTGTAATTAAACATTGTAATTGAACATTGCTGCAGGTATAATAAAATGGTGTGATAATTATTAACTATACAAATTTTTCGATACAATTTTTTAAAGATACTTCAAACCATACCCTTTTGATGAAAATAAATTTTTGTAAACCGGCACACCTCCAAAGCAAACGTTCATGAAAATTCTTCTTTCTTACCATCATCAGCTAGGTGTAACCCCTTATCTAGCGCCGTGAATGTGTGATCAGAGGAAGTTTCATACTTTATGTGTGTTACGTGATTATCGACGATGATGTATATTTTATTCTTAAAAAACGATAACTGTGAACAATACCACGTTTTTGTCAGGCCGGCCCCGGTCATTTTATTAGTCACCATAGTGAGGCTTATGGTTGCCTGAGAGGCCCTTGTCCCGAGACTTCCAGTCTGGCTAGCCTCGCCAGGTAGGGAGGGCGGACAGGTGTTATGAGGTGGGAAAATTGTTAATTTTTAGGTAATAGTATTAGTCATAATTTTTGTCTCATATTGTTTATTGAGGTTTCAAAGACATAGAAAAAAATCGCCAGATCTCTTTTCGGATATTCCATCCGGATATTAATCGAATGCAAAATATTATTCCACCAGACATCCCTGCGACTTCGCCCGCAGTAAGACATATCGTTGTTAATGCAACTGTGATATTAACAACAATTATGTACTAATTTACCAAAATTTAGTAGTCAAAAATTACCGAAGTTCAATTTTTTAATCAACTTACGAAAATACTTGAAACTTCTTTTCTATTTGGAGTTGGAACCCCAGCCACCGTTCATTCTCTTTGTTTTTGAATTATCTTCAAATTGGCAATTCGTGTTATTTATTTATCTGCATTTTTTAATCACCGGTGAATTTTTGAAGTGGACATGGATTGATTTTTTTTTCATTTCCGAAAAAAACAATTTATCGAAATGTTATACAGCCTACAACCTAATCTGATTTATGAACTTGATTCCTGTGAAAGATTCATCAAACCGATTCAGTGGTTTTTGCGTGAAAAGCGGCCAAACACATTTTTGCAGTAGAGACATATATAGAGATTTGTAAAAACAAATTCCAGCCATCGATAACACTGAAAATTTGAGAACAAACCTTCATCGAAATTTGAAAGGTGCTTAAACATGAAAATGCTTTCATTTTCAAATTGTACTTTTCAAAACGGTAACCATTTCATCTCGTAAACTTAACGACCGATTTGGAAGGATTCCGGTGTAGACTACTGTACACGATCTTGACACAATTATCTATAGTCTTTGAGGAGGGTTTTTGACATAACAAAGACTAGCTTTCTTTTGTTTGCATTGACAAGAAAATTCAGTTTTATTTTTGGATAAAAGTTTACGACCGAAATCGTGGTTTCCTTAAATAGCGTTTTGCAAAAAAATTGTTCTACAAAAACTACTATTTTTCATCATTTTTTCTTTTCATGAAGTTTCGTAATTTTATTG
Source organism: Ophion ellenae (assembly GCA_963210295.1). NCBI lineage: Eukaryota > Metazoa > Arthropoda > Insecta > Hymenoptera > Ichneumonidae > Ophion > Ophion ellenae. Next base: position 64,297,238 of record OY723385.1, read on the forward strand.
ATAACACTATGTTTTTCGCATATACAATGAGTTTTTTCACTAGATACATTTTCTCAGCGTAAGAAATGATATTAAAGTTGATGCTCTGTTCGGCACCTGTGGGTGCCCGTGCGGAAAACTGATAGGGCATCCCTAATAAAAATAAGGGCCTTTCAGGGCTTCCCTAGTGCTTTCCCTAGTAGGGATTTCCACAATGGGCCCAGACTTGGCCATTATCGGCATAAACTTGTAGGGATTTCCACAATAGGCCCCGACTTGGCCATTATGGGGATGAATCTGTAGGGATTTCCACAATAGGACCCGACTTGGCCATTATAGGGATAAACCTGTAGGGATTTCCACAATAGGCCCATACTTGGCCAGTATAGGGATAAACAAGTAGGGATTTCCACAATAGGCCCAGAACTGACTATTATAGCGATAAACCAGTATAAATAGCTTAGGCTACATGGTTGATGGTATTTCAATTATCGAATTGTATTATCGAACGCAAATTGGGAAAAAGCGTAAGGGCATTAGCAAATAAAAAATCAACGATGAACACAAACATGCGGACAAACATCAGACAGTATTTATTTATCAAATTAAAGAAACCTTTTACATAGATACAAACAATTATTCATGGTTTCACTCATACATGGAGTAATGCTAGAGGATAAATGTGAACAGTTCCGACCGGTTTTCTCGACATTTTTATAGCAACTAATTTCCGCTCAATACTCATCATAGGGAAAATTATTTCTTCTGAAGACTTCGCTGATATTTCCCATTCATAAACCTTATCTGACTATGTAGGATAAGTAAATAAATTGGTCTTTGTTTTCCAGATCTTTCCCTCAATGGAACTAGATTCTAGTGATTTAGTAGACCCATATATTTTTTTTTATTTCTACTACACATCCATTTCTTAGAATGGATTAGTTTTTGTATTAATTTTGTCATGGCAGTTTGTCATAAAGGCTCACATGCAAATACGCAATCACATTTCTACGCGCGCACACATACATACGCATTTACTCACGCCCGCACCTATGCACATGAACAATTACATAAAAACAAATACAGATACACCCTGACGCATTTAACATACACGTATGTCCACTGATACGGATATTTTATGGCGCTGAAATGGTTATGATGAGGCGTCGTTGAGGCATTTTCAGGGCGCCAAAATGGTTTTGATGAGGCGCCAATGAGGCAACTTATAAGGCCCCGGTCGTTGCGCCTTCAATGGCCCTTGCTGACAAAGTGTGACCGGCCGCTAACGGCCCTCATGTGACTTCCAGATTTGGGCCCGAATGAAGTTAGGGGAATATTATTGGGGCCCGATCACAGCCCCAACTCAATTTCCGCACGGGTGTATGTAAATTTCAATGAAATTACAAAACATTTACTTCAAATTAGGAAACAAAATTTCAAAATTACACGGCTTTTGTAAATATAACTTCATTTGGGTGGAACGCGCTTTCGAAAATCGAAGTTTTATTTTTATTTTTTGGCGACAAATGTTAAACGAAAATAAGATATGATCAAATTTCAAATTGCAAAATGTTTTATTTTTTGAGTGAGTACTTTATAATGTTTGTAAGAACGAAGCGTATAACAACAAATTTCATATTGCAAAAATTGCGAATTGTATCGCACGGGACCCTAAGCATCGAGTCTCCGTGAGCAGGTTGTACAGCAAAACACCGGTTATACGTCGTACACCAAAGTATACGATATTTAACGATGATTACAGATATCCATGTTTAAATATACATCTATATATATATATATATATGGATATATATATATATATATCTGTAATCTATATATATATATATATATATATATATATATATATATATATATATATATATATATATATATATTTAAACGTGCAAGTACGTCGACTTGCGCGTTCGGTTGTTAATTCTTCGAGAAAACGGTCCGGACTGAACTATTCGAGGATTGGAGCCATTTCTAAGAGCGTCTTTGTTTCGATCCTCTTCTTCACGCGTCTTCTCTAAGGGTGTATCCTGCGGAGCGTTGCTTTGTAAGAGATCCATATATTTTCGAATGGAAACGTCAATGGACTCGCCGAAGTCTTGCCAGTGTAATTACCTCCAGGGAGGATTGATTCACCCTATAGGTTCTTTTTTATTCATCGACTATGACGAAAGATTCACCCCACATCGATGCAGCCCCGTGCGGAAATTGAGTTGGGGCTGTGATCGGGCCCCAATAATATTCCCCTAACTTTATTCGGGCCCTCATCTGGAAACCACATGAGGGCCGTTAGCGGCCGGTCACACTTTGTCAACAAGGGCCATTAAGGGCGCAACGACCGGGGCCTTATAAGTTGCCTCAATGGCGCCTCATCAAAACCATTTTAGCGCCCTGAAAATGCCTCAACGGCGCCTCATCGTAACCATTTCAGCGCCATAAAATATCCGTATCAGCGGATATACGTGTATGTTAAATGCGTCAGGGTATATCTGTATTTGTTTTTATGTAATTGTTCACGTGCATAGGTGTGGAAGTGAGTACATGTCTATGTATGTGTGCACGCCTAGAAATGTGATTGCGTATTTGCATGTGAGCCTTTATGACAAACTGCCATGACAAAATTAATATAAAAAATAATCCATTCTAAGGAATGGATGTGTAGTAGAAATAAAAAAAATATGTGGGTCTACTGAATCACTAGAATCTATTTCCATTGAGGGAAAGATCTGGAAAACAAAGACCAATTTATTTACTTATCCTACAGTCAGATAATGTTTATGAATGGGAAATATCAGCGAAGTCTTCAGAAGAAATAATTTCCCCTATGATGAGTATTGAGCGGAAATTAGTTGCTATAAAAATGTCGAGAAAACCGGTTGGGACTGTTCACACTTATGCGCTAGCATTACTCCATGTATGAGTGAACCCATGAGTAATTGTTTGTATCTATGTAAAAGGTTTCTTTAATTTGATAAATAAATACTGTCTGATGTTTGTCTGCATATTTATGTTCATCGTTGATTGTTTATTTGCTAATGCCTTTACGCTTTTTCCCAATTTGCGTTCGATAATATTATTCGATCGATGTATATAATCGATTTGAATAATTGAAATACCATCAACCATGTAGCCAAAGCTATTTATACTGGTTTATCGCTATAATAATCAGATCTGGGCCTATTGTGGAAATCCCTACAGGTTTATCCCTATAATGGCCAAGTCTGGGCCTATTGTGGGAATCCCTATAGGTTTATCCCTATAATGGCCAAGTCGGGTCCTTTTGTGGAAATCCCTACAGGTTTATCCCCATAATGACCAAGTCGGGGCCTATTGTGGAAATCCCTACAAGTTTATCCCGATAATGGCCAAGTCTGGGCCCATTGTGGAAATCCCTACTAGGGAAAGCACTAGGAAAGCCCTGAAAGGCCCTTATTTTTATTAGGGATGCCCTATCAGTTTTCCGCACGGGCGAAGAGCGAGAGCCTCACCTTTCGCAAGGAACATCATGTAAGTGTCCGCCTTCGATTTTGTTGAACCTCATATATGTCGTAAAGCACTAAAAACTATTAGACACGTATTTTTTTAACTGCAGAAAAACGTTTTTAAGGGTGGAAACGACCCCTCAAAGAAACGCATGTCATCCCTTAATTGTTGTTTTCGATTATTCTATAGTGCATTCTTCATCGCTGTACATTAGAAGAATTTTGGTTTTTGTTTCATTCAGATCGGTAGACTGCTTGTGGGGGAAACGGCAACCCCCCCACCACCGCCCCGACTTGCCACTATGTGAGGGATTGTTTCCCGCCTTAAAATCGTTTTCCGAAGATAAGAATAAATACATGTTTAATGGTTTTCAATGGCTTATCACATATATAATTTTCAACAAAATCGACGGCGGACACTTAAGGGGCATGTTCCTTGTCAGTATTGGCAAGTTGATATTGAAGCGAGTTTCGGGAAATAGAATGTAAAGTGCTAATTAACCGGCCGAGCGTATAGTATACTGTAGTATACTATTAAATGTACAATTGTTGTATAACCGTAAATTTGATCTTGAAAAGAGGCCTGAGGGTTCTGGTGAAATGAACTGAACCATTTTCGAGTGAAAATGAAAGGCAAATGGATGGGATTAGGCAGGTATGCCTATATGTAAACGTGATGGTGCAATTTACATTTATTCACTAATTTCGCCTCCTTCGACCGTTTACAGATTTAACATGGGCATCTTTGATGCTGAGATAATTAACAATATTTCTCATACTGCGTTTGTCAGATGGAAAGTTAATTTTTATCGCGGAATTATTGTTTTCAGTATTGGTAGTCTACAATATCGAACGGGGAATTCTTGTATGTTTGTAAATTTGATGTGGCACACGGGCGTAAGGATTTTTATGAAATGAGGTAACTCTACCGTTTACGGGTGCATAAAAATGATATTTCTCGGTCTCGACTTCGGGAACACGCATTTGGGGGCTCAACTACGCAGATCATTTTCTACAAACTAATGATCTATAAATAATAAAATGAATTCGTCCCTCATCCGTCTCACTACATTCGTGATAATTTCAATAATTTTCGCTTAGTATTGCACTCTTTGGAAGTAACTTAGCAAAATATTCGATCGATCTTTGGGCTAGATAATACTAATTCTATCAGTCTTGCGTTTGGCCAATGATTATTCAATTCTCAAATTAAATCCTAGAAGAAATAGCATTCACGTATACATTAATGCCAAGAAGGTGCTTCATTGTTGTCGTTCACCAACAACAGCGAGAGCAGAGAAATATTGCCAGGATGGTACTTTTCGAGATAGCTGACTTGATGTACCATTTGAATCTTTACCGTAGTTGTAGATAGGATATAATTTATAATCTAACTCTACCTGATTAAAACCATCTATATTATCATTCACCTACTCCCTAGCTATTATTAACTGTAGAATAACTTTACTATATTTGCCGTTATTTACGGTTTTCACTACGAGTAATTAAACATTGCTGCAGGTATAATAAAATGGTGTGATACTTATTGACTATGAATATTTTTCGATACAATTTTTTTTAAAGATACTTAAAACCATACCCTTCGATGAAAATAAAAATTTGAAAACCCGCACACCTCCAAAGAAAACATTCATGAAAATTATTTTTGCCATCATGAGCTAAGGGTAAGCCGTTATATAGCGGCGTGAACGTGTGATTAGAGGAAGTTTCATACTTTATGCGTGTTAAGTGATTATCGACAATTATGTATATTTTATTCTTAAAAAAGATTATTGTGAACAATACCAGGTTTTTTTCAGGCCGGCCTCGGTCATTTTATTAATCACTTTATTGAGGCTTATGGTTGCCTGAGGGTTCGTTCCAAAACTTCCAGTCTGGCTAGCCTTGCCCGTGGGGATGGGGGACAGGTGTTACGAGGTGGGAAAATTGTTAATTTTTAAGTAATAGTATTAGTCATAATTTTGTTCTCATAATGTTTATTGAGGTTTTAAAAACATACAAAAAATCGCCAGATCTGTTTTCGGATATTCCATCCTTGTCTCGCTCGTTGAAAATGAAAATCCGAACATTTGCAGACTAATTCGCAGCTGTGAGGCCTGTTTCGTAGAGCACCTATTAATCGAATGCAGAATATTATTCCACCAGCAGTCCCTGCGGCTCCGCCCGCAGTAAGAAGTATCGATGTTAATGCATCTGTGATATTAATAACAATCATGTATTAATTTACCAAAATGTAGTCGTTAAAAATGACGAAAGATCAATTTTTTAATAAACTTACGACAATACCTGTAACTTCTTTTCTATTTGGAATAGGAACCCCAGCCACCGTTCATTCTTTCTGTTTTTGAATTATTTTCAAAATGGCAATTCGTGTTATTTATTTGTTGGCATTTTTTGATCACCGGTGAATTTTTAAAGTGGACATGAATTGAAATTTTTTTCTTTCATTTCCGTAAAAAACAATTTATCGGAATGTTATACAGCCTACAACCTAATCTGAATTATGAACTTCATTCCTGTGAAAGATTTATCAAACCGGTTCAGTGGTTTTTGCGTGAAAAGTGGCCAAACACACTTTTGCAGTAGAGACATATATAGAGATTCGTAAAAAAATCCAGCCATCGATAACATTGCAAATATGAGAAAAAACCTTTGATGGTATGTTTGGCACCTGTGGGTGTATGTAAATATCAATAACATTACAAAACATGTACTTTAAATTACGAACCAAAATTTCAAAATTACACGGATTTTGTAAATATAACTTCATTTGGGTGGAACGCGCTTTCGAAAATCGAAGTTTCTTTTTCATTTTTTGACGACAAATCTTAAACGAAATGAGATATGAACAAATTTCAAATTGCAAAAGGTTTCATTTTTCGAGTAAGTACTTTATAATGTTTATAAGATCGAAGCGTATAACATCAAATTTCATATTGCTTATTGCAAAAATTGCGAATTGTTTCGCAAGAGACCCTAAGCGCCAAGTCTCCGTGAGCAGGTTGTACAGCAAAAAACCAGTTATACGTCGCGCACCAAACCATAAGATATTTAACGATGATTACAGATTTGCGTGGATATATATACATACATATATATATTAGGGTGGCCGTTATTTAGGCTTTGGTAAAAAAAATTAACGTCTAGCAAAAAAACTAATCAAGATATGAAAAAAAAATCTGTGTAAAATTTGGACGCGCTGGGATAAGGAGAACAGGTGCCACCGAGCAGTTTAATTTTCAAAAATACATGCATTTTTCTAATGGCTGCACTAAAATATTCATTAGTCTCATAATATCAATTAAAAAATCTGGAATTGGGTACATTGATTATTCGGAACCTTCCTCGGAACCTTCCATTATCCGAAACATAGCGCAAAAGTTTGTGATATACCCTTTTTTTATCCAAGCTTCGCGGAACAACTCAAAAAACTGTTACAGACAGAAGATGATACTGAAGACTCCGTTATTTCGTTCTCGAAGTCATTAAACATGAAGCATACCTGATATATGCTAGCGGATGGTTCGGAATCGCTTACGAACGACAGCTTGAGACAAGCGTGGAAAAAACTGTGGCCTCGTTCGGAAGAGCCAAACCGAAAAGGCGAACAAGGAAATCCCAATGACGATAACAATGAACTGACTAACTTCGCTGCAATGTTCGAAAGTATCCTGGGATTTACGAACTGCAACGAAGACGATTCTGGAGATTGGTTTAGCTACTCTGCAGAATCGTTCCATTAGGGACGACGGTCTGATATCAGATTCTAGAAGACAATGCGATCGTTTATGTATTGACAAAGCCGGAAGATGGTAATGACGAGAGTAGTAGCGAATCAAGTAAATTTCGCATACTGACGCGTCTTCGGCCTTCGAGGCAGATCTCGATTGGTACGAGAAACAGGAAGAGTGCTTTTCTATGCAGCTTCTTCTGCTTAAGCGACTGCGCGATTTGACTACTAAAAATCGCATAGCACCCATACGGCAACCAAAGACTTTACGGTTCTTAATTTTTAAATCTTAGAGTAGATGTTGAATATTGATGTTGAATGTATATGTTCTCTGTTGTCCTTCAAATATGTATATTAGACATATGTAAGAAACATATGTATCATCGCTTAAAAATAACTTTTTTTTCCATTTTTCCATGTGCAATATGTACCCAACCACTCTTGTACCTTTCTATTATCCGAACTTTCGATAATCCGAACAAGGCTCGGTCCGGATGGGTTCGGATAATCGAGGTTCTACTGTACTTTTTTATATTCGTTCGCGCAAATTGCTCGTCGTTCGTTAATCCGGCGTCAACTCTTCTCTTTCCATGAACGTTCCTTGTTCAATAATTACATCGTTATAGCAGGAGAGCTAATACGATAACGAACGAACGCAGTAACCAAGGAATATTGCGCGGTTCGAAAAAACATACGTACAGTTTAATATTTAGTATTACACGTAGCATAAAAATAGAAAGCTGTATTTTATTTGTTTTGCGGTATTACTTGCGGTGAGTAAAAATTCAACAAGATAGGATAAAATGTGTTCAAATTATTTTTACTTTTCGTCGTTAGTATTTCCTTTTTTTGTGACGTTTTGTAATTTTATTGATAACAATATGTTTTTTCCCATATACAAAAAGTTTTTCCGACGGATACATTTTTTCAATATAAAAAATATTATTGATCCTATTTTTGGCACCTGTGGGTGTATGTCAATGTCAATAACACTACAAAACGTCACGAAAAAAAAAGATTATGAAAAATAGTACTTTTTGTAAAACAATTTTTTGCAAAACGCTATTGGCAGAAACCACGATTCGCATTGTGCACTGTAAACCAAAAACAAAAGTGAATTTTCTTTTCAATGTGAACAAAAGAGATCTAGTATTCGTCATGTCATAAACCCTCCTCAAAGACTATAGATAATTGTGTCTAGATTGTCTACACCATATTCCATCCAAATCGCTCAAATCCCTTTGCACTCGAAAGGTGACTCTCACTCATCATTTACTATCCGAGGGAAAAAGGCCTCGAATGCATAGGGTTATTTCACAAATATCGCAAAATCATACGGTACGTGGTACAACGCACAGGACGAAATTTTATCCTCGTACGATGGTACCTTGCTTACGGAAAGCGCTTCGCTTGTAGCCACCTGGCCGATTGTTGGCGAAATACATTCAAGTAATGTCTTCCCGGCCAGAACATTAATATTTCCCAAAATAGCGACAAGGCGTTAGGAAATCACGAATCACCTGCTTTACTTTTATGCCTCATTAAATAAGTTGGCTATTCGTTATGCTCAACTCATTAGTTATTGTAATTCCAGTATTTCTGATGAGCATTTATCCTCGTCGATTATCATTGATGAAATGAATGCTTTCAATGGTGAATAGAATTACGACGTATGCATTAATTTCATCCTAATCAATAATAAATATCTTTAATGAGGTGAAAAGCAAAGTAGCTTCGCGCAGATCTTAAAGACAGGCTCCATTTTTCAGGACATGTCAATATTCTGGCCGGGTAGACATTACGTGAAGATGTACTTGCTCGCAATGTATAACGGCCAGGTTTGTTCCCGTGGTAGGGCCCGGTCAGGTAAATCATACAACGCAAGTCTGGTCAGTGCCCGACACAGAGTAGGGAATCCTTCACGGTCACATTTCTGCACGGGCATAAGCGTCAATATGGTGAATAATAAAATTAACTGACCTTTTTAGTCGTCAGGTCTTTTAGACTATTACAAATACAGCAATTCCGAGAAAAACGTACGTAAGCCCGCTTGCCAAAAGATCAAACCTAACTCAAAGTGACCAGCCTGATCAACCGATCATCCCAAAAACCTCATAAAAAAAGGCCACGTAATAAATCTAGTTCTTGAGGGAATCAAGAATCAAAGTCTTTAAATCGCTTACGTACTAGTCACGGAATTCATATGCTTATTCGGGTGTCCTGAAGTAATATTAACGCACCAAGGTGCAGCATTCACCGGCCGATCAATGAAACAATTAACCAAAATCCCAAAGATCCAGAAAATTGAAATGACAGCATTCCGTCAACAATTGAACGGATCGCTAAAAAAATTGGCATAAGCGGCTACAGCTGGCAACTTTCGCATCCGACACAAGCGTACATTAAGGTACGAAATACACAGCGGTCCAGGTAGTCCTACCCAAACAAGCACAGCTATTCTCACAATTGTTATACCTGGACGAAATTTTCACGTACAACGAACACTTGAGAAATATCGCGCACCATTTGCAAAAAGTACGAAGATTAGTTCGCAATGAAGTCGAAAATTCAAACCACAAATCAGAGACTCATTGCGATAAAAAAAAACTTTAAAAAGGTAAAAAAGAACGCCAAGCAATAAAAAGAATTCCCCCGAAAACATTATCGCTTGTTTTACCATAATAAAAATTCTGATCAATCTCGAAATAAGTTTTATTTATATTTAAAATATGTTTTAGTTTTATTATATTCTTAAACTCAAATGTACAAAAAGAGTGAAATAACTTTTTACAAAATAGCCGAGCAAGTTTGCTAGAAATGTTGTAACCAAAATTGTTAAACCGTAGGAATAATATTTTTCGAAATATTTGATTTTTCTTTAAAAAGCTAATACTGTTAGAACAAAAAAATCGTCACCATTATATAAAAGTACAACGTAAGTATCACACAAGGACACTGGAAATATTATGCAACGATAACAATTTGTCGTTTCTTCCGCCGGCAATAAGTTTTGAAACAATATACACTCATTACAAAAATTAAGGGAACAGTAAAATTCCAAATTTTCTTCATTGATTTTTTAATAGCTGCAACTTCGTGAAAAATGGTCGTATCGTAAAAAAAATGGGGTTTTAAATCTTGAAATCTCTAATTTCTGAATCTCCCCGGTCATTTTTTTTAGCATTATCATTTTCGCCAAAAATCACCATTTTGAGCAATTTTTCGATTTTTATGAATTTTTCCAATGAATTTTTTTTCGGTGATAAACCTTATTCTTTCGAACAAAAAGATTAATTATTGAAAAAATCTGGAAATTATTTATTTTTTTTATTTTTTTTTCTCAGCGTCTTCACAATGCTTCATTATTATCAAAAAAAATTTAGTTCATTTTTTTTACCGCTGTCTTTTACCGCCGATATTAGCGTTACCCAAAGCGTACCACGTGGAGGTTGCGCGGTCGGATTTACGCTTCTTACACACACGTGTGTGTGTGCGTGTGTGTGTATGTGGTTCTTTAGGAGGAATGAGAACCGGTGGTTCTTCAGTTCCACCGTATTTAACGACTCCAAACTCATCCTCCAAAGAGTGTGTGTGTGTGTGTGTGTGTGTATGTGGTTCTTTAGGAGGAATGAGACCCGGTGGTGGAAAATACGGTGCACCTGACGAACCACCGGGTCTCCTTCCTCCTAAAGAACTACACACACACACACACACGTATGTAAGAAGCGTAAATCTTACCGCGCAACCTCCACGAGGTATGCTTTGGGTAACGCTAATGCCGGCGGTAAAAGACAGCGGTCAAAAAAAATCAAGTGAATTTTTTTTGATAACAATAAAGCATCGTGAAGACGCTGAAAATTGGGCTGACAAGATTTTTAAAAAAATTTCGAAAAAAAATTTAAAAAAAATTCCATTTCTTTTCAATAATTAATCTTTTTGTTCGAAAGAATAAGGATGATCACCGAAAAAAAAACAAATTTTATTAGAAAAATGAATAAGAATCGAAAAATTGCTAAAAATGGTGATTTTTGGCGAAAATGATAAATTTGAAGTTTCGGGCACTGAGAAAAAAAAATCGCAGCGCTTTGAAATTTTCAGGGTTTTTCCGGGACACTTTAAAGTTGAAAAATTACCGACGATATTCTTCGTTCATCCATTATATCCAAAGTTATACCAAGTTATCCAAATATCCTTAAATAGGCGAATTTTGATCGTTTTTTCAGTCAAAAGTATCGCTTCGAAAAAAAAATTTCATCCAAAGCTGTACGATCATTATTTCCAGAGTTATTGATTGTCAAAATTAAAAAGGACTTTTTTGGTTTGATCGACGATATCTCCGCAGCAAATCATCGTACATACTTTTTGAGGGTGTCAAATTAAAGGGCATTAAATTTCTTAAAAGAGGTTTGCAGTGGAATTTAAAAAAAAAATTTGAAGCCCTTTTTGAGAAAAACAAAAATTTGGAAAAAAAACATTTTCGGTAGTTGTTTTAGGATTACTCCAAAACCGTCCATGATAAAAAAAATGTCATGGCCAGATCCGAAAACTAGACACTTGGAGCTACAATTTGCTTTTTTTTGCTGTGCGACCATTTTCTTCCGAGTTACAGCCTATTGAAAATCACCCAAAAATCTGGATTTTTTTTTATCCCTTAATTTCTGTGACTAGTGTATATTGGGAGTACAAATAAGTCTGCGCCGTTTGACAAAAGATGGCCCCACCAGGAGGTTATGGTTGAAATTGTCAGATGTAAAACGTCATATCGTAAGGTTGGATACCTGGCATGTCCATAACCTTCAAATATTGAGGATTTTGTATCAGCATCACATAATTTTCTCATGCGAAAATGTCGAGTTTTGAGCCCAATAAGCGACATTTGCGGGAACTTTTAATTTGCTTCTTTAATTTGAAGAAACCTGCAGCTGAGGCGCATCGATTGCTTGTAGAAGCATATGGTGAGGCTACCTTAAGTGAGAGAAGTTGTCGTGAGTGGTTTCAAAAGTTTAAGAACGGTGAGTTTGACGTCGAAGACAACGAACGTAGCGAAAGGCCGAAAGTGTACGAAGACGCGGAATTGAAAGCATTATTGGAGGGAGATTCGTGCCAAACGCAAGAAGAACTTGCACTAACATTAGAAGTGACTCAACAAGCAATTTCACATCGTTTAAAATCGTTGGGAGTGATTCAAAAGCAAGGAAATTGGGTTGCATATTAACTGAAGCCGAGAAACGTTGAATGCGCATTTTGCACATGTGAAATGCTGCTTGCCAGGCATAAGGGAAAGGGTCACTTATAACACTCAATTTGGAAGTTTTACCCCACCCGCCGTATTCACCAGACATTGCTCCCTCTGACTATCATTTATTTCGATCATTAACGCACGGCCTGTCTGAGTAGCACTTCACATCGTATGAAGATACCAAAAATTGGGTCGATTTGTGGATAGCCTCAGAAGATGAAGCGTTCTTCCGACGTGGTATCCATCTGCTGCCAGAAAGATGGGAAAAAGTAGTCGCCAGCGATGGACAATACTTTGAATAAAACACAAAGTACCGCTCTTTCACAATAAATGCCCAATTTTGATTTTTTTAAACGGCGAAGACTTATTTGTACTCTCAATATATAAACATTTAGAGGGTGCGGCAACATAACTTCCTTTTTTGAAATGCGCGCCATTCAGTCGGTTGATGTCGTAACGGAGCGCTAGTGGTCTCGTTCGAAAGGGGGGACTCTAAAGTTTTATCCCGACACAGTTCAATCGCCATCATGTGTTGGAACAGTGAGGAGCGTGTTGTTGCCGTTGAGGCCTACTTTCCGAGTGGATGTTCTGTGATCGCAACCCAGCGTGCTTTTCGGAATCGCTTTAATTTAGCCCCGTTGGCCCCTGTCCCCGACCGGAAATCAATTTCTACATGAGTCACTACGTTCAGACAAACTGCAAGTGCGACAAGATGAAGATCTGGAGCCCCTCGGCCCATTAGATTACCTGATAACATTGAGGCAGTGTGAGCTTCAATGTTGCGATCACCACGGCGTTTTGCACGCAAACATACGTCTGCCCTTGGACTTCCCGATCGTTCTGTGAGGAGAATTCTTTACGATGATCTTCATTTCCATCCTTACAAAATGGCGATTGTGCAGGAACTTTCTGAACGTGACTTCGCCTCATCTCAATTAGGGGCGATTTGGAGTGGCGGGCCCGCTCTCCCGATTTGGCCCCTTGTGATTTTTTTCTATGGGGTTCTTTGAAATCCCGTGTTTATATGAACCGTCCAAGGACCCTACAAGAGCTGAAGACCAACATCCGGGAAGAAATAGCCAACATAACACCTGCTATGCTGGCAAGAGTCATGACAAACGGCAGAAATCGGTTTACTCAGTGTATGGAGAATGGGGGACGTCACCTATCTGATTTGATCTTCAAAACTGTATAAAACAAAACTTTAGGCATGTGCCTACATGATAAAAAACAAATAAAAATGTTCTGATTCATACAATGGGTTTTATTAAGTTTTGAAAAAAGGAAGTTATGCTGCCGCACCTTGTATAACGATATAGGAATCGTTACACGAATCCGCGCCTACCAGATAACGTTGAACGTGCTCCCAGCTTGTCGATAGATATAGAATGTGGATTGGCTTTTGAAAGTTACAAAATTGTAAAATGTTTCGTCACAAACCTTCTGCTTATGATTGGTCGTTGATTCCAACTGCCATTGTCGAGACGTTGCTTTGTTTCAGGCCTCTAAAGGGGCCAGTCCACTTTGGAGCAACGAAAAAAAAGCTATTTTCGCGACTTTTTATTGGGATTTTATAAAAGATATATCTTGAAATAATTTTTTTTTAATTTATTCATTTTTAAGTACAAAACCTATAGTTTAACGTAACGACTCAAAAATAGGTGGGCTAGGTAGCTCCATCACAACTCGGCAACGGCTTGTCTGAAACAAAAAAATCAAAGTCCATTAGATTCAGTATGACACCAGCTACAAATGATGACTATCGGATATAAATTTCTATTAAAAAATTAAAAAATGGCAGATGAAAAACGAAAAAAGTAAAAAAACGCATTTTTCGCCGTTTTTTGCAAAAAAAAGAGTAAAAATCAAAATTTTAAAACCATCGAGGTTCATCTTGTTGCGAATCATGTTTACAATATGTGGTTTAAATTTCAAGAGAATCGGTTTATTAGTTTTAGAGTTACGATGGAGCTAGATTTTGAAAAAGTTGTTTCGAGAAAAACGCGTTTGAAGTTTATAGTATGAAAAACTCTTACCTAAACTCAATCGGCAATTCCTGCACCGTACAAAATCCCTTCTGATTGCTCATCATCGTCGGTTTCTTCAAGTCTTGCTTGCATTCGATTTTTTTAAATGTTCAAAGTGGACTGGCCCCTTAACTCGTTACGTTGCTACGCGAAGACTAATTTTTGTAGTTGAGCTTTTCTACCTATAAACCCGGTTTATGGTGGAACATTCCAAAACGTTCGGATCGCCTAATGCCTATATTATTCCGCGGCACGATTCGTCAAAAACGGACAGCTTGGAGATATGATTGACGCAAGCGGCTGCGCTTTATCCCGGCGCAATCGGTCTAACGCTTTTTATGCAGCGATAGTCCGATTGAAATGCAAATTAGTGTACAAGATGTTCCATTTCAGCGGTTTGACCACCCCCGAAGATTCGTTATTTTTTTGCCTACAATTAACTTCGATAACTCCTGCGAAAATTTGGAGTCCTTAAGGGAGGACCTTAACCTTAACTTTTGGCCTGTTACCACTGTAACGGGCCAAAAACGAGTCGTTTTTTATTATTTTTTGTCTGTTAAGTTATTTATTTGGTATTTGAAAAAATGTATGTTTTAAAGCATAAGTTGAACTTATTGCGTGAAACTTTCATGTGAAAAAATGGAAAATTAACAATGTTATTGAGGTATAATAAAATATATGAGCTCTGTATAAAATATGAGCTCTGTATAAAATATGTGGGCCAACGGCCGGATCGATGACTTGGCAACGGTTGGTCTGAAACATAAAAATTAAAAAGTTCGATAATTCATGTAAATGTAGTTCTCATCGTACGTAGCTGGTTTTCGACGAAGAAAAAACGCGGAATGGCGGTGGTTCAAAAAAAGTTTAATTTTGGTGCAATTTTTCCTTATATTCGTGGGCTTAAGAAAAACCAAATTAAAAAAAACGGCTACGTACAACGACAGCGTAATGGAATTATAAAAATTTTACTTTTTAAAAATTGAAAATCGGACAACTATAGCTAGAGTTATAATTCCGGCCAGGTCGAGAAAAGTCGTTTCAAGAAAAACGCGATTGAAAGTTTTAGTATACGGACAGCGTTGCGCTACCTACTCTCACTAAATCGTTTGTAACTCGGTCACTTTTCAATATTTTAACTTGAACATTTATTCACATGTTAAACACGAAAAAAAAACGATTATTTGACCCGTCACAGTGGTGACGGCCTTAACAGTACGACGGTTCGCAAAATTATGAAAGTCATAAGTATTTTAGGTATACACTGATCAAAAAGATGTGTACAAATCAACCGAATGCGTTTACTTTGTCCTTTTTTATTTTAATTAACGAACATTTATCCTAAAACCGCTGGTTTTTATTGAATACGATTATTGCAGGGATTTATTTCAAATATATTTATTTATTTAAATCAAGTTCTCTTCAACACTGTTGAGTAATAAAAATGTAGGTGCATCTAATAATTTCAGTATTTGCTAAAAAAATGTTCAATCGTACACCCTGAATGGTTTTATTTAGCTTTTTCATTTGAATTAACTAGCATTATAGTACGCCCTGTGGCCGGAGTGTGACGCAGAGCCCGAGGCTTCTCCCATATGCCATTCGTACTCTAAGCGAGCATGCAAGCGAATCCGCGAAACGTGTCGACGCATTGCGAATTTTATGCATTGTCGCTTGTGGCCGGTCATGTGTATTACGGAAGACGTGGGACACATCATGCCATACCCACACAATACATTATCTCGTGTGTCGAAATAGTGATGAAACGAAATATTTTTTATAATTTTTCCCTATTAAGGATTGTTAACAACATGGATAAATACGTATTGTAATGAGAAAGGGTGGTTAATTTGCTGGTTGCAAGTCGAAATACAGTCGAACCTCGATATAACGAATCTCAAGGGAAGTTCGTTATATTTAGGTTTCGTTATACCGAAGTCAAGTTCCTTAAAATGTTGTTTAACAAACATATATTAGCATTACAAATATGAGAATATTTTTTGAATAAAGAAAAGTTTAAGTTAGAGCATTTTTTACAATCAATTGGCAAGTAGAGTATAATGTATATGATTATGTCATTGTTTCAAGGTTTCGGGGGTTTTTTGTCGGAAGGGAATGGACAAATCTTCGTTGTTTCGAGGATTTCGTTATATCGAGGTCCGACTGTACGAGTAATTCAAATGCAATTTTCATTCGTTCGAAGTAACGAGGTATTTTAATTGACGACACAGTTTCTGCATGCAACATTTTTCTTTTAAATTCAAATATAAATTTCCTGCACATTTAAATCAACACATTTTTATCAAATACGTATTTACTGAATTGTCTACTTCAATGCGTGCTTCAAAACAATTTTGTTTTAAATATTTCAAACAAATCGAATCGAAATTTTGTCGAATAGATCCTCTTTGAAACAAATTAATTTTTCTAACAGTATAGTCGACGAGCAGACTCCCAATAGTTGTGAAAATTAGAACTGAGAAAAGCGAGAATGAGACCCGCTGGGCTCGCAGAGATATTTTTCAATATTTTTTTAGGTAATTTTTTTTATATAAGTTTATTTTGTTATGTCGGAACGTACGCAGGGAGGATGCGAAGATAGAACTTGAGTTTGCCTTCGGCAATTAACTTTGGTTGAAAACAATTCTCGTTACACGGGCAGTTTTTTAAATACTGGTGACAGATGACATACTGATGACTTTTGAATCGCTGATGACAGATGACATACTCATGACTTTTAAATCGCTGAGGACAGCGTCTATATACCGGGTGTCCCACTTTAATCTTACATCTGATTTACCTCGAAAATACTGCTCCGGTCAAGTATTGAGTAGGGTAAAACTTTTAGGGTTCAAAAGGAGACCTTCAGAGAAGAAAAATATTTGGTCCAAAATTTACAATGGCGACGTTAACACAGACGACATGTTTTGTTTTTAATGGGAACATACCCTTTTTAATGGGAATATAACCTTTCAAATATTTGTCCTGCTCAAACTAACAACTTGTGTAGGATTTTTTTTTAATGGATAATTTTTAGCTTGGAACAGTATTTTTTTCTTTTTTAGCGCTATCCAGGACGTACCACGAGGAGGTGAAGTCTTCAACATCCCAAGGGTGCGTGTGTAGAGGTGTGACGTGAAACGTAACCCAAACAAACTCGCATCCACACACGAACGCACACTCGGACTTGCGGTATTAAAGACTTTATCTCCTCGTGGCAGATCATGGATAGCGCTAAAATAGTTAGACATGGTCTTTTAACTTAAAAATTATGAACTTTATCGGAAAAAAATCCTACAAAAGCTGTTAGTTTTGGCCTGATAATTTTTTTGGTGGAAAAAGTCATGTTTCCTTTGAGTTTCCTTTGATTGCTAAACGTTTCACTAGACTCCAAACTTCATCGGAGCAGAATTTTTCAAGATAAATTAGGTATAAGATTGAAATGGGACACCCGGTATACTCGTGAATAATCAGCGAGCGGTCGAAGCGTACGATGCCAATTATACGGCTGCCCGTCTCGCCATAGCCACAGCGCAGAGGTAATATACTCGTCAAAAACGCTGCGCTTAGCATCACTGCGTTCAATATGACACTCATCACATGCCACTATTTCAGTTTGTTTGAAACGTGTAACCAGCGTGAAATTGAAAAAAAAATCAATTTGTTTTTTTATTTTCTTAAAGCTAATTTTCTCGAAAGGACGTTTCTCAAGGTAGCTGTCGAAAAATCACATAAATTACTTGTCCGATTTATTTGAAATTTGGCACACGTATTTTGTATAAGATGATTAACAGTAGAAACGAAATAGAGGGTGTACTAAACGCATTGATTTTCTCTTTTTATCCCTATGCTACATAACTATGTTCCGGGCCGGACAATAGGGAGTGATGTTCTGGGGCCTCGAAAATTCAAATGTTTAGGTAAAATTTGCTGACTAAAGGTATGCAATGCTAAGTGAAAAAATCATCCCGGAGATCAGAAAAAGAAAAACACGTTGATTATGACGTATTTTCATGAAGCACTTCGTGCCAACATTTCAAATCCTATTTCTGAAAAAATAATGAAAAACAGTAAACACGATGAATTTTCTATAAAAAAAATATATTCCATCGAGTCAAATTTTTTAAATATCACGTGGATTGAGCCAAACGATTATTTCTTCAAGTTTGGCGGTATATGCGGAAAAAAGAAATATTTGTTGACTCATTGTTTTTTTACAACTGCTGACGACTATGGAAGTTGCAGTACTTAGCGCCATACGCGTACATCGGCCAGTATACGCTACCCTTTTAAAAACTTTGAAAAGGTAAAAAAAGAACGCCAAGTAATACAAAATTCCCCCCGAAAACATTATCGTTTGTTTTACAATCTTAATCATTCTAATTAATCCCAAAATATTTTTGTTTTGATTTAAACAATGTTTTACTTATATTTTCAATTTAAATGTACAAAAACAGTGAAACACCTTTTTATGAAATAGCCAAACAAGTTTTCTAAAATCGTTGTAAACAAACTGAGTAAACCTTAGAAATAATATTTTTCGAAAAATTCCGTTTTTATTTTAAAAATCATAGTACTGTTATGACAAAAATTGTATTATATAAAAGTACAACGTAAGTACCACACAAGAACACTGGAAATGCTGTGCAACGTTGTTTGGGGTAGAATATCCATAAGTCGCATTTCCATAAGTACGAATATCCATAAATGAATATCCATAAGTACGAATATCCATAAGTGAGTATAGTATATAACCCAAACAAACTTGAACTTTTACCGACCATTCTGTTTATTAAAAATGTCTTATAATGCTCATCTTTCTTCGTCTTTTCACTCTTTCGCAATTTCTAGCGCTCATTTCTACTCTATACTTACCTTCAATACTCACTATATTTGTCTACTTCAAACTTTCTATTCCGAAAACGCGTTTATATTTTCTACGTATACAGTTATCTATGTAGTGTAGTAATAATAGAATAGAGGTATGTAGTATTATTCGATAAATATTATTAAATCTGTAATGAACTATCAAGTTTATGCAAATAATCGATAACCTCTAACGTATTTTTGTAATCATAACTTTACCTTCAATCTGCGATGCCTGCACCATATGTTGGACCTTCCTCTCCAATTTGAATGGCCTTAAGCGACTATGTGTTTAAAATTTATTTTTCACAGTAGCCTAACCCCTAAAACAAGTGTATGCGTATCTACTTTGTACCGAATTCTGGGTTTATTTTAACTTTATTAAGTTCTTACCCTTAGAGTAAAAACTTAATAATTAACTATATGAATGAGCACAACTTTTACTGTCTGAAAATGTATTCAATGAATTATCAATCCATCGGGCGAAACCAACTCTCTAATCAGAATCACGCAACTTAACATTTTTCCAGTCCAAATGAATATCGAATTGTGTTCGAAACTCAGGTGGAAACCAAACAAAGATTCACCCTGCAACCTATATCAATTCAAACTTCGCGCTCCAACTTGGCAACCTCGCGAATCCCTCTTAAATCTGCGACCAGGACGTAGCATAACCTCAAAATTTACCCGAGGAACTGTCAAAAATGAATATCCGTTCGAGTAAAAAATTCTTTCACTGGAAAGGAAAAGTGTGTACTAAAAACCTATCTATAGTCTGAGCAAAATCAAAAACTTATAAGTTTTCGATGATAAAAAATGATCGGGCGGTGTTCGTAATGGTGAATTGATTAACCCACGAAATAAATTGAGTTTCCGATTTTTTTCTAAACAACGATACTGTGGGTCGTATCCAAACTGCATAGGATGATCATCAACGGGGTTATGTACTTCCAGAAAAAATGTCAGCTCGGTGGTAGTATTTTGACCCTGCCCCATAACAACATTAAGGTTATTGCTAAACCATTTTTGAAAAGCGGGGAAACGGACGACGTTCCCATGCGAATAACTGGGTGGCATCACCAGTGCCAACTTATAGTAGCAATATATTCATGATGTGTACGTATGAATGTTGCGAACATTTTCAAACGTACGGTAGATCATCGTAATTATATTTACATATATGTTAATTTCAAGAAATCAGGAATATCGGAAAGTTCATTCTCAACGTTTGAAAATCCTATCAAAATAGACACGAGCGTTGGCGGCGTCGCACAGCTCGCTCGTAGTTTAAAGCTGGTAGGTTGACTGCAGTGACTGTCACAGGTCGCAGCTGTGTTACGCGCGTTTTGTGTTGGTCGGCGTTTTCAGAGGTTATGTCAGAGCAAAAGGAGGCAACAAATGATTCGGAAAAAGATATTAGTGCGTCACATAGTTTCCGATGGAAAAGACTATTTGTCAGTGGTCATGCCCACAAGCATCGTACTATGTTCACCGAAGCTAGAAAAAAAGTTGTCATACTAAATAAATGAATCAGTTCCCCTTACTCGCATTTGACTTCAACGTATTTGAAATTGGCGCACTATGTCTTCGATTGGTTTTGCTATTCCCATAGTTCCGACGTTGCCACATTTCAATACATATGTCTCAACAAGCCTCACCTTTTCCCGACCTGGTCGCATATTTTTCATACATTCTCATCAAATAGATCGGTAAACCTATCTTTCTCGTCGGTAATATTGTTTTGTACAATATCCTGCACATGAAATTCATGTTTCGGGTCACTTTCCTCACGGATGCGGAAGCTGTAGGCGAGAAACTGAAATGGTAACGACGTTCTCCCCATAAAACCAATGAAAACAAGCGGAGATTGACGTAAACTTTGAAATTCAATATTTAATAAACGAGTACGGATACCTTAGTTCCACTTTTACCAGTACATTCAGAAAATATACCACAACGAATAGTAACATTTTCGTTAATATCTATGTAACCCAATATTTTTAAGCAATAAAAACCTTATAGCGGTACATCACCTTGGCGCTCGGAAAAATAGGTATAAAAATTAAGATTTTTTTTTACATAACTATTAAAAATACGTATTAAAATAACTTTTATTCTTCACAAATACATTATAGTTGTATGAAAAAATTTGAACAAAAATGCTGACTTTAAAAAGTTAAAAAATGGCGTAGATATAAATCGTCCAGTAGGAAAATCCTTGCCGATGGTGGAATTTTTCCAGTCAAGGATCGTCCGAAAAATAAATAAAAGATGTTGCAAAAAAGGTAATAGCTGAAATGTAACGCAGGGAAAAAAATTAAACATTGTTTTGTAGGAATGATAAATGTTTGACAAAAAACCGTTTGTTATCAAAATTTTGAGTTTTTAAAACTAATAAAGCATTAACGTGGCATCCAATCAACAAAATCCTATGCAACATCTTAGATAATATCATAAAGAATATGTGGTATTGCCAGGGCCCCACCCCACAATGTCTATTCCTAAACCCAGTCTCATGCCATCATCAGACACTTCACACCGCTGTCAACTGTTTCTTACAGCTAAACCGCAACGCTCATCTAAACCTAATCCCCTTCCCTAGGAAGCCTTGACTGCAATTTCTTTGTCCTTGGTCCTATGCGCCTCCCACGCTCGCTCGTGGCATCCTCCGCACCTACTTAGGCCCCTCCGCTTTAATCACGCTTCCCACCGCTGGACCCAGAGAAGCTAGTTCATATCCGAGTCTCCAACCGTCACAACGTGCACTCCCTCGAAAGTTGTTACTCGCCATTAAACGAGTCACATACTTTATACATCAAACATTCGCGTACTCATTTAGTACCTGCTCGACTGTCTCATCAGCGCATCTCTAACCATCTGCTCGACCGTTACATTGGCGTCAGAAGTGGGATGGGGTGTTTAGTACTCACTTCGATTCGTTTAATGGCGAGTAACCACTTTCGAGGGGGTGCACGTTGTGACCGTTGGAGATTCGGATATGAACTAACTTCTCTGGGTCCAGCGGGAGGAAGCGTGATTGAAGCCGAGGGGCCTAAGAAGATGAAGAGGACAAAGGACAAAGGGAAAAAGAGAGAAAGAAGTCGCAGTCGAGGATATCTAGGAAAAGAGAGTAGGTTTACATGGGTGTTAAGGTTTAACTGTGGGAAACGGTTGATAGCTGCATGAAGTGTCTGATGTTGGCCTGAGACTGGGTTTGAGAATAAGACTTGTGTGGAGTCGTCAAAGTATACATTTCATTAAAATCGGTTGCCTAGATCTCGAGATATTTTGTCCACAAGTTTGAAAAAAGTGGTTTCGATAAAAACGCAAAAGAAAAAAAGTACCGCATGAGCGTCTTAAAATAAAATATTTTTTTATATTACCTTCAATCTGCGATTCCTGGACCATACATGAGGTCTTCCATTGATGTTGCGATGTCCTCCGACTCCTTTTGAGCTGCTCCCTAACTTCCTGGCCTCCTTAGTGTCTTGCTGGCTCTCATATTCTCGGCTACAAATGCAAAAACAAATCGTCCATTTACATTGGCTTTGCCATTAATGAGAGGACATCAGTTTATGAGAATTGGCTTACATGAGGCACAACTTACTTTTAGTTTGAAACCAATACCACGAAGAGAAGTGTTCAGTAAAGTTTATATCACCACCGCACTCTTTACACTTTACCACTTCGCTAATGGCAGGGAAAACTGTTATTAAATTAAGTGATCTGTACCCCAAGAGATGCGCTGACTTTGAAATCAACGCTTTCATCGTTCTTTAGTTTTTTGCTGATGTACTGGTGCTAGCTTCCTCATTCTCCATTGAATAGTGATTCAACAGATAAAGTATTTTCTCTGTGCCGCAATGAGGACGTCCAACTGCTTCTCTGTTGCTTTTTCTAACAAGACTTACTTGTTTCGGCAGTTTTGCAATTGTTTTGAATTAAAAAATTAAAATAATAATTGCGCAATGCACGTAGCGATCTGCACTCTACGGCGTTAGAAAGCAAATTGATTTTACAACGTTGAATTTTCAGAGTCTAAACGAGTACCAACTTTGTGTACGCGCACTGTGTATATCCAAGAATACCCTTTGTCAAAGCTTTGTCTGCTCGCTACTTAAGGCAAGGTTCTGCTTTGTTGGGCCAAAAAATGTTCGATTTTTCACCAATTTTTCATGCAAAAAGTATTAAATACAGAATATTTATATTTGGTATGTTAACTAAGCGGTCTTTATTGAACATCAAAATATTTTCTAAAGTTTGACAAAACATGGTGGTGGGAGTGGGAGGAGCCACGTGTGTCGGTGCGCGGGCGATTCTTCGCTTGCGGAAGTCCTAAGTCCCGGACAGGTGATCTGAAGGAAAAAAATCAAACATAATTCAACCTTGTACAATATTGTGTATAAGTTGACATAAGTAGAACAAAGAAGAAAAATTGAAAAATAAAAAAATTGTGAGCGATCGGAAGGAAGTTTTTCTTTTTCTCAAAAAATGTCGCAGTTTTTTGCTCACTATTTTTTTTTATTTTTCAATTTTCGTTCTTGATTCTGGGTCAACTTATATACAACATTGTACAAAGTAAAAATATGTTTGATTTTTTTGCTTCAGATTACCGGTCCGGGTCTTAGGACTTTTGCAAGCGAAGAATGTCATCGTCCGCCCACCGACATACGTAGCTCCTCCCACTCCCACCACCATGTTTTGTCAAACTTTAAAGAATATTTTGATGTTCAATGAAGACCGCTTAGTCAACATACCAAATATAAACATTCTATATTTAATACTTTTCGCATAAAAAATTGGTGAAAAATCGAACATTTTTTGGCCCAACAAGGCAGAACCTTCCCTTAAGATGCGGGCCTACGCTCTGCCGCGAAATCACTTCAAATTACCATAACTCCAGTAATAATTGGAATTTTAGCATGTTTAAACGCTTAAAATATTCTTTAAAGTATAAATAATAAATAGTGTAACCTCTTAAATTAGGCGCCGATTAGCTTGCATCGCCGATTATTGAGCAATGGGCATTTTTCCGACATCCACAACATCTGCCAATTTTGACTGTATAGAATGTTTTTATTGGCTGTACAACTTAAATCGGTACGTTTTTTTGCTTAAAATACGCACTTATTTGAATGATAAAATGAACTAATACATTAATGAAAATATCGTCCATCGCTAGCCACTACTTTTCCCCATCTTTCTCGTAATTTATGAATTCCGTCGCGGAAGACGCGTTCATCTTTTAAAGCCAAGAATGAATCGAGCCAATTTTTGATACCCTGTTGTGACGTGAAGCGTATTCCAGTCAAAGCGTTCTGCATCGATTGAAACAAATGGTAGTCGGAAGGGGCAAGGTCTGGGCTATGCAAGGCGGGTGAGCCAGAATTTCCCACCCGCTATTTTCCAAATAGTTTTTAACCACAATAGCAACGTGAGGCCGAGCGTTGTCATGTTGAAAGATTATGGACTCGTGTGTGGTCGCATATTCTGGACGTTTTTCGGCTATAGCTCGCTTTAAACGGATCAATTGTTACCTGTAGAAGTCTCCCGTGATGGCCTGACCAGCATTCGGTAGGCTTCAGCTGCACTTTTCTTCCAATTGAAAAAGAAAATCAACATTTCCCGCAAATGGTGCTTATTTGGGACGAAATTCGCCATTTTCACCGCAGTAAAAATTAGACTTGATGCGCAAAACTCAAAGGTCTGTAAACGATATTTGGTTAAGAGATGTTGATACTTCACGATACAGCAAAAATCAGCTGTTGCCGTCAACCATTTATAGCACCTAGAGCCATCTTTTGAAAACGGACCAAACTAAGTTATACACCTAATAGAAATAACAAAAAGTCCTGTTATTCCATATCAATCATTTGATTTTTATAGATCAAAAAAATTACTGATCAAAGATGCGCTCAACTATAATCGAGCTGAAGCAGCGATTCCCTGACATCTTTCAAACACGATTTGCATATATCGTTGTGTCTTTCCATTTCGAGAACCGCTCATCAAGGCACTGATGTCGTTGTTACCCTAAACGTCCTTGCAAGGAAAATCGATGAAAGTGAAAAATATTAACATCATTTTCACTCAGGTCACACTGAAAGTCCATTGCCAAATTTATTCCGACAATAATTGTGTCTTCTACCAAATCAGGAAAAATGTCATCCGTCAAAGATTGAAAACATTTGTACGAAGTGCGTGAGCCTTTCGATAGTAGCGCCACGCAATTGGTGCCAGTCAAAATTCAATGGTGCGAGAGTTCGCGTCGGGGCTCGCTTACACTAGGTCGACAGCCGAAGGCAGCAGTCGAAATGGCAATGCCGGAAGCACGCCGACGTCGACTGCTGCCTTCGGCAGTCAACCTGGTATAAGCGAGCTCTTACTATAAGCTCACAGCGAAGAGAAACTCATTCAGTAGTCAAGCGAGTGATAGGCCAGACACGGGTACGACGACGAGCGCCTATGGGTACGGCTCGAATTGCACTTATACACCAAGCAATAGATTTTGGCGTGAGAAAAATACTACCAGGATACTGACTGTGCCATCACACGAAAGACAGTCCGTAGTTATATTCTGTCATACTTTCCACTCGCAACTACCATTTATTATTTTTTTTATAAACATTTAAATGCAATAAATCGTGTTTTTTTCGTTTTTCGCTTGTAAAATGAAAACCAATGAAGCAATCTTAATGCTCTGAAGAAACGAATTGAAGAGAATCAAAATGCAAAGAAAATGAGCGTTGAAACGACTTGATCGGATTATTATTAACGAAGAAAAGGCGGAAAACTCACCGTTTTTTTAAACGTATAACGCTGCCATTTTTCCTGTTGTAGCACAGGCTCTCCGCGAGATGGTAGTGATTGATAGGTACTTTATGTGTGCAAAACCCAGGCGCTGACTAGTGGTAAGACGGCAATATTTCACAAGATCGTGTAAAATATGTACCAAAACTTTGAACGCGATTATTTCGAAACTACATATCTCGACACGGCGGGATTGACATCGTGAGTAACTTTCACACTATTGACTTGAATTTGCACAGTTAGCGTTAAATCAGTAGCCATTTTCGGTTCACGATCGGATTTTTTAATTGGATGAACCATTTGTTAATAACAATGGCTTCAACATGCTGTTTTTCAAGAGAAAAATGAGGTTTTATTTGGGGAAGCTGTTATTTTTCATATTTTTCGAAATTTCGAAAAGTGGATCGCGAACCCATAGCCAGTTTGATATATGTGACGAAAAAATGTATTGTTTTCGTTTCAGATTACATTTCAGCCTGGTAGAGATCCTGCCGTTTCGGGCCACGCCGCTGGAGGACTGCAACGCCAACTGCAGCACCATGCACACTTTGGAAGATTTCCTTCCGGAAAAAAAATATTTATTCCCCGTTAATTTTATTTTTCTCTTTTGGGGTAACTCAACTGAAAAATCCTTGCAAATATGGCTGTAAATGCACGTGGTTAATAGCGATGACGTATAAGGCTCCGCCGTTATTTATCAAAACATTGGGCATTTATTGTGAAAGAACGGTACTGTTCTATTCAAAGTGTGGTCCATCGCTAGCGACTACTTTTTCCCATCTTTCTGGTGGCATATGAATACCGCGTCGGAAGAACGCTTCATTTTTTGAGACTATCCACAAATCGACCCAATTTTTGGTATCTTCATATGATGTGAAGTACTGCTCAGACAATCCATGCGTCATCTATCGAAATAAATGATAGTCAGAGGGTCTGGTGAATACGGCGGCTGGGGTAAAGCTTCCCAATTGAGTGTTTCCAAGTAAGTTTTGACCTATGGCAAGCAGCATTTCACATGTGCAAAATCGGCGTTCAACGTTTCTCGGCTTCAGTTCATATGGAACCCAATTTTCTTGCTTTGGAATCATTCCCAACAATTTTAAACGATGTGAAATTGCTTGTTGAGTCACTCCTAATGTAAGTGCAAGTTCTTCTTGCGTTTGGCACGAATCTCTCTCCAATAATGCTTCCAATTCCGCGTCTTCGTTTCGGCTTTCCGCTGAGTTCTTAGTCTTCGACGTCAAACTCACCGTTTTTAAACTTTTGAAACCACTAACGACAATTTCGCTCACTTGAAGCAGCCTCAACATATGCTTCTACAAGCAATCGACGCGCCTCAGCTGCAGATTTCTTCAAATTGAAGACGTAAAGAAGAGTTATAAAGTTCCCGCAAATAAAAAAAATGGCCCCTGGTGGGGCCATCTTTTGTCAAATGGCGGAAACTTATTTTTACTCCCAATATTAATGTAAGGATTTGTAGCAAAGGAACCCAACAGCGGCTTTTCCACTAATTACACAGCCACACAAAAAAAAAATTGGTTGTGCGACGAATCGGACTATACTTTTCCGACGTATTTTGAGCTGCTGAATTGATATTCGAAGTCAAAATTAAGATCCTGTGTACCATTTTTGTGATAACTTCAAAAAATTATGTACATACGCCATTATTCTCGTTTAGCGTCAACTAGATCGCTTTGGGAGGGTCCGCTGGCTTCATTATACTTATATATTCACATATTCACAAAAGGTTAGAAGTATTCACACCGTAGGAACCAAAAAAATGGATCCAGGACCGGCGGAACCCGTATATTTGGCGAAAACTACGCAAAAAACGTATTTTGCCCTCATTTTTGTAACGCCAACACCTTTCAAACACTTCTGAGACTTATACATCTGTAAATTCTTTCACCGACCTATTTTGTACTTTCAAAAGCCGATATTACTCCACCGACGACACTCTAAAATATTTGGGACCGCTTGAAAACGTCTACCGCTTTTTGCTAAAACGTACTTGTTTTTCTTCAAACGACCTATGTAAGGGATTTCTTTTTCGTTTTATTCCTTTCCTGGATGTTTCCCTCTTCAACATCCAACAGAAATCGGCCATCATATTAATATCCCAACGTCCCTGATATCGACGTTCCCTTCCTTTGAGATCTTGATGGAAACGCTGTACCTGTTACTAACTGTAGCCGCCAAGGTTTTCAGGAAATGAATCCAGGTGAGAATGTAGAAAGTGCAATTTAAGATCCATCAAACAATCTTGTTTACCGTAGTTGACGACCATTTCCCTGACAATTTCTTCGTAATTCGGACTTTTGTTATTGCCTAAAGAGTTCTCAACGACCGCTTTGAAACTGCTCCACGCGGCTCTCTCTGAGTTGTTCATTGTCGTGATGAATACTTCATCTCTCAACATCTTTCTGATTTGTGGCCCATCGAAAATCCCCTCTTATCTAGCTCTAACTTAGCATCCGATATGTTGGGGAATTGCTGTCGCAAATACATGAAACATTCTCTCTCCTTGTTCAAAGATTTCACGAACTGCTTCATCAACCAAAGTTCAATATGCAAAGGGGATAGCAAGATTCTACCGGGTTCTACTAAAGGTTCTTGGATGATGTTGAGTGCTCCTGGATTCAGATTTGTTCTATTGGGCCATACTTTGTCGGTGTAATGGTTTTTCCGATCCCTGCTATCCCATAAACATAAGAAGCAGGGATTTTTCGTAAAGCCGGACTGCTAGCCCAACATCAAAGATAGTATTTTTAAATCGCCACAGATCTGCCACTTATGTTCAATGTAATTGATCTTCTCTAGCACCTTCTGAATGTTTTCGTGACTTTCTTTCAGCACCGGTGAATGGGCTAGCGGTATCGGGGCATAAAAGTTGCCTATGTGAAGCAAAACCCCTTTGAGACTCCGCTTCGACGAATCAAGGAACAGTCTCCATTCTTCTGCCTTATAAGATTGAGGCTTGAGTTCATTGGTCAATCCTTCTACATCATTGCAGTATACTAGTTCTTCTTCCTGAGAGAAATATTCTCGAAACTTCTCTCTATCCCGATATACTGAAACCTTAGTGCCCTTATCTAACAGATTTTTTTTTTCTTAGCGGAGAAGCTAGATATTCAGCGCTACTTTTCGGCAACCCTAGATCTCTGATTAGATCGTTCAATTCCTGCTGCGTGTAAGGTTTAGGGATGTTTTGTTTTTTATGCGTAGGTATGACATACTCTTCATCATCTTCCTCTTCAAATTCTATGTCCTCACTCACATTCTCCTCATTTATATATTATGCTTCTTGATGTTTTTGAATGATCCGAAATAGGTCGGTGAAAGAATTTACAGATAAGTACAGTAATTTACAGATAAGTACAGTGTAAGTCTCAGAAGTGTTTGAAACGTGTTGGCGTTATAAAAATGAAAGCAAAATACATTATTTGCGTAATTTTCGCCAAACATACGGGTTCCGCCGGTCCTGGATCCGTTTCTTTTTGGTTCCTACGGTGTTAATACTTCTAACCTTACGTGAATATGTGAATATCTAAGTATAATGAAGCCAGCGAACCCTTCCAAAGCGATCTAGTTGACGCTAAACGACAATAATGGCGTATTTACATAATTTTTTGAAATTATCGAAAAAATGGTACACAGGATCTTAATTTTGACTTCGAATACCGATTCAGCAGCTCAAAATACGTCGGAAAAGTATAGTCCGATTCGTCGCACAACCAACTTGTTTTTATGTGGCTGTGTTATTAATGATATCTGAGTGAAGAATCAATTTTCGCTGGTTCAGTTGACCCAAAATCATATTAAAAATTTAAGATAGTTCCAATAGTTGCTGAGATAATTGAATGTGAAGATTCATAACTTGCGCGCAATGCGCTTCTATTACTGTATATACGCGCTCCCCGCGTCTGCCGTTCTGCCGCCACTACTTAACCGCTTTCACGCGCTCGTCCATTTTCAGTCATCTTCGCAAGTATTTCCACCTATTTCGCAACATTTTAACGCAAAATGAGAATATATGTTTTGTAGTACTACACTTCAACTCTCAAAATCAGTTTAGAAAAATGAAATCGGATCATCCATGACGCATCTAGGCAGAATGCAAGATAGTGCATTCAAAAAATTCGAATTGCAATTATGCAAAAACTAATTATCCGACAGCGCCTCGGTTGTGCACAGATAAAGTACCTATCAATCACTACTATCTCGCGAAGAGCCCGCGCTACAACAGAAAAAATGGCGGCGTTATACATTTTTGAAAAAACGCTGATTTTTCCGGTTTTTCCGCCGTTAATAATAATCCGATCGAGTCGTTCCAACGTTCATTTTCCTTGCATTTTGATTCTCTATAATTCGTCTCTTCGGATCATCAAGATTGCTTCATTATTTTTAATTTTACGAGCGAACAACGACAAAACACGATATTTTGCTTTTAAATGTTTATAAAAAATTAATAAATGATAGTTGCGGGTGGAAAACATAACAGAATATAACTACGATCTGTCTTTCGTGTGATGGCGTATTCGGTATCCTGGTAGTATTTTTGTCACCGAATCACTCATTATCTGCTCGATTGCTTGGTCTATTACAGAGTAATCGGATCGCAATCTAACAAATTAAATGACCGTAAGCACGCAATGAACGCTGTAAGTGCAATTAGGACCGCGGCCTATATACCCAAACAAACATCCACCGGATCGGGAATTATTACGAGACGTAGGAGCCGTATCGTTTGATGTTCGGACCTTTCGCTATATGTATACAACTAAAAACGTGGAGGAAAGTAGAGGGGAATGGAAATAATCTCGAGAGATGCGAATCTGTCCGAGTTAACCATTGTTTATAATCGAAAACTCCTTCTTGACTTAACGCATCACAACCTTTTACATATTAGCCCAGATTTACTGTTGAATTATTCCCGATAACGGTTATTTAGCAATAAATACGTGAAATAACTAAGACCGCGGCGGTGACTCAATTATACAAACGATTTCTTTCTTCTTCCTCGTCCGCGTGATCTTGAACCGGCTCCTTTTTGCAAGGAGATAAAACAACGCAATCGGAAGCTCCTTCAGGTATATTTCATCGTGCCAGGCTGAATTCTCACATCCGTGACGTCGTCGGACAACGTGATCTCTCAAAGCAGTGACGTAGACACCGACTTTTTCCAATTTCGACGAACGCGACTTTGCTACTCTTGGAAAAATAGCAATCAAGCGCGAAGATCCCGCGTTTCCTTTTACCGTCCACTATCCGCCCTCTCGTTGCCCCGCTCCTCTTCCTCCATCGAGCGCTCTCTCCAGCTGTCTCCATTCGGGGGTTCTCTTCTGCTGTTTTTTTTTCATCTCTCTCTTTCTCTCACTCTCTCTCTGTCTGTGTGTCTCTTACTTGAGATGCACGTAGTGCCACTTGTCAACTGAAATCACACGGAGACAATGATCGATCTCGGCTCGACATGGTTTTTGTTTTCATATTTTTGTTTGTTGGGTTCTACAATTTGTGCGGCGGGCTCGAGAATCGCGGATAGTGCCATTTGTCAACTGCAAATGCGACAACATTTCAGTATTTTTCGAGCGTACACGAGGTGATACCCTCTCTATGTGTGAGTGAATGTTTTTCGTCATCGTGGCATTTATTTTCGTTCAATCGCGTGTCCGAATAGCGAACGTGCCTTGACGTGTATATTCGTACAGTTGCCTGTAATGCAGGCAGGTAACAAAACGCGCGTACTCACCGATCGGATCGACAGGATGGGGCTCACCGAGCTCAGGAGACGCTTTTACAATCTCCTCAGCCGCAACAGCATCAATTTTTAACAAACTATCACCCACTTTCACGTTCGTGCTGAAATGCCAGATAAAAAGTGAGAATTATCGTCAGCCGACATTGATCAAAAATAATTTACTACACACACACGCACATATTCAATCGGAAACTTCATTATTTCATCTATAGGCACTATCTTGAGTTCAATTGGATATGTACGTATATTAGCCATAATGTACTATATATTATAGTGCGCTACAGCATATATACAGGGTGTCCTGTTATAGATAATCCTGTAACTGTCGATAGGTCAGATCATGTCCTACTTTATGCTGCAATTTCAGTTTAGTAAAAGTCCCACAGTTTTCGAGATAAAAATTATCTGCTTTTGATTTTTCGCTTGCCATTCCTACAAATAACTTTTTTTTACCCGGTTAAAAAAAATACTCTTGCTTATTTGTTTTATCTAGAAAAGTCTTCTTTTTAACCTTAAATGTTAAGGAAACTTCATGAAAAAAGATCTTATGCAGAGTTTTCGTACGAACCAATTCGAGAATCTGACTTTCATAGCCTGCGGTATCAAACAAATGTACTACGCATATCGTGCCAATTACTTTTTTTTTATTTTCAAAAAATAACATAAAGCCCACAATCTCGAAAACCGTGGGACTTTTACTAAACCGAAATTCCACCATATAGCAGGATATGATCTGACCTATCAACAGTTGCAAGATTATCCATTCATAACAGAACAACCTGTATATATTTATATATAATCATAAACTGCGCAAGCGTTTGTCTCTTCTATTTTGGTTGCTGTAACAGTTCTTGAAGCAGAAGTTTCGTTACGACTCGATGATAATCAACTTTCGTACAGTCCGGAAAAGTTTCCTCGTCAGCCTCGAGTGGCCATTTAATACGTAATAATAATGATTAAAATAAACATGTCTCTGCTCTTCTATGCGGAAATAGCACCGGCGAATGTTTTTACTAGATAAAAAGTGTATGCAGTCAAAATATTCGTCGCAGTGCAAAAAAAAACGTAACGCGAATTTCCGACGGCGGAAATATCACATATTTCAACGTTTAGAGTATCGCGAATCATTCCAAAACGTGGGTAAAAATGTATAACTTCGGCGCGCGTGCAGCTGCCTCTCCCTTAATGTTGCAAATCAAATTTAAAAAAAAGAACAGGTTTTCCATCGGTACCCACCAAGAAATGCCCGGCACCGGCGTTTCCCTCTTCACGAGATTGCGCCAATGTTCATGAACCTCGCTGATAACGTGGAGAGCAAAATCCCTTGGCTTAGGCTCGCCGTTGAAGGCGAACTGATTTTCCGGCTTGCCATCCGGTATCTTATAGATTTTGAACCATTCGATCGTTGCTTTCAACAAGCCCGGATAAACTTTTTCCACGTCCCCGATATCTGTAGAAAATGGTAAAAAAAATAAAAGAAAACACACGCATGAGTAAATAATTCACCATGCGATAGATAAAATTATCGCGTGACGTTGAATCACACGACCTTGATGGAACGAATTACGCAATGAGAGCAAATATTTGCTCGCGTGGTCGGGCGAATCGTCGCAAAGACAAATTGTAGGAGATTCATTGAAATAGAGTGGAAGCGTTATTCGAATGAAGAATCAGTCGAGTTATTCTCGACCTTATTACGACTGATCAGAGACGATCTATTATTTAACAACGATAATCACGTTGCGCAAAATGCATGTAAGAAACTGATTCTTTTTTAACCTACTGTTGTAATAATAATAACAATAAATATAATTATGATAATCGAAATAATAATAATAGCAATTCAGTAGGACGGAGAGAAAAATAATACTGATAAGAAAGACGATGATAAGAATAAAAATAATAATAATATATGAAAAGAATAAAAATTTAAACGACATTCGTAATTATAAATAGCCATTGCCAAAGTTCCATTACTGTTATACCTTTGTATAACAACGTTCTCCTTTTTCAAATTTATACGAAGCCAGTCCCTGCGGCGAAGGATGACCCTTCCAATGAAACCGGGATCAATTAAACTTACCGTTCATTTGTTCGGCCAATGGATCATTAACATCGATTACTATTATCTTCCAGTCAGTCTCGCCTGCAACACAACGTACACTTCCGTTTTTACAGGGTCACTGGAGCACGATAAGTATGACGACATCGTATTTATGAGTAATGTGTGATAAGAGTGCATTTAATCTATATATTTGTGTTAGGGCGATATACGGATGCGAGCGGTGCAATCAGCTGTAGAAACGAGGCGGCATATACACTTAGCTCGGACTCACCCTCGTCGATAAGCGCTACCGTTCCCAGGACCTTGACCTTCAGTACCTCGCCTCGTTTTGCTACCTGTGTGGGCAAAAATTCATCGAGTCACGCGCCGCTTACGCTATCATCGTTTGCATTATCATCACGTGTACACGCACCACGTATTCATACAAATTCTCGGTTTCTTTTGCTCAATTCCTTTCACCGCCTGCACAGGTTCATAATAAAATGGTCTCTCTATTTCTCCAATATCTCCAAGTCTCTTACCCTGTATCCGATTTCAAGGACGTCTATGGGATCGTTGTCTCCCTTGAATCCCGTGGCTTCGTCCAGTACTTCCGGGTTTTCCCATGTCTGAAAATATAAGTCCATAAGGAAATGCGACGTTGCTGAAATTTCAACCGCGATTAACCGAATATATTCGCGTTTTCGCAAATGCGATAACTATTGTGCATTAACGGGTTATAAGCAGTTAGAAATTTCAAAAAATTGATTTTTTATTTATTGCATTTTCGGAATGTACAAATAAGTGAGTATATTCCCTGAACCTGAATCAAATCGATCCAGCGAATATTCTCGGAAATACACACATATTTGTAAGGACGCTCGAAGCGCTACAAAGTTGATTGTTTGAACTTCAAACGCGTTTTTCTCAAAACGGTGTTTTCAAATTCGGTGTACACGATTTCTCAAAAACGGCTCAACCGATCGGTCTGCAGTTTTAACCCAACCTTGTCAGATATATTCTTCAGATATTGATCGAAGGAATAAGATTTCCGATAATTATTTCTATTTTTTTCAACGATTTAACGAACAAAATTTTGTCGAAAATCGAAATTGTTTCTTTCCGGAGCCACCATTTTGTCAAAAATTAAAATTTCGACTATTTCTTCAATCTATACCTGGATTCATCTATCCCCTAAAAGAATCTTTTTGGTTTTTTCATTTTAGATAATCCAAAGCGGAGATACTTTGCTCACCGCCGGACACTTTTTTCGGCGACCTCCAGGAGACTTCCTACAGGAGCAATGTTAATGAATATTTTTGAAAATAAAAAATGCCAATCTATAGCTAAAAGATGCCACTACACTACCTAATACTTTTCGTTTAGCCCAAATGAAATCCTTTTCCAGAAAAAAAATCCTGATAAAACGACTTTTTTGGCCTTGCAACTGCGTATAACGCCTTAAGGCCTTAGGCCACAGTAACGGGTATAAAATCATGCGCGAATTTAACAATTTTTTTTCGTATGAAAAAGTGATCCACTCATAAAATTAATTACACATCTATTTAGTATGAATATCAAGCTGTTAGGAAATATATATATATTTTTTTCGATGTACAAAATGGCCGGCTACTAATATTTTCTTTTGTTGTCTTTTTTTAGGCGCTCCGCGGCACGACATTTACCATCCACAATTTTTTACGTAAAACAAAAAACAAAAAATCTCGTCAATCTAGATTAGAATACCTAGAGAAGTACGTACGGAATTTAAAAAATATTGTTTTATTCAAAAGTTGTAGGTATTTGAACTTAAGACATGAATTTTCAGTGAAAAATTTCGTTATAACTGCTCATAAAATGAAAAGTTTTCGATTAATCAGAAATTCCGTACGTACTTCTCTGCGAAATGCAATTAGGAACATAACTTTTAAATTCGAAGTAAATCGGGTGAAAGTTGTTAAAGTTATTTGTCACGTCAATTAGAGAAAAAGCTGTTTCAAGAAGTTTCAAGTAGTCGGCCATTTTGTACATCGAAAAACAATCAAAACAAAAAATTGCTAACAGCTTGATATTCATACTAAATAGATGCGTGATTGATTTTATGAGTGAATCACTTTTTCATACGAAAAAAAATTGTTAAATTCGCACATGATGTTATACCCGTTGCTGTGGTCTATGGCCTTAACGATAGTGAACGCGCGGTCGATGCGCGGCTTCGACGATCTCCTGTCTCACGCAGTGTTGGCTAAGGCCAATATTCGGCTGACCGCTGAGCCGCGCACGGGCTTGCACAACGACCACTGTACGGGACGACAGTTTTACTGCAGTTGCGACGGTGACCGCAATTAATCTCAGTGAACATATAGCCAGCTGTGCCGGCACAGGTTTCTCACAGTTTCCCTGCGCCGTCTTCCAAACGCGATACAGTAGTGCATTCGGAAACAAGTGACAGCGGGCAACACTCCGGGAGGCTCCCCAAGGACTTGGAAATAGTTGAGTGACAAGTATGGAGTAGAAGTGGAAGGGATCATCACAGTGCAACATTTTCAAAAGATCGATTTCTTGGCATTATCCGATAGTATAGACGGTTATAAACATGCTGTTCATATACTTACATAAACGCAAGTAGACAAATTATATGAAAATTCCGCACTTGAAACTTTAAACGCCATTTTCTCAAAATGTCGCTTTTCAAAACGGTGTACACTCTCAAAGGGAGAGTTTTCAAAGCTATCCGTCTAAAATTTTCCGAAAACATTCGTCACGCCATTCTTTATCTTCCTATGGAATTTTTTTTAACGAAAAATTCGAAAAAATAGGATAAGTTCGATGTTTTTTTTTCAAACCACCGACATTTTGTTAATTTTTATTTTAGAAAAACCTCCATAGCGAGATAGCGGCTTCCATACAGATTAACAATCTTTCCAAAGTTTGTTTCAGATAATATTTACGGCCACAACCGTGTACACCGTGAAGACACCTTTTTTTCGAAGATATTTTCAACCGTTAAAAAAAAAGTAAAAATAAATAAAAATAAACGTTCAAAAATGTATTTTCTGTTCTTCACGAGTGCTCTGACTTGACATTAAAAAATCAGACTGATCAGCATATTTTAACCATCGAAAAAAAAATCACGCAAATCAGTTATTTTTCGACCCGTTACACTGTTAAGATCCATTTAAAAATATCATTGTTGTCACTACCATGTACAGGGTTTTGAAAAATCTCAGCCTCATCGTTTCGATGTTCATTTTTTCAAACCATTAAAAAACAAAAATACAGTATTCTCACATTCACTATATCGCATGAAAAGTAACGTTGAAAAATAAAAATTACAGAAATTAATGATCATTTTAAAAGAACTAGACATTTATTTTACAGCGAGTTTTTTGTTGCTGCCATAAAGAGAAGACGAGGGTTTGAGTTTAGAATTGATAGATTGAAAATATAATGTAGCGGTTTTGAAGTTTGCGTCGTTGGAATGCAACGAAAGTTTTTAAAAATATCTTTCAATTCCTTATTTTTTTATTGATATACAACTTCTTTTCGCAGATTTATATATCGAATGAGTATTTTTTTTAATGGTTGCGGGATTTTTATAGTAAAACTCCGCCAAAACAAATCAAAGCAATTCGGAAATTTGCATTTCCATTGCATCGGAACGATGCAAACTTTAATCTCTTCATGAAGTTTTTCAAAACGGTGTACACTCTAAAAGGGAGAGTTTTCAAGCTATCCGTCTCAAATTTTGACACAGCATTCTTCACGCCATTCTTAATCTTGCTATGGAAGCTTTTTTATGTAATCGTCATCTTTTTTTAACGACAAACTGTCGAAAAAATATGCTAAATTCGATACTTTTTTTTTTCAAAACGCCGCCATTTTGTCAATTTTTGTTTTTAAAAAACCCTCCATAGCAAGATAGCGGCTATCATACTGATTAATCATTTTTTTCCAATTTTTGTTTCAGATAATATTTACAGTCACAACCGTGGACTTCTTTTTTCGAAGACATTTTCAACCGTTCAAAAAAAGTAATAAAAATAAATGTTTGAAAATGTATTTTCGGGTCTTCATGAGTGCTTTGATTTGACATTAAAAAATCAGACAAATTAGCGTATTTGACCATCGAAAAAAAATCGCGACAATCAGCTATCTTTCGACCCGTTACACTGTGATGATCCCTCAAGGAACATTTAAATATTTAAAAAATATATATATAGTTTCAGTTTTTCGTTTCAGAAGTATGAGAAAAAAATACTGTTAATATAAACGAAGTATAGAGTATCTGATGAAAGTAAACAATATATATACTTTTCAAATTGGCCTTTTCGGGAAACTACAACTCGTCTCGCGGTTAATCACAAAGATCGCGAACTAAAGTGACAAATATTTCTCGCCTCTGAGTACCTGAGGCAACGCTCCGTAATTCCAGATGTAGCCGTGATGAGGAAAGCAATTCGCCACGAAGCGTAATTTATCCTTTTTCACGTCTTGTTTTATGGGATTCAGAGGCTCCTTGAGATTGATTTCCATCTTGGCGTTGGTCCACCGTGGCACCTCGACCACCATGTTGAAGACTTTGTTTGCCTCGTCCGCGTAAAGAGGTACGTCGTGCATCGGCGAGCACGGACCATCGTCATTTTCTGCAACAACGGCGCAACACCCGCTTCAACTAAAGGCTACAACGATGGAAATTGCAGTTGTGAATGAAAACTTGAAGATCCATTCTCGAAGAGACCAGGATCTTTTTGGTTCCTTGCGACGATTCGTTGGTTGCAATGAAATGGAGTGCCAGAAATGAAAGAAGACACACGGAGCGCCACACCGTTACTATTACTCGCTAAAAGAATGTACTTTTTCTACCTTTTTTTTCTCCCTTTCTCGACACCCAAATATCTTCATTTTATCTTGCATATAATTCTGTATACAATATATACTATCGAGAGTACCCGCAATGGAGGACAGGCCGTCCTCCATGGGCAGGGTTTCAGGGTTTCAGCTCCAGGGGTGCTTAGAGCGAGGAAAGAATTGCTGATTTTCATTCTTTTTTTCAAAGATAAGATTTATTCACCATTTTTGAGACTTAGAGTATGTTTATTACTACTTTTGGCTGTTACATGGTATTTTTTTTATTAATCTTTAAAGATGGCGTTGGTATGGCACTGTCTTCTAAACGGGTTGCGACAGATGTTGTCAGACACCGTGACACGTAACATCGGCCCGATTAATGCAAAAAAAAACCAACAAAGATTTTTTTTTCCATTAAGGAGAGATATACACCTAGATGTTCAAGGTCGAGGATTTAGAAGCTATGAACATTCCGTCAACCGTAGAAGACCTACACTATGGGCTGGTATCGATGATTCCATGTAAGTTGACAAATTTCATGATTTATTCATTCCCAAATTTTCAATCGCGTTTTTCTCAAAACCACGATTTTCAAATCGGTACCCAAAATTTCTCGAAAACCAATGAACCGATTGCCTTGAGGTTTTTTGTGGTTATTCTATACACCATTATCTAGTACTTGTCATAGGGTTTTTTTCCGTTACTTAGTTTTTGTTTTATAGGCAAAATAATAAATAATTTTTGGCCCAGAAATCACTATTTATGTTCAAACGTCCGCCATTTTGTCATAAATCGATATTTTCGAAATCGGCTATGACAAGTACTAGATTATAGTATCTAATTTAATAATCTTTTTGGTTTTTTTTCAGATGATTTTTGAAGAAACGCCAGTGGGTACCGTATACGCAGATTTTTTTACGACGCTCCAAGGATCATACAATATTCTTGTATATTTTTGATATTTTTAAATAAAGAAAATTGAACATATTTTTGAATGTATATACTTTTAGATAACTAAAACCCCAATCCGAAATGTCAAATATTTTTCCTTGAAAAAATTCACAAAAATGACCTTTTTTCCGGCACCTGGGTGTATGTCTCCCCTTAAGGGCATGGCTCACACGTCCGGTCGGTAAAAATCCTACTGCCAAGTTTTTTCTCGGATGGATAACATTTCGGGCAAACGAAGAGAAAGACGTTGTTCGTCGTTCAACAGAGCGGAAGGTGTTTCTTTTCTTTTTTCCAAAAAATCAACTATTTATGAGAACCTGGGAATCTGTGAATCAGCTATCTCTCTGGCACTCGTGGCCATTTGGTCAGGGTGACACATGGCCTTAACCCTCAAACGCAGAATATGAACCGAGAAACAGTGAGAAATGTTGAAAATTGATAAAATGGTACACTTTGAAACGAAAACATTGAATTTTCCGAAAAAATGGCTACATTTTGCAATAAAGATTTTTTTGTTTTCGAAACTTTGGGAGTATGTTTTAGACAATAAGGTTTGAAAGATTTATACCTAATTTCATCAGAATCGATGGATTCGTTTTTTAGCTATACGTCACGCCAGTTTTGAAAATGTAGTTTAGCAGACTGCGCCATACGTCCGCCATTTTTGAAGATTAATAAATTTAAAAAATACCATGTAACAGCCAATAGTAGTAATAAAACATACCCTAAGTTTCAAAAATCGTGAAGAATCTTTTTCTTTAAAAAAAAATCATGAAAATCAGCTAATTTTTTTCGCCTAAAGGTATCTGCCCCTTAAGCAACGTTTTGCATGGCCCATGCACCAACTGCCGCATCAACCAGTCAGCGGAAGACCAATACTTTTGAGACCTTGGTATAGATACTCGAGTACAATGTCTGTGCACCAGAGAATCAGAAGATTAAAGGGCCGCCTGTACCAGAAGGCTGTACCAGACGATTTCCACAGTTTCCCCGTAGCCCCAGTATATGCTGTATATTGTAGCTCAAGACGGCTATGGTTGCAATGGTAGTTACATTAGATTAGTGGAGTCCAGGTAGGGGCTGATGGGAAAGATTCAAGTAAGAAGGGCATTATGTAAAATCTGCAAGGGTAGATGGAACTCAGAAAATAATATATATACTTATATTATATTTAGATAATAATATTATATTTATTTATATTATAAATTTTAAATAAAGTAAAATTTTTAAAATATTATTCTCAAATATTAATATTATATTTATTAATATTATAAATTTTAAATAAATTAAAAAATTTTAAATATTTTTTTCAAATATTAATATTATATTTATTTATATTATAAATAGTATAATAATAATATTTTATTTATATAATATTATCTAAGGGAATGAAAGAGTCCAAAACTAGCATAATTTTGAAGGTGGCATAGTTGGTATGCAACGAAAGTTAATTCCTTTCAATGGTTCAATATTTTTCAACCGTTTTAGGCTGTGAAAATCACTAAAACGTTTCTACGTATTCCAACTAAACATTTAAAACCGCAATTTGCAAAAAGAAAGGCTTTCGTTAATTCTAAAAATAAAGAAATTAAAAGTGAACAAGAAAAATCCTTGGACTCCAACTATGCAAACTTCAACGTTGTAAACTGGCCCTAAGCATATGTTATGTAAAATATTATCTGACTCAAACTACAAAGGCAGAAAGGAGAACATTGGAATAGAAGAATATTTATGACTTTGAAATTTGCATTGTTAGAATGCAACGATTTCCTGTTTTTCATTCCTTCTTTCTTCCCATCATTGAAAGACTTTTTATGAAATAACAGTCGTACATTTGTAATAAAAATACGTAAAAACGTGAGAGTAATTGTTGTAGTCTAAACCGGCCAAAGAGACTTTGAGCACCTAAGAAAAATTGATATCCGTTGCATTCCTTCATACAAGAAAGATGATGCAGACTTCATCGCTGTGAATATTGGAAAGTCAATGGAATAAGCTAACGGATAAAGAGATGGCCAGCGAAGGAAAAGAAGCGCGGACTCAAAGGATACAAATCGCCCAGCCCACACATGAAATAAGAGACCGGTACATCATAACAAGAGTGAAAAAAAAACCAAAAGGAGGAATTAAAAATGTGTTGTCGGCTGTTTCGACGGAATGACTGGAACGACTACACGGGAAGATTCAGAAACGAAGAAAGGTCTAGCTTTGCAAGGACGTACAACAAACGACTCTTATCAACCTGTCAGAATGGCCAAGTATGTTGTAAAAAAATGACAACAAAACTGAAACGACAATATACAAACAATACAAATGAAAAGATTTGAGAAGTTGGCATGTCGCGCTATGTATAAATCAACTAAGGCGAAAATGTCAACTACCCATTGAGGTCTGGGCCACACTAAGCGGTTCTACCATAGCGTTTTTGACGGACGTACAGCATAAGTCTTAAACTATGCATACACTATACATCCCTCAAAAAAGCTCCGGTAAAACTGCCTCGTGTCGCCCTGGGCTTAGGGAGAAATACGTATAGTGTTTAAAATTACCCAAAAATATACCTAGCAAATGGAACTACAACAATATTGGAAAAACGAAAAATGCATAAATAGCCAGTGGCAAATATTCGAAAACCGCTTTAAATGCTAAGATTGGAATACAACAATTGGCTGTCGAAAATCATCCAAATTTTATTATTGTTGATATCGGTTTCAGTTGCATGGATAAAAACAGAAAACAAAGGATCTGTGAAAACCAGTTCTGGTTCAGATAGGAGTAAAATAGCAGAGAGAGGAGGCATTGGTATTCGTAATAGGCAACTTTCTCTTGAGCATATCATGAACGTAGTGTAATATTTGAAAGGTCACAGTTGATACCCTTTGATTAAAAGTTCTAACGCAATTACGTGTATTTAGACACGTATAATTGCACATGTGTGTGTGTGTATGTGTGTGTGCACGCGCGCACGCCGCGCGTGTTCGTGCGTGTATATGTATGTATGTATGTATGTATGTATGTATGTATGTATGTATGTATGTATGTATGTATGTATGTATGTATGTATGTATGTATGTATGTATGTATGTATGTATGTATGTATGTATGTATGTATGTATGTATGTATATATATATATGTGTGAATATATTAAATGGCTGTCAGAGTACCGTTATTCGGGCTCCAGTGCAAAAAAAACCCTTCGTCTTTGAAATGTGAATTACACGTATTAGGATCCCAAAGCGAACGAAAAAAATCATAATAAATAATGAAAAAGAACCAGCGCCGGCGCAGTTGAGCCGCAAGAAATAAT
This sequence comes from Ophion ellenae, assembly GCA_963210295.1. NCBI lineage: Eukaryota > Metazoa > Arthropoda > Insecta > Hymenoptera > Ichneumonidae > Ophion > Ophion ellenae. Next base: position 64,340,316 of record OY723385.1, read on the forward strand.
AAAACACGATCACTCGGATAATGGCCCGGGTTCAGTTCGTGTATAATATTGCACTTGACCGTGACGATAATCCGTCTAATCGGCTAAATATATACTTACTGGAGGAGTTGAACAACGCATTTTTAATTCAGGATATTGAGAAGAATCTTGACCTGTCGCTCGTCACACACGCGCACGCACACATGGAGATTCCGAATAGAACTCGACCTTTAGCATGAAGCTTCGTAACGTGCGTGTGCGTATTTCCGGAAAACATTATTTTTCATTGGTTGGATCAAAATGTATGAAAGCGTGGATGTTCGTTGCAAATGCAATACTCACTCAAGTATATTCTGTACTCGGTGGTATTCGGGGGACCACGTTCTATCGTGCTGTACGACATTTTAAGTTCTGTCGGATACGCCGCACACCTGGCAAAGTTGAAACGTCGCTGAGGGCAAAGTAAACCCGATCGAATCGAGGCTCCTTTCGGACTGAAACGCCGGAACACGTGCAACGTTGCTACCGCCATCCCGCAGTCTGGCGGCAATCGCAGCAAACGACAGCGTTCTCTCTTCTCTCTCTCTCTCTCTCTCTCTCTCTCTCTCTCTCTCTCTCTCTCTCTCGCTCTCTCAATACTGCTTGTTATCGCTCGAGCGTCGATAAGGAATAAATGGATGTATTTTTTTCATGGGAGCGGCACTCGCTTGTGTAGCGAGTTGTACTCTTCTGGGGTAGGTGGCAGTATGCGCGCATTCTAATCGCTCTACGGATACACGATATACGGAAAAAGATGAACAAGGTAGACACTCAACTTGGCCGAAGCGGACAATCCAGTGGCCAGGCTAGTCCCACTGACGGACGGTGGAGTAGCCAAATTGAAGAAGAAGAAGGTAGACACTCATCTTTGAACTTTTTTCTTACTATGTCGTATTTTTATTATTTCAATGGCATGTGGTTGTTGCGCTTGGTACATTGATAGATTAATTATTTCAATAGCAAGGTGACTGAGTTGCGGTTGATACAGCAATTGTATATATTGAAGCAATGTCAAACGCGACCGGTAGGTAATTATCGTGGTGAAAAGTTTCCTCTCGGCGAATTGCACGACGAGCAAACGCCGAGATAGACGCTGTTTCTTTTTAACAAAGCAGGAAGCGTTTCTTTTCGTTTTTTTTTCGGAAATTCAGTTGCCTTGGGCAACAATTGGAAACGGATTTGCAATTATCTTTCTTGAACTCATGTGTTCGTTTTTCGCATTGCCTTAAAATCGAACATTCTACACGGAAACGAAAAACAAAGATTGAAAATATCTAAATTGAAGATACAGAAAATACGAAAAGTAAGTACCAGATTGGAACAATTAAAGATTGAAAATACGAAAAGTATTAATATTAAAATTAAGAATTAAAAATACGAAAATCAAAGATCGAGAAATCCCTGCAATTGAGAACCGATCCATATTGGCCTAGAAGCAATAATATGAGAATCAACTTCACAGTTATCCGATCAATCCGATATATATATTTAGTCCGATGTATATATAAAGCTTTATCATAATTACCAAATAATAGGTGCCCATTTTTTTCAAACAACATGCTCAGTCGAGTGCGTTCTGACGTTACCTACAACACACAATTAAGGTATTCCTTTCACGAACTCGAATATTTGACAATTAACGGATTTTCGTCTACAACGAAGTAAAAATAGAAGATGCCAGTATACTGTTAAAATTTTAAACCAAGTTGCCGAATTTTCAACAAAATATTACGACTCTGAAAATCGTCTAATTTACACGGCACTTTACGAAGATGACATGCTGGCCACATTTCTATTGAATAATTTATACACTAAATAACTCTAGATGCCTGACAGTGCTTCACGCGTAGAAAAAAATCTAAAGATTCCAAAACGACTATAAAAACAGGGGGTCACCAAATGTTTAGGGGTAACGCCACTGTAAACGTCTAAAATAAAGTGATTTTTTGTGGAAGGATAAGTAAGAGGATAATTGTACTCACGTATGTTATTAATCATATCTTCAAGCGAACAAAAAATCATTTATATAAAAAATTATACAAAATGGTGACGCTGGAGCCATTCTCGCGAAGCATGTTGAGTTGGAGACGCTCTGCGGCACGCAGTATACCCAGGCAACATAAATGTCCATTTGACGTCGCTAAGTTGCCGTTGTGACGTTAACTTTAAGACATGACCGTAAGATAACTATCCGACATCTTTCAAAAGAAAATTCCGTATAACGCTGCCGTAAAATTATCTTTTTTATGATATCTTTCGGCGATGAAAACGGATGTCTAAAAGGTATCCCAAAATATTATCCAATTGATGACTTTTTTGAGTTATCAAAAATTTATCTATTGTATCTAGTTCATCGTTGTCCAAAGGATATCATAAAGACGAATGGCATAAGACGTCTTTTTCGTGACTTCTTTCAAATATTGGTAATATCATGTCTTTTAAGATATTTGGTATTGGCGGGAAATAGTAAAAAGTCATCCAAATGTTATACTATAGATGACATGCAACGGATCGCTTTTATCAGAGGGCGAATGTAGCGAGCATGGAGACTACATAAAGGAGTCCGAACTCAAATAGAAGGGGTATGGGAAAAGTGACCACAAAATCGAGGAACGGAAGGGTTCCCGAAACTGCTACGCCGTGGCACTGATTGTTAAGAGCGACAGCTTGAAATTAGCCATGCGTGAATTGTTGAACTGTTGTCATGGAGACCACACTACTAGCTATTTTCAAGCTGTCGCTTATGACAATCAGCGTCACGAAGTGGCGCTTTCGGGAACCGTTTCGTTCCTCGATTTTGTGGTCACTTCCCTAGTACACAGTTCGGGCTCCTTTATGTAGCCTCCATGGTAGCGAGTCATACTTGATTTCATCGGCAAAAATTTGTGTGTCACAACAAGTAGTTAAAAAAATTAAGGTATTGAAATAGATATAGGTGAGTGCTTGTTATCCTATTATTCTTTTCGCTTCTGCGAGTATATATATATATTAAATGTACTGTCTTTTTATTCTAAAAGCGGACGTCTGCTTTTGAGGTTATCCAAGGAATCCAGGGAGCAATCAAGCGGGAACACAGTCTGTCAATGTAGTCTATCTCTTTATATCCCCTTACTGCAGGCGCCGCGTTGTGGCTACAGTAGACCCTAAAAACGCGAGGATTATGGGTGCCTTCTCCCACCACCGAAACGTAGGCTCGTTTCGAGACCTGTATATAATGGCCTCTGCACACTGCGCGTGATGAGCGATGAGCGATATCCAACGAGAGTTCTGCTGTTCTGAACGTCACATCCGTCGCGAGCCTTCTCGCGACGTCGCTCACGGATTTGACCAAGTTTCTACTTTCGTCACTCGCGATAAGCGACAACGCGCCAGCAGTACGGTCTTACATACAGGTCTTGAAACTCTGGTGGTGGGGGTATGTCCTCGGATTGAAGCACTGGCCGTTTCGCCTACTGACCACGAGTGTCGCTGCGATAGAGTGATGCAGGTTGTGTGAGAGAGATGGAAATCGATTGTTGACTCATAGCAACCTAACCTAGCTGTACAATCCGCTGGTGTAGGCAAATTATGATATTCAATGGCAAAAATGCATGATGGACCTAAATACAATTAAAAGTAACTTCATCGTAAACCTGAAAAAAACCAAATGACTATAGTTATCCAAGTGGGTACAATGAATGTGAATGTTTTTTATATAGGTGTCAATGTGAACTCGTGTTGGTCGAGGGGTTCGGTGCAAGCTTCGTAATGCTGCTTTCAGGGGTTCGATCCCTGTGCGCGCGGTTTTTTAAAAACATGTTTTAGCTTTTATAAGAAAATAGGCTACAAGCGTTGTTTTAATTGACCGGAAAATAAGTGGCAACTATTCCAGACCGAAGTGGAATCCAGACCGAAACACTTGCAGGATGTATTTCTTGAAAATGAAACAAATACTTTTAAAAACAGTGCTTCTTTTGCAATTCTTTATTTCTTCTTCGAAAAATTTTAATGCATGTCCCAAGTAACATTTTCAATAATCTCTACTTTGCAGTTTCCGAAACGGTTTGCGTTGGTAAATTTAAAAAAACACCTCTTTTCCTACCTTCAAGCGAAGGACTCTCGAGTAGGATAAATTTAAATAATTCACTAACTTTATTTTATGTTTTCCAGCGTGGAAAGTATTTATTGTAATGATCCCACCAATTTTTCATTTTTTTTTCAGGTTCCCGGCTACAACGCCTGTTTCGCCCATTCTCGATGAATATATTTCGGTTGGAAATTATTTTGGCACACAACGTGTCTCGGCTCTAATTTCCCAACTCCCGGTATCGCGGCCTCCCATTTTTTTAATTGCACCAAGTCTCTCGGCACCCGAAACACTGAGCATTTCGATTTTTGACTCCGAGAGCCTGTTTTACACGTTGGCACAATACACCACTTAGTCATTTTTTAATATCACCGTTTTTACAAGTTTACAAGTAGAGCAGGTTGCGTGTGGTCGCGTGAATCAGCGGTTATGTTTGGGTTTTGTTTACTTTTGAAATCTATTTCCGTCTCTCACACAGCCTGCATCACTCTATAGCAGCGATCCTCGTGGTCACGAGTTGAAACAGTCGGTGCTTCAATAAGATGCCATCCCCCACCACTGAAATTTTGAGCGAGTTTCAAGACTTGTATGTAAGACCGTGGGTTTGTTCGCGCTAGTGTAGCTACACTTTCGTGCCACTAACCCTAGACTTTCTACACTCGATCTTGACGAGGTGTAAAAGTACACGAAAAGTGTAACAGTGACATTACTAGAATAACCCCATAACCAGCGAAACTGTCAGTGAGTGTATACAGAGGTGAGTACGACATAACCTAAAACATTTAAGGTAATCACAAACAAATTCTCATTTATTACGAAAAACAATCAATAATAAAGATTCAAAATAACAATCTATTATAACTATCAATCTCTATCGATCAAGGTGATTAAAAAATTGACATGACCTAAAATGTATAAGGCAATCACAAACAAATTCTCATTTAGTATGAAAAACAATGAATAATAAAGGTTCAAAATAACAAAGTATTATAATTATCAATTTCTATTGATCAAGGTGATAAAAAAATTGACAAGTTATAATGACAAGTGTTTATTATAAATTCGCAATATCACAATACGTTCCAATCTACTATCAACGCAAACAGAAGCTAACATGGAACAGGAGCAAAAAATTAAGTCAGCAGTGCTGTTCCGAGATTTAGAAGGCGGCTTAGTCGTTGATGCTGACAACAACGTGTGCATTTGTGAAGGTTTTGGATTTCTACAATCGTATCACTAACACTCCATTCTATGTAAAACTGGTATCAATCCATCTATCCTGAGCGCAATTACAAGTACAAGTTAATAATTTCCATAACACCGTCCATCGTAATCAGTTTACGAGATCAACAAACTTGAGGTTACACGGTATATCTCTTTAACGGTTAGATGAGACTCCGTAATCTCATGTGTTGTTTGAGGTTGAGGGTTAGTCCACTAGGTCGCCGCCATGTTTCCTGTACACTATCGCGTTCGCGCTAGAGTTGCTTACCCACGAGGAAATAAACTGCACTCCCTAGACACTGTCCTAGTTCCGTTTACACTGGCGTGTGTAGAGTGCAGCTAGCGCGAACAAACCTTTTATTCGCGGTGTATTTCTTTCGCGTGTGTATAAAGTGTGTATAAAGTGAAAAAAGTGCTTCTGCAAAATATTGTGACTCGTTACCTCGTAAAAGATTACGTACTGGTAAGGAGAAGACATTTTTTTACATATTTAATGACATTCGGGGTAATATTTTGTTATTATAATTTGCCGGTTAAATAAATTGAGGTTATGGCGCCATATGTGACGTTTTTTTTCCTCGCTCGAAGCCGGCGTAATTTCTATTGCAGTGAGGGATTAATGTGCATATTTCGAGTTGAAATATGAACAAAATTAATAAACAATACATATTTTCAATTTCAACCATTATACTAGCTTGCAGCGTGGGAATTAGACGCCAGTTCAATTTATTCAACCTGCATATTACAATAATAAAATATTACCCCGCAAGACATCTGATATTTACAATAATGAATCTCTGTCACCTTCGTATCTGTTTTTTGACCATTGTGAACATTTGATGGGCGTGTGAGAAACAAATAAAACATCAGTGGTCCCGAAATTAACGTTTATTATTCATTTATCGTCAGTATTTTTGTTTTGCGAGAGTTTTCGTCGATAATTAGCAGTCCATAATTCCCGTTCAGTTTTTTTTTTAATTACTTACATTTAGGAGCAAAAATAAAACTGATTTTTTCATTTCGACACTTAGTTTATGAGCAATATTTATTGCGAAAAAAAACTTTCCCGACGAGGGTGCGATCCCGGGCTCTGGCGCACGTTACTCCAGCGTGCTAACCATTGAGCTATCACTTGCATCACTAGAATAAGTAGTTTTTTAATATTTAAGCAGTTCCCCCTGGATGGAGTTTAGATTCGGTTTGGATTGTTGGTTGGTTTGAGGTTTAATGTAAATTCTATAGTGTTTTATTTTTGTTTGTTGTGACTTAAAAAAATATTTCTCTTTGAAATCGAATAAGCGATTAGGATTTGGTTGGGTTGCATTAGGGGTTAGGATGCGTTATGGTTATTTAATCGTTCATGTCACCGAATAAAAAAAAAAATTTGCAGTATCGATCGGCTCCAAGTCGACAAATGACTGATATATTGACATTTCATAACTATGAACAAAAGCATATCAATATAACTGATCAATTTTATAGAAAAAATGTACGACAAACTATTTCGAATCACCGTGTTTCCCCTCGTTTCCCAGCGTTGGAAACGTGGTGTAAGTCGTTGCCGTCATCGCTTTTTCAGGCCATTTCTCTAACACTGCGTTCGGGCTCCTTTACCTCTAGTCTCCATGCCCACGGTCTTCGTTTCAAGACCTGTTTGTAAGACCGTGGCCAGCAGACGACATTTTTCAGCCATTTTATAATCGTCTCTATCTAACACTGTCGTTGATTGTGTTTAAATGTCAAGAAACGTGAGACCCGCTTGACCACAAATATTGTAAGGACATGGCGCTGAATTTCTCGAGCGCTAACGTTATTCCAAGACTGTTCCACACTTTCGATCGACTTCCACATTGTGCAACGTTTTCGATAATTTTTTTATTTTCAAGGTCTTTTTACTGAGGAACTTATTGAGTAAACGGAAACCTGACAGCAATTTACCACTGCTATATATTTTGTTCGTCTATTTACTAACACACATTAGGTTTATTTGAAAAAAAAATCAGTACTTCGCGCCCTTCAGCATACTTTATTTTTCAAGTAACCTTACATTCAGCTTTTGCCGCATTGCTCGTCGCTCGAGGCGCTCGTCGCTCGCAGTGTACAGAAGCCATAAGACCGTGCACGTGGGCGCGCACCCGTTCAAATGACGGCCGAGTATTGCCACATTGAATGAAGGCGCGTAGAGCATTGGCCGACACGGCCCCGACCAGTTGCCAGTTTGGTTTCTCACATCCCAGGAAAACCAAACAAATTGATGAAGAAGAATGACCACGCGCGTGCAATCGACCTCAGCCGTCGCGGGTCATTTCCTCGCAAATGACTCAAGAGATCGTTATTACTCTGTGTGTATTTATTGCGTAAATTGTCAGTTCAAGGCTGATAAAATGAAGTCGAGGAACTCTAGAGTCTTCGTATAAACACCTGGATAGCCCCGGATGGCACATTTAATGCCAAATGAGACTACGCCTACGCTGTACCAGGTTTTTCCGATCGGAACCATCAGGGGTCCGCCACTGTCTCCCTGAAAAAAACACGTGTACAAAAAAGAAGAAAAGTGAAAAAATAGATCGGGTGTAAAAAAAAATTAACGTCCTACCGATACATGTCGATAGGACTAGAATATCCGTGACTGGCAAACAAATGTGCACTGAATGGGAGCTTGTTGAATCCATTTGAGTGGGGAATATGAAATGGTCCAGCTAGCGTGCTGACTGCGAAGCAGAGATGACTAATTATTTTATCGATTGCTACCCGCTACTCGCTACAAATGTATAGTCTAGCTATTGGGATGTTGAATAAGTACTCGCTGTTCTTCCGTGAAAATGAATTATTAAAAAAAAATCCTAATGCTTTCAAACGTTTTGAAACCGTTTTTCGAAAAAATTTCAGAAGGATCAGATGTCATTTTTTATTTTTCAGAAAATTACGAAATCGGAATTTCGACAAACGTGAAAAGTCCGAAAAAAATCGATAGCATTCTTTGACTCATCCTTATAATATTCTTATGTGGAACATATTTGTTTAAAAAAATATGACGGCCAAAATGAAAAATTCTTCTCCGAAACTTGACGATGCACACTTATATCTCGTATCCAGCTCGGTATATATTACCGCGCTATCTGAAATACGCTCCACTCTCTCTTTTTTCAGTCTTTCTCTGTCATTCTATACTAGCGACAGCAGCGCCACCACATACATTCTATATCTATTTCGTCGGTTTTAGGGTCCACGTCCATGGTACAGCGTTCGGACTTCTTTACTCTAGACTCCATGGCTTGGATAAGAGTTCGGTCTCCTCTCTCTAGTCTCCTTGCATAGACTAAGTTTCAAGCTTGCTTATACTACTTCTTTATAGATGCGTTACCATCTTAAACTACAAGCACGAAGTTCTGGTAACGCCATCTGTTGGAACACAGCGAGAACTTATTCAACGTCCTAATAAATTAGTTTCGCTCCTTTGTAATTTGTATCGAGGAGCGAGTGAAGAATTAAACACTCTCTACAAATGTAGCAAGTAGAAGAGTCAGCTCTTTACCTGTGGATCGATAAAGTAGCGATAGATATTCGGATACTCTTTATGACAGTATCGAGCAACTTTACTGGAATCCGATACAAAAAGTAGCTAGCTATGGACGTCTCTGCACGAGCATGCAATTTCGCTACTCGACAAGTTGCGTGCTCGTGTGACATAAAAATTAGAACGCTTCGTATCCCCTCACCTTACACGCGTCTTTGCCGCCCTCTGCAAAACCGGCGCACAGCACACGACTGTTTATAAGTGCACCTGTGCCCCTATAGGCTGCTCTGCATCGAGCCTCTTCTACTATCGGCACTTGAAGTTGTTGCAATTTCGAGGCGATAGGGCCATCTACAAAAAACACATGGAAACACGTTTCGATTAGATAGCGTAAAGCAATACAAAGTCTCTCGTAATACTCACTGAAATGAATGGTACCCCATCCCACCAGATAGGGAAAGATCTCACTCAGGTCCAACTCCTTTATTTCTGGAATAACGGGCAGGCATAGGGGTCTTATCAAATCTGGAAAAAGTTACGAAAAGCATCGGTCAAATCAATACTTTTTGGTGGAACCGTAAAGATATGCACGGAAGATGCATATCTCCACAAGATAAGTTTTTCCTATTTCTATTTTTATCACAAGAAGAGGTTTCCTCTCTTTCTATTTACGGGTGAACTGCTGGATGGGCTGAGCCAGTCTCAGAACGGCGATATCATTCGCGTATATGTTAGGACTGTACTGGGGGTGGATGGTTTTTCTTTCGATCGGCAGATCGATCGGCATCGCCCCGTCGTTGTCGTCCTCGATGTCGAGCTCCCCCAGACGGACTATGTAGAGATCGTTCTGGGCGTAAATGCAGTGTCCGGCTGTGAGAACGTGCCGGGACGAGATGAGCGAACCACCGCACATCCAACGTGGCTTCGCCGGATTTGTTTCCGATCGGTAGCCCAGAAGTGCCGCCCAAGGCCAGAAACCTGTTTTTTTTTAAATATTTCCATGACAATTAAGAAACTGTCAATTTATACGTACTTTGTATACAAAAATATCAATTCAGGCGCAGCGACTTCATATAAAAATGTTAATAAAATTAATATAAATGTAATACGTATTGCATATAAAGAAAGCCATTCTTTTATGTATTCCATATTTCGTACGAAGTTGAAACTGTGGAAATTTCACCATCACAAACTTCACGTATGAAATATTGATACCAATTTCATTGCATCTATTTTCATTGTCAGTATTCGGCAGGACATTGCTGTGACGGGTCAAAAATAGATTCTTTCACATTTTCTCACAGTATGCATATTCGAGAATATGTGAAAAAATTCAAATTAAAATATTGGAAACTGATCACGTTACAGACGATATAATGAGAGCAGGTAGCGCAACAGTTTACGTATACTTTAACTTTCAATCGCTTTTTTCTCGCAACGACTTTTCTCAACCAGGCGGATATCATAACTCTAGCTATAATTGTTCGATTTTCGATTACAAAAGAAAAATTCCCTAAATGCAGTAGCTAATGTTGTACGTAGCCGTTTTTTTGTTTGGTATTTTTTAAGCCCCGGAATATAAGAAAAATATTCACGAAAATTACACTTTTTTCATCACCCTCCATTTTTATTTTTCAGACCAACCATTGTCAAGTTATCGATCCGGCGGTTGGACCACATTTTTTATACAGAGGGTCTATTATACCTCAATAACGTTGTTAATTGAAACAATGCATACAAATTTACACGAAATAAGTTTAATGTATGCTTAATATCATACCTTAAAAAAAAATATATATATATTGAAAACAATGACCTTTTTCGGCCCGTCTCAGTGGTGCCCTTCCTTAGGAGTACTAATTACAGGGTGTCTTCTGACCCGAAAAGTCATGAAAAATCTTAAATGTCATGAAATAACTCTCGACCCTGAGAAAGTCATGAAATGTCATGAAAAATTACCAGTCTACCTGAATTATTAAACCCTACCAAATTATCGTTGAGTCTATATTCAATATAAACGAACTTTGTGGTACTTGTCGATAGAGAAGCGAATATCGAATCGATAGAAAATAAAATAGAAGAAAGTAAAAGAAAATGATGCGTTATCTCAGCATATATTAGTTTTTCTTTGTTATTCGTGTAAAGCGACTAGATGATATTACTCAAAGTTCCTAAATGTATGAAATATTTTTCGAGATGTTCCCAAAATATATTTCTTTACAGCAATCTTGAAATTATCGTTATTACAGCAATCTTGAAATTATGTTTGTCTCAATTTTTTTACTACATATGGAATTGTACAGTTTGGTGACTTTTCGTTTATTCCGTATACTTTTTATTAGAATACAACACATATCTGTTTGAAAGAGCAAAATAAAAATATAAAAATTTAGAAAATCGGTCGCACTGTAGAATCATTAAGTATACTTCTATGCCAGAAAGCCATACTAAGAGTGATGAAAAAATCCCCATTCCTTGCCTTAAAAATCCTTAAATGTCATGTAATTTCAGTTCTGGTCAAAATAAGACACCCTGAATTAACTAATAGTAATCGCCATGGTTACAATTGCTTATCATAATTATTATCATTAACATAAACAGTAAATTATTTATATTATCATTATTACTATCAAGCACCACCCAGTTACGAATAATGATAATAATTTACTAGCAATACAAAAATCAATCAAGAATGAGAAAAATTAAGTTTCTCATTTCTCTCCATTGCGAATTCTTCTTTGGATCACTCACCCAACTCTGCAGGCACTCCATCGACGACCCTCGTATATGTCGCGTTAGTGTATCCGCACACAGGAGACAGAAGAGGTCCGTAACTTTCGGTACCCGGTTGAGCAGGTAATGATGCATTGATATTGCGACTATTGTCGGCAGCATTATCATCGTGCCCATGGTTATTGTTGTTTTTGACACTGTTCGGGACGTCAGGACAACAAACGATCGGGTGGTCGCTTTCGTAGACGCATACGGAGTCTCGCAAAAAATCGCTAGCTTCCTTACCATATGCCCGCAGAAGATTCAAGAGAGGCTCGCATGCTTTGATGCTGAGGCACCTACCCTGTTGCCCACGAGGATTCATGCAGGGACCATAATCTGAAATAGAAAGAGACGATTACTTTCTATCGTCATTATTTTATTTGGTGGTTTTCAAGATTCTATTTTTCATCATTGACTAATTTTAAGGCTGGATATACATTTGCAACAATAAAAAAAGGTTTCAAAGCGAAATTCGAAAAGCTGCAAACGTTACAGCCCGTCAAGGCTGTGCCTCACCGCTCGGATTCGGAGCGGGCGTGAACTTCAAACGCGTTTTTCTCAAAACTGCATTTTCGAAATTGGCGTGTAGGATTACTCAGAAACTATTAAGCCGATTGAATTGAAACTTGGTAGAAATATTGATAATATTGGTCCCTTCTAGTCGACGAAAATTATTTCTGAAAAATTAGAAAAAAACTAGTTTTTCAATCCAAATGTTATAGAAATTTTGCGTGAAATGTTGATTTTTTTTGTAAATGCATGTCGTTCTCTTAAGGGATCATCACAGTGTAAGTTTTTGTTTAACCGATTTTTTTTGCATTATCCAATCGCATAGACGGTTATAAACATGCTGTTCAATTTTTGGGGCGAAATTCGAATTACTCTGGTTGCTACAGCCTTTTTCAGAAAAAGGTGTTCGGCCAGCTGTGTGAGACCTGGCGCGGACGGACGCGTTTTTCTGGAAATGTTTTTCAAAACGGTGTACACTCAATGGAAGAGTTTTCAAGCTATCCGTCTCAAATTTTGACATAACATTCTTCACGCCATTCTTTATCTTGCTATGGAAGTTTTTTTTTTAATCTTCATATTTTTGTTCAAGGAAAAACTGTCAAAAAATAGGCTACATTCGATCCATGTTTTTCAAACCGCCGCCATTATGTCAATTTTGATTTTTTTAAAACTCCATAGCAAGATAGCGGCTTTCATACTGATTTATAATCCTTTTTCAAATTTTGTTTCAGATAGTATTTACGGCCACAACCTTGACACCTTTACACTGGGAAAAAAGTATGGTGTTCGAACCATATTTTAACAATATATCATATTTCAGTGTACGGACAATAATATTTTATAGCCATAGTTACTGACAAAAGTATAGCACTGCTTATTGATATTTTAGCGGTTGCATGAATTATGCACATATGTTAACTGCAACCATCAATCTTACAAACATATGTTCACTTTTCAATGCTATATAATACAGTAGATTTTCCTAAAATGGATATTCCCTGATACTATCAAAAATTTACTTCCTCGAGATTCTAATAGTGCACTGAAATATATATAGATTGATTAAAAATGTTGCCTGTGATTTGCGATAGTGATTTGTGATAGTGATTTGTACCATATTATAAGATACAACCTGCTATATGCGTATTTGGTCTGTTATTCAAGTATTGGTACACGGCATCAATGCCCATCTACTAAATGCATAAAATATTTCATAAATCCAAAATAAAATAAAATTCGCAACTAAGAGGTCGACCGCGATGATTTTTTAAAATTATAATTTACACTGAAAAAAATTCGTTCATCCATCCAAAATTCTGTTGGTTTAAGAAAATTGTATCTTTAAATACGTTCAACTTGATCTACAAGAAGAAGCGTTAGGCTGATATCTTATGTTTGCAATGTAACAAACATACTGCATAACAGTTTGAGTGACATGCGTAGTTCCCGAAACTAGCAAGCTGCGGTTGCTCAAACTGCAAATGATTTACGAATTCGCTATAAGTAAATTTTACTATAATTTTTTTTCGAATTATCACTTTTCACAAGGTCTTCGCGCAAATTATACTCGAAAAACGAGAATGTTAACTATATGAATTGTACAAGCTTGAAAAGAATAGTAGAATTTCGACTGAACAAAACCTAACGTACAGTATACAGCATTAAAATTTGTACGCCGATTTTGTTATAGCACTGAATTAACCATATCTATATTGTCACGCCTTTCCGAAAGTGAATAATCATTTCGGGGATAATAGATAGTCAAACACGCCACCCAAATCGCATATTCAGGTATACTTTTCGCTTATAGTCGTGTTAACCATATTATGATTGCAGTGTCAATAAAGTATAACGAATTTTACTATCCCCTGTTTTACCATGGGCGTTTAGTGCAAATACCACGGACTTTTCTGTCAGTGTAGGACTCCTTTTTTTCGAAGATATTTTCAATCGTTAAAAAAATGTTAAAAAATAAACGTTTCAACATTTGTTTTCTGTTCTTCATGAGTGCTTTTCTTTGACATAAAAACTCAGACTGATTAGCATATTTTAACCATCGGAAAAAATCGCGAAAATCAGCTATTTTTCGACGCGTTACACTGTGATGATTCTTAAATTTGCTTTTTCATTATTTTAATTGCTGGCAAATAGAAAGTATACATGTTCTAACTGAATTTTCATTTTATTTTTTTTTGGTAAATCAAAGTCGACGGGAAGCTAGACTGTATGCCGATTCTCAGCTCCTGTGGCAACCTTGCGGTAACACTCTGCCACGGCTCCGCTATTTTGACGATAAATGAATTTAACAAATAGCTTTGTATACTTCAATATACTGTTAAAGTATACCTATGGTTTGATAAATGTAGAATGATCATTTCTTAGTTTAAAAAATCCCTCAAAATTGCTTAATTTTTTCTCGCCTATTTTCTCCCGAAAAAATGTACGCATTTCTTCCCGATAAATGTATATCCCGCCTTAAGAAGGTTGAAGCGGTCCAATCGAGTCAAATGACGGTTTATGAAGTTTTTTTTTCAATTAACCTAAAAAAATGCATGCGACGTATAGATTTATTCTGTGGATGCTAATTTTCATTCAATATACAATTAAAGTTAATATCGTTTTATCGTCCATTTCGTTTAGGTTCTTGCGAAAAATTTTCAAAGAACGAAAATTCGAATAAAGTCTCATACTTTGCAAATAAAAATAATTTAAACGCTCGTTTTTCGTTTCAATGAAGATGAACAATTCTTGCCGTGGCTGAATATAATAAAGAGTGAGAGGAATGTGGGAGAGAAGAATACGTTTCTGTAGCCAAAAAATTATTGATGAAGATCTGAGTGAAAAGTTCTGAGAACTTGCAGTTCGAAACTTAAAAAGGAATTATAAATAACTAGTGCATGGATGGATGGATCCATGCCTTGGCAGGCAATGGATCTTTTTACTTTTACTATTTTTATTGGCATTACTCTACGTGGAGATATATTTATTTTCATTCAATTTTCAAGTAACGAAGATATCTTTGCAAAAATAATTCGCATCGAGGGAATTGAAGAAAAAATTAAGTGAGAATATTTTCGGGTGCAGAAGAGCTTCCGGTTAGATGTTGTGTACTGACCTTGCTGGCCGGAAGCGCAATGATGGACCAACAGCATTACCAGCATCCCAAATGCCACATTTCCCAACCACATCGTGCCCTTGTTTCTCCGAAAACTAAAACAAAAGTGAATACTCTGATAGTGGCGATGTCGAAGAACTTTTTCGTCTTGATCGTGTACCCAACGGCATGTAATTTTGTCGTCTCATTCGTGTAATGAATATTATGCAATTTGTAACACTAATCGATGGTACGTGAAGTTTTTTTCCGTCAGATAGATTTTTTCGTTGAATAATCTGTGGTCGTTGATTTCTGCACGATGGAACGTGAGCACAATGCATATTCGATTGCTGTAACATTTAAAAATTGTACAGCAAATACGCATATATTTGCATTTAGTTTTTAGACGTTTGTCGATGAGTTTACGCGGAACGACGATTCGTTCTTCGCTGTATTTCCTTTATGTATATGTGAGTCCGTAGAGAGTAACTTCGATATAAACACGATTTTGGACTCCACAAATTCTTCGTAGCTTCCCTCATTGAGGCGTTACACCTAAGTGAAAAAAGAATGTTGACCTTTTTTATTGGTCCAAATGATGTGTCAACGTCAGAAGAATGATATACAAAAGGAATTATAAGCGAAATTGTTTTTTTAATTTTTAGTGCTGATTTTCCGAAGCGCCTTCGAGTGCTTCGAAACCCACGAAACAACCTAGACGGTGAATGTAACAATTTGGAGTCGTTTGGTCGAGTCGTTGTACAACAAATATACAACGACCGGACAACTGAAAACCTACTATCAAAATGCCTCCGTGGGTACACGCAGAATTGAAATAAGAGCTTCGGTTCTGTCGTGTGGAAGATAGCTCCTAAATTAATTTTGAAACTTTAAACGCTTTTTTCTCACAACGACATTTTTTTAATCGGGAAAATGCATATTTCGGTCAGTTTCTATCCGAGTGACTTTAAATATCTATGTAGCTTTTTAGATAGATTTTTCGAAGAAGTATCCTCGATTTTTAGGATTCATCAACAATTCTCGTTTTTATGTACAAATTAGGGTCGATTTTTCAGCGACTAATTTTTTCTTAATCCAAAATGATGGCATTTTGCGAACCATATTTTTAAATCATTGTGTGCCTATCAAAACTAATGTAAATGACGATTTTTTTGTCATTGTTCTAGGTGCTTATTTATGCAACTTCAGCGTCCTTCCCAGAAGCGCCTTAAAAAAACCTTTTTGTCTAACTACGACTGAGTAGCCTTTTTGTATTTTTTCCATAATATTTTTTTACATACGTCAACACATGCAGAATAAACCCTTCAAATCTTATTTCGATTGCCTTTTTAGTATTCTCAAAAAAAATGGCCAAAAAAGTCTTATTGTTAATTTAATTGTCATATTCTATTTAACTTGTTGCCTTTAACGCCAATTAAACCCCAAAACTATCAGAATCGTTTCTTAATTTCCTATGTAAAACGGAAACGTCTAATTTCCTCTTAAAGGCTTTTATTTTTTTTGTAAATATTGGGCACGTTACATTTCGAACAACTTTGAAATCGTATAGTGAAATATCGACAATAGTGAACGTGCGCGCGACTTCGGCGATCTTTTCGATGGAATAACGCTGGCTTGGACCGATACTCATATGGGTTAAAGAACAGAATATTTCCACATATGTCGAATGGCCAAAAAAGACTGCAACAACAATGAATTCAGTAATGACGCTGAAATTTGACAGGCGACACGAAAAAAATTATCTTTTGAATTATCAACATTCCTGAATATCCAAACTTTGAGCGAACTGATCATCATCACGCGAGTCAATCATTACCAATCAAAATCGTTGCAGGGAAGCATTATTGAATCTTCGATGTACGGTGTATTGAAAATTCAGCAAGAAAAAAACAACAAAACCTGTTGCACTCGCGTGTTTTTTGGGCATTTGAATTTCTCATAACTGCTTCGAAGAGAGCTGGCATGATTTTAACATTCATATTTTCTTCTTCTCCGTGCAATTAATCCAATATTCCTGTGGTCGGGAAGACGCAACGTCAATGAGTCGTGAGTGTCGATGATCGAGAACGACTTTGGGGGCAAAGATTAATTAACTCGCGAGCCGAAAATTTCAGGGGTCATTGACATTTCGGTCGAAACCGGTCCTGGTGACATTTAAGCAGCAGCACACACACACACACATTTACGTACAAATATGAAAAGTTCAAGAACGCTATTGCAGATATTCTTCGCGCCGATCGACCGGGTGTAGGTACAACTATATATATACAGGGTAAGTCACGAGAAACAAAATACCAGAATATCTCTGTTGGATTTGACAATACGGAGTATGTAAAAATCGGAATATGGATGGTTTGAAAGGATCCACATGGTTATCATATAATTTTTTCATTAAATTTTTTTCCGGTTTTTTGAAGGTCATCAAAGTTTAAAAAATGGAATGGCATCTTTTTCCCCCTTGCACATTGTAGCCGGCATCCGAACGAATTCAACCATGTAACATACTATGACCTTCACCCCAGAAATAACGAA
This sequence comes from Ophion ellenae, assembly GCA_963210295.1. Classification (NCBI taxonomy): domain Eukaryota; kingdom Metazoa; phylum Arthropoda; class Insecta; order Hymenoptera; family Ichneumonidae; genus Ophion; species Ophion ellenae. Next base: position 64,358,073 of record OY723385.1, read on the forward strand.
CGAAGTCGACTTTCTCCATAAATGAACACCATGTCGATCTTTTCTTCTTTCGAGTAACGCATTGTGAAACGTTTGTCGATAAACGGATAGATTGGACATTTCAGAAACTTCAGAAATCTGATAGCAAGAAGGTATTGAGAGTAATAATTAGCTGATAAACACGATTGTGTACATACGAATAGGTAAATGTGTTTGGTATATCTTCTGTCATTATTGTAATACATTTGAATGTAATCCAGTTCTCTAGACTCATTTAGCATAACAGAAATAAGGGGGAAAAAACTCGTACACGTTGAATCCTTATTTATTCAATATTTCTGAGTTGAAAGTCATTTCAAGGTCATACCATGTTACATGGTTGAATTTATTTGGATGCCGGCTAGAATTCCCAAGAGGGAAAATATGCGATTTCATTAAAACAAAAACTTTGATGACCTTGAAAAAACCGAGGAATATAATACGAATATATTATGATAGCCATGTGCGTCCTTCCAAACCATTCAAATTCTGATATGTACATACTTCGTATTTTTAAATCCAACCGGGATATTCAGGTGTTCTGTTTCTCGTGACTCACCCTGTATATGTCAACTGACCCTATTCAAATACGCGACGAAACGGCGTAAAAGGCCGTTAAGTAACGACTGATCTACTGTTCGCGGCAGACAATCTGCTTATATACCAAACACGTCCGATCCCCATCAACGACCGGTTGAACGCGTCGATTCCGTCATGGCGATTCGATGGATCAGCCGAGTAGACTGACCGAACGCACAGCCTCCTGGAGACTCGCGTCCTGCAGATTCATCGTTCACCTCGAGACATTTCTGCCATCTGCAAGAGAAAATTAAAATTCATCAAAAGCCGCATGGACGACGCAAATATTTCAATACTTACTATAAGCAAAATAACTATTAATATTTTTATCTACTTCTAGGATGTTCTCTTCTCCCAGCGTACACTTCATGACTCAGGACGATTGGCACTTTTCAGACATGCTACTGATAGTGGAATATCAGTTCAATATGCTTTTTTATATGCCGATTAATAATAAACAATTAACGGAGAAAAGTAAAACATCTTGATGTATTTTTTATAATTGCATTATATAGTTATTCTGTCGTTATTGTACATTTTTATTATAATAGTTATATAATAATTGACTTATCACTTCACTAATACTTTTCTAAAACTTAATTATATAACTATTATGAAAAATCAAAGTTTTAGAATAATTTAGTTTTTAGTATCAGTTTGAGAAAGTAGCATCTAGGATAAATATAAGAAAACCAATGTAAAATAATTTATGTAAATGAGGAGGGAGGGGCATTTATGTAAACACCTTTAAAAACAGTATACAAGGAATAAATGGCGGTACAAAACTTGGAAAGAGGTCGGGAAAGCAAAAGACATGTCAAAATGGTGGAAAGCGATTAAAAAATTCAGGAATAAGACAAGGGGAACAGTAGGTAGTCAAATAACTAAGAAATAATGGGAAGAACATTTTGAAAGTTTACTGAACGGGGAGCAGGGACAGGGAAGCGAGACAGGGAAATAGGAAAGGAACCAAAAGAAGGAAGAGTTTTGGAAAGAGAGGAGCGAGAAATAAATGAGGTGCAATGAGAAGAGAAAAAGGAATTCTACGAGGTGTTCGAAAAACGAGAGTTGGAAGGGGCTCCGAAGAAAATGAAAGAACGGAAAGGCGGTGGGGGAGGATGAGATTAGTGGAGAGTTCCTGAAGTACTACCGGAGGCACAAAGAAAAGAGATGAGGGAGGCCTTAAACAAAATATGGATAAGGGGAGGAATCGCTAAAGGATGGGAAACAGCAAGGATTGTGCCAATCTACAAAGATGGGGAAAAAGACAAAGCAGAAATGTATCGCTGGAATTTATATTGACGTAACCCGAGTCGAAATTTTCGGTCTATTTTAAAGGCCTTCAATCCTATGTCAGACTCAATTGAGTCTGTTTACTACTGGAAGTCCTACTATGGGCCGCCACATGCTCTTTGCTGCTTACCTCCTGCAAAGGCCCTTATACTCCCACCTAACCTAGCTGAAGTCGTTGCAGGTCCTCTTTTGATTGCGTTTGGACCTATTGTGCAATAGGCTGTTTCGACGAAACGAGGGTGAGGATGGTCGCATTCGACCATATATATATATATATATATATATATATATATATATATATATATATATATATATATATATATATATATATATATATATATATATATATATATATATATATATATATATATATATATATATGGTCGAATGCGATCATCCTCACCCTCGTTTCGTCGAAACAGCCTATTGCACAATAGGTCCAAACGCAATTACTTTATTTTCTAGTATATATATATATATATATATATATATATATATATATATATATATATATATATATATATATATATATATATATATATATATATATACTAGAAAATAAAGTAATGCGCGCAAAGACAAATACATTAAAAAAAGTGCATTACTCGTTAAACCCAAAACTTGATTTCCGACAGAAAAAAAGGACAATCATTTGTTAATAACTAATGATATAATTAACTCATGGAATATCCCGTACGTATTTCTCTTCGGAATGTTATTTAAAAGATGTACTCAAAATTTGGAGTGAAAAGAATGAAAATTGTTGTCTGGTACATAGAAACAAGAAACAAAACGACGTCGGAGACCGAAACGCCGCATGGCGACTGCGCGAGTAGATAGTTAGTCTTTAGTTAACATTTTTTAAATAATATTGCATAACTTATGTATATCACTTTATATAAATATAACTTTTTATTTCAAATACCGACTTGTGTTCAGAGGTACGTTGCGTCGCTTCGATAATTCATTATGTTAATCGCGTATCACGAAGCGGCGTTTCGGTCTCCGACGTCGTTTCATCGCTCGTTTTCATCCATCAGACCGCGCACATTTATTTGAACAGCTTTTGACGAGTCGGCGCTCGTTTGGCCCGTCAAATGAGAATTTTCGGAGAATGAGATTCGGAGCATTTGAAGTCACAATCAGTTTCGTACACTCGAGTAACTGATATCACCGATGTTGTTTGCAGAAAACTCTGCGGTTCGTTTCGACGAGCAAAGGCCTCACCTTTCATAAGGAACATTACTTAAGTGTCCGCCTTCGATGTTGTTGAACCTCATATATGTCATAAAGCATTTAAAACTATTAGAAACGTATATTTTTTAATTGCGGAAAAACGTTTTTAAGGGTGGAAACGACCTCTCAAAGAAACGCATGTCACACCTTAATTTTTGTTTTCAATTATTCTATAGTGCATCCTTCATCGCTCCACATTCGAAGAAATTTGGTTTTTGTTTCATTCTGATTGGTGGACTGCTTATGGGGGGAAACTGCAAAACCACCCCTCAACACTCCTCTCTGAGAGGGGTGGTTTTTCCCCTTAAAACCGTTTTCCGCAGATAAAAAAAAGTACGTGTTTAAAAGTTTTCAATGCTTTATCACATGTATGATTTTCAACAAAATCGCCAGCGGACACTTAAGTGGTGTTCCTTGTCAGTATTGGCAAGTTGATGTTGAAGCGAGTTTCGGCAGATAGATTGTAAAGTCCTAATTGACTGGCCTAGTCTATAGTATACTGTAGTATACTATTAAATGTGCAATACTTGTGCGACTGTAAATTTTATCTTGAAAACAGGCCTGAGGGTTCTGGTGAAATGGACCGAACCGTTTTCGAGTGAAAACGAATGGCAAATGAAAGGGATTTGGCAGGTTTGCCTATATGTTGTGACGTAAATCTTTTCTTTCGGATCACTTCCGGCGGTTCACTTCCGGCGATGCACCCGCATGCTCCGGTGGGCGCCAGCTAATGTTTTTCACCGGGTCAGCGACCGGTAAGACCTGGGAGACGGGTGGAACTACGTCCATCCCCACCAAACGGCACAAACACGAAATCCGAAGAATAAAATAAACAAAAACGCGGGTTAAAAATGGAGCTGTCCCGTTTTTGGGGGTCTCGGAACTGGAAAACCGTACCTGGGTGCATCGGCGCGAGCGGGCGGACACGGCAGTGCACGGCCGCTCAGGCTACAATGTTTGGTAGAGAGGGTCCCCGAGTCGAAATTTTCGAGCCGCGTTCAACCCACAAAATGAAGGCGAGCAGAAATCGGCGTGAGCGGATTATTGGGTATCTAAAGGAGGGTACAATGTTTGAAAGTACCATCCGTTAGAGCCTCCGATGAACCTCCGGCATGGCAGAAAGTAGACTTTTTGACTCAAAGGAGGTCAGTGAGGCTCACAATTGAACCTACGGAACCTCAGGTCGGCCTACTTCGAGCGCTCCCGCAGAACCTACTGCCCCCCCTTTCGGCCTACTGCACACTGCTAAACAAAAAAATTAATTTATATAGAATCTATTTAAATAAAATAGGGTTTTTCCTTGTCTTACAGCGTACTACGATCATATTTCTTTCAAAGATATTTATATATATTAATAAAGATGAGATTAAAATTAATCTTTATTTGCTTGCAATGTACACTGTAAAGCTAAGTGTACTATATGCATAAAATATTTCATAAATCGAAAATAAAATGAACTCCTTAATTGAGAGGCTTTACCACAAGGATTTTTATCGTAATTCGTCATTCCCTGGCCTTTAGACATAATTTTTTTCGAAGAAAATATTTGCCCTATATGCGCCTTGAACCTAGTCCTACCTACTCATAGCTACGCTCCGCTGCCCCTATGCTACCGAGTGCTTATAACATTTTGGTCGCTGAGATGGCATAAGAAACCAAATGAATACCTCTAACTATTTGTTGTATCACATAAGCTATATGAATTAGTTAATATGATTGTGATAATTAGAGAGTTTCTTAGAGATAATTAGAGATAATTAGAGAAATTCTTAGAGATAATTAGAGAATTTTATATTACATATATATATAAAATTCCTCTCTCTCCACCTTCTCTACCCCCCGCCCCTTTGATATGAGTGTTGCACTAAAGATGGACCGTTAGTTCAATCAAATAGAAAAATGGTTAACTCTACGAAAATTCTATTTAAGGTAAATTAAAAAAAAATAACTAGATCCATTCAGTGAACTTAACTAAATTGTTTTTTTTACCAGATGAAAATGTTGAACTGATGAAACCAAATCACGGATTTATTGGGATGAAATAAAATATGTAGTTGGACGATATTAAATAGATTGATTTTCTATAAATAAACATTTTTGAAATCAATAATTTTAATAATGGAATGCAATAGGAAAAATTTGGTTCTACGAAAAATCTAGTTAATTCGAATAAAAAAGAATCAAATAGACGCGGTTAGTTAATATCATATTTAGCGGCAAAAAATAAAAAATATGCTTCATACATACACGTGGAAATATTTTTTAAATTTTCGACGTGCTAAAAATAAAAACAAAGAAAAATCAAACATTTTATTTAAAATCGACGGTAATCGGCCGTCGCCATTTATCAACTCATTATTGAATTAATAAGAAAAACAAAACGAACAAAAATCACAAGAAAAAATAAATAATAAATTGAATGAGGTTGAATTCTAAACCGACAATTTCAATCCTTTAGAACATGAAATAGACTATAATTAACACCCTAACGTTCCATATAGATATCAACATTATATGTTATTTAGATCTACACTGCCAGCCAAAAGTTTTCAGACACTCCACATGATCGCAAAACTTTTGAGCGCTGGATAATTGCCAAATAATGTTAGAGTAATATAATTCATTTCATTCATTATTTCACGAAGATACTATAAAGATCTATATAATTAAGTAATTATACAGAGCTTTATAGTATCTTCGTAAAATAATTATCATTCTACCATAAGTTTGCAATGATCCAAAGTGATATTAAGTTTTGCAGTTATCTGAAGTGTCCGAATACTTTTGACTGGTAGTGTATATTTGAATATATTAATGCAACTACATATTTCGAATATAATATATATATATATATATATATATATATATATATATATATATATATATATATATATATATATATATGTATATATATATATATATATATATATATATATATATATATATATATATATAGTATTATATAATATATACCGTCGCTTAAAAGCTTGGATACACCAGACGATATTTCTTGCTGCACAAATAGTTACACAGCTTCGTAAAAAAAAAGATAACCAAATTTATCGAACGGCGTTTTGGCGGGAATAAATTCAGCTTTATATCGCTTTTCTGAAATATTTTTTTATGATTTTCTTGTCGACCCGGTACGCACTTTTATATGTGACTGATTTTCGGCTTTTTTTCGACCATCGAGAATTGGGCGCATGACTTATGAAAAAAAAGTTTGTTACGTTTATCCATGATAAACTTGAACGGGGTAGCAAGAACTCCATTTGCGTTTTTTATAAAGTTTTGTACGATTTTCTTCGCAATGTTATTTCATTTTTTGCTAAAAAAGACTAATTCTAGATAATGCAATGTAACTCAAGAACTAGAGGGTTTAAAAAGAAATGTCAAGGACGAAAAACGTCGCGTAAGCTTATACTGGATAGACTGGCATTTTTTAAGAATTTTCCTGTGAGATTTTTTCTCACAGGAAAACGCCCATTAATCCGATAGAATTGAAGTAAGACGGTATATACAAGCATTCTTTTATGAATTGCCTGTAAAATAATAATAAATCGATATTGAGCAAATTTAATTGTTTTCGCATATTAATATTGCACTAATAATTTGATAAGGGGACGATGTACTTTTATTAATTTCGTCTTATTTTCGTCATCGAACGGGTTACCGATCAGGCCACAATGGAATGATGTTGGGCGAGATATCGAATTTGGGCCGAAAGCAGGTTAGGTGGGGTCGAGGCAACAGTTTGAGATTGAAAGCAGGTTAAGGAGGCCTGTGCTCTGCCCGTTTCACTAAAACTGGGGGTCAAGAGAAGGTTTGGGAGGTCTAGCAGAGGCTACCCTGGACCAAGAGGAGGTCTCTTCATGGCACTGAACTCGACAAATGAGGTTTCGTCGGTTCAAGGGAGGCTGGCGGCTTATGTATTACAAAAGAAATGGGTCCTGCGAGGGTTCAGAGGAGGCTAAAAATTTCGACTCGGGTCGGGATCTAATTTCGACAGAGAGGGAGTATCAGGACGATATCAGCGGGAACACAAAGAATTGTGTGTTATTTTGTTTGCGAGAGCTACACGGGAGCGACATCTTATGACCAGAAATTCGGTAACTCACCAAGAGTGCACTATAATCCTTAGGCTCGGTGGAGGAATCTCGTAGGAGACTTCCTCGATCACGTTAAGGGAAAACTACTTCTCAGTAAAACTACAAAATAAATCGAGATTACAAAAAAGGGTGTTTATCATACATATCAGTGACTGTATACGATAATTTTTTTTAAGCGATAAATTTCAAAATGGCGGCTGTGCAGCGTTTATCTCAAAACTGCATTTTTTAAGTTGGCCGGAAACATAACTCAGCCAATTTTAGACCGATTCACTTGAAATGTTGAATATATCTTGAAAAATACATTGTCTATGGAAGTACGTGAGATTTTTTTTATATTGTATAGTTCATTTGTTATTAACAATTATCTGATGATTTTTCAGGCAAATTGTTGGAAAGTGAAAAATTTGCCTGAAAAATCGACAGCCGCCATTTTGAAATTAAGAGGAGATATATACCTAGGAGCCGGAAAAAAGGTCATTGGTGTGAATTTTTTCAAGGAAAACTATTTGAAATGTCGGATTGGCGTTTTAATTATCTAAAAGTATATACATTCAAAAATATGTTTAATTTTCTTTATTTAAAAATATTAAAAATATACAAGGATATTGTATGATCCTTGGAGCGTCGTAAAAAAATCTGCGTATGCGGTACCCACTGCGTTTCTTCAAAAATTATCAGAAAAAAATAAAAATAAATATTAAATTAGATACTATAATCTAGTACTTGTCGTAGCCGATTTTGAAAATATCGTTTTATGACAAAATGGCGGACATTTTAACATAAATAGTGATTTTTGGGCCATAAATTAGTTATTATTTTGCCTATACAACAAAAACTAAGGAACGGAAAAAAAAATCTATGATAATGAAATGAAATTCTGATGATAAAAATTGTATGAACTCCGGAGCTCCGTCGGGCAGCTCGATACTTTGAGCCATACTCCCCTCGACGGATAAAAACGCCCGAAACCCCAACAAAACCCAAACGAAATCTCAATCTCGCTATCGGTAACGCGTAATCTGAACTGTAGCCAAGGCGAATCGGGGAGACCAAACCACCCGGGAACAAAATTGATCGGTAACTGTTCGGGGAGTTCTGTGTGATCGTGAGTTTAAAAAAAATCACGTCACAATGTAAACGTGATGGTGCAATTTACTTTTATTCACTAATTTCGCCTCCTTCGACCACTTACAGATTTATCATGGGCATCTTTGATGCTGAGATAATTAACAATATTCCTTATACTGCGTCTGCCAGATGGAAGGTTAATTTTTATCGCACAATTCTTGTCTTCAGTATTGATAGTCTACAATATCGAACGGGCAATTCTTGTATGTTTGTAAATTTGATCTGGAAAACGGGCCTAAGGATTTTTATGAAATGGGGTAAATCTACCGTTTACAGGTGCATAAAAATCTATCTGCCGTTATTTATGGTTTTTACTACGAGTAATTAAACATTGCCGCAGGTATAATAAAATGGTGAGATACTTATTAACTATAAACATTTTTCGAAACAAATTTTTCTAATGATACCTAAAGCCATACCCTTTGACGGAAATAAAAACTTAAAAACCTGCACACCTCCAAAGCAAACATTCATGAAAATTCTTCTTTATTTCCATCATGAGCTAGATCTAACCCGTTATCTCGCGGCGTGAACGTGCGATTAAAGGAAGTTTCATACTTTATGTGTATAACGTGATTATCGACGATTATGTATATTTTATTCTTAAAGAAAGATTATTGTGAACAATACCAGATTTTTGTCAGGCCGGCCCCGGTCATTTCATTAGTCACCATATTGAGGCTTATGGTTGCCTGAGGAGCCCTTATTCCGAAACTTTCAGTCTAGCTAGCCTTGCCAGGTGGGGAGGGGGGACAGGAGGTACGAGGAGGAAAAATTGTTAATTTTTAAGTAATAGTATTAGCCATAATTTTTGACTCATATTGTTTATTGAGGTTTCAAAGACATACAAAACATCCCCAGATCTCTTTGCGGATATTCCATCCTTCTCCCCCTCGTTTACAATGAAAAGCCGAACATTTGCGGACTAATCCGCAGCTGTAAGGCCTTTTCGTAGAACGCCTATTAATCGAATGCAAAATATGATTTCACCAGCCATCCCTGCGGCTTTGCCCGCAGTAAGAAATATCGTTGTTAATGCAACTGTGGTATTAATAACAATTATGTGCTAATTTACCAAAATTTAGTAGTTAAAAATTACGGCAGTTCAATTTTTTTTATCAACTTACGAAAATACCTGTAACTTCTTTTCTATTTGGAATTGGAACGCTAGCCACCGTTTATTCTCTCTGTTTTTGAATTATCTTCAAATTGGCAATTCGTGTTATTTATTTATCTGCATTTTTTAATCACCGGCGAATTTTTAAAGTGGACATGGGCTGAAAAATTTGATTTTTTTTTCATTTCCGTAAAACCAATTTATCGGAATGTTATACGGCCTACAACCTAATCTGAATTATGAACTTCATTCCTGTGAAAGATTCATCAAACCGAATCAGTGGTTTTTGCGTGAAAAGCGGCCAAACACATTTTGGCAGTAGAGGCTTATATAGAGATTTGTAAAAAAAATCCAGCCATCGATAACATTGCAAATATGAGAAAAAACCTTCATCGAAATTTGAAAGGTGCTTAAACATTAACATGCTTTCATTTTCAAATTGTACTTTTCAATACGGCGACCATTTTATCTCGTAAACTTATACAATTTATTATATACTTATCTTGATACAATTATCTATAGACTTTGAGGAGGGTTTTTGACATGACAAATTGTTAATTTTTAGGTAATAGTATTAGTCATAATTTTTGTCTCATATTGTTTATTGAGGTTTCAAAGACATAGAAAAAAATCGCCAGATCTCTTTTCGGATATTCCATCCGGATATTAATCGAATGCAAAATATTATTCCACCAGACATCCCTGCGACTTCGCCCGCAGTAAGACATATCGTTGTTAATGCAACTGTGATATTAACAACAATTATGTAGTAATTTACCAAAATTTAGTAGTCACAAATTACCGAAGTTCAATTTTTTAATCAACTTACGAAAATACTTGAAACTTCTTTTCTATTTGAAGTTGGAACCCCAGCCACCGTTCATTCTCTTTGTTTTTGAATTATCTTCAAATTGGCAATTCGTGTTATTTATTTATCTGCATTTTTTAATCACCGGTGAATTTTTTAAGTAGACATAGATTGACATAAATTGAGTTTTTTTCATTTCCGAAAAAAACAATTTATCGAAATGTTATACAGCCTACAACCTAATCTGATTTATGAACTTGATTTCTGTGAAAGATTCATCAAACCGGTTCAGTGGTTTTTGCGTGAAAAGCGGCCAAACACATTTTTGCAGTAGAGACATATATAGAGATTTGTAAAAACAAATTCCAGCCATCGATAACATTGGAAATATGAGAACAAACCTTCATCGAAATTTGGAAGGTGCTTGAACATGAAAATGCTGTCATTTTCAAATTGCACTTTTCAAAACGGTAACCATTTCATCTCGTAAACTTAACGACCGATTTGGAAGGATTCCGGTGTAGACTACTGTACACGATCTTGACACAATTATCTATAGTCTTTGAGGAGGGTTTTTGACATAACAAAGACTAGCTTTCTTTTGTTTGCATTGACAAGAAAATTCAGTTTTATTTTTGGATAAAAGTGTACAACCGAAATCGTGGTTTCCTCAAATAGCGTTTTGCAAAAAAATTGCTCTACAAAAACTACTATTTTTCATCATTTTTTCTTTTCATGAAGTTTTGTAATTTTATTGATAACACTATGTTTTTCGCATATACAATGAGTTTTTTCACTAGATACATTTTCTCAGTGTAAGAAATGTTATTAAAGTTGATGCTCTGTTCGGCACCTGTGGGTGTATGTAAATATCAATGAAATTACAAAACATTTACTTCAAATTAGGAAACAAAATTTCAAAATTACACGGATTTTGTAAATATAACTTCATTTGGGTGGAACGCGCTTTCGAAAATCGACGTTTTATTTTCATTTTTTGGCGACAAATTTTAAACGAAATGAGATATGAACAAATTTCAAATTGCAAAAGGTTTTATTTTTTGAGTAGCTACTTTATAATGTTTATAAGAACGATGTGAATAACATCAAATTTCATTTGCTTATTGCAAAAATTGCATATTGTTTCGCAAGGGACCCTAAGCTTCGAGTCTCCGTGAGCAGGTTGTACAGCAAAAAACCAGTTATACGTCGTGCACCAAACCATAAGATATTTAATGATGATTACAGATATGTTTGTATATATATATAGTTGAACGTGCAAGTGCGTCGACTTGCGCGTTTGGTTGTTAATTCTTCGAGAAAACGGTCCTGACTTAACTATTCGAGGATTGGAGCAATTTCTAAAAGCGTCTTTGTTTCGATCCTTTTCTTCTTGCGTCTTCTCTGTATCCTACGGAGCGGTTGCTCCATAAGAGATACATATATTTTCGAATGGAAACGTCAATGGACTCGCCCAAGTCTTGTCAGTGTAATTACCTCCAGGGAGGATTATTTCACCCTATAAGTTCTTTTTTATTATGAGCTTTCGCCGAAAGGTGCACTCATATCCCACATCGATGCAAATTGTGGCATAAATGGGCTACAAAAAAAATGCATCGTATAGTTATGAGAACATGATCTTAGATCGATCTTAACCGTGAGATTCTGCACGGATAATTTTTGAGTATGCTCCCATTCCATTGAAGTTAATCATAAGGACATCTTGAAAGACCTCTCCCTTGGTAGCGATGATTGCCATGAAAGTTCGATTTGCGTCAAATTCGACATCTGTTTCCTCCCCGGTGGCTCGAGCATTGCGGTTTACGCTGTTGGTCGCGCTTTTAGTATAGTACATACCTGCACGTAACAAAGGAACAAACGTCATTGCACTTGAACGCCTCAATATCACTTACAAGGCCAGTTCGAGTTTCCGACTGACCGATACACGAGCTCAACGGCCAGAAGTTCGCGACATCGATTTTCGTAAAGATCACAATCTGTTGCTCTCCATTCAAGACACTGCTGAACTTCGATGCAACGATAAAACTATTTCTGTCCCCATTAATCATAGTCCAGCCCCAGAAACCGTTTTTCGCGAAAGGATTGATAAAACTGATTTTATGGTGGTGATCGGAATATTTTTATGGGCGCAGGTTATCGTCGAGTGCTGGGAATTGATTTTCACCGTTCGTTTTTTCCTACACATTGTTATCGACGAAATATCATCAAAAATCAAAGGAATACCTTGAATTTTTACCTTTAACCGAAAAAAAAGTCTTTCGCGGTAAGAAGGGAAAAGAAAAAGTTGAAGGACTTACCGGACGAACCCGTGGTCGTGACACCGTCCTCGTTGACCTCCATGACGAATTTCATGACATTATTGCCGAAAGAAATCGATTTGGATGGCGTCATCATGTTTGGAAGTGTGGCTTGTGTCTTGAGCGGATTTGTGGGTTCAAATACCTAAAAAGTTGAAGTTCGATTACTTGACGGCTTTTTCGTAAAAACGTTTCAACTGATTTGCCAACTTCGTTCGCTTGGTTATTGCTAAAACAACTTTGTCGGCGCAAAGACTAACGTAATCGAAGAAGCCGCCGTGTTCTAGGTGGGAGTATACGAATTTAAATTTGGGCAGGTAAAGGTTGACGTTTCTCATTGTAGTGTTGCGAAGGTTTTCCCAGTTAAGTTTGTCGATGTCGCCCACTATCCACCAATCGTATTCAACTTGGTCGGGAAGTATAATAAACATGCTCATGGGATCGTGTGGTCTTGTGGTCTGTAACAAAAATCGTCATACAGTTGTCAACGGCTGTCTATTCCGCGCTCATTATTCGTAAAGTATGTTTTCACAACTATAGAAAACAATAATTGAATAAAACGAAACTATCTCAATAATCGATAATGCTCGATTTCTTTGCCAAAAAAGTTCTCCGGCACATTCGAAGACATATCCTCACGTGTTCCGAGAGGAAAATGAGGAAGTGGCTATATATCAATAACATATGATATTTCATCAATTTGTACAATGTTTCAGATTTTAACAGTGTATTGTGCTATTTTTGTCCATAAAAAAAATTTACCTTCAAAGGGAGTTCGACAAAACTTGCCCGCATCGCGTCAATTCTGCCGTAAGGCATGTTCGCATATTTGTGCATAGTCGGTACGTCCACCGTGTCTGGATATGATACAGAGAAGGGACGTTGTGTTGTGAGGGAAGAATCGAACGGCGACTCCCAAGCTCCCTTAAAGTGAACAGTGGTCACGAGAACAATACTCGGCTTGGGCCCGATTTTGACTGCAACCAGAAAATACACGTAATGATAAATTGAGCCGATCGCATAATAATTTCGACGTCCGACATAGCAAACCAATTAACGAGTAGTTCATTTTTATGCACTCTCATCCCGTGTGACAGTAAAAAAAATGACGTTACTTTACTTCTATTTCTTTCCTCTATTCTCATATTAGTGGCGTGAAAGTATTTAAAAATAATCAGTTTGTTGCCGTTTTTTTATTTCCGGAAAGTTTATATTCATACTATAATTCGACATCGTATAATCCAACGACTACTGCGGTAAAAATCTATAGTTTGGACTATTCGTTGCGAAGGCTATTTTTTGTATCTAAAAAAGGCAAACAAAAAATAGGAGAGACAATCTTACTGGGTGCCTGAAACAGCTCTGCGACTTGATTATTGGTTTGATTCTTCACCCAACCGTTGACTTTTTCGGTGCTTATGTATGCGTCGTCAACACTGACAGGCTCCAGATCAGTGTTGAAGACATTCTTGGCCAAGGCGACGAAGGAGGGTACCGGCGTTAAGTCGGCAGTGTAGTATACTTTGGTGGAGATATTCATATTGTAATGCTGCAACGAATTCATATTTTAGATCTCCGAAATCAGTTTCCCGGAAAACAATTTTTTTGCTCTCGTTCAATTTTTGCCTCTGTATTTCTGTATCCGGCGAACAACTTACGGACAGCGTATTAATGAATCTCTTGTAACCAAATTTGGCAATTCGGGTTTCATTCTTGCGCAGTCCTATGGCTGACAGGAAAAGGTTTCTTTCCGCCCCTTTAGCGCCGTATGACAACATCGAGAAGGGAATGAAAAAGCTTAGCGGTGAAAAAGCTACCGCCGGAGGTCTCAAGGCTACAAATTTCTGTTGAAAAAAAATGTATATTTAATTTTCATATTTCTTTAAAATATATCGGTTCGTGATTCGACCATATATCTCCGATATACAGGGTATCCCCGAATCAACCAACATTCAGGCCCAAAGCACGATGCTGCAAACTTAGCGCCTGAGTTTGCGTTACCTAAGTTGTACGAGGCATACAAACACTCGTATATACATCTATATATACCTTGAAGAAGTTGATCGAGAATCGTTTTGCGAGTCTTTGAACGATACCGTAACCTTCCGCTCGCTGCTCGGGAGTCGGAGGAATTCTTCCTTTAGCAGAGGTTGCAATGTTGGTGCTCCTTGAAGACTCATTGGAGTTATGGGGTGCGGCGCTTGCAATTAATGCCACGTACACCAGAACACTTATTTGAAGAACTATCAGAGGGATATAGACAAAGAAATAAACGAAAAAAAGCAGTGTTAAGAGAACCTGCATTATTCGTGTGCACGAACACACACAATAGTATATGGAAAATCGTTCGTTTAACTCTTCGACGGCACACTTCCGCCACAAACCTCTGACTGCATGTGGGGTCGATCCGATCCCAGACGTTTTTCGGATCGTTGCATTTCGGTAAATATGATTTTTTTTGTAGCGACATTTTTTTTAGTCAATGATCCTTATTTTATGACCCAACATTTATTTTTTAAGAAAAACAAAAAAGAAGCGCACAAACCTTTGTTCAAAGTGGGAGATGCGTTGAAAAATACGTACTCATACGTGCAAATACGGGGTCACAACGACTCAGTGTGCAGCCGAAGGTTTGCAATGCTGCCATTTATTGGTCGTGCAGCATTGCTAAATTCTCTCTCTCTCTCTCTCTCTCTCTCTCTCTCTCTCTCTCTCTCTCCCAAAGACACACACGCGCGAGAAAAAAAAAACTCACGCCAAATCCTGGACAGCTGATTCATGATTCTCGTTTTCAAAAGCTCCAAAGATAGTTCCAAAAAAATTATTTCGGTAAAAATGAAATTTTATAAGCCAAGTTGTCGTTTTCTGATTCGACAAAAGCTTGGCGTGCCTGTTTTTATCGCAATAGCTGTGATCCGAACGTCAGATCGAGACGAAATTTGAAGCTCGACTGACACACTTGAATGTCCAAACTTTCTTCATATAATATTTGAGATCAAATATTTTATCCTCGAATATTGTACTCTCACATCTGTTCAACACTTGATATAGCTATATATAGCCAAATTAAACAATAGATCACGAATTGCGCAGATATAATAACAAAACATATTTATGGTTATTTTCCTCGTTCCTCGTGAACCTTCCTCGTTCAATAATTACATCGCGATAGCAGGAGAGCTAATACGATAATGAACAAACGTAATAACCCAGGAATATCGCGCGGTTCGAAAAAACATACGTACAGCTTAATATTCAGTATTACACGTGGCAGAAAAATTCTACAAGATACGACGAAATGTGTTCGAGTTATTTTTACTTTTCGTCGTTAGTATTTCATTTTGTGGGTGAAGTTTTTAAATTTTATCGATAACAATATGTTTTTTCCCATATACAAAAAGTATTTCCGGCAGATACATTTTTTCAATATAAAAAATATTATTAAAGTTGATCCTGTTTTTGGCACCTATGAGTGTATGTAAATATCAATAAAACTACAAAACTTCATGAAAAAAAAAGATTATGAAAAATAGTACTTTTTGTGAAACAATTTTTTGCAAAACGCTATTGGCGGAAACCACGGTTCCCATTGTACACTGTAATCCAAAAACAAAACTGAATTTTCTTTTCAATGTGAACAAAAGAGAACTAGTATTTGTCATGTCAAAAACCCTCCTCGAAGACTATAGATAATTGTGTCAAGATTTTTTACACTATATTCCATACAAATCGCTGGTTAAGTTTCCTAGAGAGATTGGTTAGAGTTTTGAAAAGTCCAATTAAAAAATAAAAGCATTTTCATGATTAAGCATGTTTCAAATTGCACTGAAATTTCGTTCTCTTACTTGCAATGTGTTATCGACGCCTGGATTTTTAAAATAAATCTCTATACATATGAATCTCTATTGAGAAAATGTATTTGGCCGCTTTTCACGCGAAAACCACTGAATCGATTTGTTGAATCTTTCACAGGAATAAAGCTCGTGATTCACATTAGGTTGTCGCTGTATAACAATCCGATAAATTACTTTTTACGGAAATGAAAAAAAAATCAAGTGTTTAAATCCATCTTCAACTTTAAAAATTCACCGCTGATTAAAAAATGCAAATAAATAGATAACATGGATGATGAATTTGAAGATATTCGAAAACAGAGAGAATGAGCGGTGGCTGGGGTGCCAATTCCGAATAGAAAAGAAGTTACAGGTATTTTCGTGAGTTGATAAAAAAATTCAACTTCCCTTATTTTTAACTATTAAATTTTTCGTAAATTAATACATAATTGTTATTAATATCACAGTTGCATTAACACCGATTTTTTTCACCACGGGCGAAGCCGCAGGACCGCCTAGACAAATAATATATAGCGAAGGAGTTTGAATATTTGGGGTATTGGTTCACAAGCAAAAACTCAAACTGTGTAAACGGAAAAAAGTTGGTAGGTAAAGAGCAAACAGCAGCAAATATGGTATGGAGCATATGCAAGATGGCGGATGGCGGGAGGGATATGATAGAGGAGAGACTCTCTCTTAGAATCGATAGTGACAGCAGGAGTAATGTACGGAGTGGAGATATGGCGAATGGGCATACTAAATAGATGTGTAATTAATTTTATGAGTGAGTCACTTTTTCATACGAAAAAAATTGTTAAATTCGCACATGATTTTATATCCGTTACTGTGGCCTAAGGCCTTAAAAGAAAATCATGAAAAACGGCAATTTTTTCCTCGCCTAAAGGTATCTCCCCTCTTAATTGAGCAATGATTTGTTCAGATAGGCGATTATCGATGGTATTCAAATGTGTATCGTTGGAACGCAACAAAAGTTTTGTGGCCCGAACTTTTTTCTACAAATTTGAGTTGCGAAAATCACCAAAACGTTTTTAAGATCCTGATAGGACCAGTGGACGTTATTCTGACATCGATAAAAAAAATCTGTCATATTTAAAATTGCGTACAAAATGTGCGCGATCACACCGATACAATTCGTCGTGGAAATAATGAATTTCCGGTTGCACGAAAAAAAACCTTTTATTATCCACGTTGACTTCAATTGCTACAACTGCCACATGCGATTCGCAAATGCGCGTGTGAGACTGCAATCCGTTATATTACGATGGGCTGGTTTAAAAGCTTTCGGACATTTTTTCGTGTCAGATTTTTTTATAAATATCTTTTTATTTCTGATTATTATTATTACATAGTGATTTATTGCAACTATAGTTAGAAATATTTTGACTGTATTTTTTGTTAATAAATAATTACATTTTACTATAGTTATAAGCGAACGTGATCGTCATAATTTTATAGAAACTAGTTGGTGAGAAAGGCATAAGCAACTAATTGGAAAGATTCTCCATTGTAATTGTAACTCGAGAGAAATTCCGAAATAACCGCAGTTTTCACGCACGTCACATTGAAAAAACTGTTTTTGTAGTTCATCACTCGAATGGAAACTACGTACAACGCAAGCGGCGATAAATTCTCGACCTCAGAAGCCACACAATTAGTACTAAATGCTCCAGTCTTGCACGCAGAGAAATTTACTTTTTTTTCGAATAATATTCAATCGTTAAGGGGTTAGGGTACTGTAAAAAAAACGAACCCTCGTTCGTTGCTTGAGGCAACTCAAATTGCGCGGAAGTTCCAAAATATGGTGCAGGAATGTCAGATTGAAGATAAACTTATGATTACAACGATAGAACTGCTAGCAAAACTTTAAACGCGTTTTTATCGAAACTACGTTTTTGAAAACGGTGTATACGATTTCTCGACAACTAATAAACGGATTGACTTTGAATTTGGTACACTCATTCGGTTTAATAGTAATTTAGTCTTGACCGTCGTTATCCTTCTCAACATTTTTTCCATAAATTACTAACAATAATGATGTCGTTTTTTTCCGAAGAATCGAGAAAAAAATTCAACAATTTATTTTCGATATTTGAAACACGATAACAAGAAAAAGCTCGCTCAAGTCTTAGCCCATATTATCTATTTTAAGAAAAAACCTCGTTTATTGGTTTCAGACCAACCAGGTGGCCAAAATCAAGTACACCGTTGAGCCGTTCACGTTTAAAGGTCCTTCACGAGATTGTTCATAAGTTCTTTAGTTGTTGATATTTTCTCATCAAATTTGTCACACAACTTTGTTAATGTACATGCAAATAAATGTCCAAACGATTTGTCAATCATCTAACTTATTCCTTGAAAATGATTTTTTTGTAAATAACCCTGATTTTCCTGTCACCACAGTAACCCCTTAATAGACGTCGTAGGCAGTCTCCATATCGGGTCCTATTTCGGTTTATTCCTTGAATCCTCATTTTTTTCTGCACTGTTCGAAAAACTTCGTTCCTCAAATATTGACAATATTTTACTCTGTCTCTCCCTTTTTCTGTTTCTTTCGCTCAAATTTGAGCAAAAAAGTCGCAAACTTCGCGATTGAAAAATACCCCTCGCGACAATCCATCCTCCATCCCATTTCGACGTTATTGCGGGCGTTTGATCAATTCAAGGCGGACTTGATAAAATCGATGTACGCCGAGGTCCTCGTGTAAACACCAGGAAAGTGCGGAACGGCGCATCTAAATCCGTAAGAGATTATCCCCAAGCTGTACCAGTATTCGCCCTTCACATTCATCATGGGTCCGCCGCTGTCACCCTGTACGAAGCGCGGAAGAAAATAATCAATGAGACGGCGAATCTTTGAAACTGACATTGCACAAAAAAATAATTGAAAAAAACGCATTCTATACGCGAAGAAATATTCGAAGTGAAGGTTGCACCGGTCACTGTCGCCCCAACTTGTCTGTTGGCAGTATACAGTACAGGGGCTAACTTAAGGGGCAAGGCCACAGTAGAATTTCCAAACAAACGATTTTTTTCGCTAAAACGGTACTTTATCATCATAAGAATAAGTTACTTTTCGCTTTATAGCAAGAACATTTTTCTTTCACTGACTTTGAGCGTATAACGTAAGCCCACCTCTGGCACGGCCATAGAGTACCTAAAACTTTAAACGCGTTTTTTCTCGAAAGAGCTTTTTTCCAATTGGCTTGACAAATAACTTCAACAATTTTCACTCGATTTACTTCAAATTTAGAAGTTACGTTCCTAATTGCATTTCGTAGAGAAGTACGTACGGAATTTCTGATTAATCGGAAACTTTGTGTGGCCTAACCCCTTAATCTACGAACGTATGAGGATTCAAAGGCCTCCGGTAATCGTTTTCGTACCTGACACGCGTCTTTGCCACCCGCTTTAAAACCGGCACATATCACACGTTTGTCGATGGTCACGGCGTAACCCTCGTAGCGTTCCCTGCATTCTTCCTCCGCCACCACTGGCGATCTGAACTGCTGTAGAATAGGCGTCCTAGGGCCGTCTACAGGAATAAAATTGAAGTTTGCATCGTTGGCGTGCAATAAAAATGAAATTTTTCTCACATTATCAATCTTCTTTAGCTAATTTCACCTAACAAAATCATTCAATTATTGTTCGACGTGCTTATTTCGAAATCCGCAATCAAAATTTACACGAAAATATTTAGAAATAGTTGCACTGCTATCTAACTAATATTATTTGCTAATATTATTAATATTAAAGTACATTAAAATCAGTTAAATTGATTAGATTGCGAATTATAAAATGAGGATATTAAAAAAAGCATTATATTGTACTATATTAAAACTAACTATATTAATATGAAAGTAATATTATTTTATGTTAACGGTAAACAATAAAAAGACAAAAGAGTATGTGGCTTCCGGATGGAGGCCGTGTTGAGGATCAGCATTGTGCCGACGTTTCGCAAACGTTACAGTCTGCATCATCAGGGCTGAGAGCTCTGATACTGAAGCTCTCGTGTCTCAGGTATTCCTTATATTGTTGCAGTCATCGTTCCAGATCGCTGCACCAGCCAATCAGATGTTTTAATTGATCAGCTGGTCAATTAAAAAACCGGGAGGACGGTGTGCCAAATAGGATCGACGTGATATCCTCCATCTCTGTTTAGATTTTCCGGATGTTATCGGATTTCCAAGCCTTCTCGATGTTTCCTGGAAAAATAGCTATTTGATGGGGCCAGACTTTGGGCTTTGTCGAACTGGATGGCATGACCAGTCTCTATCCAATGTTCGGCCAGCGCTGATTGTGTAATATAGCCATATTTAATACACCGTTGGTGTTCTTTGATCCGTGTACTGATCTTCCTCCCGGTTTCTCCTATGTACACTTTACCGCATGAGCAGGGTATCTTGTACACTCCTGGTGCACTTAATGGTGGTCGTTGGTCTTTTGCACTCGAAATCACTTGTGCTAGTTTCTTCTGAGGTTTGAAGATTACTCGCACGTTATGTTTTCCAAGGACCCTGCATATGCGATCGGTGAAGGTATGGAAGGGAAGTTGTTGCGGTTATTTGTTCTTCGTTCAAATGATGGGGCCATCAGGTGCTGTAACCGTTTTCGGATCAGCTATTTTTCTTTTTAGATTTTTTATCTTTCTTTCGATGTTGCCTGGCTTGTAGCCATTATCTCCTAAAGCTTTTCGTAGGTGTTCTAGTTCAACGTCCAGGAAGTCTGGTTGGGAGATCACTAGAGCTTTGTAGACCAGAGAGCTTATGACCGACTGTTTTTGGGAAGGGTGGTGATGGGACGTAGCGTGGAGGTATCTATCCGTATGCGTTGGCTTCCGGTAAACTTTATGACCCAAAGTGCAATCGTTTTTCCGTTGAACCAGTACATTTAGAAAAGAGATTTGATTTTCCTGTTCTATCTCCATGGTGAATTGGATATTGGGGTGCTGGGAGTTAAGGATGGTTAAGAAATGATTGAGGTTTTCTTTGCCGTGACTCCAAATGACGAAGGTATCATCGACATATCGGAACCAGGTGGAGGGCTTGAGGGAAGCTTCTTGCAGAATTCTGTTCTCGAAGTTCTCCATAAACATGTTGGCGATGATAGGGGAAATAGGCTGCGCCTGAAGTTTGTTCATAAAACTGGGATTGAAATTGGAAATATGTAGAGTTTAGGCAGTGTTCTATGAGGGGCAGTAGATTAGGGGCAACCTTTTTGGATTTTTCATCTATGCTTAGGGTTTCATTGGTTGGGACGTTTGTGAACAGGGATACAACATCGAAACTCACTAAAATGTCTTCTGGTTGTACCTTGATAGACTGGATCTTGTTCACAAAATCCCGGGAGTTTTTTAATTGACCAGCTAATCAATTAGAACATCTGATTGGCTGGTGCAGCGATCTGGAACGATGACTGCAACTATATAAGGAATACCTGAGACACGAGAGCTTCAGTATCGGAGCTCTCAGCCCTGATGACGCAGACTGTAGCGTTTGCGAAACGTCGGCACAACGCTGATCCTCAACACGGCCTCCATCTGGAAGCCACATACTCTTCTCATTAGATAAAGAGCCGTGAAAGCCTTAAAATTAAAAAAAGACAAAAATTGTAAGATTCAAAAAGGAGGGGGGGGGGGCGGAACAAGAAAAACCAGTAATGGAAATTAAGGTTCACAGAAATATTTGCTGAAATGAAATTGCACGGTACGAAAGGGGCCATCCAATAGCGATAATAGTTTTTTTGCAGGTGGAGGTACTTCGGACATTTGAAGATCAACTTCATTTTTTTAAATGGATCGGTATGTTTTTTTTCTGTATCATGAAAGAGTAGCATAAAACGAGTTCAACGACCTGTAACATAAGGTCATTGAAGATCATAGAAAGTACAGAAAGGCGATAATACTTACAGTTGTGGTAGTAAATCAAATTACTACGTTTATAGTAAGTGTTCAAAATGACGACCATCAGTATCAATGCAACATTGGATTATTTTTTCGATTGATTGACTTGCAAGTTTTACAGCGTCAAAACTTATTGATGCACAGGCTGTAATAATTCTTTGTTGCATGTCGTCAAGTGTAGTTGGTACTTCTAACATGTAGAATAAACCCTCCAAACCTCATTAAGATTTTCTTTTTCAGTATTCTCAACAAAAAATTCGGAAAAAGCCTCATTTTTCGGTGAGCTACATAGATGTAACACCTCAAGGAGACTTGGGGCAATTAACAATATGTTACCATTTGATTCAAATGAATACAATAAATTCTCTGTCATATACTGAATGCACCCTCTAAATTCCAAATCGATCGTCTGCACCGTTTCTATAAAATTTACAATTCAATAAACACTCTTTAACATAGGGAGATGCCTAATTGTCAGAATGAGAAGGGAAGCGAAGTTGTCATAATCTACTGAGTGATTTGACAGTTTTTCACTCACAAGGAACATCACTTAAGTGTCCACCTTTGGTTTAGTTAAAACTCATACATGTGATAAAGCATCGAAAACTTTAGACACGTATTTTTTTAATCTGCGGACAAACGTTTTTAAGGGGGGAAACGACCCCTCAATGGAAGGCGTGTCACCCCTTTATTTAATTTTTTGCAGGAAACTTCAAATTTGCATGGAAACTTCAAAAAATGGTTTGTTTTTTGGCATATCGTTATAGTGTGAACTTTCAAGGATATTTTTAAACCAACCGGACCGTGGAATTCCAAAAATTGATAAAGTTACACCTATTTCAGAGGAACAGTGTATACAGTTAAGGCGGGATATACATTTACAACGATCAAAAAATCGATTTCTTTTTTTTTCTTTAAACGATAGAGCTATATAGTATGTAGAATATTTTCCCAAAGTTTCAAAGCGAAATTTGAAAAACTTCAAACGTTACAGCCCGTCAACGCTGTGCCTCACCGCTCAGATTCGGAGCGGGCGTGAACTTCAAACACGTTTTACTCAAAACTGCATTATCGAAATTGGCGTGCAGGATTATTTTGTAAATGCGTGCCATTTTCTTAAATTTGCATTTTCTTCATTTCAATTACCGTCACATAGAAACTTTACATGTTCTAACTGAAAAAATGTTTGAACTTTTTTGCAAATCAAAGTCTACGGGGAGCTAGACTGCACGCCGATTCGCAACTCCCGCGGCGACCTTGCTGTAATACTCCGCCACAGCTCCGTCATTTTGATGACGAATTAATGTAAAAAAATTGTTGTGTATACTTAAATATACTATTGAAGTATACCTCAAGTTCGATAATTGTAGAATAATTATTTCTTATTGTATAAAATCCCGCAATATTGCTTATTTTTTCCTGTCTACTTGTATATCCCGCGTTAAGAATGATTAGCGTGTAACGAAAGCGGACATCAAAGCACGAGAACACTCAAAAGAGGCTCGATCTGCCCGCAGATTGCATAGATTAGGTGTGCAACACGATCTCGATCATGAGGAAGGACACTTATATGGTGTCGGAATCGCTGACTAGCGGTAAGACGACAATATTTCACAAGATCGTGTAAAATATGTACCAAAACTTTGAACGCGATCATCTCGAAACTACACATCTCGACACGGCGGGATTGACACCTTGAGTGACTTTCACGCTATTGACTTGAATTTGCACAGTTAGCGTTCAAACAGTAGCCATTTTCGGTTCACGGTCGGATTTTTTTATTGGATGAACCATTTGTTAATAACAATGACTTCAGCATGCTGTTTTTTCAAGAGAAAAATGGGGGTTTTCTTTGGAGTAGCTGTCATTTTTCGTATTATTCGAAATTTCGAAAAGTGGATGGTGAACCCATAGCTAGTAGGATATATTTGAAGAAAACATTTTTTCTTTTCGTGTCAGAATACATTTGAGCCTAGTAGAGATCCCGCCGTTTCGGGCCTCGCTGCTGGAGGACTGCAACGCCAACTGCAGCACTTCGAACACTTCGAAAGATATTCTTCCGAAAAAGTTACATTGTAACCACAAGCATGTGTACAACATGCTGGGAAAAAAATAATTTATTCCAACCAATATGTTACTAGAAAAAAAGTGCATCATTCCGACCCTTCAAATTGGGCTTCCAGAGAGGGATACCCCGTTACGATACATTCCTAAAGTCCATTCCCGCCATAGTGTTACGCAAAATGGCTCGATGACTCGAATCCAACTAGCGTTCGTTATAAACTCTGTTCTTGTGCAAAATACACATCACAAGATAACGCGTCTTTATAAAGAACCTCTGGTTTTCGAATCGCCAGGTTAAGTTTTTGATGAAGCCTTTCCAGGGCTGTATTACGTGTCAGAATGGTAATACGCGTAACAATAGGTCTGTAGCCCAACGGTGTCTTTATCGACGGCGCAGTCTTTCCTCGATGTCAGAATCAGGACCAATATTGGAAGTGAGATGAGTTTCACGTGTATTTTTATACTTGCCGAAATGTTGATCAAAGGTCTCTTTCCTTGGGACTCCTGTTATAACAAACAGTCGACGTCTTTACAGAAAGAGGACGAACCTTGGTGAGTACGATGCGAAACTGGTGAAGAATCAGAGCTTGCCAGGATTTGGAACAAGGTGTCTTCAGGTTAACACAAAGGAGAAGATCACGAGTTAATTGTGTCAATGATTTAATTACACTTATATCAGTTCGTTACATCGATGTTATTTTAACTCGGATGCGGATAACACTCTTCCGGTTTATTAGCGCGATGGTTTAAACGTTACAACAAACGCGTTCGCGTAATTTACGGAGTTTCTTAATGAAAACTTGCGCGTGTTATCCCGTGTACTGTACGGCGTATCGCTAGCGTAGCAGCTAACAGTCGAGGTCTTTAAGAGAGAACCTCTTCGTAACAGTGATTTCACGATTCTGACTTATAGGTCGTCAGTCCCGTGCTACGCAGGGCCGATATTTGTCGGATAGCGATAGTGGGGCAAGGGTTTACGTGACTGCATTTCTAGGAATGCATCCGTGGGACCCATCGATAAGTATATATTCCCACGCGTTAGTCTGACTCAGTCCGCAGTGTTTCAAGGGTTTTGGACAACGGACTCACGCCGAAGGCGAAGCGCAATAAAATTTAATCTTATAAAATATTTATATAAACGTTGAGAGCTCGGGCGCATATGCAGGCCGAGAAATATTGATACTTAATCCTAGACAAAGTTGCTTTGCGCGTTGGTCGCTTGGTCACGTACGCAAGCCATGAGACATAGCGAGTTATATTAACGAAAAAATATATGAGCATATATTTTTATTTTGTATTTATATTTGTTCTTATTCTATGGATATGAGAATAAAGTATTTGCTCTAATTAAGGCAATTTATGCGGTTGGCTTAACACCCCCCAAGTTAGATTGAACTTCGGCGATAATGAATTTAGATGTCGAAGGTCTTATCTCTTTTGGTTCCGCTACAATATTTTTCGGGGCTCCCGATAGGTTTGATTGTTCTTGCCGTTCTGTCAAGTATTCTAGTTGTTTTTGACGTTTTTGCAGTTCTATTTTCGCTTTATTCTCATATTTCTTAATTTTCTTATTGGCTCTGGGGCAACAACATTTGAAGAGTCCGTTTCTGAGAAATTTAAGGACGGGCGTTACAGCTCCGCATCGCAATAGTACAAACAATATACCAGTTATTCCTAATGATGGCAAACCTATTTTAATGAGCTTATCGAGTAATCCATTCATGGTTTTCCAAAATTCGTCGTGTTTAAGTATGATACTGGCTTTTTCTATGTCTTTGCTGATGTCATCTAGATCTTGACCAATATTTTTTAGGTAAGTAGTGTCTATCTGGTTTGGCACATCTTTTATACGCATAACTAATTGTGAAAAGTTTATTGCCAAGTGCGTTAGACTCGGATTTATCAATCGATATTCTTTCGGAATTCCATTCAGGATTGTTTTGGTATTGCCTTGCATTAGCGTACATTTATCCGTTGTTTTCAACAGTGTCACTTCTTTAATGTAAATTTCGCTTCTATAGTTCTTACATTCTACAAGTACCAGAACTGGTTTTTCAATGTTCGGTATTAACAACACTCCGCGATTATCGTATAATGAGATATAGCTCATGTTGGTGACGTTGATTTTACTTAGCTCGCATTGTTTGATGTCGCTTTGACACGTTGGTTTATTGATTCTATCGTAAATCGGGTGCTTATAGTGTGTAACATAGTAATTATCAATCTTCTTCATTCGCATAATCTCAATTTCATTAGTTATCATATAGTTGCTCCCTTGTCTTAACAAGTGGGAATATTTTGGAGCAGCGACGACATATGTATTATTGTAAATCTTTGGGATAGGTATGACGTTATACAATTTCCACTGATTATTTTCTAGTTTAGGGATCGTTAATTCGAAGATGAGATTGCTGCCTCTGAACAGTATTATTTTGTCGGCGATATCTATGAAGTGTTGCGCTCGCGTTTCGTTGTAATAATTGAACACATGGTCGGCGTTTGATTCCTTTAGTAGTTTATCGATCATGTCTAAAATGACTTCCGGTTCTACTAGTTGAGGTAGAATCTTTTTGGTTTCAATAGCTAGTATTACATTATTTATATCGAATAGTAAAGTATCTATGCACGACATGAGAGATATTAGGTACATACTTCGGAATTGCGCTTGTTTTAACATTTTGATGTGTTCTCCTGTTTCGGTAGCTAATTTACGAATAACTGCTGATTGTTTCTGAACTGAGGTTTTAATGAGGTTTACTGAATCCGTTACATTTTGAATGTTATCGTCGATCCTGTCTATGTCATCGCTAGTAGCAGTTCCGTATAGGAATTTTTGGATATTACCACAAAAGTTACAAACTCCTCTTCTGCGTCGTCTAGGAGTCAATATATCGCACGCAACAACCAGGTCTTGATTTCCTGTTTTTGTGATATATTCGGTTATTTCCTTTAAGTTTTTTGAGCGTGGGTATTACTTTATTACGATTTTCCGGTGTGTCTTTAATATTATTGAGTTGTAAGAATTTCGTCTGCAGGTCATATATAATATCATCTCTTTGTAAACAGGTGTATCCACTGAGGGTTGGTGTTATTGTTCCCCATGTTCTGTATGGCATAGCGTCTTCAAATCTTTCTCTTAGCTTTTTTATTTTCTTCGTTGTCAGTTGTTTACTAAAACGTGATCATCGTCTTTAATCCCAGGATTTAAGGTTGTTAACAGTTGAACTTGCTTCCTCAATTTATAGACCTTCAGATTGATGGGGTTTATTATTTCTTGGACATCATCTGACAGTTCTACATATTGGTCAGCTAGTTTATCGATTTCTTTATAGGCTGTATAAATGCTCCTAAGGTCGATAATTATTGAGAACCTCATTTCTTCACTATAGGTCACTACGTATGCCTGATATTCTTCTATGAATGAAGTGTTTGAGAAGGTTATCTGTTCGATAGTAAAAGCGCTGTTAATTGCGATGAGCGTGATCGTTGTCATCAGCAATGTCTTCATTATGTTCGTCATCTGGAAAGAATAACTTTATTCTATTTAGGTGGACTATTTTTTCTTTATCATCGATTTTTATCTTAAGGTTTGACTTATCTCTGTAAATTTCTATTATTTCGTATGGTCCTAACCATTCGAGGTCTAACTTATGTTTTTTACTTTCGTTGTGAAGGTAAACTTTCTGTCCCGTCTTGATCTTATCAAAATCCAGTTTATTTTTACTTTCGTTTAATCGTTTGGCTGTTTGTTCTTGTTTCAATTGTAAACGTTCGCGTGCTTCTGAGAGTATTGTGTCGTGCGTATGTGTCCACTTCTTTAATAAATCGTCATAAGTCAATGATTTTTTATGAGGTAGGCTTGATGGCTTTTTAAGTTTTCTATTAAATGCCAATTCGTCAGGTCGATATCCAGTTGCACTGTGTACCGAACTGTTATAAGCGAAGGCTACCAATTTCAATATATCTTTCCAATTGTCTATCTGTCCCTCACACATGGTTTTTATTGATTCCTTAAGAAGGGAATGCATTCTTTCAATGCTCCCATTACTTTGAGGGTGGAATGCGGTAGTTTTGATATGCGAAATACCGTGTAATTGTTCGAAATCCGTCATTAATTTTGAATTAAATTCTTGTCCCTGGTCTGTTAAAATGATATCAGGGGATCCATGGATCATTATAAAATCATCGTTTAATGTTTGCATGATCTCCGAGCTAGATTTTGTCTCGAGTGGGCATAATACAATGTACTTAGTTAGACAATCTTGTATACTGAGGATATATTCATGCCCTGAACGCGATCTTTGTAGTGGGCCGAATATGTCTAACGCAATTTTTTCAAAGGGCTTATCTGGCAGTTCGGGTACAATAGCAGGAGCAATGTTCCGATTTCTCACAGCTTTAAATTTTTGACATATTTTACAGTTCTTAATATAATGTTTTACGTCTTCTTCGAGGCGTTCCCATTCCCTGTGTTCTTTTGTTCTTTGTATAGTTTTATACTCTCCAAAGTGTGAGCTTAGGTTAGTACCGTGGCTTTCTGCTATTATTTTCTTTTTGTCTATGTAGTCAGGTTCCTTGAAGGTCGAAAAGCAATATTCATACTGTGTTTCGTGGTCTTTGATACTAAAGAATCTTAATATCGATAAAATCTCTTCCTTCTCTGCTTTGGTCATTACATCATCTGTAAATATCCTAACATGTTTAGTTCCTTTGATTTTATTGATGGTAAGCTTGGATCTTACTTTATTAAGAATCTGATAGTAGAGACTTTGAGGTTTATTATTTGTCGGTTGGGTGATTTTTATCCAGTGTTTTCCTTTTACATTGGGTTTCTCTTTTAAAAGGTGTCCCAAATTGTTGGGGTTAAACAACTTGTATGTCGAGTATTGATAATAGTCATATGGCAGTTCTACGCCTAAATCAATTTGGGGTTGATCTGAAGTCTCGTCTTGATTCGTTTCGTCTTCGTCACTGAAACTCTCTAAATCTTTCATAGCGTTTGAGTCTCTTGGTCTTAAGTTGTAATTAATTTGGTTACGGCTTTCAGGGGTTTCCTGACTTTTCTTCACATGATTTATTTCATCATTCGTGGTGCTCATAGTTTTGAATTCTTTCTGAACATTGTCTATCATTGATTTAAGTTTATTAGGGGCTGTTTTACTCTGTTTGTAAGTGTTTCTCCGAGCTATTCGTTTGATTTTAAATTCTGTTTGCTCAATATTGCTGGTAATTATATATTGGTTGTTCCCGTACGAATCTGTTTCAATGTGATAAATGAGTTCGTTGTTAAATGTCTTGTCCTTGTTGTAGTCCTCAGGTAATTCCATATGTGCTTCTCTAGACAATGCGTCAGCTACTACATTATGTTTTCCCTTTACGTATTCGATGTCGAATTCATACTCTTCGAGTTTAAGTCTCCATCGTAATAACCTCGATGCAGGGTCTGGTTTATTAGCTAACCATTTTAATGCCTGATGATCAGTTTTTATTGTAAACTTTCTTCCTAAAAGATATTGTCTGAATCGTTTAACTGCCCAAACTATAGCGAGTAGTTCTTTTTCTGTTGTCGTGTAGTTGGTTTCGGCTTTATTTAACGTCCTCGATATATAAACGCATGGGTGTCCTGCCTGTGATAATACAGCTCCTAGTCCTTGATTTGAGGCATCAGTCGTTAATACAAATTTTTTCGTATAATCCGGATATTTTAATACAGGATCATTCGTGAGGATATTCTTTAACGTGTCGAATGCTACTTGACATTTATCCGTCCATGTTATTGGTCCACTTTTGTTTTCCTGATAATTTTTGGTTAGGTCAGTCAAAGGTTTAGCTATGGATGAAAACTTCGGGATAAATTTTCTGTAGTATCCTGCGAGTCCTAAAAATGATTTAATTTGCTTAGGTGTTTTAGGTATGGGGAATTCTTTTACAGCTTTGCATTTTTCTACGTTGGGTTTTACTCCGTCACGTGTAATAACATGTCCCAAATATTCGAGTTCAGGTTTCACGTATTCGCATTTATCTGGCTGTAATTTCAAATTTGTATCTCTCAGTCGATTGAAGAGTATTATCAAATTTTGATTATGTTCTTCCATGGTTTTTCCAAAAACTATTATATCGTCCAGATATGCAAAACAAATTTTTCCTATTAATCCTCTTAATGCAGTGTTCATCATTCTTTGAAATGTTGCCGGTGCATTTTTTAATCCGAAGGGCATTTGTAGGTATTCAAAGTGTCCTTGGTTAGTACTAAAAGCGGTATACTTTCTAGATTTTTTCTCCATTGGTATTTGGTGGAATCCTGCACTTAGATCGAATGCAGAAAAAACTGCGGCTTTTCCTAGGTCGTCGAGAATATCTTCTATAACAGGCAAGGGGTATGAATCCTGAGCTGTTTTTTCGTTCAATTTTCTATAGTCAATCACCATTCTCCATTTTGTCTTTCCTGACGCATCTTTTTTCTTTGGTACTATCCAAATGGGTGCATTGAATGGTGATTGAGAATGTTGAATTATTTTCTTTTCTAATAACTCTTGCACTTGTTTGTCCACTTCTTCCTGATGGATTTTAGGTGGTCTGTAAGATTTGATATTGATGGGTTTCGTTGGTTCGTCAATTACGATTACGTGTTCTGCTAAGTTGGTACTTGGTGGCTTGTCATGGTCTAATTGGAATAGATCTGAATAGTTCTGTATGATTTTCCAAATTTCATCTTTTTCTTTAATACTCTTTATGTGCTCCAGTCTAGTCTTGGTTTTCAGTTCCTGAATTCTTTTATTACTTTGGTTACTTTTGTTGCTCGTTAACCTCGGTTTTACTTCAAAGATTTGAATGTTTTTTGTTTGAAAAGTGATGTTCTTCTTTCCTTCGTTTGCTAATGGAATATTTACAATACCTTCCTTTATATGATGGATACTGTCTCCTTGAGGGGTTCTTACTAAGACTGTTCCTTTCCGTTTCTCTACTTCTACGGGGATAGTTATAAACCGTCCGGCAGGCACAGTGAATTCGGATGATTCTATTTCTTGATATTTTTTGTTAACTCTTATTTTTCTCCGGGGTAAGTCAACTATGACGTCGTTGTTTAGAATGAAAGGGGTTCCTATTAAAGCGTCTTCTCTAATCGGATAGTCTGATGGAACTATATGAAATTTGTCACGTCGGTCGTTAATGTTTCCTTTGCATTTGATAAACGTATATCCGAGTGTTTTATTTGTCGTTTTTCCCGTGTTAAAGAGGATGGGTTTTTTAACAATGTGCTTTTCTTTCACAAGGTGTTCTTTGATTATGTTAATGGATGCTCCTGTGTCGATTAATGCTGTTAAAGTTTCGAATGTCGTCCGTTCGAAGTTGAATTTCGCGGTGAAAAGGTGTCCTTTATCTATTGCGGAGATGTACTCTCGTCGTGGACGCTCTCGTCGTCGCTTGTGCTTTCTTGCTCTTCGTTTGTCGTGTTCACTTCCTGTTAAGGAGGTTTCTTCCGATGAGGATTCTGTCGAAAATTTTGGTTTCCTTTTTGGGTAGGTTTCTTCTTCTGATTGGTGCCTTTGTTGAAAGGACTCGGTATTCCTTGATCTTTCTTCTTTTGGTTGCAATACAGCTCAGTATGTCCAGGCCTTTTGCAATACGTGCATTTTCTGTCCGGATGGTTCATTACCATAATATATTCGAGTGCCTTTTTCATTTGACTGGTTGTGTTTATCGAGTCAAGGTCGAATTCTTGTATATCGTTCTGATACTGTCGTTCTTCTTCCGTCATGCTTTCCTGTCCTTCCTCTTCGTCATGTGAGTCGCATTCGTTGTATTCAGTGTGGTGGACGTTTGGTTTGTTCATTGAGAAGAATTTCCTGTTTTCTTGTGGTTTATTACTGAATCTTGATTTTTCGTGGTTGAATCTGGGTTTTTCCGGTCTACGTTGGGGTTGAGGTTCATGAAACATTCCTCGTTGTCTTTGGATGCTTCTTTTGAAATCTTCGTGTTCTCGAGCAGTTGCTTCTGCTTGTGCGAGCGAATATATGTCCTTTGTTCTGAGATAGGCTCGTGTGTCTTCCTTGAGACTTTGCAGATAAGTCTGAATGATATCTTTGTCAGATATTTGTAAATATATGGTGATTGATTCATCCGTTTGATGAGCTTGTTTAAGTTCGAGTCGTTTAGCGTTTAACCAAGATATATAGATTCTTCGGAATTTGGTGTTATGCTCTTGGATCGTTCCCTGAGTGTGGATGCATGCTGTCAACTCGTTCATGAGTAACAGTGATGATTTCACTGGGTTGACGCGTTTTATCAAAACGTCTTTCAACTGGTCGTATGTATAAATATCGACGTTCGAAATGCAACTTTGTGCCCTTCCTTTGATTTTCATTGTTAATATCTTTTCCAATAATAAGCCGTGTTGCTCTGGCATTGTCCAATGTCGTGCTCTGTCAACTTTCGTTGTCCATTCTGAAATGTTGACTGCTCCTTCTCCCGTGTCTCCGGTAAAAATGGGTACTATATCAATAGTCTCCTTGGCTGGTGCGGTTTGGTTCGGTAGCAGGTCGTGAGGCATTCGATGTGGTCGGTAATGATTTCCTCTGGCGTTAGGTTGGCTATCAGCGTCTTCATCATCGTCATCGGGGTCGTCGTCGTCTGGATTTCCAGGTGGTGGTGCGCGGGGTTGATTTCGATTAGATCGATTTGGTGGTCGTCTGTTATCCTGAGGTGCCCTTTTGTCTAGTTGTGAGGAGGTAGGTTGCGACTCCTGTTTCTGTATAAGTTGTCTCATCATGGTTTCGAGATTTTTCATTTGGTCTTTTACAGTCTTTAGGTCTTGTTGGAGCTGAATATTTTCTGTTTTCAGTATTTGCATTTCGTATTCGTTCGTCTGGTCTTGTTGGTCTTTGGTAATAGTCAGAGTATTCATTTCTTGTCGGTGTATTCGTTTCAAGTCGTCTATACCAGAATTTAATTTTTGAATATGCTGTTCTTTTTGTGCAACAGTAGCTCGTAGTTCTAAGATGGTGTTCTCTAACCTTTCTTTTTCTACGTTATAATCTCGTAATATACTTTCCCTATTCCGTTGGAATTCTAGCCTCGTTTGTTCTCCAAATTGCTGTTTCTCTTTAATAAGTTTTTCTTCAGTTTTTTGGAATTCTCGTATTTTTTCTTTTAGTTGTCGATCGAACTGAACGTCGTAGTTCCTTTTTATTTCTTTAATTACTTGCTCCTGTCTATGAGCGTTTTGTTCTTGTAAGGCTTTGAATTGATCTTGGGTCTCACTGGTTTCTTTTTCAAGGTATTGTTTCTGTGCTATAATCTGTGATTGTAGCGCGATATTCGTGCTCTCAAGGGTCTCGATATGTTCGCGATAGCCTTGAGCGTCTTGCTTAATGATTTCTACCTGATCTTGTAAATATTTTTGTTTAATTACTTGGTTTGATTTTTCCCTTTCTAATTGCTGTTTTTCTGTCTGGGTCTCCTGTAAATTACGTCTGAGCTCATTTATTTCGCCGCATTTTGCTGAGAGCTCTATTTGGTTTTTCTGTAAAGTTTTTTCGAATTGGTTTTCGAGGTCGAGGTTTCGAATTTCGAGAGTTTTAATAAGGTCGTTCTGTTCAAGGTTCGCTTGACCTATTCGCTCTACTAGGGCAAGATTATTATTGTTATTTTTCTGTACGTGGACTAATTCAGAGCGTAATTCGAGTTGGGTTCTTTCGAATTCTAGTCTCTCAATATTAAATTGGGAGATTTGTTGTCCTTGCAGGCTGATTTTTTCCGTCAATGGTCTTATCTTGTTTTTTGATTCTTGAAGTGCATGTTGTAATTGTTCGATTTCTGTGTCGCGTAATTTCACTTCTTCTATCGCTTTGCCCTTTAAAGTAAGCCCTTCGTCGAAGTATTTATTTACTAATAGAGTGAGTTGAGAGTTGGTTACGGTAGCTTCTTCGAGATTTCTTGCAAGTATAGGGTTTTCTGTGGACTGTCTTTTTCGTGGTGGTCTGAGTTCATTAAGGCTGGATGCTTCTGATTCTAATTCTCTCGTCTTAGGGATAGCGATCTGATTTTCTGGGCGAAGTGCTATGGCAAGATCTTGTTCTTCAATTTCCTCAATATTCTTTTTTCCTATGGTTACTAAAACATGGTTTAATGAATGAGGTATCTCATGATATGCTAATAGCAGCGGGTGATTACTGGGGTCTTCGTGAAAATTCCAAGTTATTTTTTCTATCTGCTCAGTTTTTCTCAGGGCGTATAAATCTTCTTTAGGTTCCCATTCAGGGTGATTTTTATAATACAGAAAATAACTGAACAGGATTCGTGAAATGTCCTTTTTGAGTTTCTTCACATGACTAGGGATTTCATCGATTACAATGCTTCTTCCTGATACACTATTTCCTGCTATGGACATTACCTTTGATTTTAGTTGCGTTTATGTATGTATATTCTTGTAGTTGATTATTAATCTCCTTTTTTTTTTAAATAGTATATATAATGCTATGTTCTTATTCTACGTATATATTTATATTAATTATAATAAGTGTCAAGCGATGTTGTGTGTCTCAAAGATTCTTGTGATCAGAGATCCTATGTGGTTGAGTAATTAGATGATGATTTTTTTTTCATGTTGTTACTCAAAATAATTCCAGAATAGGCGGTATTGGTCATAAAAGGTAAACTTCGACTAGCACCACTAGATTTATGAATTTACTTATTTTCCGTACCGCCAGGTCTTTTATTTATTGTAATAACGAGACACTATTATTTTGCCGTATCTGTTTTCGTTACTTTTGGACTGGACATAGCTTCCAATGCTAGTGGTTCTTTTAAAGTTAAACACACAAAATTACTTAACTACGTTGTTTGGGAATAAGGTAGTTACAACTTCCTATTTTTAATTTGTCATGCGCAGAATATTAACTGCGGAAAAGTTTTGTCGCAAGAGTCTCTAATTCCCTTACATAATGAGCGGGATTTTAAACTTACTCTTACTCAGTGTTCGTATACAATACTGGTCGAATGATGTTGATCTCGGTGTTCTTGAAGTGGCGAACGCTGTTACAACGATCGGTTGTAGACTTTTCGCGTCGATTGATGATCCAGCATACCGTCGGAGTTGAGGTTATTTTCTGAAGGCGTGTCTCCCCCAGTTTTTATTCAATCCTTCCCGTGCTCGTGCTCCTGCAGCGAAGTCTTATAGATGCGCGGTACGTGCAAGTTCCTTAATACACAATTGTCCGTCACTCACTTACGGAAAATTCAGCGTGGCAATGTCTTTTCCGTTAACACAAAATTAACTAAGTTAAATGTCTGTTTAACGTTCACTCGTGCACAGGTTTAATGTTCGTAGTTTTACACCCTCCGTCGTGGAGTTTCGGTAACCAGTTTTCACTTGACTTTTGGTATTACGATTTTTCATTGAGTAATCCTGGCAGGATCGCCAATTTTATGTTACGCAAAATGGCTCGATGACTCGAATCCAACTAGCGTTCGTTATAAACTCTGTTCTTGTGCAAAATACACATCACAAGATAACGCGTCTTTATAAAGAACCTCTGGTTTTCGAATCGCCAGGTTAAGTTTTTGATGAAGCCTTTCCAGGGCTGTATTACGTGTCAGAATGGTAATACGCGTAACAATAGGTCTGTAGCCCAACGGTGTCTTTATCGACGGCGCAGTCTTTCCTCGATGTCAGAATCAGGACCAATATTGGAAGTGAGATGAGTTTCACGTGTATTTTTATACTTGCCGAAATGTTGATCAAAGGTCTCTTTCCTTGGGACTCCTGTTATAACAAACAGTCGACGTCTTTACAGAAAGAGGACGAACCTTGGTGAGTACGATGCGAAACTGGTGAAGAATCAGAGCTTGCCAGGATTTGGAACAAGGTGTCTTCAGGTTAACACAAAGGAGAAGATCACGAGTTAATTGTGTCAATGATTTAATTACACTTATATCAGTTCGTTACATCGATGTTATTTTAACTCGGATGCGGATAACACTCTTCCGGTTTATTAGCGCGATGGTTTAAACGTTACAACAAACGCGTTCGCGTAATTTACGGAGTTTCTTAATGAAAACTTGCGCGTGTTATCCCGTGTACTGTACGGCGTATCGCTAGCGTAGCAGCTAACAGTCGAGGTCTTTAAGAGAGAACCTCTTCGTAACAGTGATTTCACGATTCTGACTTATAGGTCGTCAGTCCCGTGCTACGCAGGGCCGATATTTGTCGGATAGCGATAGTGGGGCAAGGGTTTACGTGACTGCATTTCTAGGAATGCATCCGTGGGACCCATCGATAAGTATATATTCCCACGCGTTAGTCTGACTCAGTCCGCAGTGTTTCAAGGGTTTTGGACAACGGACTCACGCCGAAGGCGAAGCGCAATAAAATTTAATCTTATAAAATATTTATATAAACGTTGAGAGCTCGGGCGCATATGCAGGCCGAGAAATATTGATACTTAATCCTAGACAAAGTTGCTTTGCGCGTTGGTCGCTTGGTCACGTACGCAAGCCATGAGACATAGCGAGTTATATTAACGAAAAAATATATGAGCATATATTTTTATTTTGTATTTATATTTGTTCTTATTCTATGGATATGAGAATAAAGTATTTGCTCTAATTAAGGCAATTTATGCGGTTGGCTTAACAATAGACACGTATCCGATAAACGGAAGGGTCTCGTTTCCACGATGGTTATCTCTACAACGCTGCAAGTCCGTTTTTCAACTTTACAATGACTCAAGTTTGCAATATTGAAACTCTACAACGATCTAGCTTTATGATTATCCCTACAACGTGTTTATTCGGATTTGTATCAACTACACAATTTGTATCAACTCTACAAGAACTTTGAGTTCTCAACGTTCAACTGGGCAATATTCTTGTTAACTCTACAACAGCTGGTATATCAGGTGTATCAGTTGAAAAAGAGATATATATTAGCCCATTAACGCCCAAGCGACTGTGTTTGAACACTTGAGAGAAAAAGGATGTTTTTTGCAGTCTACAGTAGAAATAATGTTACCCTATAAGTAAAATCGCCCGTTCTTCCTATTTGTGGCATTATCTTTGACTTGTGACCTTTCCTAAGGACTGAAAAAAGGGTTTCAACTTGGAAATCGGGGTAAAATCAAAACATTCGTGGTTTTTCAGCGATAGGTAGGTAGTAAAAGCATTGACAGTGCCCTATTTCACTCACTCTGCTCAATAGTGGTTGATTTCATGTTAATAAAAAACAATTGAGTAAAGACCCTTCGAGCTCGATTTTCTCAATCCGCCAACATTCGTCGATGTATGTAATGTATTTATTCGCATTTTACCTGCAATTAAATAACCAAAACAAACCCAAACAAATATATTAATTCATGAATGAATAAATAACGAAATTTTTAATTGTTTTCATTCGTTCATTCAACCCAATTTGAAAGTGTCCTCTCTGCCGCATGGCGTATTATGATACGCTGAAAGTCTATTATTAATAATAGAAGAATAGATTTAATAACTGATGTATAAATGATCATTGTACATTCTGAAACTTAGCTTATTGTTAGTTATTTGATGACAGGGCGAGACATTAATGTCTCCGAACTTTATCGGATACAAAAATAAAAAGATTTAATAAATAATGATTCGTCTCGTATTTACTTCTATTACACCTTGTCTTTTCATTTGGTATATATATTGAATATAAGTTAACCCATTAAAGCTCAAGCGTGATACGCAAATGATACGCAGCAGCTGTATCACCCCTGGAATTCACCCCTATTTCACCCCTGGGAAGGGGTTGAATTTTCTGCCATTCCGCTGTATGAGCCAAGTTCGTGAATTTTATACCAAAATGAGTAAGAATACAACGTTTTTTAGCGATTAAAAATATTTTTTCATACATTTGTCCACGAATGTTTTGATTCTACCCCGATTTTCAAGTTAAAACCCCTTTTTCGCCCCTTAGGAAGGGTAAAAAGTCAAAGTTGATACCATAAATCGGAAGAACGGGCGATTTTGCCTATGGGGTGACATTATTTCTGCTGTAGACTGAAAAAATAGCCTTTTCCTCTCAAGTGTTCAAACAGTCGCTTGGGCGTTAATGGGCTAATATATGTATCTTCTTCAATTGATACACCTGATATGCCAGCTGTTGTAGAGTTAACAAGAATATTGCTCAGTTGAACGTTGAGTACTCAAAGTTCTTGTAGAGTTGATACATTGTAGAATTAAAGCATATTGCAAATCCCTCATTGTGTAGTTGATACAAATCCGAATAAATACGTTGTAGGGATGATTATAAGGCTAGATCGTTGTTGAGGTTCAATATTGCAAACTGGAGACTATTGTACAGTTGCTGGATTGCCGAGTTTGTATAGATGAGAGATAAGTCATTGTACAGTTGAAAAACGGACTTGCAGCGTTGTAGAGATAAACATTGTGGAAACGAGACCCTTCCAGATAAACTATACAACTTCGCTGTTTGTATTCCTTCGACCTTATTTTGCGTCGATTCTAGTTACGCAAGATACTAGTCGGATCTAGTTACGCCGGGAAAAAATGGACATGTATAAACATAAATAATCATGTATAATCTTGTCATAGATGATCATGAACGAAATTTGTCTCTATATAATCATAGCTAGTAATATATAGCCATATATAATCACATGTAATCATATATGAGTATATATAATCATATATGATTACATGTGATCATATATGGCTGTATATTACTATATAAGGCATTCCACGTCACTTCAGCTAGTAAACAAAAATCCACAAATAATTTTGAAAAATCGAGTTACTTTATTGAAAAATATTCACCGAGTGTCGAATTTTTTTTTTATTCCGACGTTTTTTCTCGTTGATTACCATTTTTTGACATTTCTCCATTATGGCTATATCTTTGGCAGGATTTGTCGTATTTACGTACGTAAAAAACGAAAATGTGCGTCTTTTTATAGCCTTCCAGAAAAAAATTTATTTAGATTTTATTGAGCAAGTCAAACGTCCGTTTCAGGGCAAAAGATGCAAAAATATTTTTTTTCCCAAGCAAAGGCACTAGTTATTTTATTTTTTTAAATTTCCCCGAGTTATGAATATGAAAAACGGATTTTTGGTAATTTTTATATTATGGTATTCCTAAACACCGTGAAGTGACAGCTATTTTTATTTTTTTATTTTTTATTAATATTCGATTGAAGAGTGTGGAGCACTCCCAGGCTCCAATACATATGACATATATGTCATATGTATTTCAAAAACCGGGTAAACATACAGCGAGTGCTCCACACTCTTCAATCGAATATAAATAAATAAAAAAATTTAATAAAAATAGCTGTTACTCCACGGTGTTTAGGAATCCCATAATATAAAAAATACCTAAAATCCGTTTTTTGTATCCAAAATTCTTAAATACGAAGAAAAGATTAAATACGAAGGAAATTCTTAAAAATAAAATAACGAGTGTCTTTCCTTGAGAAAACAAATATTTCTGCATATTTTGCCCTGAAACGGACGTTCGACTTGGTCAATAAAATCTGAATTGTTTTCTGGAAGGCTAGAAAAAGACGCACATTTTCTTTTTTTACGAATGTAAATACGTCAAATCCTGCCAAAGATACAGCCATTTGAATGGAAAAATATTAAAAAATGGTAATAAACGAGAATAAACGTCAGAAATTTTCGAAAAATGTCGACACTCGATGAATATTTTTCAATAAAGTAACTCGATTTTAAAAAATTATTTGTGGATTTTTTTTTACTGGCTGCAGTGACGTGGAATGCCTCATATATGATTATATTGCACGTCTCGTTCTCGATGATAGTCAATGTAGTCATGTTTGTCATGCTCACTTCACAACGTTTAGCGGCTAGTTACGCGTTTTTTTTTTTTATGTTAGTAATCCTATCCCACTCCGATCGTATGGTGCCATGTCTATCAACTTCATATTGTTTCGTTGTGCCGAAGCTTTAACCCGTTTTTTCTGCATAGTTACGAAAAAACATTTCTATAACTTATAATGATAAAAATTATTTATAAATTATAATTTGTATACATATTAACAATTATTTAAATCACCATTTTAGTACGTTTATAATAAAACAATAAAATATTATCAGCATCACTTGCTGATTTTGCTGCTTATAGACAGTATTATATGAAAAATGACACGCAGTATACATGATCATATATATTATCAAAATAGTCTGTAGTTGTATTATATATGGAATAATATCCATGGTCATATATGTTTTCGTTATTATATACGTTCAAACATGGTTGTTGCGGATAATTACGATTACATGTATGATTATATATGACACCAAAATAGTTTGTTCATATACATGGTCTCATATACAATTATATACCCTTATATATGGGTTTCGGGGGGCAAATGCAATTGTATATGATAATATATAGTACGTGTATCATATATGAGTTCATATATACGACCATATGTTCATATACGAGTTCGGAGTACCAACTTTTGAACATACATAATCATGTATGGGCATATATGGTCCACACATAGAAAAAATAAATACTATACATGGTAATATATCTACATACTAGGTGTGCAACTAAGTTCCCGGGTTTCACACATGGATGGCGCTGGCGACACATGTAGTCGGCATACAGGTCTAAAATTGGGTGTCTTTATAGCTTGGACATCTGTTAAGAATACCCAGTCGTAATATAAACAAATATCGCAACGCAACGACCTTTTTTCTAACCTTCTACGGCGAACATATACCATCAAAAACAACGTGTGAAGATTGGTTCAAGCGGTTCAGAAGTAGCGATTGTGAGACTGGGGACAAGGAGCGCTCGGGAAGACCGCAAACATTTGCGGACGCCGATCTGCAAGCGTTATTGGATGAAGATGACACTCAAACAGAAGATCAACTTGCCGAGGCATTAAATGTGACTCGGCAATGTATTCCGAAACGTTTGCACGCCATGGGAAAAATTCATAAGGAAGGAAAGTGGGTGCCGCATGAGTTGACCGAGAGACAAATGGAAAATGGAAGAGCCACTTCCGAAATGTTGCTTTTGCGGCTTTCGAGTCTCGAAAACAGAAAGAGTTTCATGCATCGAAT
Source organism: Ophion ellenae (assembly GCA_963210295.1). Classification (NCBI taxonomy): domain Eukaryota; kingdom Metazoa; phylum Arthropoda; class Insecta; order Hymenoptera; family Ichneumonidae; genus Ophion; species Ophion ellenae. The sequence continues at coordinate 64,399,581 of OY723385.1, forward strand.
TGTTACTGGCGATGAAAAATGGATATATTTCGAGAATCCCAAGCGCAGAAAATCGTGGCTTTCACTTGGCGAAGCGTCAACATCGACCGCACGGCCAAATCGCTTCGGAAAAAAGACAATGCTCTGCGTTTGGTGGGACCAGCAAGGAATCGTGTACTATGAACTGCTGAAACCGGGCGCAACTGCCAATGGGCATCGCTACCGACAACAACTAATCAATTTGAACCGGGCATTGCTCGAAAAATGGCCAGAATGGGACACGAGACACGAACGTGTGATATTGCAGCACGACAACGATCCGTGCCATCGCAGTTCCATCGTCCAGGACACCATAAAAACACTGAAATGGGATCTGCTACCGTACCCGCTGTATTCGCCAGACCTGGCCCTTTCAGACTATCACTTACTCCAGTCGATGGCGCATAGCTTGGATGGGCCACACTTAGTCAATTACGATGCAGTACAAAATTGGTTGGACGAATGGTTTCAGTCCAAAGACGCGTCTTTTTATCGTTGCGGTATTTATGTATTGCCAGAGAGATGGCAAAAATGTGTAAATAGCGAGGGACAATACTTTGAATGAACCATTTTTTGTATTTGTCTTGAAATTTTCGATTTTTTATTGGTAAAAAAAACCCGGAATCTTAGTTGCGCACCTAGTATATGATCATTCATAATGTCATGTTGAGGCATATATAATTGTATATAATGTTATATATGGGTTTAAATAATTATATATGTTTATATATGTCCATTTTTTCACGGGATGTCAAATCACGTGTGACTTACACTAATTCGAAATTCTCGTGGGCGAGCAAACCTAAAGAAACGAAGACCCGATCCACTTACTGTAATGAGCGGCTCCCCATCCAACGATAAAGGGATAAAACGATTCCAATTCTTCCTTCGGTATATCATCTTCCAACGGTAAACACAGTGGCTGAACGTATTCTGGCGAAACAGAGAAATACAGAATGTTCCATGTCGATTCGAAACATTGGAAAAATGATATTCGCGTGTACGAAAGTGTTCCCGAGATATTTACTGCTTAACGGAACTTCCGAGCCGAGTTTGAGAACAGCCACGTCGTTGGTCAAACGGTCTGGATCGAATTCCGGATGTATGGTCCGTCGCTCGATGTACACGTCAAAGGGCATGGCGCCTTTGTCGTTTTCCGACTCGAGATTGTACTCACCTAGGCGCACCATGTACGGCCTTCGCCCGTTCTGAACGCAGTGCGCGGCCGTCAGAACGTGTCGAGTCGAGATCAACGCACCACCGCACAGATAGAGAGCCTTGTCGGGATTTGTTTTTGAACGATAACGGAGAATCACTGCCCAGGGCCAGTCGCCTGGAATCAAATATTCGATCAAGGCCGTCGTCTAGTGTGATGAGTCAAAAAAATGAATTTTTGATCTGCCTTTTCTGAAAGTTGGTACAGTATATTGGAATCGGAAATATTTAGAAGAAGGCTAGTTTTTTGGCAGGTGATTTTGTAGGTGCCGCGGGTGCTAAATCCAAGTTTGCCTAAAAATTGGGGTGTAGGGTTTTTTTAGGGGATGAAAGGGGATGGGGGTAGATTAATGCTAAACAATAACCCTTAGGAGGTCGGCACCGTGAGATAAAATGTTCAGAAACATCTGGGTTTTATTTTTGTCCACAACGCCGAAGTCATGGAAGTTCATTTTGGGGGTGTAAAAGTGGGGGGAAATTCTGAAAAATCAGATTTCATTCGATAACTCTTTAGGAAAAATTCATACACTTTTTGTTCAAATCGGAACGTTGTAGCCGTTGAAAAGACGCGTCGATCGAGTATTTGATCATCCCTTTCCAATAATATCTTTACCCCCAAAAGAATTGTTGAAGTATAAACAAAAAAATTGGTTATCGAATAACTCAAAAACAATCGACTTTTTGGGGGATGGTTTAAATGTACGAAATTTAGAGAAAATTTTTCTCTATATTTTCGTTCCTATGGAACACCCTTGAATTTTGCTTTTTCGAACCCCTCTCAGGCATTGAAAAGTGAAAATGAAATTTTGGGCAAACTTTTGGCCGAAAATAAAAAGATACGCGTTTGGCGCTGTGGACAAAAATGTAGCTGAGACTTGAAGCTACAAATTCTTCCACGGCGGCGAATTCGTGCGGTCAATAGTTTTCCCAGAATTTCATTTTGAATTTTCAACCCCCGAGAGAGGTTGGAAAATCAAAATTCAAGGGTGGTCCTTAGAAACGAAAATATAGAGAAAATGATTCTCCACATTTCGTACATTTGAACCAACCAGAAAAATCGATTGTGTTTGAGTTATTCAATAAACAATTTTTTTTTTTGTATTTTACCCATTTTTTTGGGGGTGAAGAAATTATCGGAGAGTGATGATCGAATACTCGATCGACGCGTTTTTTCAAGGGCTACAACGTTTCCATTTGAACAAAACGTGTACGATTTTTTTTAAGGGTTATTGAATAAAAACTGATTTTTTTAAATTTCACCTCACTTTTTTACCCCCAAAATGAACTTCCACGACTTCAGCGCTGTGGACAAAACTAAAACCCGGAGTTTTCTGAACATTTTGTCTCACGGCACCGACCTTGTAGGGGTTGTAGTTTGGCATTAATCCACCCCCATCTCCTTTTATCCCCTAAAAAAAACGCTACACCCCGATTTTTAGGAAAACTTGGATTTAGCACCCGTGGCACCTACTCAATCACCTGTTAAAAAAACTAGTCTTCTTCTAATTTTCTCGGATTCCGGGTTTTTTCAGCGACAGCATGACTGTACTAAGTATAATCCGCATATTCTCCGCATATTTTCGTTTTTGAGCCATTAAAAAATTTGAAACATTGCCCCGGTTATGGCTCTATAAAGGGGGCCTTATATCATCCGGCCTTTGCGGCCCGAAAATCGCAATCTTCAAATATTGATGAGCTCTTTGAGCAAGAGGAAGGTGTGATGTATGACCCTGGAATTGCAGACTGAGTTTCAGTTTGGAGCTTACATCAAATTTTTGCATATACCGTTCTTCAAACTTAAGGGGTCTTCTCACTTTAGACGCTAAAAAAGGCTATTTTCATGAATTTTTTCGATAGTTTTATTATTATAGATATTTATATAAAAGTTGTTACACTTAATAAATACACTTTTGAAAAACATAAAAGACAATTTTATTATGTATTTATGTAACCCAAACAAACTTTAAACGCGTTTTTCTCGAAACAACGTTGTTCGACGGCTTATTGATCAAATCTTCGAAATTACTGAAACGGTCCTTCTGAAATTTTAACCACATGTTCTTTACACCTATAGCTATAGCGCATATCAAGGATTTTTTTTAATGTTGATATTTTTTTTGCCAAACACGGTTAAAAAAATCGTTTTTTTGAAAAATGTCCGCCCTTTTATTTTTGCATATATCAAAAATCGTATGATATGCGCTATAGCCATTAACATACTGAATCTAAAACCGTTCGAATTTTTTGTTTCGGATGATCCATCTCCGAGATTTCATCAATAGCGCAGACTAGGGATGTAACGATACTTATTTTAGTCGATACGATACCGATATCGATAATTGTATCAACGTATCGGCGATACCGATACCTATACCGATACAATTTACAAGAAAACTTGATATAATAAAAATTGTTCTTTTTGTACCTTAACCAATGACCTAAACATTAAAAAGGTACTCAAGTAAGACGATAAAAATGTGAACAATTATTTACCTACCTTCCAGGAGCGAAAGGAGTGTCAAAATCAAACAAAAATATAATTATACTCCTTTATTTATTATTGATTTAAAGTTTAGTGCTTGAAGTAATCTAAACTTGAAAATGTACTAATTAAACTTGAAATTGAACTCAACTCTAAAAAGACAGGTTTCTACAGGGTTTTAAAGTAAGTAGCTTTTAGCTGTGACGTAGATAGTCAATAATCAAACTTGACCTTAGGAAGGTTTTTGTTAAGAAAGCAGAGCCCATTGAGGTTATTTGTTGACAATCGGTTGCGCAAATCATTGTGAATATTTATAGTATAGAATATAGACCCGCAGCTTAAAAAAAGTTGCTTTGAAGCAACCGAGGTCAGTTGATAGGATAGATATCTTTTGCCAATTTTTCGCGCGCAAATCTCGCCGCGCGAAAGCCATCGCAACAAAGATAAATAATTTTTTTCAATGACTTTTCGAAAGTGTATTCATTAAGTGTAACAACTTTTATATCAATATCTATAATATAAACCTATCAAAAAATAATGAAAATAGCCTTTTTAGCGTTTAAAATGAGAAGACCCCTTTAAATGCGTTTTTCTCAAAACTGTATTTTTCAATTTTAAAATTATTCTGCTGATTTACTTCAAATCTATTACGTTTAACATAAGTCTATTACGTATACTAGAATCAACTCAATAAAACTATATCAACTATTTTTAACATGCTTCATGATTCATAATGATTACATGAAAAATCGTTATGGTCGGTTATGGCGTTGCCAGTGTTTCAAAAAATTGTTTTTATTTCTTTCATTCTAGCAAGCGTAATAGCAACATGCTTACAGATTACAAAAAGTTTCGATTTTTTGTTACAGGCCACTGGAAGCTGATATATTAATATACGCTTAACTTTGTTAATAACTAACATTTTTCAAACTGTAAAAACGTATCTGTTCTTCATTTCTTGTTTAATAAACCACAAAAATCCAAAATGTATCATGATTTTCGAGAACAAAATTTGAAAGAATGACTGCGTTTCTCTAGCTTTACACTAGACGACGGTCTTAATGTTGATCCTTGCAACGAAATCGTGTGTCGTGTGTGACGTGCGGCTATCCAATGAACAGTGCTTGACTGATACTGTTAGGTAACGAAATTTAATACGATATTCAATCCAATTTAATAATACACAATAACACATATCGTCTAAGTGGTGTTTGTTACAAATTATTGTAATAAATTATTCAGAAGATGTAATACTCCGCTGTTTATTTTTTTCTATGCTACAAGAAATTATAGTGCTTGCTTATTTATTTTTCGGCGGAAATTTTGAATTTCGAAAACCTTGAGGGACCAATAAACATTCACTGGCCGGCTAAGCCGTCGCGAGGTTAATTTAAAAATTATAAAGCGTAAAATTCATGGGTGAGAAGTGGACGAAAAAAAAATGTCGTCTTTTCAATGAAAATTTGAATTTTTGGAAGACTTGAGCGACCTCTAAATATTTTTTGACCGCCCGCAACTCCCGCGACAATTTTTTTTTAAGAAGAATGGTGAGAGAAGTTGGATGGTGAGAGAAAGGAGAAAAAATAGAGCTCATAATTGTGCCACCCTATCCATGAATGATTGTTAGTGCGAGCTCACCCGGTTCTGAGGCATTTCCATCGACGATTCTTCTGAGTAGGAGTTCGCTTTTTCCACAGGCTGGAGGCACGAGAGGCCCGTACTTATTTTCGTCGATTTGACTTCTCACATCATCGGATACATCGTCTGCGTAGTCTTCGTCGGGTTCGTCCTCGGATTTCCGGCGTGGGCAACATACCGTCGGCGTCTCCGTATCCAGGGGACACAGGGCACGATTCACATAACTCACTCCAGATCTGCCCAGATCCCGAATAACATTCAGAAGAGGTTCACACTCTTCTATCGGATTGCACCTACCCGGCTCGAATCTTTCGGTCTCGCAAGACCCGTAATCTGAAACGGAAATTCGCAATTGCTCGTCATCGGCATCCCTGCGGAGACTGGTGCGCCTCAATACCGACCAGTGGCGAAAACTTCATAGTGCACGAGTATCAGCATTATCTCCACCGTTGCAAGCGGTACCGCATTTGTCGACCACATTTTTCGTCCAGTTTCTGCCGAAATCAAAGAAAAGAAAGACAATTGCGAAATAATTGGACGGTTGTTACGCATTATTGACTCAAAATTCCCTGACGTTTCCAAGTATGTTAAAAATAAAAATTAAAATTAAAATTTACAGATCTTACACAAAGTGCAACTATATCATGGCATTAAAAATGTAATACGACTTTTCGGGTAATCAAAAAGTGTACATGTCAATAATACGAGTTCATTTTTATTTTTTCAAAAAAATTGATACATCGAGATATATAATTGGGTTTGTTTGGATTTGTTTTGGGTTTGTTTGGGGGTTTTTGGGTTTGTTTTAGATTTCCTCAAGTTTGTATAATTTTTGTAATATATTTGTAATATAAGTTCTAATATAATTTTTGAATTAATAACAAGATTAGAATTCTGTGGGGAGAGGGCATTTTTCAACCCATCACAGGCATTCATCATGTCGCAGCTGCCCCCACTCTACTACAAGACAGAGGCAGTGGAGTGGGGGTAGCGTTAATTTCGTGTGACAGCTAACTCAGACCCAGCCTACCTCAACAAACATATACAGTTTCAAAAGCATTTTCAATGCTAAAAAAACTTAAACTTGAAAATAATTTAAACACTGTAAAGTGAACGAAACACATTGAAAGCAAATACAGAACCTGTTCTTTATTAAAAACAGAAATTTATATGTTGATGCCAATAAATTAAAAATAAATATCAACACTTATCTACAATAGTAATTGTGTGGGTGTGTATCGACAAATTGAATGCAAATGTATAGAGCTTTGGAGTAAACTAGTTTTGAGTTTTTGAAATTTTCAATGTTTGGCACTGACCACTTTTTTGTATACAATGACGATTAATATAAATATTAAAAAATATTTATTTTCATACTTTTCAGTTTTTTCAAGTCGGCTTCATTTTTCGTAGTTCTTGAAAAACGTATTGAATGAGACTGGAAAAATTCGAGAGAATTTTCAAAATTCCCTGACCTTTCCCTGATTGTTCCAGGAGGAAAGAAATTCCTTGAGTTTTCTCGGCTTTCCATATGCGTAACGACCACGACATGTCTTACATTAGTAAGACAATACGAAATAATTCGACGAAACAAATAATGATAAAATACGGAATAATTAATAATAAAATACAAAATAATTAATAATGAAATATACTCGTTACGTGTCTCAGTATTTTGCAATTTACTTTGCAGTCCCTGAATTCGTTCGATGTCTCAAGACGAAAGAGCTGCATGTCTGTTAAATAATTACAACAACTCGTCTTCATTTTTTATTTATCATAATAAATAAACGATGACTAAAAATTGCAGGTATCCGGGGCTACTCTGATTCCTCTACTATTTAGTCCCTAAAAGCGTAAATAAGTCCACATACTGCACACCCCATATCGAGGAATAAAAAGAAATAAGTAGCCTAGATAGGTACGTAAACTCACTATGGACCAACTTACTGATAGATATCCTCAAGTCGGTTGAACCGCAGCGACGTTAAAAATCTCGATGGCAATCCACGAGTAAACGTCTGAACCGGTCGTTGAATGACGACTGGTTAAAATATTCATCGTTCCTTTTATACGCCATGAGCGACGAGTAAATCCACACCCCGTCGACTAGACTAGTGTTTTCTTAGACAATAGCATGATCGCGGGAGGTAGGCACCGAATCGGAGAAAATCGTCCGCATCGTACGTCGTCACCAAAATTCGTCACCTCCGCACGATCATAGATCCATTTTTTTTTTGTACGGACGTCACCCTGGTATGATAGAACAACTTGTGCGAGAACAACAGGCTCGTGAATTCGTGCATATTTCAATAAATAACCATTTTTTACGTGAAGCGGCGATTGATAGTCATTACCGTTGGGATAATAATATCTTGGGATATAATAAGTTGGGATGATAATATCTTTTCTAGATTGTGAGCCAGAAATTACACAATTTTGTATTCCGGCTTGCTGAGGGGTTAGGCTCAGGTGAAAATTTAAAAAATCGCTCGTTGCTTGAGCCGACTTAAATTGACAAGGAAACATGTGATGCATGAATCGCAGATTGAAGATCAACTTATGATTACGGCGATAAAACTGCTAGTAAAACTTTCAACACGTTTTTCTCGAAATTGTGTTTTTAAAAATGGTATACAAGATTTCTCGACATCAAATAATGAACGGATTGACTTGAAATTTTGTACACTTATTCAGCGTAATAGAAGTTTAGTCTTGACCGACGTTATTCTTCTTAAAAATGTGTCCTATTACTTATTAATAATAATGATCTAATTTTTTCGCGAAAAGTCGAGAAAAAAAATTCAATAATTCTTTTATGATGATTGAAACACGATAACAAAAAATATCGTCCAAGTCTTAGCCAATATTATCTATTTTTTTTTAATCATTTTTTTTTTCAGATCAACCGGGTTGCGAAAATCAAGTACACCATCGAGCCCCCCTCGTTCAAACGTCCTTCACGAGGTTGCTTATAATTTCTTCAATTATTAATATTTTTAATGAAATTTGGTACACAACTGTGTGTATTGGGTTGTTACGAAAGTCTTGCGACATAAACGACACCATTTCTAAATAAACGTAACATTGTATTAAGATAAGATTCATTTATAATATAGTCTCCCTCTTCATCTACAGATCGTCTGCAACGCTCTGGTAAACTTCGAATGCCAGCCATCCAGAAATCCTTAAGTCTTGAATTGAAAAACTCTCCAAGGGTATTTCGAAGATCCATTTGATTATCAAATTGTTTATCACGTAAATAGTTTTTAAAATCCTTTTAAGGCAGCTTTGATCGAGTGTGTAGGAAAATAATGATAAGAAAATTGAAAGAAAAAGGAATAGAAGGGAAAATGCTGGAAACAATAAAGGAAATTTATAAGGATACAAGCGCAGAGGTGCAAACGAATGGAATAACTACAGAAAGTTTCAGAACGAAGATAGGGGTAAGGCACGGATGCGCATTAAGTGCGGTTTTATTCGATATATACGTAGATGATTTAGAGAATATGTGGGAAAAGAAAAATGAAGGGGGAGTGTTAGGGGGGAAGGAAAAAATGTTTGCGATAAAATATGCTGATGATGTGGTGACGATAGCGGATACAGTGGAGGGTTGAAGCAGCATATTAAGGGGGTCGTCTAGTGTGTCAGATCAGAAGAAGAGAAAACGGCCTTGCATGGCTTGTTTAAAGAAGAAGAAGGTGTACTCTATGGTCCAGGCATAGCAGATCGATGGTGAGACCATTTGCTCATTATGAATTATATACAACAACTCTCAAACGCGTTTTACTCAAAACATGATTTTTTCAAACTGCTGCCATGATATCTCAAAAACTATTTGATTTATTCTGCTCAAATTTATACAGCATCTTTAGTACATATATAACGACAAGTTAAACTAAAATAATTAAGATTGCTTTGTTAGTTTTCTTTTCATCAGCTATATAGACCCCAAAAAAACGAAAAATTGAATGTTTTTTTCTAAAGCGTAATTTTTTTTTTAATTCTAACTTTATTTTAGTTCCATGTAGAGCCTCAAGTCTCACGATTCAAATTGCGTTTGCTTTTTTTATTTCAGAAAAGCAAAACGGCCGGAATCATGGCAGCAGTGGAGCACCTCTTTTTATATATGTGTTCCTGTTGCGCGGTGTAGATACTATATTCCATGTAATGTCTTCAAAAAATTCACAAAGTTTGTTTAAATGTTGATAAAAATGATATACAATGTATAAATTATTTTATCATAATGGTTTGTCAAAAAAAAATCCCCAAAAAAGCATTAAAAACGGCCTTCACACTAGACGATCCCGTTAAAGGATTTGGGAAATGGGCAGACAATAATAAAATGGAAGTAAATGCGGAAATAAAACAAAGATAATGATTTTCAAGAACGAGGGAAAAGGAAGGGAAAATGAAGAATGGGGGATTAAAGGGGAAAAAATCCAGATTGTGAAGAAGTTTAAATATTTAGGGTATTGGTTTACAAGCAAAAATTCAATTTGGGCACATGGTAAAAAGCTGGCCGGGAAAACGCAAAAAGCAGCGAATATGGTTTGGAGGATATGGAAGATCGCGGGAAGACATATGATAGAAGAGAGACTCTATTTATTAGAAACAATAGCAAAAGCTGGAGCCATGTACGGAGTAGAGATTTGGGGAATAGGGGAAATTGGCGTGTTGAAAGAATACAGAGCAGATACTGCAAAATGGCGCTAGGAGTGAATAAAACAACGAACTATATTTAGAGAAGGGAGCTGGGTGTGCCAACAATGGCCTATTTGACAAGAGAAAGAGTGTTTAGGTACATGAGAGAGGTTCCGAGGATGGAAGATTCAAGATGGCCAAAAATCTGTTTGATGGAGGAGGTGAGGGCAATTGCTAATGGAATGCCATCAAAGCGGGGGTAGAACTTGGAGAAAGGGGTGAAGGATAGGGGATAGAGGATGTAGTAACAATGATAAGAGAAAGAAGAGAAGAGGATAGAATAGATGAAAAGATGAAAAAAGGTTTAGAATGCCTAAAAAATAAAACTTTGGACGAGGAGGAGGAAGGAATAAGAAAATCGTCATATAATGGCAAGAAGGAAGGAATGGAAAGAAGGGGGAAACGGACTGGAGATGCAGAATTTGCAAGAAAGAAAATGAAACAATGGAGTACCTGCTGATATGTGAAAAAGGATGGAAAATTGTAACGACGAAAGCGAGAAAGGAAGCTAAGGGGTAGGTGCAAGGAGTGGATAAGGTGGCGATCAAGGGGAAAATTATAAACATGTTGAGTGGAAAGATAAATATAAGGATATGCCAGTATTTCAGAGAAATAGAGGAAGTATGTAAAAAAATGCGCAAGGAGGAAGAGGGTGTTGAAAGCGATGGAGACGAGGAGTAAAGGGAGAAAAAGAAAGCAAAGATATGCGGGGTAGAACATAGAATTAAGGTGGATGTAAGAAAAATGTGTATCAACAAATCGGACATTTTTTGTAAAAAAACGTGTAAAGCAAGTTGTGCAAATAAAAATCGAGCATTATTATTATTATTATATTAGTTTTTCAAATCCCTAAATAAATAATAATCTGAGGGGGCTAACACCCGTATTCATAGATGTACCTTGAGGAATTCTTATTCCTTATTCTTCCTTATTTCTTACAGAACAAAGAACAAGGAGGCCTTATTTCTTAAGGAACGACTATGAATACGGGTGTAAGTGCGGTGAGTATGGTGGATGTGATAGAACTTCCCATTCTAATTCTGAAATAGTTTTTTGTGTCTTTTTAATTACGTGGGGAGGAACGTTGTCGCGAAGAAGACTAACTTGTCGACGTTTACAACGATTTTGCTTAATAATTTCAGACAGCTTCTGTAATTGTGTAGAGTGGATCTTAGCATTTATTGTGGTGTTAGGCGGAAGAAGCTCATAATACAACAGGCCCTCGAAATCCCACCAACAACAAAATTTCTGGTTTTTTCCTCATGAGGTAGCTAGTGGCGCTTTCGTGTTCGGTTACGGTAATCCTATCACCAGGCTTCAATTCATAGGATTTTCATTTTTTTTTTGAGCTTCTCTAAATATATTAATAATCGTCTCTGTAAAATTTCAGGGTCGGTTATCGACCTAATTACAGAGAAAAAAAAATTGTAAAACTGCGCATTTTTGTGAAGGGATTCCGAGACGACATACAAAAACCCAATTTCCGGTCGCTACAAAAGTGTATATGATAATGGGAATCCGTCAGATTCTCAAAAATAATCAGATTTTGTCGAGAAATCGTGTACGGCGTTTTGAAAATCATAGTTTCGAGAAAAAGGCGTTTGAAGTGTTTAGTAGCAGTTCTATCGTTGTAATCACAAGTTTACCTTCAATCTGCGATTCCTGCACCATAGGTCGGACCTTCCTCTTCAATTTGAATTCATTTTGACATTAGTTTGACCGTTTACGGATGTTTTGGATTGCAACATAGTATTTTGTTTTGCAAGGAAAAAACGAATTTGGCGAGTTAATGCGCCACGGCGTATCTCATTCGCCTTATTCAGGCGTAACGCCAAGCCATTTGAATAACCAGTTTTGGGCCCCGCCGTCACAGGACTTTTTCCACGAAATGAATAAAATTTTTTGAATCACGATTAGGTCGCACGATGAAGAAATACAAGTTTTCCTCAATCGATGCGAACAATGTGAAATTGGCGAATGACTTTGCACCAGCATTGCCATTGTGAATCCGGATTCTCCGAATCTTTACCAACGTTTGTTGAAAACGTTGCATACGGTCTATGACGCTCTGCGAAGCATTTTGAATGACAAAATAAATCGTTTGTACGAGTGTCGACGTGAGAAATGTGAGCAATTGCGCATAATTTGCTCGTTGAAAGGAGGGGACTTCTTCTTTTAGCATACATAAAATTGACGAGGATCAAGGATGAAGGCTTCGCGGATATACATTTCGTATCCGTTGGCTTCAGGCATGTAAAAATGTAAGTAATAAAACTTGCAGACGCTTTAAAGGGGTTAGGCTACTCTGACGACCCGGTAATCAGGGATATTTGAAAATTCATTTTGGAGGAATAAGTGAGATGATTCGAAAATCATTTGGACATTTAAAGGGTCTTCTCACTTTAGACGATAAAAAAGGCTATTTTCATTGTTTTTTTCCATAAGTTTATATTATAGTTATTGATATAAAAAATGTTACACTTAATAAATACACTGTCGAAATACATTAAAATTTTATTTATTTATTTAAGTCACTATTTATACACGAAAATAGTAGTAAAAAAATGTCCTAAAAAATTGTAGGTCTGCGCTGTTGATGGAATGTCGAAGATGGATCATCCGAAACAAAAAGATCAAACGGTTTTAGATTCAGTATGTTAATGGCTATAGCGCGTATCATACGATTTTTTATGTATGCCGAAATAACGAAATGGCGGACATTTTTTGAAAAAGAAAAAAAACGTGTTTTTTCACCGTTTTTGGCTAAACAAAACAGTAAATATCAACATTTGAAGAAAAAATCATTGATATGCGCTACGGCTATAGATGTAAAGAATATGTGGTTAAAATTTCATAAGGATCGGTTCAGTAGTTTCAAAGATTTTATCAACAAGTCGTCGAAAATAATTGTTTCGGGAAAAAACGCGTTTAAAGTTTGTTTGGGTCACATAAATACATAAAACAAATTTTTTAAATGTATTTCGAACGTGTATTTATTAAGGGGTTAGGCGACAGTAACGGGTATAAAATCATGTGCGAATTTAACAATCTTTTTCCGGATGGAAAAGTGATTCACTCATAAAATGAATTACACATCTATTTAGTATGAATATCAAGCTGTTAGAAAATATATATATTTTTTTTCTATGTACAACATGGCCGACTACTAATATTGTCTTATGTTATTTTTTTTAGGCGCTCCGTGGTGTGACATTTAGCATCCACAATTTTCAACCTAGAACAAAAAACAAAAATTCTCGTCGATCTACATTAGAATACCTAGAGAAGTACGTACGGAATTTTAAAAATATTGTTTTATTCAAAAGTTGTAGGTATTTGAACTTGAGTTTACAGTGAAAAATTTCGTATAAAACTGCTGATAAAATGAAAAGTTTTCGATTAATCAGAAATTCTGTACGTACTTCTCTGCGAAAGGCAATTAGGAACATAACTTCTAAATTTGAAGTAAATCGAGTGAAAATCGTTGAAGTTATTTGTCACGCTAATTGAAATAAGCTGTTTTGAGAAAAACGCTTTTAAAGTTTTGCATATGCCTCTGGCCGTGCCAGAGGTGGGCTTAAGTAATACGCTCAAAGTCGGTAAAAAAAAATTCTCGCCATAAATCGAATAGTAACTTATTCCTATGAAGACAAAGCGCCGTTTTAGCGAAAAAAAATCGATTATTGAAAATTCTACTGTGGCCTTACCCCTTAAGTGTAACAACTTTTATATCAATATCTATAATATAAACGTATAAAAAAAATCATGAAAATAGCCTTTTTAGCGTCTAAAGTGAGAAGACCCCTTAAGAAACTGGAAATAGGGAGATGACAATTGCGACGATGGACACCAATAAGTATAATAAAGAGTGTCTCAAAATGACCTGACATTTTTATCGATTAATAAAACGTATTATTAATTGAAAAAGTACGAATATTTTTATTTCAATATAAGGTGCAAACATGGAGGTTATGTGTGGAACACAATATCCGACAAATAGCTGCCTCGTCCCTGTTTGCACACGTTCACTCTTTTGACTGAATTTTCAATAACATTTTGGCATAATTGCGGACTAATTGCATTGATGGTGCGTCCAATTGCTTCCTTGAGCTCCGGAATGGTCTGTGGAACATTGGCATACACTTTTCCTTACAGAAAAGCCCAAAGACAGAAGTCCAATGGCGTCAAGTCGCACGATCTCGGTTGCCAATTGACATCGCCGCGGCGCGAGATAACATGAAACTCCGTCTGCAATAACTATGCAGTAACAATGCAGCAAATAACAATTTTTATGGGTTGCTCGATCGTGCAATTCTCCGTGACTAAACCTCAATACTTCCCGATGCCAGTTGTCAAACATGAGTATTCTATGTTCACCACAAAAAAAATGGCGCGCAATTTAAAATGTCAGGTCATTCTGACACATCCTTTATTATTCCGAATATTTTCGGTAGATCTTTAACGAGCATTCTAAAAAGCGTTTGAGTGATTTTCCTAGCGCGAATCTGCCGGAAAAAGTTCCCGTAAAAGCAAAAATAACTACTCCATGTATTCCAACGAAGCAAAGTTCAACATCGTAAAACCTAACGAATTTTCGTAAGGTTACATCGTAATCGGCTGAATTCTCTTTTCCCGTGAAATCTTGATCCTTACGCAACGTGGCGCCTTATAATATATTAGGTGTACAAATGAATCATCCAAATTATTTAACCAGTTAAGAATTTTTTTTTAAATTGATAATCCCGCTCTTTTGCGGTTATACAGGGTGTCCCATTTTAATCTTACACCTGAATTTTCTCGAAAAATATTGCTCGGACGAAATATTGTGTGGAACAAAACTTCTAGGGATTGAAGGGGGACGTTTGAAAAAAATTTATTTGAGGAGCCAAAATTCAAAATGGCGGCGTTACAAAGGCTGACATGTTTTTTTCAAACGGAAACATAACTTTTTTTTATTGCCAAAAAATTTGTCAGCTGAAAACTAAAAACTTTTGTTGAAAAATTTTTTTGATAAAGTTCATAGTTTTCAAGTGTTTCATCATTTTCAATTATTTCAGATGTATCCAGGATTTGTGTGTGTGTGTGTGTGTGTGTGTTTTTCTACCCATCGTGATCAAAGTTCGTCAGGGATTTAAAGAAACACGTTTTTAGGCCTGAAAATGGCACAAACGCTATTAAAATGGAAAAAACTATTTTTCATCGATTTTCCTCCAAAATTTTCTCATGAAATATCGTCCAAATTTGAAAACAAAAAAAAAAAATTTCAACAAAAAAATTTGATTCTTTTTTGTTTTGTTTGTTTTGTTTTGTTTTGTTGTTTGAGAAGAGTTCGGGCATGTTTAAACATGAATGGAGGGATATTTGAACATCTCTAGAAAGGGATCACAATACACTTACAAGGAGGGTTTGGAGTAAAAAAATACTACGGTAGTTACTAACCGCAGGGCCTAATCCTTGTGAGTGTTCCACACGCACGTACATGCACACACACACACACACACAAATCCTGGATACATCTGAAATAATTGAAAATGATGTTCTCACTTGAAACTTTATCAACAAATTTTTTCAACAAAAGTTTTTAGTTTTCAGCTGACAAATTCTTTGGCAATAAAAAAAAGTTATGTTTCCGTTTGAAAAAAAAACATGTCAGCCTTTGTAACGCCGCCATTTTGAATTTTGGCTTCTCAAATAAATTTTTTTCAAACGTCCCCCTTCAATCCCTAGAAGTTTTGTTCCACACAATAGTTCGTCCGAGCAATATTTTTCGAGAAAATTCAGGTGTAAGATTAAAATGGGACACCCTGTATAGTGTTGACATATAGTTATTAAAAATGACAGTTGGTATGCCGGAAAGCCTAACATAACCTTCAAAACTATTCAGTTCAGCACAGTCGAAATTGGCAACAGATAAGGTGCATATCCGACACTGCATTCTCTTCGAATTCCATTTGTTTGTTCCTTTCTCGGCGAAGGCATTGTATCGATGTGTGCGCATTTTGGTTTAAGGGGTTATACGCAGAAATAGAAAAAAATCGATTTTTTAAATTGCATTTTTCGGAATGTACAAATATGTGAGTATATTCCCTGAAAATTTCAAATCCATCCAGCGAATATTCTCGGAAATACACACATAATTGTAAAGACGCTCGGAGCGCGTCTCCGAGCGTTCGAGAAACTTCAAACGCGTTTTTCTCAAAACGGTGTTTTCAAAATCGGTTAGCACGATTTCTCAAAAACGGCTCAACCGATCGGTCTGCGACTTTAACACAACCTTGTCAGATATATTCTTCAGGTATTGATCGAAGGAATAAGATTTCCGATAATTATTTCTATTTTTTTTTCAACGATTTAACGAAAAAAATTTGGTCGAAAATCGAAATTGTTTCTTTCCAGAGTCACCATTTTGTCAAAAATTAAAATTTCGACTATTCCTTCGATCAATACCTGGATTCATCTATCCCCTAAAAGAATCTTTTGGGTTTTTTTCATTTTAGATAATCCAAACCGGAGATACTTCGCTCAACGCCGGACACTTTTTTTCGGGGACTTCCATGAGACTTCCTACAGGAGCAATGTTAATGTATATTTTTGAAAATAAAAAATGCTAATCTAAAGCTAAAAGATGCCACTACACTGCTTAATACTTTTCGTTTTGCCCAAATAAAATCCTTTTCCAGAAAAAATTCGTGAAAAAACGACTTTTTTGGACTTGCAACTGCGTATAACGCCTTCAGCGGTTTAAAAGCGGTGATTTCTGTCTGAATGATAAACAACGCCCTGGAGGCCCTCGAAAGTGCGACAACGATGATTTGGAATAAAGGATGGTGAAACAGTTAATGCGGACTGCTACCAATGTCGATTAACCCTCAATCCGTGAACCGGGGTCGTTTTCGTCCGGGCGAAAACTTGTTTTCGAAATTTCTCGAACGTCGGCGATATCAGTGCCCCTGAACGGGAACGAAAAAAAAGTATAGACATGTAGCTCAGCGCACAAGGTCAGGTCTGGCAGTCAGTAACTCTCGAACTGGCGTGCGAGACAAATCGGATCAGGACGAAAACGACCCCTGTTCACGAATAACGTAAATAGAATTGGCGATTTTCGACATTTTTTTCAGTTTTTTGTTCATATTTTGATGTTTTGAACTGTAAACAATCAATGTAACGTAAATATTTCAGTTTAAAAAAAAATTATGGCGGTCAGAAGGGCCGAGGAGATTTATTACTTATGGTCTAATAACATAAATAAAATAAGAAAAAAAAATATCTTGTACATTGAGTATTTTTCCCTCGTTTTAACCTCTCAAAAATATGCCTATGTTCCAGGTGCAAAATAGGGTATCTGGTTTATTCCTACGATACTGTAGTATTTTTTTCCTTAAAGAACAACATTTTTCATTTGAATAACCGTTTATTAAACTTTTTTCCCCATAACTTTTACGCCCGCTGCATTTAAAAAAAAACGTTTTTCGCGTGCATTGCTTCACATTTGTTGAAAAAAATATTATTAAAAATTAAAAAAAATGTTTCTCTGTTTTCGCTTTAAAAGGAAAGTATAAAGATAAACCATGATTTTTTTCAGATTTTTTTGACAAAAATTATAAGTGTGACAGCGCCCAGCCGAAAACGACCCCGGTTCACGGAATAAGGGTGCCGAAAAAACCTTCACGGATTGAGGGTTAATCTGCTTGAGTCAAGAATTGGAACGAAAACGCCCGTATACTGGCAAAGGAGAACCTCCAGTGAAATTTTTGCTCAACGCCAGGTCACACATTGCTTCCAATACAAAAGACATCATAATGAATATTGGCTGGGACGTCTTGCAGCACGCGGCATATTCACCAGACATTGCTCCATCCGATTACCAATTGTTCCGGTCGATGCAACACGCTTCCTGAACGATGGGTTAAAGTTATAGAAAGCAACGGCGAATACTTTGCCTGAACAATTTAATTTACTTTCTTTTAAAACAAACCTTCAATGTAGATGAAAAGTTGGATTATTCATTTGTACACCTAATACAAAAAAAAACGAATGAAATGAATAGGAGACGCATGAGGATACGCGCGTCGGAAACGACCAATGCTCAGCTTATTTTCGAATAACGTTTACTTCGGATACTCCACTTTAACAATAAACCAGTACAAGTAATATCTTTCACATTACATTCGTAGCATCGTATTTACAGTATAAAGTTTTTATAATTCACGAGAGTATATAAAATTATGTTTTATCCGAAATTAGTTGATTATTTCCGTACAAACGGGTACGAGAGCGCTCTCGATGTGTGTCCTTTTGTTTTTGTTTCTCGTGCCCTTCGTCGTCCTTCGTATCCTTGTTTCGTCCGAGCGAGCAGCTGGTACCGCAGGTCTCGGTAAAAGAACGAAAGGCTGTAACGAAGAGACACAATTGAACCCGTAAAAGTCGCCGATTCGAGCGAAATTACCGTCACTTCGAAAGAAGCGAAAGAAAAACAAGCGCATCCTCGACGTTTCTTTTTCGCTTCCGTTTCACGTGCTCGCGCGCACTTCCGGTATACCCCGTTTTACAATGTGGGTTTTTCCTTTCTCCTCTTACTTCTCGTTTATCCGAACGTGAACAGCGAGATCGTTTATCGTGGCGTCCTTTGTATTTTCTTTTTTTTTTTCGTCCACCAAAATTCGCGAGGACTTCTGCGTCGATTTAACGGCGGATGGTTGGATGAGGAAACAGACTTTATTTTTTAATCGACAAATCACGCGCAAGTCCTCGATTCGGACGTCACCGTTCGCGTTCGCCCCTAACTCATTTATGCATCGAGATATATAATTCGCTCGCAAATTAAGAATCTTCCGTAAACCGGTATTCCTTTGTTCAAAATTGCGTAAATATCGCGTATTATCGTTCGACAGTTTACAAATGCTACAAACGTACCGCGAGAGCCGTTTACACGTGAGGACACTTCATACAGCTTTCCGTGTAATTTGGCGTTCAGCGTTTGGCAGTAGTAAAAACCATTCGTGACGTGAGAATACGGTCCAACTTCCGTATCCGTGCTTATACGCTATAGTGGCCATTTTTTGTTGCATAGTCGTGGCGTGTTTTTCCTTTGCGTCCGCGCGGTCGCTCGACTGGACCCGCCCCACAATTTCGCACTGGCAGAAGGCCCGTATGGGCTTTTCGTTTCGTGCTGACTTATACCACGTTTATTCAATAATAAGATATCGATCGGTAGGCGTGTCCCGGTGAAAACCGAAGGTTTCTAGTTTATCGCGCAACTTTTTCGTTCCTTCGTAGTTCTTTTTTTTTATCTCCTCAACGACCTACGTGGATTATTTATCGGTGGTTTTTTTAAATATCTTTTTTAAATAGAATATTAGGTAACTGGCGTTGGTACATCACGCCTGATAACTTCGCTACGTACGATTTTTTTTTCTTTTTTTTTTCTCCCGTTTTTCTTGTCACTTGGATATGGCGATCGAGGCCGAGATTATTGCATAAATAATTAATCTCGCCGTCTCGTCGCTTTTCTTTTTGTTCGCCTAGAAGAAAAAAAAACGGATTTACATCTAGGAATAGTAGGACCGACGTGCAAGACCTTTTGAATTGCTTGTCCGATTCATCGATTAATCGCACGCAAAACGATATATATATATATATATATATATATATATATATATATATATATATATATATATATATATATATATATATATATATATATATATATATATATATATATATATATATATATACACGCAGGGTGTCCCTCTTATCTCTGCCACCCGAAATAACTCGGTAATTATCGACGTCACAAAAAAATGTTCCAGACAAAAGTTGTACTGTGTGAAGGGGGGCCATCAAATGCGACCAATTTTTTTATTTCGTTGGAGGCGCTGACGCACAGTGAAGGTCACCTTCACGTTTTTAATTGGAATGGTACATTTTTTTCAACCACCTTGTGGAGCACCTCAAGCCGCATAAAAAATATCAGGGGGTCAAATTCGTTCAAGGTCATTCAAGGTCAACTATTAAAATGAAATACAAATCTAAATATCTCGGGTCACTACCAAATATTCGGTAGTGATCCCAGATATTTAGATCTGTATCATCGATACTGACCTTGAATGACCTTGAACGACCTTGAACCCCTAATGTTTTTCATGCGGCTTGGGGTGCTCCAGAAGATGGTTGAAAAAAATGTACTATTCCTTTTAAAAAAGTGGAGGTGACCTTCACTGTACGTCAGCGCCTCCACCGAAATAAAAAAAAATGGTCGCATTTCATGGCCCCTTTACACCGTACAACTTTTGTCTGGAACATTTTTTTGTCCCGTCGATAATTACCGAGTTATTTCGGGTGCCAGATATATATATATATATATATATATATATATACACACACTTCGCATGCGATTGATTTATCTCGCATTTTAAAAATATGTTTTTTGTTTCTCGTTTTGCGCGGCATACACCCTGCAACTAAAATTTGTCAAGTTTCTTTGTATAACATGATTCTTTGAGTACTTGAACTTCGTTGAACGTTCGAGACTGTATTCCCGAATGACTTTTCATATCGTAGCACCCTTCGTGTGAAACAATCAAGCAAATAATAAAAAAAAACGTTTTTTTTGCAGTCGCATCTCGCGCGGTCGTCGAGTAATATCTTCGATTCACGACGTAGGAGAGTGCGATTCGAAATTAGTCTGAATTTTTCTTCCCTCGAGGCTCAATAATTAGTATGTGCAAAGCGTTTACGCGAACGACTCGCGTGTGTGTTTTCAGACTCTACGATCGGTTCGTCAGCAGCGTTCTATTTACAATGGTCGATATCTACAGCAATAATAATAATAATAATAATAATAATAATTCATTATTAAATAAACACGATGACCGATCGCAAGAGCGTGTATTCGCATCCGGGTATCCGAATGGGAGAATTGCAATGTCCAGCGAAATAAAAAGGAAAAACGAAAAAATTCTTCGGCGGTGTTCCAGACGAGCGTCGAATAAAATACGAAAGATACGCGAAAGCTGGGGTGAGGGGGAGGGCGGGGCGAAATGAAGGAGATCGTGATAGCTCACGATAAGGGTGTTTGATTAGGCACGACCTTGAACTACGTGGTCGCGGCGAGTTCCTTGTGGAGAAAAGTCTCGATGTCGACCCGGCAGATTGGACAACGCTTGTTCGTACACAGCCACTGATCGACGCAGTCTATGTGGAATAAATGCATACACGGCAGTCTCCTGCAAAGCGAAGAATAAAATTAGAAGTTGAAAACGAAATATCCGGAGGTTGAACAAGTGCTCGCTGTTTTCAAACAGATGGCGTTACCAGAACTGCGTGCGTGTAGTTTAAGATGGTAACGCATCTATAAAGAAGAACTATAAGCACGTCTGCTTTAATTTATTTATTATTTTATGTAAAAAAAAAAATATATATATATATAAACAAAATAGAGATGTTTGTTATTAAGTTGCAGTTCAACGTTAACTTGAGGGAGGATATACATTTAAACAGGAAAAAAATAAGGAATATTGAGGGATTTTTTAAACTGATAAATAATTATTCTACAATTATCAAACTTTAGGTATACTTTAATAGTATATTCAGGTATACGAAACAATTTTTTAAAATTAATTCATCATCAAAATGACGTTTAAAGCAAAATGGTAATTAAAATGAAGAAAATGCAAACTTGAGAAAATGGCACGCATTTACAAAAAAAAATCAACATTTCACGCTACATTTCTGTAAAATGTGGATTAAAAATGTCGTTTTCTTTTCAATTTTTCAAAAACATTTTTCGTCAAGTAGAAAGTACCAATATTATCAATATTTCTACCAAGTTTCAACTCAATCGGCTTAATGGTGTTTGAGTTATCCTGCACGCCAATTTTGATAATGCAGTTTTGAGAAAAACGCGTTTGAAGTTCACGCCCGCTCCGAGTCCGAGCGATGAGGCACAGCCTTGACGGGCTGTAACGTTTGAAGTTTTTCGAATTTCACTTTGAAACTTTGGGAAAATATTCTACATATATAGTTCTATCGTTTAAAGAAAAAAAAAGAAATCGATTTTTGATCGTTGTAAATGTATATCCCGCCTTAACAATATAAAGACTTTAACTTAGGAATATAAAGTCTCAACTTTAACTTGAGGTTGAAATTCAGTGTATGTCATTTTGCCGAAGTGTAAACTTTGTTTTTCATAGTGTTAAACATGTCAAAGTACGCGCCGAAAAAGAGTATTTGCGGGGATTTTTATCGCACTGCTTTATGTAAAAAAAATCTGCCGCCGAAGCATACAGAATTCCTGGTGAGACTTACAGCGACCATGCTCTTCCGAAAACAACATACAGAGATTTGTTTAGACCCTTCAAAAATTATAATTTTGATGTGTTGAATTGGGGGCATTACTTCATGAAGACTCATGTCAGACGCTAGCTCAACTTGCAGAATTATTGATCACGCAAGAGTTTCGAAACGTTTGAAAGCATTGGGAATTAATTTTTTAGGAATCATCGCAGTGTAAAATTTTCGAAAAATCGATTTTTTTGCATTATCCGATAGTATAGGAGGTTATAAACATGCTGTTCAATTTTTGGGGCGAAATTCGAATAATTTCGTTGGCTACAGCCTTTCTGGAAAAAAGTGATTCCAGCAGCGGCGTGCGCACTCGAAACTTTAAACGCGTTTTTCTCAAAATGTCGTTTTTCAATACGGTGTACACTCTCAAGGGAAGAGCTTTCAAGCCTTCCGCCTCAAATTTTGACACAACATTCTTCACGCCATTCTTTATCTTGATATGGAAACTTTTTTTTTAATCTTCATATTTTTTTTTAAATATAAGCTAAATTCGATACTTTTTTTCAAACCACCGCCATTTTGTCAATATTTATTTTTTTAAACCTCCATAGCAAAATAGCGGCTTTCATGCTGATTAATAATCTTTTTACAAATTTTGTTTCAGATAATATTTACGGCCACAACCGTGTACACCGTGAAGACTCCTTTTTTCGAAGACATTTTCAACTGTTAAAAAAATGTATAAAAAACATAAAAATAAACGTTTAAACATTTATTTTGTGTTCTTAATGAGTGCTTTGATTTTACGTTAAAAAATCAGACTGGTTAGCGTATTTTAACCAACGAAAAAAAAACATCGCGAAAATCAGTTATTTTTCGACCCGTTACACTGTGATGATCCCTTTACCCTTTGCAGCATAGTGTAGCACTAGTGTTATACCTAATTGAATTCAGATTTTGACGATTCAAAAGTGTTTTTTAATTAAATATGGCGGTTGTAAATGCGTTTTAAGGTTCCTAGGACTTTAATAACTACTAAAACATACCTATTGAATTTTTATTTTTTACGTATCGGGTGTCATCAATGACGAAAGTGCAAACAAAACGTGCACGCAAAGAAAAATGTATGCTTCAAAGGGTTAAATAAAGCATTCATTGTCACGAAATAAACAATGAGAACTTAATCACTATCCCAATAGGAAACATCTGAAAATGAGGGAATAGTATGGAAAAATTCGAACATCTGGATTGCAAGACTCCGCTGAGGATCTTTAAGAGACCATCACAGTGTTAAATTTTCAAAAAAATCGATTTTGTTGCATTAACCGATAGGTTAATAACGTTCTGTCCAATTTTTAGTTCGAAATTCGAATTATTTGAGTCGTTACAGCTTTTCTTAGAAAAAGTTAAGCCTTTCTTAGAACTTCAAGCGTTTTTCTCGGAGTGGTGTTTATCAAAACGGTGGCCACTCTCAAAGCAAGAGTTTTTAAGCTATCTGTTTGAAATTTCAACAGAACATTCTTCACGTCATTCCTTATGTTCCTATGGAAGTTTTTTTTTAATCTTCTTAATTTTTTTTACAAAAAACTGTCCACAAAAGGCTAACTTTGATTCTTTTTGTTCAAACCGCCATTTTTTTCAAATTTCACTAAAATAAAAACCCTCCATAGGAACGCAGCGGCTTTTCTACAGATTAATAATCATGTTTAAATTTTTGTTTCAGATCAAATTTACGGCCGCAATCCTGGCCACCATGGGACGCCATTTTTTCCACGCAATTTTTCGCAAATAAAAACAATGTTAAACACTAAATAAAGAATTTTTTAAAATCATGTTGTATTCTTTATCGGTGCTTTAATTTGTAAGAAAAATTAGACCGATTAACTTATCCTATCCAACAAAAAAAAATCGCGAAAATCGGCTATTTTCGGGCAGTCACACTGTGATGATCCCTTAAGGCCATATACACGCGAAAAATTTCAAAAAAAATCATTTTTTTATTATTTTTGATTCCATTAGCCTGAACGGTCAGGAATATTTTAAGCTTTACAGAATTGAAAAGGTAAGATTGCATATAATACAAAAAAATATAAAAAATAAAATACCGACAGAAAATTGAGTAAAAAAGTTTTAGGTTTCGAATTTTTATTTATAATAATTTGTTGTAAATAATATTGTTGGTTCACACTAAAGACACATTCATCATGCATTTATAAATATGTTCATTTTTTTCCGACACCCACATCGATACCGAGAACTTTCACCATCAACGCGCGCGCAAAAAAAAATACATTGCTTTATTATGTTATATCTTCGCCATTTGTTAATATTTCTGATTTTTTTACATATACTTAACGATGTGCATAAATGATCAGTAAAAAAAAGTCAATATATAGGTCATTTTTTTTAACCGCGTCTGGAAAAGTACCTTCGATAATCGGCGAAATCGCGTATATAAGGTCTTAAGCAACTGTTGATAGCTAGGTGACAAGTGAAAAAGCCCGGGAGTCGTCAAAGCCTGCCAGAGCATACGAAGGAAGATTCTTTTCTTACCTCACGCTTTCGCAGTCCTCGAATTCCGACAGGCAGATCGTGCACTTCTCCATCGCGTCCTCGGCGTTCTCCACCTTTTTCACCTATCGCAAATTAATCGACGATCATGAATAAACATGTTGCTTCGAGCAAAAACACGACGTTCACCACGGTACAAAAAAGCAATACTCACTCGCTTGTACTTGTGTGGGAATGTGTGGCTCTCGATGGATTCTTGAGTCGCGCCGTAGCTTATGTGCGACATGCGTCGCAAATCGACGATACGCATGTAATTCTCGAGTCGAGCCGACACGTGGCGCGCCTGATGCATCACGAAATCGGGCACCGGAAGCGGATACCTGTGTCCCTCGGTATTTTGCTGCGGCGCGAGGAGTGAAACGAAGAAAGGTCAGATCGGAGCGCGCGTTGCAATGGCGCAATAGGGTGACACCTTTTTTTGAAAGGTGTCTCAATTTGATTCTTCGGTGGTGATAAATTACTCGAATTTTTATTTCTACTTTATGAAATCGATAAGTGCCATAAAAATGTATTTTAATTTTACATTTCAAATTTCCGCGCGAAAACACTAACCGCCATGCTGCTTCGGTTCGTAACGTCACTTGCGTAGTAAACATCGACGCTACGCCAATTGTGCATACGTAAATTTTTTTGGTCAAAAGTGAGTTGTTATCACTATCATTGGTGTGTTGTTCCTAAATTTAAGAATACTAGTGTCAAAACACCGGGAAAGTTGTGGGTTAAAATGCCTGATATAAATATGAGGAAGACTTGGTTAAGGGGCTATACCAGAGTGACACTTTGAAAAAATCGATTTTTTTTGCCTTTTTTGACAGTTTATACTTTCAAGAATATCATTGGCATTTATATCCTTTATATGAATATCATTTTATCTTGCAAAAATCGATAGTTAAATCTTTAATCGCGTTTTTTCTCGAAATGAGATTTTTCAAATTTGCTGACATTGTAACTCAAAGACCAATTATCCGATTGACTTGAAATTTGAACTGAGTACTCTTGAATATATTTACTCTACAATGACGTAGGATATTTTTGATTGGATGAAAATGGACGATTTGGCATTGAAAAAATCGACCATTTTATAGGCAAGAAAACAGACTTTTTTCATAACTACGCCATTTTGTTAGATTTTGATATTTTTCGAAAATCCTACGTCATTGTACAGGAAATACCTTCCAGTTTAACGAAACTTTTTCCTTTTTCGGTTTCAGCTACTCGATCGGCCGGAATCATGTCAGCTGTGGAGGAACTTTTTTTCTGACGCCTCCGAAGGCAGCGCATAAGCCGCTTGGATCTCAATATTTTTCTATGAAAAAATTATGTAATATAGGTCAAATATAGCCAAATATATTCTTAATTTTCCGAAACATTTAATTGAGTACATTTCTTCCAAAAAAAATTCCCGAAAACCACCCAAATTTGCAGCGTTCACACTGGTATACCCCCTTAAAACTTGCGAGAAGAGATCCAAAGTCATAGTCCGAAAAAAAAACTCATATTCTTCTTTTAAGTACTGATACTTTTAAAAAATCGATGTTTTTTTTGCCTTTTCCGACAGTTTATACTTTCAAGAATATCATTGGCATTTATATCCTTTATATCAATATCATTTTCTATTGCAAAAATCGATAGTTAAATCTTTAAACGCGTTTTTCAGTTTAACGACTTTCTTTTCCTTTTTCGGTTTCAGCTACTCAATCGGCCGGAACCATGTCAGCTGTGGAGGAACTTTTTTCTGGCGCCTCCGAAGGCAGCGCATAAGTCGCTTGGATCTCAATATTTTTCTATGAAAAAATTATGTAATATAGGTCAAATATAGCCAAATATATTCTTAATTTTCCGAAACATTTAATTGAGTACGTTTCTTTCAAAAAATTCCCGAAAATCACCCAAATTTTCAGCGTTCACACTGGTATACCCCCTTAAACCTTGCGAGAAGAGATCCAAAGTCATAGTCCGAAAAAAACTCATGTTCTTCTTTTAAGTACTGATACTTTCAAAAAATCGATGTTTTTTTTTGCCTTTTCCGACAGTTTATACTTTCAAGAATATCATTGGCATTTATATCCTTTATATCAATATCATTTTCTATTGCAAAAATCGATAGTTAAATCTTTAAACGCGTTTTTCAGTTTAACGACTTTCTTTTCCTTTTTCGGTTTGAGCTACTCAATCGGCCGGAACCATGTCAGCTGTGGAGGAACTTTTTTCTGGCGCCTCCGAAGGCAGCGCATAAGTCGCTTGGATCTCAATATTTTTCTATGAAAAAATTATGTAATATAGGTCAAATATAGCCAAATATATTCTTAATTTTCCGAAACATTTAATTGAGTACGTTTCTTTAAAAAAATTCCCGAAAATCACCCAAATTTTCAGCGTTCACACTGGTATACCCCCTTAAACCTTGCGAGAAGAGACCCAAAGTCATAGTCCGAAAAAAAACTCATCTGTTCTTTTTTTAAGCACAGACAACTGGTTGAAAATTTGCAATTAACTATGAAAAACGAGAATATATAGTTGTTGACGCTTTCTTTCTCAATTTAGAGAGTAATACGTCTACCGCTTTCTATGTTTACTTCGTCAATGACGTCGCGTCGAAATCCATTATGGCGGCTACCGTTACGCATGTTCGTTGAACAGATAGAAAAAGTTTTCTTTTTTAATGAATTATAACATTCATTTTGAGTTTTCATAAATTAACACCACCCTTACTCGATTGCTTATTGTGAAAACTATATTTTTTGTACATTCTCAGTATTATTCTTACATAGAGTAAAATACCCTCTGGGGCTGTCCATAAATTACGTCATTTCAAAATGGGGGGGGGGGGTCTGGTCGTTGGATAACGGTAACGCTAATTGGATTATGGCGATAGGAAGGATAGGATAACTTCGGGGGGGGGGGGCAGCTAAAATCGATGACGTAATATATGGACTTGTATGGATGTATATATGGGATCGTAATATCGATTAAAAAGTCAATCACTTTGAAAAAGAGTGCTGGGATATTATAACGATGCCTTAACGCGCAGTAGAGACTCACGAGATACATGTGCGGATGGAAACTGAGCCGGAAGGGCGACAAGTGTAGATGAGGAAAATGCGGATGAAGGCCTTGTCCCGCCATCACGTTTTGAGGATACGAGGGATAGTGGTACATGTGATGATGCACGTGCTGATGAACCGGCATCGACGTCATTCGTTCCACCGGCGTTGATTCCATCTCCTCCAGGCTCGTCAATGGATTCACCTGATTTTTGGATTTTTGCCATTCTTAGTTCTAGCTTCTAATCGGAGAGCGATGTATCGAAATTCTCGACTCGCTGTGCGCGTTAAGGAATTCCTTTCGCGCAGGGCCGTATTTTGTCGGGTCGTAAGGAGGGCCCTTCTGAATCGTTGGTAAGTCGCAGTGGCGCTTAATTAAAATCCGTCACGATAAGTTATTATATCCAACGATAAAATGGAATGAAAAATTTCGCGCAAATCTAGTAGATTTGGACATTTTTACGTTTTATTCAGCTAGTCACATTTTTCTATAATATTTTCGGTAATTGTGCAGTTTGAGGATTTTGCCGAAAAACGACGGGAATTTTTCTTTTTTCATCATGAACTTGTTTATTCCATTATATTGAGTGATATTCCGTCGGGAGAGGCTGACACTTTTCATTAATTCCATAAGTTATAGGGATTCGAAATTCGCGGCAACACGTGATAAAATATGGCATTGTTTAATATTTCGACGCCTATACTGAGAGTGGGGGTGGTGGCATTTTTAAAAAAGCCTTTCTAAATGCAATGCCGAAAATAAATCGCGGCGGTCACCCTCCCATAAACAGGTATAGGGTTTTGAAGTTCACGAAAACACGTTATAAAATAGCGTATTTTAGAACATTTTCGGAACACCAGAAGGTGTTCCGAATTAGGGGAAACAGGGGAATTATAAAAGAAGCCTTCCTAAATACCGTCTTCCCCTTCTGCTTTTGTGTGCAGAAGGTGTGTAATGCGGCCACACAGGGGGTCCCGGGGGCGCCAATCCCCGGCGGAGTCAAGAGGCAGAGCTCCCTGCGGGGGCGAAGCACCGCCAAAGACACTAAACGTAGTTTTGAAATATATTTAAATGAACTACAATTAAGTGAACGGCGTTGGAATTTTTTTTAAATAATATAATAATAAATTAACATAATAAATAGCAAAATAAATTAACTACACTTAAGGGGTTAGGCTACAGTAACGGGTATAAAATCATGTGCGAATTTAAAAAGTTTTTTTCCTATGAAAAAGTGATTCACTCATAAAATTAATTACACATCTATTTAGTATGAATATTAAGCGGTTAGAAAATATATATATATATTTTTTTCGATGTACAAAATGGCCGACTACTCGAAATTTCTCGAAACAGCTTTTTTTCAATTGGCGTGACAAATAACTTCAACAATTTTCACTCGGCTTACTTCAAATTCAAAAGTTATGTTCCTAATTGCATTTCGCAGAGAAGTACGTACGGAATTTCTGATTAATCGAAAACTTTTCATTTTATGAGCAGCTTATGAGCAGTTATAACGAAATTTTTCACTGAAAATTCATTTCTTAAGTTCAAATACCTACAACTTTTGAATAAAACAATATTTTTTAAATTCCGTACGTACTTCTCTAGGTATTCTAATGTAGATTGACGGGAATTTTTGTTTTTTGTTCTAGGTAAAAAATTGTGGATGCTAAATGTCACGCCACGGAGCCCCCAAAAAAAAGATAACAAAAGAAAATATTCGTAGTCGGACATTCTGTACATCGAAAAAATATATATAGATTTTCTAACAGCTTGATATTCATACTAAATAGACGTGTAATTAATTGCATGAGTGAATCACTTTTTCATGCGAAAAAAAATTGTTAAATTCGCACATGATTTTATACCCGTTACTGTGGCCTAACCCCTTAAATAAACTAAGTTGATAATTTTTGGGGCTCTAATAACAACAAAAACTAACCCAAACAAACCTAAACAATTGCTGCAAGCGGAGAGGGGGAAGTGACTGCCGCGATCTCTTCGGCATTGCATTCAGGAAGGTTTCTTTTTCAAAACCCCGCACCTCTCACCCTCAATATCGGCGTCGAAATATTTTTAATCGCTCTATTTTATTACATGTTTCCGGAAACTTCAAAACCCCATAACTTATGGAATTAATAGAAAATGTCAGCCTCCCTCGGTGGAATATCAATAATAGTGACCAATTAAAGCAGCTCGTGACAAAAATAAAAAATTTCCGTCGTTTTTCGGAAAAGTCCTCAAACTGCATAATTACCATATTGTCTTTAAACCTTTGGTGACCCCCTGTTTTTATTGTCGTTGAGGGATCTTTAGATTTTTTTTACACGCGTGAGCAGTTTATATCAGGCATCTAGCGTTATTTAGTGTAGAAATGATTAGATAGAAATGTGGCGAGCGCGTCATCTCCATAAAGCGCCGTACAAATGAGACAATTTTTAGAGTCGACATTTTTCGTTGGGAATTCGATACAAGAGTTTTCAACCGGATTAAAAAAATTTTAATTTTATAAAATATTAAATAATATTAAGAATATTAAGAATATTAAACAATATTCAGTTATGCAAGTTCGAAGCTAAAGATCAAATTTCCTATATAAATGAAATTGGGAAAAAATTATCCAGCACTAGCACGTAGACTTGAATCAATGAACTGAAATTTGGCACGATTTTTTCTTATTCCCGATAATATTGTTTAAGGTAATCCTATCGCTTCACACTAGTCATACCACTGATCATACTTGAGACTTGTACAAATGATATTTTTAACATACGCAAAAAAATAATTTGTAAAAACAAAAATTTTACACGTGTAAACTGTCGAATGAGTCTTCACATTTAATTAGAAAAATGAAAAAATAGTTATTCCAACGATTCGCTCAGTATTTCTAGGTTTGATATTTGGCAACATTGGTTCTATCTCTGTTTCTTTTTACTCAACCAGGCGAGTTTAACCTCCATGCTTTTCAACGTCGATCTGTGAAAACAATGTCAGGTGCGGGAAATTTAAAGCATCATATTCGGGCCACGACTGGTAAAAAGCGTGGAAAATTTGTGTCGGCCAAAATATGTCGGTTAAAAATGAAATATGTGTGGAAATTCGAATGAGTGAGATGAGATTAGGACTACAGTCAGCTGTTGCCTTGCTGTCACGTCTCTTTATCGTAGCAAGTGGTAATAAATCCAAAACCGGAAGTTCAAATTAAACTTGATATTACATAAAAATTAGGTCAAAAGCGTAATTTTTTCCAAGAGCATTGGATAAATACAAGTGTTAAGTATGTAAAACTGATTATTTTTAAGAATCTGACGGATTCCCACTATTATATACACTTTTGTAGCGACCGGAAATTGGGTTTGTGCATGTCGTCTCGGAATTCCTTCACAAAAATACGCAATTTTAATATTTTCTTCTCTGTAATTAGATCGATAAGCGACCCTGAAATTTTGCAAAGACGATCATTAATATATTTAGTGAAGCTCAAAAAAAAATGAAAATCCTATGGATTGAAGCCTGGCGATAGGATTACCTTAAAGGGACAATTTTCGTCAACCTTCACTCGCATCTATATTGAGAGCGAGCAGCGGACCGGTCAGTCGACTCAGAGAGAGCTATAGATAAAAAGCATGCGATCGCGAAGAGCGTTTACCGTGAGCGCTTCCAGACAAGGCGATGAATTAATACTGAGTGCGGCGGGTCCTCTGGTTTCCGGATGGCTGTAGACCGTGGGTTGTTGAGGTGGCGGTAAAACAGTGTGACGAGGATAACTTTCAGCACGATTGGCATTCTCGTTGGCCGTGCAACAAGTACTGGGCGGTCCAGCTGTGCTGCTGGTGCTACTGTTGGCCGCGTATCCACCCGGTTGATACATGTGAGCGTTGGGCGGTGTGCAACTGCGAACGAATATATCGTTTTGAAAAGTTTGAAATAATGGGCAAATTTGCAATTATTCGAGATCCAAGAGAGTCGGGTGCGGTACTTGGGGTGGTCGGCACACTTGATGCTTCGATCATTGTTCAATCTTTTTGTACGCTACAGATAATGAGCACGGACTCGTGTGTTTGAAAACTCAAGCAAGAAAAAAACGTCAAGACTGGTGTCTCATTTTGGTTTTGGTGTCTCAGACTGGTTTTACTCGAATTCCGGAATTGGATGAATATTAGAGCAAAAAGCGTAACGTGTGAAAAAGATTTCGAGGATTAACGGGCTACAAAATATTTTTCTTCGATAGTAACACTTTTTAGTAGGGGTGTGCGGGTAGCAGAATTGGTCGGGTCGGGTCGGATAATTGGACTATGATTCGGATCGAGTACCCAAATTTTTCGGGTACCCGTGATCGGACAGGTATACTCGAACTTTATCGAGTACCCGAGTTTTTCAAGTACTCGTCTCACATCGGGTACTCGATAAGCAGTGTTGCCGGAACAAACTTTCGAATTTCCTTTCATAGAAGATAGCGCCTCGAAAACGTACCAAAACGGACGAAATAGACTCCAGCTTTATGTTCTGTACCCTTCGCCGATAGGTTACAGTTCATACGTAATACAAATAATAGATTTAATAATTTTAGTATTTTTGTTATGTGTTGTCACGTGGCAGAATGGAGGAGCCCCGAAGCCACTTTTAAGGCGACCCTCTCGCTCGGCTTTCATCCTCGTACGGGAGCCCGAGCGCGCCGTTATCGTTTATTGTTTATGTATCTCGTTGTCCATTGACATCTTTATTTTCTTTGTTGTATAATTACATTCTTTTTTTATTGTATCATTATATTCTTTTTTTTATTATTCGTTCGTTCGATATCGATTGGTACGATGGCGCGGGAAATGGCGGTCGTCTCGGAAACCTCGAGATCCTTCTCAGAGCAGCGGCCTCGTATCTTCCAGTCTGAGCGCGCCTCGTCGATCTTGCCCTCGCTCGAGAGTCCGAGACGATTCAGCTCGGCCCACGTTCTGGGACGCTTCTCCACTACGATCAGCGGTGGAAAGCTGATCGGCAGACGTTCAAATACGCAACCGTCCAGGTTGACAGAGTCCGTCAATGGTACTGAACGCCTTCAGTACCATTCAGACCGTTTCCTTTATCGCCATAAAGGAAACGGTCGAAGCTTATCTCGGTCAGAACTCGACAAACACCGTCATCACAGTACCAGCCTTCTTCGACGACTCGCAGCGTCAGGTAATCTAAGACGCCGGGATCATCTCCGGCTCGAACGTATGGCGTATCATAAACGAACCTACGGCGGACAGCTGGTCCTCAACCCCTCTCAGTCGGTAACGGCGCGTCCGCCGACCTTGGCACGTCGCATAAACACAGCGGGCACGAATCGCTGCGACACTCGATGCGTTGGGTAGGATCGACGGGCTGAGACTGGATCTTTATGATCAGCATCCGTCAACGGTCACGGTCATCGTCATCGTCATCGTCATCGTCATCGTTATCGCCATCGTTATCGCCATCGTACCCATTATCGTCATCGTCACCGTCATTTTAATAAGTTTCTAATATTTAATTTTGGCGCGGTAACGGCCGACGCGAATGAAGCAGAGGAGGGGTGAACGGCTCGGACGGAGATCTCAAGTCAACCGTCTCGCTCGCGGGAAAGGACTTGGCCACGGGAAGCCGAGCGAGACGGTCGACGAGTAGAATTAATTGTTGGGGACTAATTAAGTCGGTCTGTGGAGTGCGGCCGCCCCCGGCGTAAAAGGAAAGTTTTACCGTTAATTTAAAGAAATCTCTCCGTCATTCGCGTGTGCGTCGCTTCGGATCGCGGTGCAGGGAGGAACGTGGCAGGTCCCTTGCGTGTTTGCGTGCCCAGTTGTGAGAGTTAACCCGCGGGAAGAAGTGAGAGAGAAAAGAGATAGGCCGGCCGGCGGCCTTACATAATTCTTGTATCGAATCATCCGCCGAGGAACAACTCGGGATTAATAAAGTGTACTCTCTCTCCAGAAGTGTCTGCAAGTGTTTTTTTTTTTTGGTGTCGCATAAGTAGTCTAGCCCCTGACCCCGCCACTCTACCTGAAGGAGAGCTCTGCTAGCCGGGCAGATCGGTCGTCTCGACCCACCACTCGGCGAGCCGCTAACGCGGCTGGCGCCCCGGGAAAAATCGCCGGGCGGAGGCGCGACGTCCCTTTGTGACGCGAAGAGAAATTTGGGGAACCTACGGGTTTTCCAACACAGTGTATATTTACAATTTTTTCCGGCAAACATCTTTTAAGACACTCGCATTTCAGGAAATATCGAGATATTTGAATGTCGAAAAACTGAATAAAAGCAAGATTCTTCGTCGAATTTTCATTAATTCTGTCTAGTGCTAATTGGTCATTTCGGCAATTCATTCTTCTCAATTTAATTTTTTGTCATTTTTTAAATTTTTTCCCAGAAAAAGAACTTGTTCTTCCAAGGCTTATTAGTTTCAGAGAACGTTTCAGAGAAGGATCTCTGAAACTAATCAAGATATTTTCAATTTTAAAACGTCAAATAGAAGCTACATTCTTCTTGTTTCGAATAAACGCAGGGCGTTGAATCTTTGTCTTTTTGGGTTTTTTCTCCATTTAAAACCTACGTTAAAAAATTCAAAACATTAAGGCGTTTGTCGGAACAGAAGATATTTATTGTAAATTTTTTCCTTTTGCACACTTTTCAGTGATGCCAAAACGCAACTATCCCGCGCTATTACGATACGACCCGCCAAAATTGACCGTTTTTCACTCCGCCCTAACACACACGCGCACACACACACACACACACGCATGCACGCACCTACACACACACACACAGAATAGAAAAGTGAGACGAAAAAAGATTTCTACAGCTTCTAACAGACCGCCGGACGAGCGGTAGCAGCCACGACCCAAGTCGGTGAACATATCTCAAGAACCACTTGATGGATTGTTTCCAAATTTACAGCAGATACGATGAGAAACATTTATTGGTTGTTGACAATCTCACTTTTTTAAAATCTATCTTCATTTTCTGATAGTTACGTAAAAATGACGACCTTCTGCTTAGATTTTGTATGGCCGAGTTTTCAGTTCGTCGCCACGTTGTTGAAAAAAAATATTTTATGACGGTCATCCCATTTGACAGGTCCAAAAAATAGAATTTTTTTCACAAATTGCAACAAATGTGTTCGTGTTATATGGACCCGGTATAGAAAGCATGCTGAGTCAACATTTTCTTTGTGTAAATCGACTTGAGCCTTTAACCGCGTTTTTCTCAAAACTGTATTTTCCAAATTGGCTTCCACAATATCTCAAAAACTATTGAACGAATTTCGCTCAATTATGGTACAGCTGTACAAATATGGTACAGCCAGCTATAGTTCTATAGTTCTCACCCGAAGTAGCATAATTCCAACATCTGCCATAGTTTTTCTTTAAATTGAAGAAGTTGAAAAAAAAATGACGAAACTTGGAACTCAACTTTAAGAACCGTGCCAAAAATTCAATTTTTGATATTTTTACTTCACTCTAGTTCCAGCAATAGCCTCAGATCTACAGATTAAAATCCCGTTTGATGTTTTTAATTTCAGATTAGCAAAACCTCCGGAATCATGGCAACCGACAACCAACTTTTTTACACATGAGTGTCTTCCGCACGGTGTAAAGTCGATTCAACTCGTTATTTTTGTTTGGTAGAATTCTGACAGACTGTCAAAATGTTAATGAACGTGTGGTAAAAATTCAAAGATAGTGTCTTAGTTTAATCCCAAAAAAAATTCCGAAAAAATAGCTGTCACATGGAATGACACCGCTAAGGAGGTTGCTCAGCTATCGCGAAATAGTAAGAATTTGCTGAAATTTATTGAGGATACTTGCGAACAGGTGTTACGACTCCGTGTAAAATTTCGAGTACTTCGTCTGCGCGATTGTTGAGCGATTAATTATTGAAGTCAGGCATACACGGGCGACATAGGAAAAACTTCATGACAACTCAAATACGACTGTCGCAACATAATAAAAATAGTAAGAAGTGAATGAAAATAGGCGGACAAAAATTATTGACATTTTTATGAATAATTTCAACGAAGAGTACAGCGTTTTGTCTGTCTCGTTATCGAGATATTCGTGAAATAAAACAGGAAATTTCAGCTGATTCGCGTAAAACGATAAAGCGCCCTACGGCACGTGGCAACGCTGCTGTCAAGTCGGCCATTTTGAATAGGCGCCAAAATTTGAAACGCACAAACTATTTCTTCCTTGCTATAAATTTCTTACCGCGGTTTCATAAAGAGTATTGAAATATTTTGAATCATTCTTTACAGAAGCTGCAGTGCATGTGTTTCGACATAACCTTCAAATCAATTACGCGTCGTCCCTCGACTGCGCATTCATTTTCCGGCTCAACTACTTTTTTCCGCCGCCTTCCAGGTTGTACTTGCTCCAATCGTCGATTGTACTGTTTTTCAGTTTGCATTTTTCTATTCCATTTTGTCATTTTCGCCGAATGAAAAAACAGAATTCGCGAAGGAGTTTGACAGCTACGCGCTCACGATGTGACGTTCGTATCTGAGCTCAGTGATACCAGTTACTGAGAACTAAATTGCGCGTTTGCCACATTTCAACTTGGTTAATAACGTATTCGCGATGTAAATGAACAAAAAAGATTAGTAACATTTCTAAACATTTCTAAACATATGCATTTCACATATTTCTTGGCTGGAGAGTGTTCACCGCCAAACATAGCGAAAAAAATATCATCATCTGCCGGCGGCCATGTTTTTGTTGTTTTTCGGTATTTTTGGACATTTCGGAGTTTCGAGCTTACCCGTGATGGGCCGATCTTGCGTAGAGTCTGCGACGATGGGACTCCTGCAATCGTTGCTGATGCACCCACAGTCTCTCGTGAAGCGGATGAATTCGGGGATGGCACATACCAGCTGGTGGATCTGCTAAAACATGGGTCGATGAAAAATAATTGCTTCCGGCGCTACTACACGAGAAACTGTGCTCACCTGTGGTCAACGGGTGTCCCTGATAAATATTCGGAACTCGGTGCTGGTCGTGATGAACGTCGTTGAACAGCACGAACTCGGTCGGATTGCGCATGCAGTAAGCGGGTTGATTTCTGAAACGACCAACGCACGTTGCGATAGCGATTTTCGTCGATACGCTTGCACTCGCAGTCCTTTTTTCGTCGTTTAAGGGGAGGGTAGGGGTTCAGCGTGAAAAAAAAAACACTTTTTTGCAATTTTTTTCATCTATATGGATAGAGTAAATTTATTGAAACCTTTTGTGCATTGTTAAGTGTCATTTCAAGAACATTCCGTGAAAAATTGTACGCGAAAATATCCACAAACAAGCCGGTGCCGCGTTTTTCTCGAAACCACTTTTTCAAAGTCCGTGTTCACTGCCATTTGAAAAGTACATGACCGATTTATTTCAAACTTGGTACGCACTTTTTACATATAAAATACCTCCCCCCAACGGTTAGTTTGAGATTTTTTTTACATTGAGGGGGTTTTCCACCCCCAAAATGGCGGATTTTTTCGTGAAAAATAGCACTTTTCACTTTACATGACCACCAAAAATTTTGAAATGAAAAAAAAAATTATCAAAGACCGTTGGGGGGAGGATTTGATGATACTTTGACTAAATTTTAATGGTACTTGATTTCAGATCATTTCTAGCTGAGATACAGTGAACACCGCCAATCGTGTTTTTTCCAAAGGCGTTCTTGGAAAAGCTTTTGTCACCGGATTGTTTGTGGATATTTTCGCGTACAAGTTTCACGGAATGTTTTTGAAATGACACTTAACAATGTACAAAAGGTTTCAATAAATTTACTCTATCCATATAAATGAAAAAAAATCGCAAAAAAGTGTTTTTTTTTCACGCTGAAACCCCTACCCTCCCCTTAAGGGGCTGCACAGTAACGGGTATAAAATCATGTGCGAATTTAACCATTTTTTTCGTATGAAAAAGTGATTCACTTATCTAATAACAAATTCATCTATTTAGTATGAATATCAACCTGTTAGAATTTTTTTTTCAATGTTCAAAATGGCCGACTACTAATATTTTCTTTTGATATCTTTTTTTAGGCGCTCTGCGGCGTGACATTTAGCATCCATAATTTTTTACCTAGAACAAAAAACAAAAATTCGCGTCAATCTACATCAGAATACCTAGAGAAGTACGTACGGAATTGAAAAGATATTGTTTTATTCAAATGTTGAAGGTATATGAACTTAAGAAATGAATTTTCAGTGAAAAATTTCGTTATACCTGCTCATAAAATGAAAAGTTTTCGATTAATCAGAAATTCCGTACGTACTTCTCTGCGAAATGCAATTAGGAACATGACTTTTAAATTTGAAGTAAATCGAGTGAAAATTGTTGAAGTTATTTATCACGCCAATTGGAAGAAAGGTGTTTCGAGAAGTTCCGAGTAGTCGGCCATTTTGCACATCGAAAAAAATATTTTAATATTTTCTAACAACTTGATATTCATACTAAATAGATATGTAATTAATTTTATGAGTGAATCACTTTTTCATACGAAAAAAAATTCTTAAATTCGCACATGATATGATACCTTGTGGCCTAGTCCCTTAATATTGCGACGCAAAGACGAGAAATGAATCCGCGAAAGAATTGTTTCGCACCTGTGCACCGGCTCCGCTGGATGGGGCGAGGTGGGCGGGGCACTCGGCAGCGTCGCGGTGTGTTCCTCATCGGATTCAGCGGTCAGATCCACAACGGTAACTGTACGATCACTCTGTTCGCCCTCGTGCTCATTAGTCTATGTACGTTCAATTAATCGTGTCAATTACCGACTAACGCGAGCTAATTTGCCGATATTAAAAATTGATCCTCGCAAGAGACGAAAAATCACGTAAGTTTTGCCATATCGAATTCAGTTTGGACGCGGCGATGTCAAAGTCTCCCGTTCGAGTCGCCACCTTGTGACGCGGAATTGGAAAATTTAAACACTTTCGTTTTTTAGTATCGACAAGTAGCTTTTCGCAGAGACGCATAATTTACGTTCTTTTTGGAGCAAAGAAGTCTCCAATGACTCTCGTTCGAGTGTTTGCAAGAAGAGTGAAAACGGAATGTTTTGGATCGATTGTGTGACAAGCAGCTCACCCTGTTGCTGTTGTTAACGGTTCCTAAAACCTCGACCGAGTCGTCTTCATCGTCGCTCTCGCTGCTCGAAGACCAGTCCAATTGCAAATCCGGCGCCATAGGTGTGTCGTCACTTTCTGCAGACGAAATATACACATGTCCGCGTGAACTTCAACAATCGTAAAGTATCATCAGAGTTCATCGTAATGGCGAGGATAAAAAAGAACGTAAGTTGCTCGAGGCGCATTCAGCGACAAGCTTTGAAGTGTCAAATTTACGCAAAAATTGTACGGTATCTTCGGACGGCGTTGAAGTTTGTAACGTTGAAATGCAACGAAAATTCTTATTTATTTTTTTCATTTCTTTATTTTGGGTATAATGAATACTTTTCATCCATTAAGCTCGTGGATCTTCAATGAGGATAAGAAAAATCGTTTCAGTGATTTTCGTGACCTAAATCGGCGAGAAAATGTAAGCGACCGAAGAAAAATGAACTTTCGTTGCATTCCAACAAGGCAAACTTCAACATCATATCTTCGGAAATATGATATAAATATACATCGTATATTTCTTTACGTTATTTTACGTTATCCCGTAAAATATTAATTACTAATGTTCAAGGGCTAACACCACTGTAGAATTTAAAAAAAAAAGATTTTTTTTAACTGGCTTAAGAGATGGACCATCTAGAATAAAGAGGAAAAGTTTGGTACCGGTAAAAAAAAAATGTAAAAAAATGGGCTGGCAGTGGCTGGCCCATGTGCGAGGCGTCAACCGTTTTTCGCAGAACACAATTTTTCAAAACCGCACACAGCATAACTCCAATAATTTTCATTCTATTCATTCCAAATTTTGAGCTCATCTTTAAAATAACATTCCGAAGAGAAATACCTACGGGATTTTCCATGACATAATTATAACATTATTTATTAACACACGAGTGTCCTTTTTTCTGTCGAAAATTGAGTTTTTACTTTAAGGGGTCTTCTCAATTTAGACGCTAAAAAAGGCTATTTTTATGAATTTTTTTTGATAGGTTTATATTATAGATATTGATATAAAAGTTGTTACACTTAATGAATACACGTTCGAAATAAATTTTAAAAAAATTATGAATTTATGTAACCCAAACAAACTTCAAATCCATTTTTCTCGAAACAACGTTTTTCGACGGCTTGTTGATAAAATCTTCGAAACTACTGAACCGATCCTTATTAATATTTAACCACATATTCTTTACAACCATAGCTATAGAGCATATCATGGATTTTTTTTAAATTTTGATATTTACTTTTTTTGCCAAAAACGGTGAAAAAAAAACACTTTTTTTGTTTTTTCGAAACACGTTCGCCATTTTGGTATTTTTGCATATATCAAAAATCGTATTATATGCGCTATGGCCATATATATATTGAATCTAAAACCGTTTGATTTTTTGTTTCGGATGATCCATCTCCGAGATTTCATCAACAGCGCAGACCTACAATTTTTTTAGGACATTTGTTTAACTACCATTTTCGTCTATAAATACTGACTCGAATAAATAGTTTAAAAAAAAATGTATTTCGGATGTGTAATTATTAAGTGTAACAACTTTTATATCAATATCTATAATCTAAACCTTATTTTTTAGCGTCTAAAGTGAGAAGACCTCTTAAATATTTGCCAATTGCACAAAAATGAATATTTTTAAAATCCCCTACGTATTTCTCCAGCTATACGCATGTAAATTAATAGACATTTTTTAATTTTCTTCCACGTTCAAATTTGCGTCAGTTATACCGCGTGCCGCAGAGCGTCTCGAAGTCAACATGCCTCGCGAGAATGGCTCCAGCGACACCATTTTGTATAACTTTTTAATATCCATTTTTTTTTGTTCACTTGAAGATATGACTAATAACATCCTTGAGCATCCTCTTACTTGTCGTTCCACCCGAAAAAAAATCGAGAAAAATCGCTTAATTTTTAGACGTTTACAGTGGTGTAATTATCAGATTCTAATGATATGGGCAACACACTTCCGCAGTTTGCACTGGGCGGATTATTTTATGGATTATCGTTATAATTGTTGTTTTTTGTTTGCTATTATTATGATTATCATTTGTACGAATTATTGAATTCGAAAAGCTCTCTGTCTTACTTGATGCTTGATTACGAGGTACTTGTTGCGAGGTCGTAGTTGTCGTGGTTGCTGTCGGATGTAAAGGGGTATCGGTGATCATAGCATTGGACGCATTGTTCATGCCCGGGTCTAATACATCCCCGGAATGGCTCGCAGTTCCAGTTATGCTACGGAGATTCATTTTTACAATTTTTACTTCCTCATTGACATCGCTTTGTGTTCGTGAACAAAAAAGAAAAATTTTCAAACATTAAGTATATACCGAACAGTAGGGCGGGGCGAGTGACATGCAAAACTCAATCGTTCAATCGAATTGAGAAAAAAGTATTTGTAAACGAGAAAAAAATGGAAAATTCGGCGTTACAAAGTGTAGTTCAAAAAGGGGGCAAGAGTACGATTTCCGTGGTGCCACAATTTGATGGTGAATTTTGGATAATCAAGTCAAAATAAAGACAATTTGAAGAGTGATAAAAATTGATATTTCGATTATTTTGCGGTAGAATCAGAATTTTTTCGTTAGTTATTAAAAATGACGATTTTTCGAATTTGAAAATGCTGTCTGCTCATTGCGAAAATACCTTTATTTTATCACTAATAATGAAAATTTGGGCAAGGTAACTTGGAAATATACAGGGTGTATCTTAACTATTGGTCTTTCGTTCGTGAGTATAAAGGGTGTCTGTTTTCGAGCAAAACGCTTTTTTTAAATGTCATACGACAGAAATTAGCCAAGATATGCACGAGTCAAGTCCGACGCTGAGTAAACGATGGCCCAGTGGTTTCGAAGCCCACGACGGAATCTTTTTTTTCGATTTTTTTTTTAATGATTAACATCTAGTGAGTACAAAAATGCCAAACAGGAATTTGAAAAAACCAACCCCCAGGATAAATGTAAAAAAATTGGACTGATACTTTCATTTAATAAACAAAAATTATTGAACAGTATAATCCGTTTGCAAATAAATTATTCGTGTTTATTGTACAGCGAAACAAAAATGAGAAGCAAAATTTACTTGCCCGAACGTGGATTCCGAAACTACTGTGCCATTGTTTCCGCAGCGTCGGACTTTGCTCGGCCAATTTTTGTCGCACGACATTAAAAAAAAAGTGTTTTGTTCGGACAGAGGCACCCTATATGCTCACGAACGGAAAACTAGTAATTAAGATACATCTTGTCTATGGGAAATTCCACGCCATTTCACCTAGCCCGTGATCCTGACCATTTTTGGTTTTCCCGATTTTTTTTTGTAAAGTTGTATACCATGAAGGAAATATTCACACCAATTTTTAGATGTTTATCTCTTCCCTTTTAGGTGGTATAATTTTCCAAAAATGTCGATTGCGGAAGTTTTGGA
Organism: Ophion ellenae; assembly: GCA_963210295.1. Classification (NCBI taxonomy): domain Eukaryota; kingdom Metazoa; phylum Arthropoda; class Insecta; order Hymenoptera; family Ichneumonidae; genus Ophion; species Ophion ellenae. Next base: position 64,442,085 of record OY723385.1, read on the forward strand.
AACGTTTGAACACTCATAACTCCTGAAGTAATTGAGATATCGACAAATTCACTTTTTTTTTTCATTTTGAAGCATATTTTCTTTAAAAAACACGAAACGATAATCGATTATCAATGTCAACGTTTTTTTTCTTCTAGACTGAAAACTATTTTTTAAAAGACGGCTGCCGTTTTTATTTTTATTTTTCAAAAAATCCTCTAAAATAGAGTCAATCATTCTATGATTTTTAAGACTAGTCTCATCGTAGGCCTATTTTTCCTTCTATTTTTTTCGAATTAACCATATTTTTTTTAGAAGATTTTTATAATTTTAATCTCCAATAATGGTATTAATGATTTTGTGATTTCCAATTCGGCTTCGTCAGGCCTGAAACGGTTTATTTTCAATTTGTGCGGAATTTAACGGAAAAAAAATGATTTTGAATAAAATTTGTTTTTTCCGTTAAATTCAACACAAATAAAAATTAAACCGTTTCAGGCCTGATAAAGCCGAGTTGCAAATCAGAAGATCATAAATAGCATTGCTGGAGATCAAAATGATAAACATCTTCTAAAAAAAGTATGATTTATCCGAAAAAAATAGAAGGCAAAATGAAATTTGAGACTAGTCTCAAAAATCATAGAATGAGTAACTCTATTTTAGAGTATTTTTTGAAAAAAAAAAAAATAAAGGTAATCTTTTTTAAAAAATTGTTCTAACTTTAGAAGCAAAAAAACCTTGACATTGATAACTGCTAATTTTTTCATATTTTTGAACAAAAGTATGCTTCACAATGAAATAAAATTGTATAGTGACATTTGTCGATATCTCAATGAGTTCAGGAGTTATGAGTGTTTGAACGTTTCCAAAACTTTCTAAATCGACATTTTTTGGAAAATTATAACTCCTAGAAGAGGAAAGATAAAAATCTAAAAATTGGTGTGAATGTTCCTTTCATGGGGTACAATTTTACAAAAAAAATCAGGAAAACAAAAAATGGTCGGGGTCACAGGCTAGTTGAAATGGCGTGAAATGTCCCCTATACATAAAATATAAACTGCTATATATAAAACTCATTTTTGGCCATATATAAAACTCGATATACATAACACTACCATGTTTTCCTTGCTTATGGGTGCGTCCAGACAGGGAGTAAAGTAGTACTTTCAATCGCTAGGAGTCCGAAGAGGAATTAAAAGTATTCTGTTCATCCCTCTTCGAACTCTTGAGGCTCCAAAGTGACTTCTAGGACTTAAGTGTGGATCTCGAAACAAACCCAAACAAGCTCGCCCGGTGGATTTCCATTATCGGTCATGAACTAAAGGTATTGTACTTATAAGGCAAAAAAAACTGGTATTTCCTTAAGGCCTTAGGCCACAGTAACGAATATAAAATCATGTGCAAATTCAACAATTTTTTTTCGTATGAAAAAGTGATTCACTCATAAAATTACTTACACAATCCATTTATTATGAATATCAAGCTGTGAGAAAATATATATATTTTTTTTTCGATGTACAAAATGGCCGTCTACTCGAAACTTCTCGAAACAGCTTTTTTCCAATTGGCGTGACAAATAACTTCAACAATTTTCACTCGATTTACTTCAAATTTAAAAGTTATATTCCTAATTGCATTTAGCAGAGAGGTACGTACGGAATTTCTGATTAATCGAAAACTTTTCATTTTATGAGCAGTTTATGAGCAGTTATAACGAAATTTTTCACTGAAAATTCATTTCTTAAGTTCAAATACCTACAACTTTTTAATAAAACAATATTTTTTAAATTCCGTACGTTCTTCTCTAGGTATTCTAATGTAGATTGACGAGAATTTTTGTTTTTTGTCCTAGGTAAAAAATTGTGGATGCTAAATGTCACGCCCCGGAGCGCCTAAAAAAAAGATAAAAGAAAATATTAGTAGTCGGCCATTTCGTACATCGAAAAAAAAAATATATTTTTTCTAACAGCTTGATATTCATACTAAATAGATGTGTAATTAATTTTATGAGCAAAACGCTTTTTCATACGAAAAAAAAATTGTTAAATTCGCACATCAATTTATACCCGTTACTGTGGCCTAAGGCCTTAAGGAAGTCGCAACGGCAAATTCTTTATTCTTGAAATTCTCATGATTTCGGTCGAAATATCAGGAATAAATGGTGAAAACTTGGCTCCACGGATATCGTACTATCCCCAAAAAAAAAACGATCGAAGACACAAGGAAGCCTGGGTGCGTGTTGAATTTCGATCTTCCGCGTTTTTCACCAGGGAGTTGAATAATGTGCATTTCTGATGACCGTTCTAGAAGTCGGACGTGAATATATCCAGCCAGGATTCCTCGCCTCCTCGAAATTCTTTAGCAAACTCTCCGATAGAAATTTATGTTCCAAGAGATTTTCTATATACCGTACCTGTAATCGACCGGAGCGTCCGCTAGTCGCGATGGCCCGGCAACGCTCAGACCGTCCACGATATGATTGTTCATCATTCTACGTACAGCGTTGGTTCTCTCGGCCATTAGCAAGTGCTTGCGACGAGCCTTTTCGTACATGCTGTTCGAACTTTGCAACGGTACCGGCATGTGTTCCCGCCTTGCTCGGTTTTGCAAATAATTTCGATTCAAGCAACATGGCTCCCAGAGAGCTCGGCTGTGCAAACGACGCTGGGTCGGGAACGGCTCGGGACGGGGCTGCGGTTCCGTCTCCTCTATGTCACTCTCCGCGAAGAGATGCTCGTATTCCATCTCGTTACCTTCGTACATTATCATTGTTATTATTATCATCAGTGTTATCATCGTGCAAACATCGCGTTTTGTTAAAATCGTCTCTCGTTCTGTGCTCACAATTCGAGCTGCAATTTACATCGCATCACGTACAGGACTTGCAGTCAAAAGTCTGCGTGCAGAAAATTATTGGGCCCTTTTAAAGTTTCATGTAAGGTATACATTGTTTGGCTTTCGTTGCATTGTTTTCAATTGAGAATTACTCGAGTCTATCAGCTTGCCTTTTTACCGGTGCTTTTAAGGAGTGAGATGCAGTCAGAATTTTCGAAAAATCGATTTTTTTTTAATACGTTTTCTTGAAGCGTGGTGTGCCGAAAATATTCCCTGAAAATTTCAAGTCAATCCGATGAATAGATTCCGGGATATCCCACAATTAGTGAAGGGGCGTCGGGTCCCCATGGCAAGTAGCGGCTGACAAACGCGCAAACGATAATACCGGGGAAGGCAGAATGCTTCGAAGACAACAACAAATTGATATTTTGGAAGCTTCCACATGGACAGAAGCCCTATTGTATGGGCCAGGAATTGATGATTCGATGTGAGTAATTTTTTTATTAGTATTTCTATACATAAATCAAGTGTAAAAATGGGAAAACTCTTTCAGAAATTTTCAAAAATTTATTACTCAAAAACTGTGAATGCCAGCAAAATTTTATAAAGAATACTTTCGTTTTAACATTGACCAAAATGTTTTTTTTTAATAATTCATCCCGAAAAACTTTAGCTTTTTGAAAAATTGTTTTAACAATTGGCTATGAACAATTGAATGCTCGACTTTTCGGCAAAAAATTGTGATATTCGGATTCAGCGGATCAAAATACATAAAAAAGTTCAGCTTCATCTATCGGGCTCAAAATTTTACGAACATAGAATACCATATCCACATCGAAAAACTTTAAACGCGATTTTCTCGAAACTATGTTTTTCAAGTCGGTGACCACTATAATTCAAAAACCACTCGATGCATTTTCATGACATTTGGTGTGCTTATTGATAGCATTAAAAACTAGTCCTTAATCGAAGGATTTTCATTTTTGTTGGAAATTTCGATTTTTTGAACAATAAACGAGCGATTTTTTGGTCGAAAATCGAAAGTTATCTGTCGGAAGCCGCCATTTTTGTAAATTTTGAAAAATGAATAATAGCTTCGATTAAGGACTAGATTGATTATTAAACTAATGATTTTTTATTGGTTTTTTTATTTCAGATGATCCAGTAAAATTTTATGATGGTCACCGCAAAGCACTACATGCCGAAGGGGGTCCGACAAAGATTGCGATATTTTTATAAATAATCAATATTTTTCTTTGAAAATTTGCACAAGTCAAGTTGAAATATAACATAAAAAGTCTGTGTAACCACTTTTGTGAAACAAACTTAATTACTATTTTAAAAAAAATGATTGAAAATGCTCGTTTTTTCACGCCTCTGACTGCATCCCACCCCTTAATTCGTCGGAGCGTCAGAGTCTGATGATAGGGTGAAAAAAGTTGCCATCAGCAAGAGCAACGAAAAAACTCTCGGCGGAACTCTTGGTCAAGAGGGCTTTTTCAAAGGGGGATCCCTTAAAACTCCCGAAAACGAATTTCCATTTTTTCATTCATTATTCACGAATATTTTTAAAGGTGATGAAATAATCGAATTATTTTTTATTTTGACTTTATTTTATTACAACTGCTCATGTTAAAGCTCAAAAAGTTTTTGATCGATCTGGCTGAAATTTTGGGAGGTTTCTCAGTATAACATTATTGGAAGGATATACATATAAAAATAAAAAAGTATAAAGTTGAAAATTGAGTAGGCTTTGTCATCTCTTTTCATATTTTTGATCATTTTCTCGACAATTTTTACCCCAAAAAGGTAATTTTTTTACGCGATAACCTTAAAACTTTGGGTATATCCTTCCAATAATGTTATTGTGAGAAACCTCCCAAAGTTTAAGCCGGATCGATCAATAACTTTTTGAACTTAACAGGAGCAAAAGACGTCTAAAGGAATACCTTATAACGCCGCCATGATATTTTGTTTCAAAAAGAAAATAAACATTTTTAACACTTGAAAGTTGTAATAAGATAATGTCAAAATTAAAAAATGATGCGATTATTTTATCACCTTTCAAAAAAAATCATGAAAGATGACTCGTTTTCGGGCGTCTGAAGGGACTTCCCCTCTTAATGTACTACATCTACCTAGGTAGGTCAAAAAATTGCTTTTCCAGAAATATTTTTATCCAATAGTATCACCTTTTAGCTAAATTCCTTGACAATTTCATTGAAATATTCCCAAAATTGAATGAGCTTCTAATTGAAAGTTGATTGAAATATTCCTAAAATTGAAAATTGATTCTTCTAACAGCCGGCCGGGGAAGCGGGGTAGCAGCACTATACTTCAAACTGTAAACGCATTTTTCTCGAAACACTGTTTTTAAAGTCGGTGGACATGATATCTTGAGAGCCATTTGATGAATTGTTTCAAAATTCACAGGAGATACGATGAGAAATATTTAAGGTGGTACTAGCGGATTGACTGGTCAACAGAAAATCTGTAAATTGTCGAATCTGAAAAAAGCAAAATATAATACATTTGGGTTCAATAATAACCATGATACGGAAAGAAATTATGTGAGAAGTGTATGTGATAGCTATGTCGGTTATATTATGAATAGTAAAGTATTAAAGTATCAATGAGATTTGACTTGAGTTGTCTCATCGGCCGCCATTTCATAATTTTGGGAATATCCGTGGCAGCGCTGTACTCAGGCCCTTCCGATAAATGTCAAGCGTGTGTTTGCTTACTGCGTGTCAGTAAGCGTGTGTGTAGAGTGTGTGTAATGTGCGTATATTGTAACTTCGGTCTTACATATATTATAACAACAGATATGGACCGACATAGTATTCGTTCGAATCTCGGACGTAATAAAATTGCATTAAGGTAGTCCTTTCGCTTCACACTAGTCATACCACTGATCATACTTGAGACTTGTACAGTTTATATTTTTAACGTATGCAAAAAAAAAATTGTAATAACTAAACTTCCGTGCGTAAACTGTTGAATGAAGGTTCACATTTAATTAGAAAAATGAAAAAATAGTTATTCCAACGATTCGCTCAGTATTTCTAGGTTTGATATTTGGCAACATTGGTTCTATCTCCGTCTCTTTTTACTCAACCAGGCGAGTTTAACCTCTATGCTTTTCAACGTCGATCTGTCAAAACAATGTCAGGCGCGGGAAATATGAAGCATTGTATTCGGGCCACGACTGGTAAAAAGCGTGGAAAATTTGTGTCGGCGAAATATGTCGGTTAAAAATGAAATATGTGTGGAAATTTGAATGAGTGAGATGAGGTTAGGACTAGTCAGCTGTTGTCTTGCTGTCACGTCTCTTTTTATCGTAGCAAGTGGTAAGAAATCCAATACCGGAAGTTCAAATTAAACTTGATATTACATAAAAATTAGGTCAATAAGCGTAATTTTTTCTGAGAGCACTGCATGAGTACAAGTGTTAAGTATGTAAATCTGATTATTTTTAAGAATCTGACGGATTCCCACTATTATATTAACTTTTGTAGCGACCGGAAATTGGGTTTTTGTATGTCGTCTCGGAATTCCTTCACAAAAATACGCAATTTTAATTTTTCTTTTCTCTGTAATTAGGTCGATAAACGACCCTGAAATTTTACAGAGACGATTATTAATATATTTAGTGAAGCTGAACGAAAAATTATGAAAATCCTACGATTTCAAGCCTAGCGATAGGACTACCTTAAGAACCTACAACTTTTGTCGTAGCGTTTAAATTGACCGGCTCGATTCGGCCTCCCGGATACGAGCACAGCTGACGACATGCGACGTTGCAAAATTTACGCGATCTCTCCCATCATGGCAGACGCGGCTAGCGAACGCGAAAATTAATCGATTCAATCGATAATATCTGCTCGAAATGACCCGTAACCTATATTTTGTATGGAACATACGTGACTGCGACCGTTTTTTGTTATTTATCGCTCTCGCATAGCTCCATATGTAAACGCGCACTATTATTATTTCCATGTCAAAGTTCGATCCGCACGAATTCCCTATATGGTGCGGGTTAAATGCATTGATTCAGTGAATTGAGGGGTGAGGCCACAGTATAATTTTCAAAAAATCGATTTTTTTTTCTCGCTAAAACGGTGCTTCATCATCATAAGAATAAGTTACTATTCGATTTATAGGAAGGCGCGGCCATAGGGTACCTAAAACTTTAAACGCGTTTTTCTCGAAACAGCTTTTTTCCGATTGGCGTGACAAATAACTTTACTAATTTTCACTCGTTTTACTTCAAATTTAAAAGTTATGTTCATAATTTCATTTCGCAGAGAAGTGCGTACGGAATTTCTGATTAATCGAAAACTTTTCATTTTATGAGCAGTTTTATACGAAATTTTTCACTGATAATTCATTCAAATACCTACAACTCAATCCTAATACCTACAACTTTTGAATAAAACAATATTTTTTAAATTCCGTACGTACTTCTCTAGGTATTCTAATGTAGATTGACGAGACTTTTTGTTTTTTGTTCTGGGTCAAAAATTGTGGACGCTAAATGTCAAGCCGCGGAGCGCCTCAAGGAAAATATAACAAAAGAAAATATTAGTACTCAGCCATTTCGTACATCGAAAAAAAATATATATATATTTTCTAACAGCTCGATATTCATACTAAATAAATGTGTAATTAATTTTATGAGTGAATGACTTTTTCATACGAAAAAAAATTTCGTGTGAAATCATATCGAACAGCATATCGAAAAATCAATTTTTTTTCTCATAAGGAGGATCGTGCACATACTACCTTAAAGGTCGTTCACGTCTCACTTTTTTCAAATCTTCATTTTTTAATAGTTACGTAAAAATGACGACTTTTTTGATAGATTTTGTATGGTCGAGTTGCAATGCGACGCCACGTTGGTAAAAAAAATAATTTAAAAAATCGACAATCGTCAACGACTCGTATTTATTGTTAACTTGAATAACCCGTTCGGTTTTGAGATTTCGGATTAAGCTGCAGCGTCCACCGCCAAACATCGCGAAAAAAATTCATCATTGGCCGGTAGCACAGTGTTGTTGTTTTTCTGTATTTTTTGGTGTTTTTTTGATGAGCTCTCAATATATGTACCTTTGTGTTTAAAAAAATGCGTTTCTTTTGCCCCAACCATTGCTCAGCATTTTTTTTGTAGAATTCGGCAATTTTTTTCAGGCCTCTAGGTAGATGTAGCCCCTTGAACCAACGAATGAACTTAGCAGGACGAAAAAACGAAGAGAATCGACAAATTCTGAAGAAAATGTTTGGGAACTCGCTCGATCTAATTTTAGATTCTTATCCAATTGTTGAAAATTTGCGGCGTGTTGAGCCGTGAGAAGCCGAAACAAGCGTCGAACAACGGACGTGTACGATCGCTCGTGCGTAAGCTTGAAAATTTGAGAGACCTCAACATTCACTGGAATTCTGGAGTATTTTGATGTTCTATGATATTTCTATAGCAACTGCTGCAACTGTTTTGTGTCAACGACTCTAGCTTCCACCGCCAGTTGAACTGTGATGAACTCTGCATCGTTGGAAGACAACCAAAGTCCTTTTTTATATTCCCATTTCCTTTTTCAGCCTCCCTCCAGCCCCTTTTTCCTCCATGTTTATTATTACGCAAAATCTTCTTTTGATGATTTACATCGTAGATCACCAAGTATCTTGAACAATGATTCAGAAATTTCGGATCGCAGTCCGCCGAAAAGAATGAAAGCGATCCAGAAATATTAATTTTCATTGCCTTCCAACGATGCGAACATCAGTCTTGTACAGAGATTATTAACAGTCGCTGGACAATGAACCCAGATGATTCATTCGAACGATCTCGCGCAACCTGCGCCATGTGCACATGTTTCTTCCCTAGAGATTTATTCTCTATCGTCCCGATGAAACTACCACGTGCGATAAACAACGGACACGTCCATGGACGAACAGATAATGGAAAATTAAAGCGATACGAAAGGAGTACAAATGTGAGGTGGAAGTTTGCATAGTCAGAATGCAATGAAAATTGATATTTGCAAATTCCTTCAATTTCTTTTGGCAGATTTTGCATGACGTTGAAGTTTGCATGGTTGGAGAGCAACGATTATTTTTCCATTCTTTGTTTCTGTGTTTTGTCTGTTACCCAAAATCTTTTTTTAGCAATTGTGGCCGTAAATCTCTAACAAGAATACGTGAAAATGTTCGAGTGATTTTCATGGTCTAAATCGCCCGATGAAAACGTTGGGCAATGAAAAAGAATAAATTCTCGCTGCATTCCAACGATGCAAACTTCCTCATCATGATTTCATAGCGATCGACAATATAAGTTTACGAAAGTCTTCTATAATGATAAACATAAGAGAAATAAAATGTAAAGAGCTTTTGCCGCGCTCTGACTATGCAAACTTCGCGGCTGTGCAAAAGTTCAACGACTAGCGAGCTAGTAACCAAATGCCAAGTGAATGCAATACCGGCGGGACATCTCGGGGGAGAAGGATCGGGCGTCGATGTGAAAGCAGTGTCGAAAATATCCACGAGAGAAGTCGGATTGGCATCCACAGAGCCGGTCGCCGTGTCCGCGCCGTTGAACAATTCGCCGCGGTCCTCGCTCTTTTCCTTTCTCCAGACGTCGTCGGTGCTCTTGCCGGCATCCATTCTGTCGGGGCACAGAAACGAGCGCGATTGTCAAATGGATGGGCGGTGCGGGGGAAAAGCCATCGCAGGGGGCAAAGTATGAAACGGGGGAGGCGATAGCGAGCGTCGTAAGCCGGCGATAACGAGGCCACGACGGGAGGGTGAAAAATTATGACGCGGAGGGAATTTTCAGCGTCTTCCTCGATCACCGTACTTCGTTACTTTCCACGCAATGGTGCCGCACCGTCCACAATTCCGCGACTCCTATAATCGTACAACGAAATCTGCGCTTTGCGAATTATCGGCGTTTACATTTTTTCGTAGCTTTGCATTTTTTTTCAACGTCGCGAGAGCGCGTCGTGCCGCGAGAAGAATTTCGATAAGAATTTTCCTATAGTTGAGTATCGCGCTGTTGACGGGGGAGAGCAATTTTTTTTTCTACAATTTATGCACAGCGTTCCGAGAACTCGGCGAATTCTCGGCGTTTCTTTTTCTCCGTGTCCTCTTCTCGTGTGCTCGGAGCGGTTTTTTTTTTTCACGTACGAGACTGTGATTGTTGTTGCTCCTCCCACTACGCGCGGTGTTGCTCACATTATAAAACACGTAATAGAGTTAGGGGCCAAAACGCAACGGCAAACTGTGCATGCGCGTCATGCCGGATTTTCGTAAACGAGCGGATATACGAAAGTTTTTGCTAGTGTTCGGGTTATTTGTTTGGATTGGGGTAAACGAGGGAAATAAATCGACGAGATGAAAAATCTTTGGACATACCTCGCTGGGCTTCGGAACCCCCTCCCCCGAGAGACTCGACAAAGCGACACTGTCTCTCCTCACTCTCTCTCTTTCTCGCTCTCTCGCTCTCTCTCTTCTCGCTCGACGTCGCGGACCCTCACGGACTCGCTCGCTCCCCCTCCACCACTCTGTCGCACTCGCGCTCTCGCTCTTTCTCTCTATCTCTCTCTCGCTCTTCACCACGTCATTTTTTGGCATGAGTTTTTACAGCCCGTCGACACATCGCTCCCGTTTATTCGCGCACTAACGAAACATATTTAAGGCTGCACCCGTACACGCCCAACCACTCGGGATTTATTTATATTTATTTTTTTCCTCGACTTTGCGATACTACGGCCCCCGTTACGCGTTAAATTTTGTCCCGAACAATTCTCGTATGTCACAGTGTGACAACAATAAAACTGAAAAAGAGTGTGCGCATAGATCGGCCGCCGCGCGCACACAACCGCGTCCACGACGAGTTCACGATACACATTTACGGCTGCATTTGCGCGAGAAGTGGGAGGCGGGGGCGCTGTGAAATAGACCAGCGCGAATTGAGACTGAGCGACATCTCTGGCCGGGCGGTGTGAAGCTTGCCGATCATCGTTTTGTAACGGACTCTGTCGATAAGGGGAGGGGAGTTTTCCTTCACACGGCCACGCTCGGCCGGTAAGAAAAACTGCAATCGACTACAACGACTCTCCGACTCTTGCTGTCAGCGCGAATCTTGACGTCTCTCGCGCACGCATCGGCTCAAGGTGATGCAAAGGTGATGAGAAGGTTAGGGCGAAAGTGACGTACGAGTTCGAGGGAGAACCCGAAAATCCGTTTTTCACTTTTCTCTGATACGACTGACATTTCGGAAGAGAGAAAAGCCTTTTGCGCTTTATCGAAGGGACGACAGAGAAAGATTCGACTTTTTTGGGAATGCTAATCGTCTTAGAGAAAAGTACGCAACGGGATTGTTACCGACTGAGCAGCTTTGGCTTAAGGTGATCAGAAGGTGATGAGCTTGAGAGCGACGGCTGAAGTGTTTAATTTCTCAGAGATGAATAATATTTCTGGAAAAAGAATGTCTTCAAGATCTACGTCTTGAAATTCGACAGGGCCTGACGCTTCTTTTTCCTTGAAAACTTTACCATCTGGGAGGAAACTGTGGTTGAAAATTTGTGAGGTTATGTTGACTTTGTACATGCTCTTAAGGTGGGAAATTCCTCAGGCGGCCGAAAATAAGCGAGTTAAAAAAAAATTGTGTCGAAGTTCTTTATTTGACACAATTAAAAGTTTATGTACATATTATAAAATCGAGTGAGGTTCCGAAAAACCCCCTCCGATCGAGCTGAAATTGTGCACCGACCGCCCTTTTAATATTTTAAGAAAACCCCTAAAGGGATTTTTGGCGACGCGCAATTGTTTTTGGGTTTGTTTGTGTTAGTTCGGGTTTGTTTGGACAAAACGGAGAGCACGATAACATATATAGGTATGAACTAAGACGTAGTAGATAGAGATATAGTCCGCGCGCGATAAAAAAAACCTTGAAAATTCAGTATCTCGAAAACTGTTGCGCGTCGCTAAAATCCTTTTAGGGGTTGTCTTAAAATGTTAGAAGGAAGGTTTGTGCAATATTTCAGCTCGATCGAAGGTTGGGGGTTTTCAGAACCTTATCCACTCAATCTTTTCATTTTTCAAACAAATTTTATTCCGTAATTTAAAAATGGCGACGGCACGACACTTGCTTCAGAGACGATGTTCCACGACGTACAGCCTAGCATCTGGCGCATTGATCTAAAATTTCAGAGTCATGAAGTTTTAGATTCCTAAGACTCACACGCTCCATGTGAACCTACAAAATCCCAAAAAAGTGAAAATTAGAAAAATGGCACGTGTTTTTTCAAAAATCTATTTTTCATGACACTTTTACTATATCATTTGTTACTGTAAAGGTATTTTTTGAAAACAATTTCCAAGGAAGTTTAGGTTCACATAGACGATAATTATATTATCCAAAAGTGTGCAAAAATTCAAAATAATCGACTAGATAGTTTTCGAGTTATCTTGCACGAGGGTCACGAAAAAGTGGTTTTCAGAAAAGCTCGTTTAAAGTTCCAAGATTTATAAATATGGTAACTAAATGACCTGCCGATTAAGGGGCCAGTCCACTTTGGAGCCACGAAAAAAGGCTATTTTCGCGATTTTTTTGAGGATTTTATAAAAGATATGAATATAAAAGTTGTCGGGCTTGATAAATGAAGTCTTGAAATACATTCTAAAAAAATGTTTAATTCATTTTTATTCATTTTTAAGTACAAAAACTATAGTTTAACGTAACGCCGCAAAAATAGGTGGGCAGGTAGCTCCATCACAACTCAGAAACGGTTTGTCTGAAACAAAAAAATCAATGTCCATTAGATTCAGTATGACACCAGCTACAAAATGACCCTCGAATATAAAGTTTTATCAAAAAATTAAAAAATGGCAGATGAAAAACGAAAAAAGTAAAAAAACGCGTTTTTTTGCAGTTTTTGGCAAAAAAAGAGTAAAAATCAAAATTTTAAAACCATCGAGGGTCATCTTGTTGCGAATCATGTTTACAATATGTAGTTCAAATTTCAAGAGAATCGGTTTATTAGTTTTAGAGATACGATGGAGCTAGATTTTGAAGACGTTGTTTCGAGAAAAACGCGTTTGAAGTTTATACTATGAAAAACTCTTACCTAAACTCAATCGGCAATTCCTGCACCGTAGAAAATCCTTTCTGATGCTCATCATCGTCGATTTCTTCAAGTGTTGCTTGCTTTCGATTTTTTAACATTAGGTAGTCGCTCAGCTTTCTCGCGGAGTTTATTCTCAGCCGTAAGCTCTTCTTTACGTTACAAACGGTTCTCCCCCTTAAGAAGAGGCTTTTGAAAAAAAAATTACGATTGTAGTCTCGTTACCATCGGTCGATATGTATAAAACTTAAGGTTCATGACGGTAGTGAAGAAAAGAGAGATCCTCTGGCAACGATCGGGCCGGCGCAAGAGATCAAAACGAGTACGATGCATACTTTCATCCTTTTTCAATCGTTTCCCTCGACCCCGAATATATATTCTCCGCGTTACTTCACGCGATGTATGCCGTTATCTATATAGTTTTTTTTTCATATATATATATAGCGGAGTGACTTTATCGACGCAGCGCGAGAGACGGGTCTCTCTTCAGCCGCGAAGTCGAGAGAGAAAGAGTTTGACTTCGCCCCCGTTGTATATCCGTTCGTGTTTCTCCCCCGAATCTTGGCCGTTCCGCGATTTCTCAATCTTCCGTCCCTCCCACAGTAGGTAGAAAATCTCTCGTGTTGAATTAAACTCGGGTGTATCGGAACGATTGATTCGCGCGTACGAATAATTTTTTGGTTATTTCTTGTGATAACTTATTTTAGATAAAGGAAGAAAACATGGCTGTTGCTGCAAGGGCATTGTCAAAATTTACAGGTGAGCAATTTTCATTTCTGATCACATTTCCTTGCCAATTAATTCATACGTCGAACTCGATTAATCGTTTAGACTCGATTACGAGCCATTCGCTTCGCACTTTGTACCCTCGAGGGCAGCTCGTCGCCCTCGTCATTGAGAATATTCCTTTTTTTTCTTCATTCTTTCGATCATGCAAATTTCTCCTGTCGTACTCGTTCTAAATTTGAATACGGTCGTCCTCGTGTTCACCTATCAACACGTATCATGCTCATTATGTAAGAAAAGGTAAAGTTTGCTCGTCAATTCTCGCGAAGCGCCTGACAGCGACCTTGCCGCTGCTCGTCAACCGTTCTAAGCGACCTAACGAACTTCGTCGGACGCTGTTGCGACCCGCTGCCATTCAGCTTTCTGCAGATTCGAGCCCCTCGTTACAGATTTTGTTTTTGTGATTTTTATCCTCGAGAAAGAAAATCATCGGCTGTAATGGTCAGACGCGTCTCACCTCCAAACGAGTATTTATAACGTCCGTGACCTCGTTGTATCGCAGCCACGCAGAGAGATCTTGACCTCGAAATTCAAACACAATTTGGCCGCGTTGCCCATCCGTTGAACTATTTAGCTCGACGACGAAACTCCAATCGAAGATTATTCGTTTCGGCACTGTATAACGGATTATTTATAAACCCGATGTAAATAATTGTTTGTAATTCATATTATCCTTGATCAATTGATATTGAGCGTTTATTTTTAAATATTTAAAAAGACAATACTTTCTGATGTACAATTATTGAAATGTAACACTATATTTACAATTGACATCTACAGAGGGTATCGGAAACATAAAGCAGTTCTCACACGTCTTTGCACGGAATTCTCTAAAATTTATAGTGAGCGAAAAGAATTGTAATGGCTCACTGTTTGTGAAATTCCAAAGAGTTTTATGAACTTGAAGTTTGCACGGAATATAGGAAAATGAATATTTCTGAATTTTCATAATTTCTATCGGCAGATTTCGTCTCAAAAATTTCTCCACCATTTTTTAAGATACTTATTGAATGATTTATAGTATAAATATGCATAACATTTTTTTTTGTATAATAAAGATAACGAAATAAAAATATAAAAAATAATATTTTTGCATTCCAACTATGCAAACTCCAATACCATAAGAGTTTAACCACTTTTGACTCGAGATATTTCATGTTAGACGTAGCAAACTTTAACCCTATGTGGTCTCACTGGGATGATCTCTTCCCCGGCAAAATTCCACTTTGAACTTCCCGGCTAACCAAAAAAGAGAAGGGCGTGGCTCCCGTCAGTAAGGAAAATTGAACAAATGTGTATTCACATTCTAGAAGGATTCAAGAGTATTCGTGAATTTTTTGAGATTTTTTTAAAGCGTTTTAACATGTTGAAAATTGGACATGGACTTTTTGTCCCTGTGTGACTGCGGAAGCTTAAAAATTACCGTGCAAGCATGCAGGGTTAACGTATCGCTTATAGCTACTGTATCAAATGCTAACACTAGCCCTGGTCATTCAATATTAGGAGTAAAGGCATCAATATATTTTTATAAAATATCGGAGAGCAGAGGCATATTATCCCGATAAAATGAAAAAAAAAAAAAAAAACGGAATTGTTGACGGTTTAGTATCCAAAAAAAAAGATACAATTATCCATGTGAAGGTATTCGAACGCCACTGACGAGAATACTTTGCCTGGATATTTCTTTCATGGCTAGCGTAGTTATTCATGTAGGGCAGCGGTTCTTAAACATTTTTGGTAAAGGAACCCTTTTGAAACACTCAATATTTTACAGAACCCTAAAATGAGTAAAACCTGATTTTATGTTCATTTTTTAATGAAAAATGTACAAAAATAGGTACTTTACATAACAATGTATTAATTAATACATTAAAAATATTAATAACAATATATTAATTAATACATTAAAAATTGATAACAATGGGTAATTAATACATTAAAAAAATAATGTATTAATTAATACATTAAAAAATAACTTCATAATAATCGGGAGGTATGAAGTTATTTTTTTTCGGCGCAACCCTAGCCGAGGCCTTGCGGAGCTCCAGGGCTCCTCGGAGCACACCTTGAGTATGGCGGGTGTAGGGGTATTGAAGTCTGCTCATTGGAATGCGCCAAAAGGTCTTTTCTATTTTTTTTCATACCTTCATTTTCACTGTGATCTATAACCTTTTAAAGATTAGGGTCACAGGTCTCTAATAAAGGTAAGAAAACCCGTTTGGGTGGTTTTCGTACCCTAAATCGTACGATTTAGGTATCGTACTCTAAATCATACCCTTTTCATACCCTAAATCGTTTAAATAAACGTGAGAAATAGAAAAAAAATGAACTTTCATTGCCTTCTAATGCTACAAACTTCAACATGATTCTGCGTATAGAATCAGTCAAAATTTCAATGCTTAATGTTCACTAATCCCTGTATTTTATCATGCATTGTGATAAAAAAATATTCCCACCATTGTAGCCCCGGAGCTACGAGAAGATTTTATTAAAACTTATTATTAAGACTTTCATTAAGCTTATCGATAATTGGAACTACAAATAATACTAATTTTAGCAGAGCATTTTTCCGTCCACTTTATATTGCATTTTCTACGGTGTTGAAGTTCGCATCGACGGAATCCAACTGAAATTATTTTTATTTTCTTCCATCTTGAAATATTTAAATAAAATGTAATAAAATATTCGAATTAAATAATTTTTATCTTAAATAGAATTTAAAAAATGGTTTATCAGAGCTTTATTTGATCTGCCAAAAAAACTTGCAGAAAAAGAAGAAAAAAAATTCGTTGCATGCTATCGATGTAAACTTCAATATAATAATGTTCCGCAGTACACTGTGATGCGTGTCATTCGATACAGAATTTCTTTTCAGTTTTCAAATGGCTGAAATTGTAATTCTCCTTTTTCTCCCGTACAGCGAGAACGCCGACGAGTCTCTTGGGTAGTCAAATAAGATTCAATTACACCCAGACGAGAAAGAATTTGAAAATCGACTCGAACACGAAAGTAATATGCCAGGGTTTCACGGGAAAGCAGGGAACTTTCCATTGTCAACAGGCGATCGATTATGGTACCAAAGTTGTCGGCGGTGTCAGTCCTAAAAAAGCAGGCACTGACCATCTTGGCAAGCCCGTCTTCAAGACGGTCAAGGAGGCAAGTTTCTTCCATCATATTTATTCGCGTAAATCGAATTATTAAGATAATTATCTCAAATTTGATCGCCTCGAATTAATATTCCCTTGCAATTAAATAAATAAGAGATCGGTTAAACTCAATTTTTTATTTCAATTTAACGTGGATTTTCTGTTGTCCAATAAAGCCAGGACGTAAGATTATATAACACCGTGTCACCTCGAATAATCATTTTTCGTTTCGTGTCTCGAAGAAGTGATAATATTTGAGAAATGTTTTTCACAGGCGAAGGAGGCCACAGGAGCGACAGCTTCCGTAATTTATGTTCCTCCGCCCGCAGCTGCGAATGCGATCATGGAGGCTCTAGACGCGGAGATGCCGCTAATCGTCTGCATCACCGAGGGCATCCCACAACACGACATGGTCAAGGTCAAGAGGCGATTACTGGAGCAGAACAAATCGCGTCTTGTAGGCCCCAATTGTCCCGGAGTTATTGCACCTGAACAGGTCAGTGTAAATTCCTCTACAAAAGCGGATATAAATTCATACTAATGATTTCTCAGACCCTTTTTCAACCCTTTGATTTAAGCGAAGGTACCTGAGTAAACGGCGAGAAAAACAGGTAATCTCCGGAAATTTTTATCTCAAAACTAATATTTCGATTGGATCCGGGTTTTTTTTTTGTGGAAAATATGTACATTGAGGTATGTTTAGGAATTTTTTTTAAATAAATTCGTTGACTGGAAGCGATTCAAACGCGATTATCTCGAAACATACTTATCAAAGTCGGTGCCAGATTTATCTCGAAAACGGCTTGTCCGATTTTGTCCAAATTTGGATACAATATTCTTCGATAGTTTTTCTCATTCGCCACGTAGGGGTTTTTCATTTGATTGAACCATTGCTTTTTTATGCAATGTGTATGCAATCCAAAATCGTCGGAAATTGCGAACGAAAAACGAATGTTAAATTAAAACGGTCGCAATTCCGTCAAAAATGAAAATTTCCAAAAAATTCTACGTGGCGAACGAGAAAAACTATCGAAGAATATTGTATCCAAATTTGGACAAAATCGGATAAGCCGTTTTCGAGATACATCTGACACCGACTTTGAAAACTATGTTTCGAGATAATCGCGTTTGAATCGCTTCCAGTCAACGAATTTATTTTAAAAAATTCCTAAACATACCTCAATGTATATATTTTCCAATAAAAAAAACCCGGATCCAATCGAAACATTAGTTTTTGAGATAAAAATTCCCGAAGTTTGCCTGTTTTTCTCGCCGTTTACTCAGGTACCTCCCCTCAAGGGAGGAGATTCCTTTAGGCGAGGTGATAATTGCTGATTTTCATGTTTTTTTTTTTAAAGAAAAGATTTCATCACCATTTTTGAGACTTAGGGTATGTTTTATTACTACTTTCGGCTGTTACATGGTATTTTTTTTATTTATTAATGTTTTAAAATGGCGGTGGTATGGCACATGTTGTCAGACGGCGTGACACGTAGCGTCGGCGGGATACATCTGAAAAAAACCAACTAATTTTTTTCTTTCATTCACACTCATACGCGGCATATGAACCAAGAAAAAGTGATAGATGTTGAAGATCGATGAAATGGTTAAAAACAAAACGATTGAATTTTCCGAAAAATGGCTAGATTTTGCAATAAAAAAATATATTCTTTTTTAATTCTCAAGAACATTTACGGTCACGTTTTAGACAATAAGGTTAGAATGATTTATACCCAATTTCATAAGAATCGGTCGATTAGTTTCTTAGCTATACGTCATGCCAGTTTTTAAAATGCAGTTTAGAAGATCATACCAGACTTCCGCCTCTTTTAAAGAATAATCAAAAATATAAAAAATACCCTGTAACAGCCCAAAGCAGTAATAAAACATACCCTAAGTCTCAAAAATGGCGAAGAAATCTTTCCTTTAGAAAAAAGATTAGAAATTCAGCAAATTTTTTCGTCACCTAACGGTATCCACCTTTAAGGCAGTATTTTAGCCTGCAAACTTAAGTTTCGTCGTTTTTTCGGGCTGCATACAAAATATATGTATATTTTTATTATAGTATTTTTTATTATAGTTATTTTTATTTTATTATAGTTTTTAGTATTTTTAGCGAAGTTGCAAGAATATACAAAAAACATTTTTGCAAAATAAAATGAAAATTGAAAAAGTTATGGGCCTGTAAAAATGGCCACGAAACAAAGGGTGGAGGCCGTTGACACGATTTCAAACCTCCCATTCATTTGAAACAGAAATAAAACCAATTCTCTCGATCAATAAGAATGTCATCATGGCAGGTACCAAAGAGAATTTTTTTAATAGCGACTCTGAAAAGAAGCTAATTTTGTTGAAACTTTTTTTATGTAGAAGAGTTTCAAAAACTAAGAGACACGTATTTTTTTATCGGCGGAAAAACGGTTTTAAGCGGTGAAACGCACCCTTGAAAATAGGAGTGTTTTTCGTTTCTCGTCGATAACGTTATCGTTCTCATCTCCAATGTATAGTACACAAAAAAAATAAACATTATTGCAATTTTTTTTAATTACCTCGTACCGTTAAAACGTTATCGACGAAAAAAAGGCACGAAAAAAATCCCCATTTTTAAGCGTGCCTTTCACCCTTTAAAACCGTTTTTCCGCCGATAAAAAAAGATACATGTCTCTTAGTTTTTTATACTCGTGCACATAAAAAAGTTTCAACAAAATCGGAGGAGGACACCAAAGTGATGTTCCTTGTAAGTGGTATAAGGGCATGTTATAATCAGGTTATATTAATCGGCCATTCCTGCCTCGTGAAGTGTGCCTTCCTCGAGTTCGAAATGATGATTTGCTGAAGCTCGTTCTATCTTGCGAGCAGTTTTAGCTTCCTCAGAAACTTCAGAAGTTCGTGATTCCGACCGGTCGATCCTATTCCAGTCTCGTTTGTTGGCGTCAACATTGGGAATTTCAAAATCTCCCTTTGAGTACATGTTCTTAACAGTCTATACTTTAAGAAAATGCAAACAAATCGTTTTTTTCTCCAATTTTCTAGACTAGACTGCCTTAAAGGTTTGACATGATCTTATTTAAACATTTTTTTCCATTACAAATCGCGCTGTCTGTAAAATTTAACACTCCATATTATAAATTGTGTATAAATTCACTATTCTCTTATTCACTTTGATATAAATTATATCATTATCACTCTGTATATGACCGTGATCTCTGACCTGAAATTTGATGATCTCTGACCTAAATTTGTTTTCACAGTGCAAAATTGGTATTATGCCAGGACACATCCACCAGAAAGGAAAAGTCGGTATTGTCTCGAGATCGGGAACCTTGACCTACGAGGCTGTCAATCAGACGACGTTGGTACGTATCCGGTAATGTACAAAGTTCGGATAAATAATCGATTGCACGGGAACCACGGTGGAGGTGAAAAGGATGGAAATAGCGGGAGAGCGCAAAAACTTCATATTCTGCACGAAATATCAAATATTTATTACAAATATATTCGTATAAAATATTCATTACAAATACAATTTATAATGAATAATTGCAATTTTATGAAATATCCATTAAAATTATAATTTATGATGAATAATTACAATTCTCTAAAATTTAATCACAATAACAACTTGTACAAGTTATAATTCCAACGTTGCTTTTCTCGATATTATAAACTCATTCTCGTCCATTCTCGCTTAATTTTCAGACCGGCCTTGGACAGACGCTGTGCGTTGGTATCGGCGGTGACCCCTTCAACGGCACCGACTTCATCGACTGTCTCGAAGTTTTCTTGGCGGATCCTGAGTGCTCGGGTATCATCATGATCGGCGAGATCGGTGGTAGCGCCGAGGAGTCCGCCGCCGAATATCTCACGGAGCATAACACTGTTGGTTGCCATTACGAGTTATTTGATACCTAAATCCCGTTCCCAATTCCAGCGAACACACCGCGTTCACGGCAACCGACGAAAAAGTAAATCGACACTCGGAGCTTGCGAAATCGCGCTCCTCGGTCCCAGCAACATTCTCGAATTCGAGACATTTCCAAACGATCGAGCCGCCGGAATTTTCCGTTATTCGTAACCTTTGCATTTTTTGCTCGTATGTATTTCAGGGCGCGAAAGCGAAGCCCGTAGTTTCGTTTATCGCCGGAGTCACAGCGCCCCCCGGTCGTAGAATGGGCCACGCCGGAGCCATCATTTCCGGTGGAAAGGGCGGAGCGCAAGACAAAATACACGCTCTCGAAAAAGTGAGTTTGGAGCTTTTTTTACTGGTATAACGTTACCTTTATCACCAATAAAGGTAACGTACCAATGCTCGGACGGCTAAGAGTATCCTTAAATTATATGATTTATTATTCATTCATTGTGTTGGGGATTATTTTTCTTCAGAAAAACTACAAATTAAATCGAGATTACAAAAAGGGTGTTTATCATACATATCAGTGACTGTATACAATAATTTTATTGAAGCGATTAATTTCAAAATGGCGGCTGTGCAGCGTTTATCTCAAAAATGCATTTTTAAAGTCGGCCGGAAACATAACTCAAACAATTTTCAACCGATTCACTTGAAATGTTGAATATATCTTGAAAGATACATTGTCTATGGAAGTACGTAGGATTTTTTTTTTATATTGCATATTTCATTTGTTATTAACAATTATCTGACGATTTATAGGCAAGTGTTTGGAAAGTGAAAAATTTCGTCAGATAATGTTGAATTTTACACAAAAGACCAAAACTCCGAAAATCTGAACACCGTCAAAATAATTCGGCTATGGAAGTTTTAAAAGTTTTTAATAAATCGACGAACGATTTCAAGAATTTTTTTTTATTAAGAAGTGATTTTACGTCAAGTTCGAAATTTGTCTAGACAATGTTATACGTTCTACATCATTTACAGTCAACTGTATAGACTTTCGCTGGCATAATCTTGACGAACTTTGTAATTTCGGAACATTAAAATTAGGAATTTTAAACCGTCGGCGCATTCAAAGTTCGAAATTTCAACCCGGCCCTCATGTCAAGATCATGCCAACGAAAGTCTACGCAGGTGACTATAAATTATGCAGAACGTATAACATTGTCTAGACAAATTTCAAAATTGACGCGAAATCACTTCTTAATAAAAAAAAATTCCCGAAATAATTCGTCGATTTATTGAAAGTTTCGAAACTTTTAAAGCTTCCATAGCCGAATTATTTTAACGGTGTTAAGATGCTCGGAGTTTTGGTCTTTCGTGTGAAATTCTTTCGGGGTTTTGATCTATCGGGGTACTATTCTTTCGGAGTTTTGAGCGTTCTGACCATTCAAAGTTCGGAATTTCAACCCGGCCCCATCTTGAATTTCGGAACATTAAAATTCGGAATTTTAAACCGTCGGAGCATTCAAAGTTCGGAATTTCAACCCGCCTCATCCAAACCGAAATATAACGACGGGGTCGAAAAGTCTGTTCGATTCGCTTTCGATTAGTCATAAGTCTAGTCCCGAAATCGATAAAAAAATAGACCCCTATTACTATCACAAATTATCGCAACTCTTAACTCGTCGGTTTAGAAAAGTGGATTCATGACATGACTGACGCGGACTCGTTAAGGGGCCTGTCCACATTGGAGCCACGGAAAAAAGGCTATTTTAGCGATTTTTTTTGAGGATTTTATAAAAGATATGAATATAAAAGTTGTTGGCCTTTATAAATAAAATCTTGAAATACATTTTTTAAAAAACGTTTGAATTCATTTTTATTCATTTTTAAGTACAAAAACTATAGTTTAACGTAACGCCTCAAAAATAGGTGGACTAGGTAGTTCCATCACAACTCGGCAACGGCTTGTCTGAAACAAAAAAATCAAAGTCCATTACATTCAGTATGACACCAGCTACAAAATGGCCCTCGGATATAAGGTTTTATCAAAAAATAAAAAAATGGCAGATGAAAAACGAATTTAAAAAAACGCGTTTTTCGCAGTTTTTCGCAAATAAGAAAGAGTAAAAATCAAACATTTTAAACCATCGAGGGTCATCTTGTTGCGAATCATGTTTACAATATGTGGTTCAAATTTCAAGAGAATCGGTTTATTAGTTTTAGAGATACGATAGAGCTAGATTTTGAAAACGTTGTTTCGAGAAAAACGCGTTTGAAGTTTATACTATGAAAAACTCTTACCTAAACTCAATCGGCAATTCCTGCACCGTTCAAAAATCCCTTCTGATTGCTCATCACCGTCGATTTCTTCAAGTCTTGCTTGCTTTCGATTCTTTGAAATTTTCAAAGTGGACTGGCCCCTTTAATATAACTTGTCAATTTTACTACTAAAATTCGTTATTAGCGTACAATTTTCCAATCAATTAATAATTGAGGGCTGAATAGAATGCAAGCGTCACTTTTCGTTACCTATCAATTATATAGCTAATATAGTGAAATATTCGAACTACTGTCCGAACACTGGGACCCGTCCGAGCATTGGTACAGTTTCCTAAATTATGTGAAATAATGCTCGATCGATGGTAAAATTGTCACGTTCTATCTTTTGTCTCGTTACAGGCGGGTGTCATAGTGACGCGAAGCCCGGCACAAATGGGCCGTGAATTGTTGAAGGAGATGACCCGCCTTGGACTCGTTTCCAAATAAACTCGCGGCCAACGAAACAAAGAAGACGAAGAAGACGTTTCTTGTCAAAATTATGTAGTTTCTCTCCGTGTCCGTGTATCTTCGAGAATGATCATTAAATCCTATAATCTGTACTGCGATGAGAAAGCTACGATGAAACAAAAACGACACAAAAAAAAAAGAAAGACACGAAAGGAAGTAAAGGACGTACGCTTGAGATTATCAAGAATCCATAATAAATTATTCTAATCGAAACGTGTATTCGCACGAATCAAAGACACAAAGAAAAATAAAGCGGCAGTCGTAATCATACGCGGTTGAATTCTCCGGGAGAGCAGACCGATTTTACGTTGAAACGGCAACAACATTGACGAAGTGTTGTTCAATTATCATCGTATGTCGGAGTCTCGTGCAGCCCCTGGCGTAGCCTGTATCGTCCGGGACTTTAAACTTTTGCTTCACATTGCCAGATATATATTGTTTTCCTTTTTTCATACTCTTCCTCGGAGCATATTTCTATTCACAGTTATTTAAATACAATATATACGCTTATTGTAAATCATGTTAATTATTAAATAAAGCCGTTATAATCTAACTCGACGAATATCCTGAAATCGATGTTGTGTTCGAGACTTTTTCAAGGTATTCCTTCCACCAACCCGAATATTTGACAATTAACTGATTTTCGTCTATAATCAAGTAAAAATACATCCCAGTATACTGGTAAAATTTCAAGCCAAGTTACCGAACGTTTAACGAAAAATTACGACTCTAGAAATCTTATTTATACCACACTTTATGGAAATGACACGCTGACGACATGTCTATCTAATAGTAGTAAGAAGTTTTACTTGCATTGCCTTTTCGGCTTTTTACAAAGCTATTACGCCGTTAAACATCGTTCTTCTACGATCTAACTTATATCTTTCCTCCTTTATTATTTTCAATCTTCGTCACACCGCATTCTCGCTCTCCATTGCCGCCGTTTCTCTTTTCTTACACTCTTTATTTCCCTAAAATATTTACACATATGTACATCTATTTCCCCTCTCAGCAAGCCTATTAATTTATATTCTACTTCCCTCTTATCCCTTTACCCCTATACCCATTTCTCTATAGACTCTATTATCCTTCCCTTTGATATCTTTTGCCGCCCAATACTTCCACGGTGCTTCGTCGTTTTCTACTATCGCCTTGTATAAACTATTATACGTCGATTTTTGAATGTTTTTTTTTCTCTCTATGGTCTTTCTGTTTAAGTTTTTCAATCCCTTGTCTGTGAAATTCTCTATTATTTTTTTTCTTTACCGTCTTTGATCATATCTATGATTTCCTCAATTTCAAATTCCCTCGATACATTCATAAAGTCGTTTCCCCATTTCGGAGGCTTCCGGTTCGAAATTCCTTTCATTTCGTCTCTTAAAGGGTTAGACCACAGTAACGGGTATAAAATCATGTGCGAATTTAACAATTTTTTTTTTCGTATGGTAAAAAGTGATTCACTCATTAAATTAATTATACATCTATTCAGTATGAATATCAAGCTGTTAAAAAATGTATATTTTTTTTCGATGTACAAAATGGCCGACTACTAATATTTTCTTTCATCTTTTTTTTAGGCGCTCCGTGGCGTGACATTTAGCATCCACAATTTTTTACCTAGAACAAAAATTCTCGTCAATCTACATTAGAATACCTAGAGAAGTACGTACGGAATTTAAAAAATATTGTTTTATTCAAAAGTTGTAGGTATTTGAATGAATTTTCAGTGAAAAATTTCGTATAAAACTGCTCATAAAATGAAAAGTTTTCGATTAATTCGAAATTCCGTACGTACTTCTCTGCGAAATGCAATTAGGAACATAACTTTTAAATTTGAAGTACATCGAGTGAAAATTGTTGAAGTTATTTGTCACGCCAATTGGAAAAAAGCTGTTTCGAGAAAAAAGCGCTTAAAGTTTTAGGTACTCTATAGCCGTGCCAGAGATGGGCTTATGTTATACGCTCAAAGTCGGTGAAAGAAATGCGTTCTTGCTATAAATCGAATAGTAACTTATTCTTATGATGATACAGCACCATTTTAGCGAAAAAAAAATCGATTTTTTGAAAATTTTACTGCAGCCTTACACCTTAAACAAATATTCGGCCATCTATTGCTTTCCATTCTTATCACTAATTTTCTTTAACGAAGCGCTCTTTCCCTAATTTTATACTCGAATGTTGGTATTCCTAACTCCGTTCTCCACACCTATCATTTCTATCTAATAATTTATACACTAAACAACTCTAGATGCCAGATATAAAATGCTCAACGCGTGTAAAAACTCTAAAGCTCCCGTAACGACAAAAACAGAGGGTCACCGAATCTTTGAAGAAAATATTAATGATAAAACTTAGAAAAATGTGACTAGCAGAAGAACTTTCGTAGTCGTGACTTTCCAGAGAAAATGTAAAAATCCAAATCTACTAAATTTGCGCGAATTTTTTAATTCCAGTTTATCGTTGGATATGATAATTGATCGTGACTTATTTTTATCAAGCGCCACTGTTATTTACCAAGGATTCAGAAGAGCTCTGCTTATGCCTCCACAAAATACTGGCCTCCGCAAAATAATACCTTAAGCGGCCTTACAAGTATCGTATCATGGCGATGAAAACAGGACGCATTATTGCCTTGTTTGTTCTAAGCCTTTATGAAAAATTAGGCATCGATCTACCGGCTGGTTAAAGTACATTTTTTATTTGCAGTTGTTTTGCATGTGTTCTTACGGGACGCTGATTTACTCTCAGATATGCTGCGAAAAGGCACAGTGAAAAAATTGAACAGAATGTTTTAGGTTTTTCGTCTGGATTATTCACGTGTAAAAGATTTGTTTGGAAAATCGCACAACCAGTTATAATGATAGCGTAATTAATTACTAGTGATATTTAATTAATTTTCTCCTTCGGCTCGCCCATTTTAGATGGGAATTTGAGGTTGAGTACAATTTATGCCACACAAATGATTTTAATTTACACGCAGGACATATATTTCAGAATTTACGGATTCCCAGTGTTCTCCCAGACGGCTTATACTTGTTTCGGGAAAAAAATGGAAGAAACTTCCATTCGAAAGAAAATGGCTCATAACCTGATGATGGAACGTGTGCAAGTATCCAATTTTTCCACATCAAAGAGTATGGTTTCAGTTATCTTTTACAGTTTTTGTATTGATTTATAAATTGTATTTATAAATATGGTAGATACGATGGTTTGAGCAGACCACTGTTTGACAAACGTCCTGCGCGGTGACCACTGCTGCTCGGAAACAAATCCGGAATAAAAATATCAAACGCCTTTCGTTTTTGCATGAAATGATCTAGTGCGTGGACGGAGGATTTAATAAAATTTTGATTTTTGAAAAACGTCTGCGGTCTAGAGTAAAAGTATCGATTTTCGGTGGAAAAACGCTCTATTTTCGTTAAACAAAAATAAACAAAAAAAAAATATGCATCGAAAAATACATTCCGTCGGTCAAGCACTGCTTTTTGATATGTAAAAGAAGCTTCTAAATGTTTGGTTGATCAGTGCAGTGATTTTTTAGCTATAGTGGTCACCGATTTTGCAAAAGGAATTTTGGGAAAAACGCTTTCAAAGTTCCCGGATCCTATACCTATAAACGCCCATAACTCCCTTAATTTTAAACGGATCGACTTGAAATTTTCAGAGAATATTTTCGACAAGTTATGTTTTGAGAATCCCCCAATAACCAAAAAGCAATATTTTCAAATTTTTCGACTTGACGTAAGCCCTCAAAAGACGAAGGTCAATCTCTTCGTGTGCCCGAAGCGTAATCCGTCTCGAAGACTTGGCCCTAGGATTTCAACCGATCGGATCGATGACCTTAAACCTCAACTCCGAATAAAATTAATGGAGGTAAGATCGGACGGTTTCCTCAATTATGTAGAAGTTTAAATTTTTGAAATACAATCAAAACAAACTTCCATCCAACAGTCCAAATGTGTATGCTGAATTTAAAGTACGAAAAATACTCAAACGTTTTACAGAATTCTTATTAGAAATCTGTAATCCAAATTAGCGAAAAGCCATTTCGAATAATAATAAAAATGAAAGAATGAAAGAATAAAAAACAATTTTCGTTGCATTCCAAATAAGGAATGCAGCGAAAGTTCCAGAATACAGTTTTCCGGCGATTCAGTCTACCAAGATCAGAAGCCCATTATTGTGTCTATCAATTCAGCGATTTTTTTGCTATTGTCCCGTTCCAGTGGTTTAAGTTTGGACAAATCCATAGTGGCTATCAGTTCGCGAAGATCGCCACAAGTGCAATAATACAAATGGCCGTCGTTGTGCAATTGTTGGGCCAGTTCCAGCTGATGGTTGTCCATGAGTAGATCGTTGGTGACGACGATCAGGGGTTTGCGCTCTCCCAGTGCCTCGAGACAGCTGCCAGCACCGGCGTGGCTTATGACTAAGTCCGCCGACCTCATGTGCTCCTTTATCGAAGGTTTCAAGCGAAAGAACTCGATGAGCTGGAAACCATGTCTGGACGTGCAGTCCGGCTCCAGAGACGTGTTGCCGATTTGCAAAGTCAGATGATCGTAGCCTCGCTCGCTCAGCTCCTGAAATGTATGCACACTTTTTTCTCGTTAAGACGTATAGCAGTGTGAATAATGACGACAAAAATGTAAGTAAAATGATCGTTGATATCGATCATCTTTGAGCTTCGCGCCGTGTCCTCATTGGATACAGACGTGGAAAAGCTGTGAGCGTAATGAAAAACTGGCGCGCGAACTCTTTGTTTTTCGTCACCTTCAAGACAGCCGGATGTAGAACGGCATTTATCAAGTTATCGAATTTCGTCGTTCCCACCGTGACGAATATCCTCTTTGACGTTGCCATTCGATGTTTGTTCAAATTATTTTACACGCAGTAACAAGAATAACAGTAAAGCTGAGTGAATATCGCCGAGTTGCGTTCGTAAACTCGGCGATCGTTCGAGGCATGGACAGGAAGCGCCAAGCGGCCAATAAACGAACTAAGGATTTTGCTTCCGGGATTTCGCCGAAAATAGATCGCAATAAGCCGAACAAAACCAAGCAATTACGCATGAACATTTTATTTGGTACGACGGGAATGGGCGTCTGGTTTTACGGTATTAAATGTTTTCTTGAGCACGGTAAATTAAAGAAAAATTGACCCAGCGTTCGTTCGCCATGACGGTTTTGTCACTTGACGAATTTATGATAAACATTTCACGCACGTCTTCCACTGTAGCGCATCAGACATTCGTATACACTTCACACGCTCATGGAAATATTTCTCGAGTCGTTGACTTGAAAAAATAAACGTCAATTCGTCACGAAAAATCGAGTGTCCATGTACAGGCAGTGAATTCTACCGATCCTGATGCTTTGGTTTTCTCATTAAAAAACTTAACCCCCTATGAAAAAGCTCGGATCGAAAATTTGTGAGGTTATGTCGACCTTGACGAATAGTTTCATTGTCTGCGCAGGCGCGTCGTACTCGCCGGTGTCCAAATATGTTCCAAGAGCCTCTGCGTTGCACTTGTTTTATTCATGGCCAATATAGTAAATGCAATATTACGAATGGAAGAGATATTGCGAGATGAAAGTGACGGAATACAGATGTTTTGAATGTCACATGAAATTTCGAAGAATAGACATGTTTTGGATACGAAATATTGTGGAATGGAGATATTTAGGAGCAGTAAGATCTCAGAAGTGAATTATTGTGGAATTGTGATCTTTACTATAGAGATATTTCGGCAGACAAATGTTTTAGACATGAGATATTTTGAAATAGAGCTGTTTCTGATTAAACCTGCTCCAGAATAGAGATATTTAAGAAGAGAGATGTCTGAAAATAAAGCAATAAAGAATAGAGTTGTTGCTCTGCCTGCTCCGACCTCT
Organism: Ophion ellenae; assembly: GCA_963210295.1. NCBI lineage: Eukaryota > Metazoa > Arthropoda > Insecta > Hymenoptera > Ichneumonidae > Ophion > Ophion ellenae. Next base: position 64,471,489 of record OY723385.1, read on the forward strand.
TTATACGTGGCAATATCGCGTTAAATTGGCTCTGTCGAGTGAGCCACTCACAGCCAAACACAGTCAAACCACCTGCTGTGAAGTCTACCGTCGCATTTTATCTTCAATAAAAATTCAATATATTTACATTTAAGTGCAAAAATTACAACTATCAATATCATTACCCGGCTTAGAAATATTTTTCAACAATATTGCGAGTTGAAAATTGCCCAATCATAATTTACGTTCACAATAAATTCAGCAATTGTATATTCATCGCCACTCTCGCAGCGACGAAACGATTCCGAAACTCCTGAAATTGAGATCCACTGAAATACGCCGTTCCGTCATTGCACCCAGTCTTGCCGACGCGTGTCCCCACCGGAAAACTCGCCGGAGTCCCTACTATAGCGATCTTGTCTCTGGTTTGAAAATGCTTGCGACTCGATCGGTACGCACCATGGATGCAACTTGCTCAGTCGGTAAGAAAGCCCGTTTTCAAATTCGTTGCCAAACGTTTCGAAAACCACCGAGAAATCTTCCCCACATGCCATCAAGGCTCGACGCTTTTCGCCCCGAAATATAAGTTGTTCGGGAGAAAACTCTCCGTGACTTTCTCTCTCGCGCGTTCCTGGCTCGGTCGGTATCGCGGTTCCCCCCAATAGCGCGTTCGCGGTAGCGGCGGTGAGTCCACAGTGTAGCTTGGAAACGGAGCACACAAGCACGCGAGGCCGGTTAGACGTAAATAATAATAAATAGCAAATTACAATAGACGAGTGTGCACATCAGGATCGGCGATAACGACGAGAAGCAGCAGCGGCAGGATGGGGGCATATCTGTCCGAACCAATAACGAAGAAAAATTCGAGCGACGAGCGCGGAAAAAATGTGGCGTTCGGCGCGAGTTCGATGCAAGGTTGGCGGGTTAGCCAGGAGGTAGGCAAAAAAAAACGACGAAAAAAAAAAACAGAAAGATAATAGACAGAGGACGAGGAGAGAAACCTGAACGCCGTTTCGTTTGTCGCAGGATGCTCACAACTGTTGCGTCGACTACGACGTGGAGACCTCGTTGTTCGCCGTCTACGATGGTCACGGGGGCCACGAAGTCGCCACTTATTGCGCCAAAGAATTGCCAAATTTTATCAAAAACACAGAGGCGTATAAGAACGGCGACGTCAAGCAGGCGCTGATAGATGCATTTTTAGGGTTCGACACAGCACTGACCAAGCCCGAAGTAGCGGCGGTGCTGAAGGAAATAGCCGGCGCGAGCAGCAACACTGAGGAGGTCCGACGGAAAGACAAATCAAGCGGCGGTGCAACGGGAGGTGCGAAGCCGTCGATCGACCGTGCCCTTAAGACTTGAGGCCACAGTAACGGGTATAAAGTCACGTGCGAATTCAACTATTTTTTTTCGTATGAAAAAGTTATTTACTCATAAAATTAATTACACATCTATTTAGTATGAATATCAAGCCATTAGAAAAAATATATATATATTTTTTTCAATGTACAAAATGGCCAACTATGCGCAACTTCTCGAAACGGCTTTTTTCCAATTGGCGTGACAAATAACTTCAACAGTTTTCACTCGATTTACTTCAAATTTAAAAGTTATGTTTCTAATTGCATTTCGCAGAGAAGTACGTATTGAATTTCCGATTAATCGAAAACTTTTCATTTTATGAGCAGTTTATGAGCAGTTATAACAAAATTTTTCATTGACAATTCATTTCTTAAGTTCAAATACCTACAACTTTTGAATTAAAGAATATTTTTGAATTCCGTACGTACTTCTCTAGGTATTCTAATGTAGATTGACGAGAATTTTTGTTTTTTGTTCTAGGTAAAAAATTGTGGATGCTAAATATCACGCCACGGAGCGCCTAAAAAAAAAGATAAAAGACAATAATAGTAGTCGGCCATTTTGTATATCGAAAAAAAAAAAAAATTCTAACAGCTTGATATTCATACTAAATAGATGTGTAATTAATTTCACGAGTGAATAACTTTGTCATACGAAAAAAAATGGTTAAATTCGCACATGATTTTATACCCGTTACCGTGGCCTAAGGCCTTGAAATTCCGTGCAATCTCGCTAACAGTTCTCTTTGCAGGGGACCGAGACGAGGACGAGGACGACGAGGAGAGCGTGAGGGATTTAAGAATGGAGGCGGCGATGCCATTGGAGGAGGTCATGGCGAGATACTCGCTTTGCCGAAGAGACGGAGAGAACGCGGAGTCCCTTTGGCCCGTCGGACCGAGTTGTTCGTCCTCCGGTCGTTGTTGGATTCCCGGAACCAAGCGCTCGGCGCCGAGCAGTTCCGGTTGCTCGGACCACAGCGAAAAGACGAGCGAAAACTGCGACGGGGACAGCAGCCCTAGCAACGGCCTCTCCCTTCCCGAAAGCTCCGACGACACTCCGAAGCCGAACACCGCGACGGAAGCCGAAGCCGCCGACAAAAGTTCCAGCGTTGTGCACGTGTCGTTGAAAAACGGCGACGCCGAGGAGCCCTGCGATGGCGCCTCCGACGCCACTCGACAGACTCTTTCGCCGAAAGGCAAAGAAACCGATCGGCAGATTCGAAAGGTTCTGCCGCGAATCACGGCGAGTAAATGTCGAAAGCTGATCGAGGACGGTGAGGATGACGAAGGCGGCGGTGGCGGTGGCAGCAACGATGACGACGATGACGATGACGACGACGACGAGGACGACGACGACGATCAGACGTTCGATGGTTCACCAGTTGCCAGGTTTGATTCTACATCTATCGACTAAGTCCAATCTATGCGCGTGCTCCGAGTGAAGAGAGAAAAAGAGAAGAAGAAATATCGTATTTTTCTCAGTGACGACGACACGGAAGAGGTCGGCGACGAGGACGAACAAGAAGACAGCAGCGACGAGGACGACGAGAAAGACGAGGAGGAGGAGGAGGAAGAGGAAGAGGAAGAGGAAGAGGGCGACTTTTCAATGGACATGACGGAAGAGGTGAGTGAATGACTAATGAGCGTGGAAAGATGTAAGAGAGAAAAAAGAAAAGAATAAAATTGCAGCCAGGTTCGGACAGTGGTTGCACGGCTGTGGTAGCGATCCTCCGAGGACGAGATCTGTACGTCGCGAATGCCGGCGATTCCCGTTGCGTACTTTGCCGAGACGGCCAAGCCCTCGAGCTGAGCCTCGACCACAAGCCCGAGGACGAGCCGGAAATGGAGCGAATAGTGAAGGCCGGCGGTAAGGTGACGGCCGACGGACGAGTCAACGGTGGCTTGAATCTTTCGAGAGCCCTCGGTGATCACGCTTACAAGCAAAACACCGCGTTACCGGCTCACGAACAAATGATCTCGGCATTGCCGGACGTCCGGCACATCGCCATCGAGCCCGAGAGAGACGAATTCATGATCCTCGCCTGCGACGGCATATGGAACTTCATGTCGAGCCAGGAGGTCGTCGCGTTCATACGTCCGCGTATACTCCGCACCGGCAACGAGCAAATGGCTTTGTCGAAAATTTGCGAGGAGGTAAGCGCTACCCTACGCAAATTTCACACTCGTTTTTTTTTCTCCTACTAACGGTGCTCCTTTCCGTTCGCGTTGAAAAAAAAAAAACAGCTGTTCGATCACTGTCTCGCGACCGATACCCTCGGCGACGGCACCGGTTGCGACAACATGACCGCGGTGATAGTAAAATTCTCCAATCGTCGAATGGAGTCGGTCGCGTGTTCGAAGAAACGGCCAATATCACCGGCCGACGTGGTTGCGACTCCGGGGGAAAATTCAAACGGACAAAACGTCAATATCAGCGCTGAGAATAGCGAGAAGAGCGAGGCGGAGACGAGCAAGCGGCCGAAAACGGAAATCAATTGAAGACGATGCGCTCCAATAACCCGACTACATCAACAACAATAATAATTATTATCTTGTAATACGTATGTATATATTTATATTCGCGTAGATTTTAACGCGTTATCTGTATAATTCAACACTGATTCTTATTTTTATTGTAAACACACAAGTCCTAAAAAAAAAGAAGAAAAGAGAACAAAGAAAAAACACACTTGGCAACGCTAAAACTCGATACAATAATAAAGATTATTTTTCAAGTCGCGCGCGTGTGCTGTGTGCCGCGACGACGACGACGAAGCGCCAGGGTTTAGTTGGCCGAGAGATGCTCGATCGTCTCGAGCTGTTGCTCCTCGATCTTCCTCAAGGAATCGAGTTGAACGCGCAAACGCTCGAGTTGCATGCTCTTCTCGAGAATGAGCGCTCGCATTCGCTGCTTGTGCGACTCCCTTTGCTTGGCAACCGAACGCAAGAGATTGCGCGCTCCGATCGTTTTCATCTTTTCCCGCTCGACCTCGCGACCCAGTTCCTCCATTATCCGTATGAAGTCGTTGCTGTTTCTTTCGAAGTCGCTGATATCTGCGAAACGTCAAAAAGTCCCGATGAGGGTACGAAATGTCAGCGGCGTCGTAGGATTGTTTGGCGCGCGAGTTGCCACGGTGATGGCGAATGCCGTTCGCCAGTTCACGGGATATACTTACTCGAGACAAATTTGTCACACTCGGATCTCAATTTGTCACTCTGTTTGGCGACTTGTGGATCGACCAGACGAATTTTGCACATCTCGTCGATGCAGAGACCGTACTTTGCGAGACGGGACGAGTCGTTCATATTTCGAACGGTTTTGACTCGACGCTTTTGACAATTTTCTCGACGTATAGCGCGCGAAACGCTGCGGCGGACGAACGCGACGAGTCGGAGGCGCGACACGTGCTGCCGCGCGCGGCCACTCGACGAAACAGCGCGATATTTCGACAATCTCGAGTGCGCGTCAAACACCACGGGTACCATCGAGCGAATAAAAAACGAAAGAACGAGAAAAAAAAATACGGAGAGACGTAAAAGAATGAGGTTAAGTTGAAGGTGCGGAAATCGGCTGCGCGATAAGACGGGGTGGCGGCGACGGCGGGAGAGCCCGCGAGATAAACTAAGCGTTAAATGTTGATGATCCTGAGGCCCGATAAGATCGAGGACTCGCCGTCGTCGCGAGAGGAGCAGGCGTCGGCGACGTCGTCATCGGCGGCGGCGGCGGCCGTCCCCGCCCCGACGACGACGACGACCTTGCTCGTCAGTTCCCTCGGCATGTCGGGCGATCCTGCTCGCACGGGTATTCGCTACCCATCCGAATACGTCAAACTCAACATCGGCGGCTCTCTCCATTACACCACCATCAGTACTCTTCGCAAACACGACACGATGCTCCGCGCCATGTTCGGAGGACGAATGGAGGTCCTCACCGATTCGGAAGGTGAGCGCGCGCGCAGAATCTTGAGGAACCGACTAACCGTCCATCCGCTAATCACCCATGTAATTTCCAGGCTGGATTCTGATAGACCGCTGCGGCAAACACTTTGGTACCATATTGAATTTCTTGAGGGACGGCACGGTTCCCCTACCCGAGAGCGCCAAAGAAACTAGCGAACTCCTGGCCGAGGCAAAGTATTATTGCATCGCCGAATTGGTCAAGTCCTGCGAACAGGCGCTTCTCCGCAAAGAGAGACAGGCGGAACCCGTGTGCAAAGTCGCACTTATAACTTCGCAACGCGAGGAACAAATATTGCTCGGAGATACCACCAAACCGGTGGTGAAACTTCTCATCAATAGACACAACAATAAATATTCTTACACTGGGTAAGACCGCTAGAGGCATTGGCGTACTTATCGAGCTAGCGGGCATGGTAGACTGTCGGAAGAGAGCTTTAGTATGGAAATGTTTGAATAGCTCGTTTTTAGTACCGAAAAAAACGGCAGTACGATTTGACGTTCACACAAAAGCATTGGATTTGAGCTTAAAGATATAAAATATTGAGACAGGACCAGTTTTGACTCACATCGGTTGACTGAAAGGAAAAATTGACACGAGGATACAATCTGTAAAATGTATTCGAGGTAGAACATACGAGACAGCCCCATTCGAAAGCAAACATACGTTCGAGTTTTTAAATGGGCAATGGTTTTGAAAAAGTGAAGTAAATTCGTCACTTTTCCAAAAATGCCAATCTTCAGCATATCATTGTAGAATATCTTACTATTTGAAAGTTGAAAAATGACAGGGTAAATTGGCGGACTATAAGTTTTAGAGGAATCGTCTTGTCTTTGGTAGCGAACTTTTAGCGGGGCTTGCTAAAGCGGAGCATGCACCAAGAATTACGAGAAACATCGCTCAAGGGGAGATATACACCTAGGAGCCGGAAAAAAGGTCATTTTTGTGAATTTTTTCAAGGAAAACTATTTGAAATTCCGTATTGGGGTTTTAATTGTCTAAAAGTTTATACATTCAAAAATATGTTTTATTTTTTTTATTTAAAAATATCAAAAATATACACGGATATTGTATGATCCTTGGAGCGTCGTAAAAAAATCTGCGTATACGGTACCCACTGGCGTTTCATCAAAAATCATCTGAAAAAAAAACAAAAAAATTATTAAATTAGATACTATAATCTAGTACTTGTCATAGCCGATTTTGAAAATATCGATTTATGACAAAATGGCGTGCGTTTGAACATAAATAGTGATTTTTGGGCCGAAAATTAGTTATTATTTTGCCTACAAAGCAAAAACTAAGTAATGGAAAAAAAATCCTGTGACAAGTACTAGATAATGGTGTATAGAATAACCACAAAAAACCTCAAGGCAATCGGTTCATTGGTTTTCGAGAAATGTTGGGTACCGATTTGAAAAACGTGGTTTTGAGAAAAACGCGTTTGAAAATTTGGGAATGAATAAATCATGAAATTTGTCAACTTACATGGAATCATCGATCCCAGGCACATAGTGTAGGTCTTGACCTCACCATCTAGGTGTATATCTCTCCTTAACGGGGTTATCCCATGTGCCAGCCATTTTTTTCCGCTTTTTTTGCGAATATTTTTTCATTCGAATCATTCAAGACGCTATCTTTGAATTTTACCACACAATTATGAACATTTTTACAGTCCCTCGGAATTTTATCAGACAAAAATAACCAGTTGAATCGACTTTACATCGTAAGAAAAACACTCATGTGTAAAAAAAGTTGGTTGATGGGTGCTATCATTCCGGAGCTCATCTGAAATCAAAAGGCCGTTTAATTTGTAGACCTGAGGCTATCGCCGGAACTAGAGTAAAGCAAAAATATCGAGAAATGAATTTTTGGCACAGTTTTAAAAATTAAGTTATAACTTTCGTCATTTTTTTCTGCTTTGTCAGCTTAAAAAAACTATAGCTGATATCAGAAATATTCTAGTTCGGGTGAGCACTATAGACGTGCTGACTATACCATACAAATTTGAGCGAAATCCGTCCATTAGTTTTTGAGGCATCATGGAAGGCAATTTGAAATATGCAGTTTTGAGAAAAACGCGTTTAAAAGCTTATGTACGATTTACACAAAGAAAATGTTCATTCACCATTAGTTTGCTATGTCGAGTCCATATAACACGCACACATTTTTTGCATTTTGAGCAAAACATTCTTTTCCATTTTTTGGATTTGTCCAGTCAAGCATTGAACACTATTAGACACGTATTTTTTTATGGGCGGGAAAAAGTTTTAAGGGGCCAGTCCACTTTGGAGCCACGAAAAAAGGCTATTTTCGCGATTTTTTAAAGGATTTTATAAAAGATACGAATAGAAGTTGTTGGGCCTGATAAAGTCTTGGAATACACGAAGAAAAAAAATGTTAATTCATTTTTATTCATTTTTAAGTACAAAAACTATAATTTAACGTAACGCCTCAAAAATAGGTGGGCTAGGTAGCTCCATCACAACTCGCCAACGGCTTGTCTGCAACAAAAAAATCAAAGTCCATTAGATTCAGTATGACCCCAGCTACAAAATGACCCTCGGATATAAAGTTTTATCAAAAAATAAAAAAAAGGCAGATGAAAAACGAAAAAAGTAAAAAACAACGCTTTTTTCACAGTTTTTCGCAAAAAGAAAGTAAAAATAAAAATTTTAAAACCATCGAGGGTCATCTTGTTGCGAATCATGTTTACAATATGTGGTTCAAATTTCAAGAGAATCGGTTTATTAGTTTTAGAGATACGATGGAGCTAGATTTTGAAAACGTTGTTTCGAGAAAAACGCGTTTGAAGTTTATACTATTGAAAACTCTTACCTAAACTCAATCGGCAATTCCTGCACCTATTTTGACACAATATTTCCGAATGTATGTACTTTCGAAAACAGTAAAACCAAAATCGATTTTTTTTTTATTTTCAAAGTGGACTAGCCCCTTAAGCGGGGAAACCACCCCTCGGAAAAAGACGTATCACCCCTTAATGATGATATCTTATTTTCGCACGAATGATTTATTTTCGCACGATTGATTTATTTTCGCACGAATGATTTATTTTCGCACGATTTTCATGGATTTTGCGCTGTTTTCGGGTCGTATTCCTCACGTAGTGACTTGGCATGACTAATAAATCGATAATCTCGAATTCATCGCGTCGCAATCTTGGTTCAGAGCGAGTCCTATGCTCGTAGAGTAATCGTTGCTGTTAAGGCAAACTGTGACGGGCCGAAGAAGATAGTTTTAATTTTATTTTTCCTATCTAGATTATTTATTTGGGATTTGGAAAATGGTATGTTATTAAGCATACTTTGAACTGATTTTGTGTAAATGTTTATTTTAAAGAAATGAAAAATTAACAATATTGAGGTATAATAGAGCCGCTGTAGAAAAAATGTGGTCCAACTCCGGATCGATAACTTGACAATGGTTAGTCTGAAAAATAAAAAAGTCTTATAATCTATGTAGATGTAGTTCTCGTCGTACTTATCAGTTTTTCAAAGGAAAAAAAAATTCACATAATGGCGGGTGTTAAAAAAAAAGTGTAATTTGAACGGGATTTTTACTTATATAAACCAAATATAAATTTGGGGGCTTAAAAAATAACAGATTCAAAAAAACGGCTACGCCCAACGATAGCCACTCCGATCGCAGAAATATATTTTTTCTTGTAATTGAAAATCGGACAATTATAGCTAAAGTTATGATCCCAGCCAGGTGGAAGAAATTCGTTTAGAAAAAAATGCGTTCGAACGTTTTAGTATACGTAAATCGGTGTGCTACCTGCTCTCAGTAAATCGTCTGTAACTTGGCCAATTTTCAATTTTTTAACTTGAATTTTTTCACACTTCCTTCAATATGAAGATTTTAAGAAAATGCAAAAAAAATCAATTTTTTTCTATTCGTCACAGTGGTGTCCCGCCTTAATCCCCGAAATCTCTGGAACGCGTTACGCTTTTTCTTCTCATATTCATTTAATTTCGGCATTCGAGTAAGACTAGTCATGACACCTTCCTTACAAGAAAGCTTTTATTTATTCAGTCTGAACAGCCTGTACGTCCGCTTGAGTTTTCAAACACCCACGTCCATGTTCATTATCTGTAATCCGTAGAACAAAAAAAAATCAGCAATCCAATAATCAAGTACGTCTCCGTGCCACTTAGGCGATGACGTTGAAGTTTGCAACGCTGGAATGCAGCGAAAATTCATTCTTTTTAATTGTTCAAACTTTTTTATCTCTGACAATCACTCAAACATTTATACGCATTCACATTAGATATTTACGACCTCAATTTGCAAAAAAAAGGCTTCGGATACGCATGACAATAATGCGTGGTCGGGCTGCTAGAAAAGCACTGCTAAAAAAGCACTGCTAAAAAAGTACTGCTAAAAGCTCCACTGCTAAAACTGTACTGCTGAATCCCAAAAAAACCACTTTTAGCAGTAGAGGCCCTACTGCTAAAAGTGGATTTTTTGGGATTTTACTTAGAAATCTTACCTTGCTATGAGCGCCATTGTGTTGCACTCGGCGGGATGCGTCCGTAGACACCTCATTTGTACTCCTGTGACGTCAGGAACGTCAAAAGTTACAAATACCTACCGCCAAAGTTTACCTTAGGGCTGCATTATTTGGGTTTGTTTGGGTTTTCAATGTTCTATTAACTTTTTAATGATTTTCGATGATTTCCAATAAAACTTTTCAAAAACATACCCTTCTGCGTTTTAGCAGTTTCAATGATTTCCAATAATACTTTTCAAAAACATACCCTTTCGCGTTTCAGCAGTTTCAATGATTTCCAATAAAACTTTTCAAAAACATACCCTTTTGCGTTTTAGCAGTTCAGACTCTGTAGCAGTGCTGCTTTTAGCACTAGAAGACTCTAAAAGATTCTAAAGCTAAATAGACATTTAGCAGCTAAATGTAGACTGACATTTAGCATTCTAGTTTTAGCACTAGAGCCCATTTAGCACTAGAGCTTTTAGCAGTACAATTTTTAGCAGTTCTTTTTAAGCAGTGGAGCCCTAGTACCCAATAATAAAATGGAAAATGAACCAAAAAAACCCGTCGCAACGATACAAACTTCGTCATCCCAGGTGTGCATAGCTGGCGCACGTCTCGATTGTATTCGTTCCGTTTCAGCACTTCGGACGACAATCTGCTCAAGAATATCGAACTCTTCGACAAGATGTCGCTCAGATTCAACGGCAGAGTCTTGTTCATCAAAGACGTAATCGGCTCGAGCGAGATATGCTGCTGGACTTTTTACGGCCACGGGCGAAAAGTTGGCGAAGTCTGCTGTCATTCCATTGTTTACACGACCGACAAGAAGCACACGAAGGTACAGCGTGGGGGAAGGCCGAATACCGAAATAAATTGAACAAATTTCGTAACGAGATCATTATTCGGGGCAGGTGGAGTTTCCCGAAGCGCGCATATACGAGGAAACGCTCAACATACTGTTGTACGAGCACCGAAACGGACCGGACCAGGAGCTCATGCAGGCGACGTCGTCGCGAGGTGCAGTCGGTGGGAGCAGCGGCGGTCCACCGTGCACGTCCGACGAGGAGGAAGGCGAACGGGCCAGCCTCGCTCGGCTTCGATCCAACAAACAAAACACCAATTAACCCTTTATTAGCCCCATTATTCCTTCATAGGTTTAAGCAAACGTAAAAATAAAACATATCGATCGTACATGCGAATACGCGTTTTCTTTCGCGTCCAGGGTACCCTGGAATTCTCTACACGCATATACAGGGTGTCCCGTTTGTATCGAAACGTCGAAGTTACTCGAAGAAGAAAAATTGCTTATTATTAGGTACGTGTCGAACGAATTTGAGGTCCGCGTAAAGTGGCGTGATTGGTTTTTCATTTAATGAACGTCTTCAAGGTTGGTTTTTTTTCAGCTCGTACGTAGAAATTCTGCAGGCTAACATGACCGACATCATGGATGTCTTCTTTGAGAAGATCGCAAAGTACTTGTTTTTGTTCAAGTTGCATCGTTAGAATGCAACGAAACTTGACTTTTCTTCAATCGCTCACTTTTTTCCGCTGGATTAGGGTACGAAAATCATCCGAACGAGTTTTCCGGTCTAGGAAAGCTCTGCTACCTCGTAGAATTATGGCTGTTACGCATATGGAAAACAGCGAAAACTTAGGAAATTTCGAAAATTCTCTGGAGTTTCTCGAGAATTTACTTTTCGCAAGGATTACGAAAAATGAAACCAACTTGAAAAAAAACCCGAAAGAAAGAAACATAAATATTTTTGTATACTTTTAATATTCATATTATTCTTCATTATATACAACAAAAAAGGTTATATCAGTGGCGAAATTTCAAAACTTCAAAAACTAATTTGCTCTCAAGCTTTATACATTTGCATTCGATTTGTCGATTCACAACCATATAATTATTATTGTAGATAAGTATTTATTTATTTTTTCTTTAATGGCACTGACAAAAAAGTTACTGTTTATAATGAAGAACAGTTTCTGTATTCTCATTTAATGAATTTGGTTACTTGTTTTTACGTGTTGACATTATTTTTCGTATTTCATTGAAATTTTTTTAATATTCAAGATTTTCATATATATGATCTTAGAAAAAAATTTGTTCTTTATTTGACCCCAATCTCCGTGGAATATTTGCGAAGCCTGGGTGGAAAACCTGGAAAAGCCAGGGAATTTCTGAGTCAATGCGTAACAACCATGGTGACGAGAAAAAATGGATGATAATAAAAATGAAATTGAGAAAAAAATAAAAAAAGAACTTCCGTTGCAGTCCAACCATGCAAACTTTAATGCCAATTCTTTTATCGATCTTCACTTGAATATCGACTCACTTGTAAAGAGAATTCCATGTGTCAAAATGTTTGTTGAATTACTTTTAGATAATTGGTCTCTATAATTTTGTTGGGTGTTTATTAACGGTCATAAAAGTTACAAGAGTGATCTTCGAGCGATAAATATAAAACATCTGTCTAGTGAAGAAAACTTAATTTTGTTTCCATCTGCGGTGAAGTAGACCGGAATTCCGATGTCGCGCAGTTTCCTGAAAAAAAGAGCCTATTATGGCGAGCATTCATCATTCGTTTAGTCAATCGTTTCTAATCAAAATCGGAAATATTGCGTACAACCCCCGAAATAATGATAAAATAAAAAAATGCTTCGAAGAAAGGATGGTTATTCTTTCTACACAGAATCGGCCATAAAGAAAGTAAATTCTCATTTCAAAAAAAGCAAAGTTGAATTTCAAACTACCTTGAGGGCGTCTACCATAGAGAAAACGAACATACTATTTGCCTTGCACTTCAAATGCGTTCGACACGAATTTGAGCAAGTTTTGCTTTTCTTCTCTGTTTCCGAGTTATTGCAACATTTTAACATTAAGGAGAGATATACACCTAGATGGTCGAGGTCGAGGATTTAGAAGCTATGAACATTCCGTCTACCGTAGAAGTCTATATCACTATGGGCCTCGTATCGATGATTCCATGTAAGTTGACAAATTTCATGATTTATTAATTCCCAAATTCTCAAACGCGTTTTTCTCAAGACCACGTTATTCAAATCGGTACCCAAAATTTCTCGAAAACCAATGAACCGATTGCGCCTTGCGGTTTTTCGTGGTTATTCTATACACCATTATCTAGTACTTGTCATAGGATTTTTTTCCGTTACTTAGTTTTTGCTTTATAGGCAAAAAAATAACTAATTTTTGGCCCAAAAATCACTATTTATGTTCAAACGTCCGCCATTTTGTCATAAATCGATGTTTTCAAAATCGGCTATGACAAGTACTAGATTATAGTATCTAATTTAATAATCTTTTTGGGTTTTTTTTTCAGATCATTTTTGAAGAAACGCCAGTGGGTACCGTATACGCAGATTTTGTTACGACGCTTCAAGGATCATACAATATCCTTGCATATTTTTGATATTTTTAAATAAAGAAAATTAAACATATTTTTGAATGTATAGACTTTTAAATAATTAAAACTCCAATCCAAAATTTCAAATCGTTTTCCTTGAAAAAATTCACAAAAATGACCTTTTTCCGGCTCCTAGGTGTATATCTCCCCTTAATGGGACACCGTGTATGTTAAGAATTACGCATGCATGCTACGACGCATAGCCGCGCGCGCGCACTGCGGGACTTTCGTGAACTACAATTATAGGTTAAGTTTGTTTTCGCGGTGCCGGAGCTTCCGCCGCTGTCAGACGAAGAGCCGCCGTAATGAGAAGATCACGGGAAACGAGCACTGACGAGGAGACGCCAGTCCCAGCACCGGGTACGAACGATTTATTTTTCCGCCATTTTTCTCGCCTCCACGCCGATCGTAATGCAAATTTGCGCGTACCGCGCTGCAATTAATTTGCGCAGAGACGAGCATCATCGTGTGTCAAAAACGCCACAAAAAGCACAAACACAAGAAGCACAAGAGAAAAAAAACGAGTCACGACAACGAGCACGAGGAGGAGGACGCGGTCGCCGGTGGTCCGTTCGTTGCCAACGACTCCGACAGGAAGCAGCAGAGCCTGAAAGTACGAGGGAGGAAATTGGACGTAGTGGGCGGCAAAGGGTATGTCAACTTTTCGTAAAGCGAATGGCGCCCTAAAAATGTGAAAGATTGACTAGCCGAAGAAAAAAAAATAAAGAATCGTAGGTAGCAGCGGCAAGCCGTCCGCGTTCTTTGGAACTCCAGGAGGCTCAGGCGCAAGTGGCTTCGTCGCAGGCGCCCAGGCAAGCCGAGTATCGACCAAGAAGAAGAATCCCAACAAAAGCGGCAAGAGTAAAGAGAGCGCGACTAGCAGCGAGGAGGAGCGATGGCTGGACGCTATAGAGTCTGGAAAGCTGGAGGAGGTGAGTTCCGCGGACTGTTTCTTCGCGTAGTATTATTCTAACTCGCCCGATGCTTCCGAATCTTCAGGTGGACGAAGAGCTGAAGAAGATCAAGCCCAAAGATCCGAAATTGATGACGGCTCGTCAGAGAGCCATGTTCGAGCGCAAAACCGACACCGAACCAAACCCTGGCGTGGAGAGATTGGTTTCTTTGCCATCGGGATACAAGGAAAAAGTCATGACGGCTGAAGCTATACAAAAAGCTGCACTCAAGTCGCTCAAGAGGAAGCAGCTGGCGGACGAGAAGAGAGAAAAGGACAAGGTAGCGTCCTTTTCCCAAAGAATTGAGAACAGGATTGCGATGAGTTCAATGGAACCTTACATTTTCGAACAAAGTTTTCTCACAGATGGTTAAGTTTTTGCAGAAAAACGGAGTATCAGACTCTGGAGAATTTACTATTGTCTTTCCCTTTTGCCCTGAATATTATTAATCTCTTAAAAACTCCCTTCGGAAATTTCGTCTATTTCTCCCACTCATCTGTCACGCAGTACAGCTTTTAGTTCCCCTTCTACAAGATCAACGTCACAAATTTTCGAACAGAGTTTTCTCACAGATAGTTAAGTTTTTTCGGAAAAACGAAGCTTTAGGCTTCTTTTACTCTAAATATTATCCATCTTTGAGAAATCTCTGTTCGAAATTTTCAGCTATCTTTCTTGTACTCATATGTCATGTGGTACAGCCTCTAATTCCCCTTAAGGCCTTAGGCCACAGTAACGGGTATAAAATCATGTGCGAATTTAACAATTCTTTTTCGTATGAAAAAGTGATTTACTCATAAAATTAATTACACATCTATTTAGTATGAATAGCTAGCTGTTAGAAAATATATATTTTTTTTTTCGTCGTACAAAATTGCCGACGACTAATATTTTCTTATATCTTTTTTTTAGTCGCTCTGTGGGATGACATTTAGCATCCACAATTTTTTACCTAGAACAAAAAACAAAAATTCTCGTCAATCTACATTAAAACACCTAGAGTAAATACCTAGAAAAAATACTTAGAAATACCTAGTACAGAATTTAAAAATATTGTTTTATTCAAGAGTTGTAGGTATTTGAACTTAAGAAATGAATTTTCAGTGAAAAGTTTCGTTATAACTGCTCATAAACTGCTCATAAAATGAAAAGTTTTCGATTAATCAGAAATTCCGTACGTACTTCTCTGCGAAATGCAATTAGGAACATAAATTTTACATTTGAAGTAAATCGAGTGAAAATTGTTGAAGTTATTTGTCACGCCAATTGGAAAAAAGCTGTTTCGAGAAGTTTCGAGTAGTCGCCCATTTTGTACATCGAAAAAATATATATATATATATATATATTCTAACAGCTTGATATTCATACTAAATAGGTGTGTAATTAATATTACGAGTGAATCACTTTTTCATACGAAAAAAATGGTTAAATTCGCACATGATTTTATACCCGTTACTGTGGCCTAACGCCTTAAGGAAAAACGAAGCATCAGGCTTCTTTTGCTCTAAATATTATTAATCTCATAGAAATCCCCGTTCGAAAATTTCGGCTATCTTTTTCACACTCATATGTCACGTGCTACAGCCTCTACTTCCCTTTAAAGGCCAACATAACGGCCCTTTGACGGTCAACATAACCTCACAAATTTTCGACCAGAGTTTTCTCACAAGTGGTTAAGTTTTTAAGGGAAAATGAAGCATCAGGCTTTGGAGAATTTACTAACGCAGAGCTTGACGATTTTCTTTTACCCTAAGATTCATTCGTCTCGGAGAAATCTCTGTTAAAAAATGTCAGCTATCTTTGTCACACTCAAATGTCACGTGATACAATCTCTTCTTCCCTTTAAACTTTAAAGGCATGACCAAGGTCAGCATAACCTCACAAATTTTCGAACAGAGTTTTCTCACAGATTGTCAAGTTTTTGGGGAAAAACAGAGCATCAGGCTCTGTAGAATTCACTGACGCAAAGCTTGACGATTTTCTTTTGCTGTAAATATTATTCATCTCTGAGAAATCTCTGTTTGAAAACTTCCGCTATTTTTCTCGCACTTGTATATCACGTGGTACAGCTTCTACTTCGCCTCAATTTTCGTCCGTGGTTGTAGAAAAAAACGATGGAACGTTTGCTGAAGAAGCAAGAATCGAAGGCGTCGAAGTTGGTCGGTAAGGGCAAAGCCTGGAAGCGTCAAGTTCCACTGATTACGTATCGCCTGAGCGTAGAGGGCAGTTGTATCTCGTTGCCTGCCGGACACGATTTTCCCCTTGGTCGCGCAAGCTCCAAGTAAGCATATCGCCGCTTTTCCGACCTTGAGGCTCAGGCCACAGTAACGGATATAAAATCATGTGCAAATTTAACAATTTTCGTATGAGAAAGTGATTCACTCATAAAATTAATTACACATCTATTCAGTATGAATATCAAGCTGTTAGAAAATATATATATATTTTTTTTCGATGTACAAAATGGCCGACTACTCGAAACTTCACGAAACAGCTTTTTTCCAATTGGCGTGACAAATAACTTCAACAATTTTCACTCGATTTACGTCAAATTTCAAAGTTACGTTCCTAATTGCATTTCGCAGAGAAGTACGTACGGAATTTATGATTAATCGAAAACTTTTCATTTTATGAGCAGTTATAACGAAACTTTTCACTGAAAATTCATTTCTTAAGTTCAAATACCTACAACTTTAGAATAAAACAACATTTTTTAAATTCCGTACGTACTTCTCTAGGTATTCCAATGTAGATTGACGAGAATTTTTGTTTTCTGTTCTGGGTAAAAAATTGTGGATGCTAAATGTCACGCCGCGGAGCGCCTAAAAAAAGATAAAAGAAAATATTAGTAGTCGCCGATTATGTCCATCGGAAAAAATATATATATATATTTTATAACAGCTTGACATTGATACTAAATAGATGTGTAATTAATTTTATGAGTGAATCACATTTCCATACGAAAAAAATTGTTAAATTCGCACGTGATTTTATACCCGTTACTGTGGCCCAAGGCCTTGAGCTGAGCCGATTAGCGAAATAACACGTTTGATGAATTGCAGGAAGGCGAGAATAGCAGCGACGAGCGAGGGAAGTTGCTGCTCGATCGCCGGATGCGAGAATCCGAGGCGTTACACTTGCTCAAAAACGGGCGTGCCACTATGCAGTTTGGATTGTTACCGAGCGAATCTCGCAGCGATATTGACTTGAGACTATAAATATATATGACATAGGCACACACGCGAATAAACCGTTCTGCTCGTATATACCGTTACCGCGCGCCGCCACCACAGCCGCCGCACTTGCTTCCCCCCTCTCCTTTTCTCCGATCCGCCTGGCGAACCCGGCCCGGGGAGGGGTGGGAGTTCATCGTCCTTGCGCCATACCGGTTTTTTCTTCTTCAGAGTCGCGCGAACTCGCGCTCGCCCGATCAAAATAACGCGTTTCGCGACTTTTGCACGCAGAGCACACGTCGCCGCGAGGCTTTTTCGTTCGCGTGTGTCACAATGATTAGGCCGTTGGTTTTGTGGATAACGTTGATGGCGATTGGGCTGACCGCGGCGTCGACAGGACACTCGACGGCCGCTCGTCACGAATGCTCGCGTCCCTGCGGCCGAGACGATGCGGCGGGGCCGAGGACGTGCGTCTATCGATTTTTCGTCGGCAAAGCAGCCACCGAGGAGCACCCGGCGAGGCTCATCAATGGAACGAGTCCCGGACCACCGATCGAGGTTGTTGACGCTTCGCATATATGCAGACATAAATATATTCCTCTTTAACGCCTGCTGCGGTATAAATTGCAGATTTGCCTGGGAGATAGGATAGAGGTGACCGTGGAAAACGGATTGTCCTCGGAAGAGGTGAGCTTCCATTGGCATGGATTGCGACAACGGGCTTCGGCTCACATGGACGGTGTACCGATGATCACTCAATGCCCGATAGCGCCCTACATGAGTTTTCGATACGACATGAAACCCGAGACCAGCGGCACGCACTTTTATCACGCGCACTCGGGTATGTTACTCATAGTAGCCCAGGATCGACTCGACAGTCATGTTTATAAATGAATGTACTGCGATTGGCTGAATATATCATTCTCACGCGGTTCATGGGCTACCGGAGTCCTTGAGGGGCTACATCTACCGAGAGGCCCGAAAAAATGGCCGAGATTCCGATTTTTTCTGCGAAACGCATTGCTCTTAACACAAAGGTACATATATCGAGAGCCTTTAAAAAAAAATCACCAAAAAATACAGAAAAACAACAATCAGCCGCTAGATAATTACATTTTATTCGCGCCGTTTTTACACGCGTGAGCCGTTTATGTCAGGCATCCAGAGTTATTTAGTGTATAAATTATTAGACAGAAATGTGACCAGCGTGTCACCCCCATAAAGCGCCGTATGATAAGACGATTTTTAGAGACGTAATTTTTCGTTACGAGCTCGGTAACTCTGCTTGAAATTTTACCAGTATACTGGGATGTATTTTTACTTGATCATAGACGAAAATCAGTTAATTGTTGAATTTCCGGATTCGTGAAAGGAATACCTAAAGGGGTTAGGCCACAGTAACGGGTATGAAATCATGTGTGAATTTAACAATTTTTTTCGTATGAAAAAGTGATTCACTCATAAAATTAATTACACATCTATTTAGTATGAATATCAAGCTGTTGTTTTTTTTTTTCGATATCCAAAATGGCCGACTACTAATATTTTCTTTGGTTATCTTTTTTTTTAGGCGCTCTGCGGCTCGACATTTAGCATCCACAACTTTTTACCTAGAATAAAAAACAAAAATTCTCGTCAATCTACATTAGAATATCTAGAGAAGTATGTACGGAATTTGAAAAATATTGTTTTATTCAAAACTTGTAGGTATTTGAACTTGAGAAATTAATTTTCAGTGGAAAATTTCGTTATAACTGATAAACTGCGGATAAAATGAAAAGTTTTCGATTAATCAGAAATTCCGTACGTACTTCTCTGCGAAATGCAATTAGGAACATAACTTTCAAATTTGAAGTAAATCGAGTGAAAATTGTTGAAGTTATTTGTCACGCCAATCGGAAAAAAGCTGTTTCGAGAAGTTTGGAGTAGTCGGCCATTTTGTACATCGAAAAAAAAAAAGATATATTTTTTCTAACAGCTTGATATTCATACTAAATAGATGTGTAATTAATTTTATGAGTGAATCGTTTTTTCATACGAAAAAAGATTGTTAAATTCGCACAGGATTTTATACCCGTTACTGTGGCTTAACTCCTTAAGGCGAGAAATCCCTTTAGGAGCGTGAAAAATAGGTATTTTTCGGGAATTTTTTTTAGAGGGGTTAAAATAATCTGATCATTTTCAAATTTTAACATGACTTTATTATAACTGTCAAGTTTAAAAATAAAAAAATTTGGTTTGACCAACAAAATGGCGGCGTTATTAAGGGTGTTCGGACGCCTGTTTTCCGCGACATCGAAAAGTGCTGCAGTTGTCACTCTTTTTCTGTTGATCTGTAAAAGATTTATCAAGTGTTATTCGTTCACTGACATATTAAGGGGAAGGATATATCCAAAAAATGATGAAAAAGTGCAAAATTGAAAATTTGGGAGCCTTTTTACTCGAAAGTTCGCATTTTCGACATACTTGACCCCAAAAAAATTATTTATTTACACGCTACCCTTCAAACTTTAGGGATATCCTTCCGATAATATTACTGAGAGTAACCTTCCAAAATTTCATCCAAATCGGTCGATAACTTTTTGAGCTACAACACGAGCAGTTTTTTAAAAAGTAGTTTCGAGATAATCGCTTTTAAAGTTTCAACATGTGAAAACTATTAATTGTTACTACTCTGGACTATATGCGATAACTCCGCAAATATTCAATATTTCGAGTTTTCCTTTGGTCAGTATAGTCTTTGGGTATCATACTTTCGAAATATGTAAAAAAATCAATTTTTTGAAAATTCTAAAGGGATTTCTCGCCTTAAGATGAGAAATTGGCGTCAGCCAGATTCTGCCATAGAAAGGGACATTTGCGCCCGTGAGAAAGAACAACCAAAGTCCTTTCCCCACGGTACATCACTTTCATCCCACCCACGAAGTTGTGATCATACGACGCGGTCTCCCAGCACAACGAGTCAATCTTCATTTTCGCGAGCTCACAAGAAGGTCGAAACGTTCCTGTCTAAACTTTTTCATAAATATTACAAACCAGTGGTGTTTTATTTCGGTGCTACATCCAATCAGAGACACAGCTCCGCTCCCCCGTTCATGGCCCGGACCCGAACACGTAGCAACAACTTTCGCCCTAAACGGTTTGCATCCCATAAAAGAGGAAATAAATTCACGGCACGTAACAGTAGCTGATTTCCGCGATTTTTTTTTTCCATGGTTAAAATATGCTTATCAGACTAATTTTTTAAATGTCAAATCACAGTTTATTTTTTACATTTTTTAACGGTTCAATTGTTAAAAAAAAGAGTCCTCACGGTGTAAACGGGTGTGGCCGTAAATATTATCTGAAACAAAAATTTGTAAAAAGATTATTAATCAGTATGAAAGCCCATATCTTGCTATGGAGGTTTTTTTTTCTAGAATCAAAATTGACTAAATAGCGGCGGTTTGAAAAAAAAGTGTCGAATTTAGCCAACATTTACGACAGTTTTTGGTTAAAAAAAATGAAGATTTCCAAAAAAAAAGCTTCTATAGCTAGATAAAGAATGGCGTGAAGAATGTTCTGTCAACATTTTTAACGGATGGCTTGAAAACTCTCCCTTTGAGAGTGTAAACCGTTTTGAAATACGACATTTCGAGAAAACCGCATTGAAAGTTTCGAGTGCGGAATTTTCATATAAATTGTCTACTTACGATCAATCGGCGATGCCAGCTCCATGTTTATAACCGTGTATACTATCGAATAATGCAAAAAAAAAACGTTTTTTTGACAATTTTACCATGTGACGCTCCCTTAAAAATTGCAGTGCAGCAACAGGGAGACGGATTGTACGGTTCGTTGATCGTGCGCGGTCCCCGCGACGATCCGAGTGCCGAGAGGATACTCGTCGTATCGGCCAGGACTTCCGGTCCGCTCGCCGAGCTCGCCGCCGCAGATCGCACACCCCGACCGACCGCCTTGATACTCAATGGCAAGGTAAGGAAATAATTATCTTGTCGCTTTTGCCTAAAGGGGGCGTACACAAATTACGTGAAGCAAAATTTCCCAATTGTCCCCCCCCCCCCCCCCCACGTAACGGGACCGCTTGGCCAGACCCCCTCCTCCTATTCCGTTACGTAACGGGTGCTTTGTCGTCAATAATTGTGATTTTTTTCATACACATAACTAATTACGCAAGGATCGGGTTTCTACTCATTTTATGAAGCATATATTCATCCAGTGTTATACCAATTTTTATAATAAAATCCAGAAAATTAACCGAGATATATGACTTCATTGGACGACGAAAAAAAATGTCTCTTCATTGTCCCATTGATATCTTTATGAAAGGTTATCTGTAAATTAAAAGTCAACAATTCATCGATATCTACACAAAGGTAGCTATCGTTATGCGTAGCCGTTTTTTTATTTTGGTTTTTTTTTACAAAATGTCGACAGTTTGGACATTTTTTTATATTTTCAAGGCCCTTTGTCTGTATTCAAGCAGTCTTTAAAAATAGTAATTATCAAATGTTCAAAACGCGCATACGTACAACCTCAGTCACTGCGTAAAAAAAAAATTGAAAATCGGTTGATAAGTTTTTAAGTATTCGCTCGGACAAGGTCGAAAAAATGTTTCGAGAAAACCGCGTTCAATGTTTTCGTTCCGTGTTTCTTGATATAAAGTTATGTTTTTTCTAAAATATTGATACTTACATTGAAGTATCTAGTCGCGGTATGACGGTTCTTCATCTTCATGATAGTTCACAAAATAATGAGAGCCTGTACTTTATCTATTCTAAATGACGCCACATCCGTGGGGACTGAGGGCACTAACCGGTCGCGCTACCTGTTCTCCCTAAAGTGACCATAACTCCGTCAATTTTCGGACTTGTGAATAAAAATGTTGCCAACATATTTTTCAAAACATGTAATTTCAAGAATTATAAATTAAAAAAAAAATGCCTTAAAATTTTTCTTGGGGAATGTGGGAAACCTACCGTGCAAGGCCTTGCACAGCGACTTTCCCCCTCAACTGACATTGCGTATAGAAAGCTGTGAGCTGTCCACGGTAAAATTGCACGCGAGGTTTAAATTAAAAACTTGAGCGTGCAGAAATCTTGCTATTTCTGGAAGTTTTAGAATCGTGACGTAACGCAAACCTTGACTCCCCCCCCCACTTGCGTTACGTAATTTGCATACGGCCCCAAACCGCGCGTAAATATTTCGGTTGCTCGCAGACAGAAAACGTGCGTATCGGGATTGACAACGGAGCTGGACGCGTGTTAATGCGTATAATAAACGCCAACGCCTTCAATTGTCCCGTCTCGTTTTTCGTCGCCGAGCACGATCTGGAGATAATAGCGGTGGACGGTAACGAGGTCGAATCGGGACGCCGAACCGAGCGGATAATCGTCTATCCAGGTGCGTTACACGCGTTTTTTTTCCGATCGATTCCTGGAGAAAAATTGACGCCGCGAGTGTTTCGCAGGTGAAAGGTTCGACGTGGCTATAGCGGAACGCAGCTCGGCTGCCGATCGATACGTCGTTACGCTGCGAGGTTTTCAAGACTGCCAAGGCTTGACGCACGAGGCTTCGCTGGACTACGGACTGACGACGAACGATGAGAGGATCGCCGTTCGAGCCGAACCGTCCGACGACGAACCGTTGAACTCGCTCGATCTGCGCACCGCGAATCGGCGCACATCGTTGGAGTCGTCGTCGCCGATCGAGACTGTCCTCGTTCCGTTCGACGTATACTCGTACGACCGTATCGAGGACGCAATGACCGATTACTCGTTCAACATGTACGATCCTCCATATTACCCGTCCTATCTGAGCAGTGAGTCGCATACGACGTTGTATCGAGGAACATCAGTGGGCGTCTAGAAGATTACGCGTAACGTCTATGCTTCTTTTGTCTATGCTTCAAGCCAATGCCGCGGATCACGCCAAGCGAATTGCGCAAATCAATCGTGTGTCCTTCCTGTATCCGAGCTCGCCGCTTCTCTCTCAGCCCGTATCGGACGAGCCAACGTTCTGCTCGATCGAACGAAACGCTGATGAACTCTGCAATAAGCAGCGTGTGGCGGAAACGCCTTTTTGCGAGTGCACGCAGATCCTTCGTGTACCGGCGTTCGCGACTGTCGACGTCGCGTTGATCGATCAAGGCTTCGGCGACAACGTCAGTCACACGTTTCACGTGCACGGCTACGACGTCGCCATCGTCGAGGTCGGACGATTCGAGAGGCCCACGAGAGCGGAGGAAGCGCAGTCGATTGCCGGATGGAACGAGCGACGAGCAGCGGACGACGAGGCGGGAGCGGCGCGCAAGGATACCTTTGTCGTTCCGAACAAGGGCTACCTCGTCGTACGCATCCGCACCGATAATGTTGGTTGGTATGACGAATGGTCTCGTGACGCAGCACACACGCGCATTGGATTGTAATATTTAAGGCCTTAGGCCACAGTAACGGGTATAAAATCATGTGCGAATTTAACAATTTTTTTTCGTATGGAAAAGTGATTTACACATAAAATTAATTACACACCTATTTAGTATGAATATCAAGGTGTTAGAAAAAATATATATTTTTTTCGGTGTACAAAATGGCCGACTACTAATATTTTCTTTTGTTATCTTTTTTTAGGCGCTCCCCGGCGTGACATTTAGCATCCACAATTTTTTTACCTAGAACAAAAAATAAAAATTCTCATCAATCTACATTGGAATACCTAGAGAAGTACGTACGGAATTTGAAAAATATTGTTTTATTCAAACGTTGTAGGTATTTGAACTTAAGAAATGAATTTTCAGTGATAAATTTCGTTATAACTGCTCATAAACTGCTCATAAAATTTCAATTAATCAGAAATTCCGTACGTACTTCTCTGCGAAATGCAATTAGGAACATAACTTTTAAATTTGAAGTAAATCGAGTGAAAATTGTTGACGTTATTCGTCACGCTAATTGGAAAAAAGCTGTTTCGAGAAGTTTCGAGTAGTCGGCCATTTTGCACATCGAAAAAAATGTATATATATTTTCTAACAGCTTGATATTCATACTAAATAGATGTGTAATTAATTTTATGAGTGAATCACTTATGCATACGAAAAAAATTGTTAAATTTGCACATGATTTTATACCCATTACTGTGGCCAAAGGCCTCAGGCCTACGTTTACTACGTTAGGCCGATGCACACGACTGAGACTTCTTACACGTGTAAGCTTGGTGTGCACACCTAAGCGACGCGCGTCTTAGGCCTGTGTCGCGCATTTCACGCTGGTTGTCGGTCAAGTTAGGACTCTGTTATCAGTGAGATGAAAATGTACAAATCGGACAGTAATTTTAAAGATTGACCTTTCTTGATGGCTTTAAATCGCTTCAGAGCATTAAGGTAGAACGAGCGCGCGCACTTGATTTCTATAGATTTTGTTCAAGTTTTAACCAGCCATTGTTCATATCATTAATGCCCGTTTGAGTGAAATTTCAGAACAGTCGACTATTTAGATTGGGAGATAATGGCTTTTCAAATTGCAACTTTTAACACTGCAGGGTTTGCATTGAAATTTAGACAGAATAATTTTCCGTAAAAGATATTTGTACCCTATAATAAGAAGACATATGCCAACACCGCATCGTTCCACGGATCCACTGGCGTAAGTTCGCGCGGCATATTTAAAATAATACTGCAACACAAATTTTTTTTTGTGAGTAATTTTTAATGGAACAAACTTTTTAATTAGTTATGAATTAACAAACCCTTTCATTTGTTAATGAAAATAACATAAACAATATGAAATATCGATATTTATAACGCAAATATTTTTTTATGATAAAAGTATTTAACTTCAGGAACACGATAATTATTTTTTTTCTCGAAATATTGAACAATACTTTTCAATATTCAATGTATTGGTTCTTAATATCATAGGAGAGAAATATTTCTCACGGAGAAATATTCCGTCTGTACTGAACGTTTTTAGCAAAATTGAATAGTAAAGGCAATCCAAACATTGTTCACTCTTTCACTAACTTATTTGCTATCAAAACATAATTTTTTTTCAAAATTTATAAACACAACATACGACGAATCATCTGACCTGACTTTTGGTCAATGCAGACGCTGCAGTGTTAAAAGTTGCAATTTAATAACCCAGCATCTCCCAATCTAAATAGTAGAGTGTTCTGAAATTTCACTCAAAAATGTAAAATGATATGAACAACGTCTGGTTAAAATTTGAACAAAATCTATGGAAATTAAGAATGCGAGCTCGTTCTACCTTAAGGAGAAAAAATACGAAAAGAAAACACTGGGTTCTCAATATAAAGTTAAGAAGAGAGGAAGTTGGTGAATACCATACTCTCGTAAAAGATTTAAAAACGGATGAAGCTTTTTCATGTATTTTCGCATGTCGAAAGCACTTTGCAAAGAAATTGATGACCTCATAGGACAAGATATTTAAAAAAAACATACAACATGTCGAAAACCAATTGGTACGAAGGAAAGATTGGCAATTTTCATGGCGGTGTCACTGTATTCTGGCTATGTTACATTATATATGAGAGGATGCCGCCGAACCAGTTCAATGAATTCTTCATCACTCATCTTCGTAATAAAATAACCACCGATCTTCGCGTCTTGAACGAGAGTCACCTCTCGAGTGCAGAGTTAACAAATATTTTCTCACCAAAATCTGCAAAAAACGAGACGATTATACGTTACAATCCAATCTTAAATTTACGTGCGTCTATACACACACACACACACACACACACACACACACACACACACACACACACACACACACACACACACACACACACACACACACACACACACACACACACATATGTGTATATATATATATATATATATATTAATATTTTGCGGCTGGTTGAACGCAGGTTACTGGCTGTGGGAAGCTCGAAGCACAGGACTGTACGGTGGCAACGACGGGCAGCCGCCCATGCAGTTCGTCATGCTCGTCGGCGACCGAGAAAATATGCCGACGGTACCCATAGACTTCCCTACGTGCGGGGACCACAAAAGTCCGGCCTCGATATTCCACGATGCGGAATGAAGGTCACGCGCGACCTCGCGCGATAACGATAATCGTAATGTACCGCGGGCAATTACCGCTCGCGTTATCGCCCGTCGCAATTTCGCGGGTCGCGCACGCGGGCGCGAGTCAGGGAAAGTAACAGAGAGCACCGAGAGGTCCTCGAGCCGCGCGCGTGACGATAAACACCTTGTTGTCGAAATAGAGAAATAATATCGAGATAGAGTCAAGTGGGCCGATATGGGCTTGGGAGATACGGTCAAGTTATTCGCATGGATGATGCTCTCGACGATGGGCCCGTTTACGGGAATTATCCTCGGCGATGATAAGGGCGTGTATCACCCGTGCCTTCGAGATTGCGTGAAAAACGTAACGATGATCTGTCGCTACAACTTTACGTTGGAACACTTTGTCACGATGGGACGGTGAGTAGGCACACGCGGAATCAAAATTCGGCGAGCGAATGAATTTGCGGATGAAAAAAAAAAACGCAGCTCGTGCGCAAACTGCGAAGAGAGGACGAGGCTCCAGTTGGCCCGAGTACCCGATTGCCAGTGCGTTTACGGTGATGGATACGAGCGAGGAGTATTGACCGTGAATCGCATGATACCCGGGCCAAGCGTGCAGGTGTGCAAGGGAGACGAAATCGTCGTTGACGTTGCCAACAGGATGGACGGCACGGAGACGGCTATTCACTGGCACGGGATCGATCAGAACGGTTCTCAGTATTACGACGGCGTACCCTTCGTGACGCAGTGCCCGATACACGGTGGTAACCGATTCAGGTGGGGTCGCGAGACATTTCTTTACGCTCGCGAATATCTTCTATCCGTTTTTCTCTTTGCGTCTTGCGAGGGAGCCCCATGTATACGGTCTCACGTACAGATCTGGAAACCCAAGCGGTTTCGAGTGGCGAAGACGGGCTCGTTTGTCGAAGCAAAAGTCGTAAGTTCCGGATTTGGCCGCTAGGGTCGTTGTAATCTACCGATTGAGTGAGACGAAGACAGCTAGATATTCGGTTTCTGAGCATGGACCATTCGGCTAGAACGATAAACAAAACGCAAACAATTATAAATTGGTTAGCAGGGTTTTTAATAAATCGCAGGTGTGTTTGGTTCGCGGAATGCTGTCTTTTATTTGTTCACCTTGGATTAATAGAGAGCTGGCGAGCATTTTAGTTTGTGATTTGCTCATGTTTCGTAACTATAGGTATTGCAGTTGACATTAATGCGAATTTTGAACATCAGCTGTAGAGGCAGACATGAGCACATGATATAGTATGCTTTTTTTAAACATTTTTAAGCGCTGTCAATTGACAACGAAGAAGCGACATGACGGCAGACGTTAATTTCATGGTCTTTTATACCGTCTTTAATCAAACAATTCAGCTCTGCCTAGTGTACACTTCATATACAGTTGGAACTCAAAAAAGATGTCAACATTAATTCTCGCGAATTGCAGAGCTAAGCGCCTTTGCCTCGGATGTTATCATGAATCATACAATCGGCTGACCACGTTCCATCAAAAGGCAGACATGAGCTCATGATATAGTACCCACCCCTTATTTTTACAAATTCGAGGCTGTCCATTGACAACGCCGCGCTAACGTGATGGCAGAAGTGGTCGTTAAATCGTTAAAGAATATTGTTAACGATACGGTTATCGCTATCAAGGGGAGATATACACATAGGAGCCGGAAAAAAGGTCATTTTTGTGCATTTTTTCAAGGAAAACTATTTGAAATTTCGGATTGGGGTTTTAATTATCTAAAAGTATATACATTCAAAAGTATGTTTAATTTTCTTTATTTAAAAATATCAAAAATATACGAGGATATTGTATGATCCTTGGAGCGTCGTAAAAAAATCTGCGTATACGGTACCCACTGGCGTTTCTTCAAAAATCATCTGAAAAGATCACTAAACTGAAAAGATCATTAAATTAGATACTATAATCTAGTACTTGTCATAGCCGATTTTGAAAATATCGATTTATGACAAAATGGCGGACGTTTGAACATAAATAGTGATTTTTGGGCCAAAAATTAGTTACTATTTTGCCTATAAAACAAAAACTAAGTAACGGAAAAAAAAGTCCTATGACAAGTACTAGATAATGGTGTATAGAATAACCACAAAAAACCTCAAGGCAATCGGTTCATTGGTTTTCGAGAAATTTTGGGTACCGATTTGGAAAACGTGGTTTTGAGAAAAACTCGTTTGAAAATTTGGGAATGAATAACTCATGAAATTTGTCAACTGACATGAAATCATCGATACCAGGCTCATAGTGTAGGTCTTCTACGGTCGACGGAATGTTCATAGCTTCTAAATCCTCGACCTCGACCTTCTAGGTGTATATCTCTCCTTAATAACATCTGCCACATGAGCAGATCATATCGAAATTTTGCTCGCCAGCTCCCCAACTATAAGATACCATGAAGATCGCCGAACGTTAAACAACTCAACATGTTTCCACATTAACGTTGCAACGTTTGTTATCTCTTCTACCAGTTCTATTATCAATTATTGTAGTAATGGCTGAACGTAAGGTAAACTAACGAGTTGCTGTACCAAATATTTGTTTACTTCCCTAGCAGATTGGGTGCCTTGATAAATGCCAATGAAAGCCGTTTGATATGCCTATTGAAGTGACTGGCTGAATGCCGTGCCTATTGTAGGCATTTATAGTTACTTTGGCAGGCATTCTGGTTCAAATAGTGACGGTAAGTGCTGAAGAGTGACCAAACCAGAATTTTGCATCCGAAGTACCGGCATTTTTTTTGGTCATTCACCGGCTTCGTTAGGCACTCACTGGCATTACATTTTTTTAGGCATTCACCGGCATTTTTCGATATTCACCGGCATTACAATTTCTTCTGACAGCTGCAGTATTCCCAAAGCCGAAAGTACGAATAAATAACCAGCCAACTAAGAAGGAGCACTTCATATGGTAATATACTGGTTGTAGTATCCAAGATGTATGCTCATTCCATCCCAACCAAAATTGAGTTCCAGTTACAACTTAAGGCCTTCGTCACGAAATAAAATTGTTTGAAAAAAATCAAACAAATTGATATCATGATAATCTTGAATATGATTGGTTTTTTTCCAGACTTGTTTCTCCACACGAAGTACTTGAAAATCTTACTGAAATGTGTTTTGGTTAGGAATGTAAGTGCAAAACATTCTCGCCGAGACTCAACAGACACTCGCACCAGTATTTCCATAGGCATTCTGAACGGCATTCGCATCAGTATTTCCATAGACATTTTAACAGGCACTCGAAAGGCATTCTCTGTGCGCTCATAAAATTTAACATTCGTCATTCATCGGCATTTACCGGCACTTTTTGAACTAATATGCCTACCAAAGTGCCTTGGGCATTCTTATAGTAAATTGATAGGCACCCAATCTGCTAGGGTTGATTGTAAGTATGTTTGCGGGACGTTCGAACCCTCAGGTGCTTCTCCTAAAGGAAACCAAGCTTCGTAAATCGAAGTAAATCTGTTAATAAACTTAAGGGAGGTGTCTACTTTGTTGGGCCAAAAAATGTTCCATTTTTCACCAATTTTTTTATGCGAAAGATATTAAATATACTCAGCGGTCATTAATTTACTAAGCGGTCTTTATTGAACATGATAATATTTTTCAAAGTTTGACAAAACATGGTACTGGGAGTGGGAGAAGCCACGTATTTCGGTGCGCCGGCGATGATAATCGCCGCTTGCGCACGTCCCACGGTCTGAACAGGTGATCTGAAGCAAAAAAATCGAACATATTTTTACTTTGTACTATATTGTGTATAAGTCGAACTAGAATCAAGAAGATTAAAAACTAAAAAAGTAGTGAGCGATCGAAGGGGGAGTTTAGTTTTTTCCCAAAACTTGTGCAGTTTTTTGTTCATAAATTGAAAACGTTTGAATATTTTTGGATAATTCTAGTTCAACCAATGAAGAGGTTTGTTGTACACGTGCCTGCCAAATTTCATGACAATTGCTCATCTAGGGCGTGTAGGAGCACTTCCGCAAACTTGGAAAACGTGGTTTCGAGAAAAACGCGTTTAAAGTAAAACTCAAGTTTATGTGCGAATAAAATGAAAAGTTTCATACTTATACCTAATCTGCTATGACAGGATCACGGTCTTGCATACAGGTCTTGCAACAACGGTGGTGGGGGTATGTTCGCTCAATGATCACGCTCTACGTTGCGGTCTACGGCCGCGAGGTGCGTGACGATAGATAGTTACACTGTGCAACGCAGACAGAGCACGAGACAGAGTAGCATTCTGTCCCTTTTTCTACCACACGTAACGCATGCGCTGTAAACTCTAACTCCGTTACTGGTATTTATTCCGTTCTTCGGAAACAATATTTAATTTACGGATGAAGAAAGTACAAGTACACGATCAAAGATAACTAACTAATTAACGCTTCATCGGATTTATCTTAAAATGTTAACTGAAGACTTGCAAAATTCAAGTGATTCTGATGAAAATGAATGACATTTCGTTAATCGCCGTCACAAAGCTAATTTGGCCAAGCGGATTCCTAACGCGCTTACACTCGTAGTATTTTGGGTTCGATTCCCTAATCGGCGTTTTTTTTCTCCTGAATTTATTTTCAATGTACGCAAATTTCTTTGAGCGGGAGTCGGCGTAATTGAAATTTGTAAACACTTAATTTCCAACGCAATTGAGCATTAAGAATCTTGAAAATAATTGTAAAATAACTATTACTCTAAATTATCAACGATGATTTTTATTATAATTCTTTATCTTATGAAAGTATCTTGAATCATCGCTTATTTAAAGCCGTTTTAAATTCGGTACCGCGCATGCTCTACCCATGTTGACGATAATGGATGATCAAAATGAGACAAAAATAATCTCTAACACCTTTTCTCCGCATAATAAACAAAATGCACGAAAAAAAGGCTTATTATTAAAAGTATAGGATCTACAGCAGCGACACGCAGTGGTGTTAAGGAGAACGAAAAGCTTGCTCAATAAGGGTACTAATTCTCACCACTGAAATTTGCCTTCGTTTCAAGTCCTGTATATAAGACCGTGGCCAGGACCATAGCGTAAACCCTGTTGCAATGAACCGATGCAAACTAATAAAAAAAGAAATATTATCGGAAAATGATGTGTTTTTGTCCTTGGAAACGTTTATGAATTCGGACAGGATTGACGATTTTTGGAAATACATGATTCTATCCGGTTTTGTACGTAACTACGGTGCCCATAGATTACCTTTAGAAACCGAAAACAGTTTCCCGTCCCGTCCCGTACAGTTTTCAATCGTAATTAATCTGCAACAGCAGATCACTTTAAAATGTCCATGACATTTTAACGGAATGAACTTGTACTCACAAACTGGAATTCTATTGGTACTAATCGGCAGAACTCAATTGCATAGTTCGTATAGGAAGTTATGTGTTACAATCGAAATTTGACAGCAATCAGTTTGTATGTGACTTTTCAGATCAAAAACTTACCTTTAGCTGTACGAGAATGTATACGTATTCGCAAATGATTTTTTGTCTGAACCCACTCGACTTTTCAGATCGAAAACTTACCTTTCGCTGTATGAGAATGTATTCGTTTTAGGAAATTATTTCATATCCGCACCTATTTGCATGTACTTGTATTATAAAAGATTCGTCCTCAGAACGAGGCACGGTTTTTTATCAGTAAATACGGGTCTGGTATTTATCCGTTTGGATCGAATTTTTCTGATACAGGTAACTACGGGTGGGATCCATTCAATCGTTTGCTATATGGATTCTCGAATCCAACAATAATCCTTTGTTGTATGGGAAAGTATGTGTATCTGCAAATTATTTTTTATCCGCACCTATCGGAATGTGCTAATATTGTAAATGTAATGTAAAATTCCAATACAGCAACGTCAACTTTTTGGCCCAATAAAGTAGTAACCTCTCGTAAATTTTGGTCGCAAGGTATAAGTCACCAAGTGCATACGGGTAACCAAGAGCTCGAAAGTATTTCTTCCTCCACCCCCACAAACCAATAGATCGCAGCGACTCCGGTCGTCACGAAGGGACCTAAAAATTGGCTAAATCGCAATCGAGTCCACCGATCCTCGCAATGTCCAGACCTGTAATGTAAGACCGCGCGAATACGTCGCGACGATGATGCTCAGGTACAGATTCAGAGCAGACAGGGCGGGCACGCACTTTTATCACTCGCACTCGAGTGTACAAAAGTTGGACGGTCTCTACGGGAGTCTGGTGGTCCGGCTGCCGCGTGAGGAGGATCCCCAGGGTGATGTCTACGATTACGATTTGCCAGAGCACACCCTCGTACTGAGTGACTTTCTCCACGCGAGTTCGAGCGATCGCATACCCGGATTCACCGAGGGCGACACCGGACAATATCCCGAGGTCTTTCTTATCAACGGCCGGGGTCGTTTTTTCGTAAGTTTTTTTTAAATCATTGCGACCCTGTTGTATCGGGCACGCGGTGACCGTGGTGGCTAACGGGTGCGCAGGACAGGCAAACGAAACGATCGACTCATACTCCCTACGAGGAGTTATGGGTGAAGCCGGGAGGAGGACGTTACCGGCTGAGACTCGTGAACGCCCTTGGCACGACCTGCGACGCTCGTTTCTCCATCGAGGGGCATCCTATGATGATAATATCGAGCGACGGTCACGACGTCGTACCGATCGTCGTCGATTCGCTCGTCTCGTTCTCCGGTAAGTAAACGATCGCGCGCGATGTCGATCTCATCCGTATCGAGTATTCGTTTCTCGGGCGCGCAGGTGAGAGATACGATGTGGTGATCGAGACCAAGACTCGAGCCCGTCGCCTCTACTGGATGCAGGTCTACTCCGAGGAGTGCTACGTAAAGGAAGTTCATCAAATCGGAATGCTCCGATACGCCGGACTCAACGATGGCAATAATCTTCTCGTCACGAGGCAGCCGCCCACCTACACTCGCCGTTTGCCTCCTGGAAAGGTGCGCGCTTCTTCGCGTTTTCCGTCGCTCACGGTCGCGCAGGTCTGGAAACGACGTTCGCTTGTATTAGCAGCTGTGTTCTTTGGCCGCAGGGTGCGCACGCATCGAAGTGTCGGGTTGTCTCTTTCGCTCCGCCGTTAGTTCCAGTAGCCGTACCTCTCTCGCACCCATATCTGTTTCACGTTACGATGAAGGGTGTGCGCTGGACTCTTTAAGGCCTTAGGCCACAGTAACGGGTATAAAATCATGTGCGAATTTAACAATTTTTTTTCGTATGAAAAAGTGATTCGCTCATAAAATTAATTACACATCTATTTAGTATGAATATCAAGCTGTTAGAAAATATATATATATTTTTTTCGATGTACAAAATGGCCGACTACTAATATTTTCTTTTATCTTTTTTTAGGTGCTCCGCGGCGTGATATTTAGCATCCACAATTTTTTACCTACAACAAAAAACGAAAATTCTCGTCAATCTACATTAGAATACCTAGAGAAGTACGTACGGAATTTAAAAAATATTGTTTCATTCAAAAGTTGTAGGTATTTGAACTTAAGAAATGAATTTTCAGTGAAAAATTTCGTTATAACTGCTCATAAAGTGCTCATAAAATGAAAAGTTTTCGATTAATCAGAAATTCCGTACGTACTTTTCTGTGAAATACAATTAGGAACATAACTTTGAAATTTGAAGTAAATCGAGTGAAAATTGTAGAAGTTATTTTTCACGCCAATTGGAAAAAAGCTGTTTCGAGAAGTTTCGAGTACATTTTGTACATGGAAAAAAAAAATTCTAATAGGTTGATATTCATACTAAATAGATGTCTAATTAATTTTATGAGTGAATCACTTTTTCATACGAAAAAAAATTGTTGAATTCGCACATGATTTTATACCCGT
This sequence comes from Ophion ellenae, assembly GCA_963210295.1. Lineage (NCBI taxonomy): Eukaryota > Metazoa > Arthropoda > Insecta > Hymenoptera > Ichneumonidae > Ophion > Ophion ellenae. The sequence continues at coordinate 64,505,786 of OY723385.1, forward strand.
TACTGTGGCCTAAGGCCTTAAGGGTGAGATCCCTTTAGGGAGCTGAACATAAACGAATTTTCAAGATTGTTTTGTAATGAAATTATTCTATCTATATAATTGAAATTTGATGTACGTATTATTAGAACTTTTAATTTTTCAAATATATGTATTTTTTTAATATTTGAAAATGGCGATTGTACGACACTTGCTTCGAAGACGGTGGCCGCCTGAGTTATTCCAACGCGTACAACCTAGCGCCTGGTTCATTGATCTGAAACATGACAGCCGGGAAGTTTTAGATTTGTGAGACCCTCGAGTTTATGTGAACCTGAAAAACCCAAAGAGAAGTGAACATTAAAAAAATGCTACGTGGTTGAACAAATGTATTATTTTTGACGAAATGTTCACCATGATTATTGGTTAACGAACAAGTAGTTTAAAAAATAGTTTTTGAGAAACTTGAGGTTCACATAGACGGCAATTATGTTATCGAGAAGTCTGCACAATTTCAGAATGATCGATTCGACAGTTTTTGAGTTATCTTGAACGAAGTTCATGAAAAAAAGGGTTTTCAGGGAGAGGCGTTTGAAGTTTCGAGAGTCAACTCGAAATAATTTTGTGACTAAATGACCTACTAACTAATCTGCGGTTCCGGGGCCATAAAGTAGTCTCTCAGCTTCCTCGTGGAGTTCATGTTTAGCCATAAGCTCTTCTTTATACTATAAAGGGATCTCCCCCCTTAAGGGAATGTGCAAAGTCAACATAACCTCACAAATTATCGAATAGAGTTTTCTCATAGATGATTAAGTTTTTCAGCAAAAAAAAGCGTCAGGCTCTGCAGAACTTACTGACGCAGAACTTGACGATTTTCTTTTTCCTTAAATATTATTCATCTCTGACTTAATTTCGAAATGTTACTTTTCGATTTTGAACAATAGTTTATGTACGGAGAAAATAAGATTTTGGAAACTGCGATATATTCAGATTTGGTTGAGTAAGGGATATATTTGGATTTTTTTTCAACTCGATTTTTTTTTCGTTTTCTCGACAATCCTTGGAGCAACTCGAGCGGTAGCTCGCGTCGACTTTTCTTTGCAATCCTTAATTATATATTAAAACTAAATAAGCATTATTTAGTTTTAATTGTTAAAACTTCATTTCGTTGAATTTAATAAAAATCGGATGAAATTTAAAAATATATTTGTCTTTGCCAATATTGAGACACAAATGCAACAGAAGTTTGTAAAATTGAAGGTGCAAATACTACAAAGTGATATTCATACTTCAAATTGAATAACTACAATATACGTTTTTTATATACAATATACGGTAACAAAAACCTCAAAGCCTAAAAGTGCCACTTCCCTCCACTGAAATTCAATGTTGTATCCAGACCTGTATGCAAAACCGTGATCTCGTTTTTCTCCTTCGCGGCCCTATCCCGTTCTCATTATTCGCGTGTATCTCTGCGCAGATTTACCGGAACGCCTGCGACGGTGAGTCTCCTCATCCGTGCGTAATGGATCTTCACTCATTGCGTGATCCACAGTCCCCGGAGGATCGTCGCTTCCTCGATGAGCCCGATGTCTCCCTCTACATGCCCTACGAGCTCTTCTTCTACCAGGGCAGGGAGCCTTACGTCCCGAACACCTACAGGCACTTTATTCGTACGTAAAAAAAGGCGTACATTTTTAACGCTGCGATAGAGGTAACTATGGACGTAGAGTACAGGAGTCCACACTTCATCGGGGCACCTGTAGAATAAGCGAGAATGTAAAAGGTTCAGGTACAAAATTTCACCACCAGGGTCGCGCCGGTAACGAGTTACCGACCAAAACAGTAACAGCCAGAGCAGAAAGTGAAACTGATCGCGGCACTCCGATTCGCCCTAACCAAGGAAAAATTTAAAATAAGTAGAAGAAGGATTAACTCATCTATATAAAGAATCCTGAAACCGTCTTTCTCAACGTAATTGCCGTTACACCGGAAACGGGGGCAAGAAAATCGAAACGATTTGAAGAACAGAGAAAATATTCTACAGATGTAAACAACTAGCATTGAGATTACTTTAAAAATGATACATGATCTTCTATTATTATTCATGTTCCGATATTGACTCGCTAGAAAAATCGCTAGACACAAACCGCCAGGTGGCAACGAATCCGGTGGTCATGATTACAAAATTATGACCAAATTTGCATCGTTGGAACGCAACGAAAAGTCATTTGTTAACATCATCAACGCTATCCAAATTTCCTGGCACCTTTAGGTTACGACACTCACTCAAACGTTCTTTTTACGATCTTCCTAAGTTTAGCAACTTAAATCTGCACGAAATAATTTGGGCGATTACAAGAGAAAAAAATCTTTCATTGGGTCCTAACGATGCAAACTTGCAGACCATATTACATTACTGCAAACTGCCGTGAAGAAACACGCACTAAAAAAATCCTTGACTTTCCGGGCCCGTGTGTAAGAGACGCAAAATTCTTGGCAAATAAATGCCAGTGCTCTGTTGTTGTCATTACTGTTGCATGTTGAGGCTGTAACTATACGTTACGAAAACTATGATAGGATTATCGTATCTGTAACTATGATACGATTATCGTATCTGTAACTATGATATATTGTATCTATGACTATGATATATCGTACCTATAACTATAATATATCGTATCTATGTCTATAATATATCATATATGTAACTATGCTATATCGTATTTGTGACTATAATATATCATATCGATAACTATGTTATATCGTATCTATGACTATAATATATCATACACTGAGAAAAAAACCCAATTCAATCAAAAAAATATATTGGTTGATGCCAATAAATGTCTGTTCGCGGAGTACCACCGATATACGAGATTGTTACAATATTATAAAATATTGGAAAATGTGATTGATTCAAATAACATATTATTTTATTTGAAAATCGCTTCTGTTCTCAGAATATCTACATTATTCTTCAAATAAAATGATATTCTATTGAAATCATTCTATATAGAATCCGCAGATGTATGGATTAAATAATTAAGCGGTTGCTACAACATTGTTTATTTCGTACAAAAATATAAGCAATAGAATGAACTATTTCTTTACTACATCGAAACGAATATGCCATGAGACGTAAGTTTTTCAATTTGTTTTAAATCTTAAATAAAAAGTGAGCATTAGAGGGAGCATCCACGATAATAGTGGAGAATATCAGACATCCAATGAAATATCCATAGAATATATCAGATATTCAACTGATAAGAACAGATACTACACTTTCATCTTAGCCGTAGGCCAAGAAGCGATACTCTTTAAAGTTTCTCCGGCGTTTAAGTAGATTTTCGGTTCGCGCTACGCTTACGAGAAACGAGCGCGCGTGCGGCTTCTTGCGGTTACTCCGAGAACTACAGGTTTCCTCACACTTATAATTTCGGTGGCGCTTGGCCATGATTTGCTTGAATTTTTTCAACCAAGTGCGCAAGCAACAAATTTTATTTTCGCATAATTTTTTAACCAATTCAGACATTTGCTTAATATTTTTCAATCAAAATAAAATATTAATATTTTAACGAATAAGGTACTTGAAAATCAATATCGGATATGGTGAAAAAAATAAAATAACATTTACTCAATAGAAATGTTATCTGAATCAAACGACGAAAATTCAATTGTTCTTGTTTACCTGAAACAACAATATTCATGTTATGAATTAGAATGCTTTTTTGTTCGTTGCAGAAAATGCATTCAAAACTATATAATTTGTTCGCGATAATTTTTTAGATAGTTTCAATAATATATTGTTCTCGGCTAATAATATATTTTTTGAATGAGAAAAAAAAACTTTTAATTTTATCATGCTATTAAAGTCAATAGCTTTTTGTTTGGACTAATAAATCCGATTATTCACACCAACAATTTTACAATTGAATCAACGAAATTTCATTCAATAACACCAATGATATTGGATCGATGATTTTGTTTTCTCAGTGTATCTATAACTATGATATATCCTATCTATAACAATGACATCGTATCGTATCACTATGATATTCATAAAGTATAAACATCGATGGTATACCCGCGCTCATATCGGGCGTCGACTTTTTGCAGTACCACCGAGCACGAGGCCGCTCACCGCTCTCATGGACGGCATCTCCTTCGTAACTCCGCCCGTACCGCCGCTCTCGCAGTCAAAGGATCTCGAGCCGTCCGCGCTCTGCAATTCCCGCGAGAATTTGCCCCCGGAGTGCGCCAGCAAGCAGAGCTGCGTCTGTACCCACACGGTCAGCTTCGCTCTCGGCCAGCTCGTCGAGATCGTTCTCGTCGATTATTCCGGTTAGAGAGCACGCCCGTTGTGCTCAGAGATAGCGAGACTACGCCCGACTCACTTCCTCGTCTCCTCTCGTTGTTTCGCAGAAAACGTCAACACATCCCTGTCGCATCCGTTTCACCTTCACGGGCACTCCTTCCGCGTGGTCGCCCATGGCCAGATACCCATCGATTCGTCGACCAAGATGAGCCGAGGCCTCGTCGAATCGATGCTCGAGGCGTCTCGGCGGAAGCTCGGCGAGGCGGCAAACGACTATTCCAGCCATCATCCGCCAGTCAAGGACACCCTCGTCATATCGCACAGCGGCTACGCCGTTCTGCGGGTCGTGATGGATAATCCAGGTTCGTAAGGTCGCCGTCATCCCGTTTCCCTGTATCGGTATTTTAAATAGCACGTTCAAACATCAAAAGATCCTATGATGATGTTTTTACCAACACGATGTTCCATCGAAGAAAGGTCACGTGGAAAAAGCCCTTCGATAAATATCCGAAATAAATACCACTTGGTGAAACATCGCGTAATTCGCACTTACGATCTCGAAACAATGTACAGGGTGTACCGTTTAGGTTGGCACGGCGAAATATCTCGAGAAGGATGCATTTCGGGAAAAAACGTTTCGAACAAAAGTTTCATAGCTTCGAGGAGGGAAAATCGTGATGTTGGGTATTTTTCGATTTGAGGCCATTTTCAAGGTTATTTCAAGGTCAACTTCGGTTTCTTGAATGGGTACCAATATTTTTTGTTTCGGAATGCTGTTTCGCGTAACAAAGCAGCTAACTTTTGTATGGATTTTTTTTGTTTGATCTCACTTTAAGGGGTTAGGCCACGGGTAACGGGGATAAAATCGTGTGCGAATTTAACAATTTTTTTCGCATGAAAAAGTGATTCTCTCATAAAATTAATTACACATCTATTTAGTATGAATGTCAAGCTGTTAGAATTTTTTTTCGATGTACAAAATGGCCGGCTACTAATATTTTTTTTGTTGTCTTTTTTTTAGGCTCTCTGCGGCGTGACATTTAGCACCCACAATTTTTTACCTAGAACAAAAAACAAAAATGCTCGTCAATCTACATTAGAATACATACGGAATTAAAAAAATATTTTTCTATTCAAAAGTTGTAGGTATTTTAACTTAAGAAATGAATTTTCAGTGAAAAATTTCGTTATAATTGCTCATAAACTGCTCATAAAATGAAAAGTTTTCGATTAATCAGAAATTACGCACGTACTTCTCTGCGAATTGCAATTAGGACCATAACTTTAAAATTTGAAGTAAATCGAGTGAAAATTGTTGAAGTTATTTGTCACGCCAATTGGAAAAGAGTTGTTTCGAGAAGTTTCGAGTAGTCGGCCATTTTGTACATCGGAAAAAAAATTATATTTTCTAACAGCTTGATATTCATACCAAATAGATGTGTAATGAATTTTACGAGTGAATCACTTTTTCATACGAAAAAAATTGTTAAATTCGCACATGATTTTATACCCGTTACTGTGGCCTAACCCCTTAAGTGTTGCCGAAATGCGGCAACTTCGCGGACATTGAGGTTGGCAGCAATGCTCTTCATTCGCCAGCCAAGATTCGTAATCGTTCATCAAACATATGGTTTACGATGGGCAAGATGGGGTTTTTTTTCTAAATGTTTACAAAGGTTTAGTTTGCGTTAATCCGTTGGTAGAAATGGTTTATCTTGGTGCTAAATAGCCAAAAAATGGCATCGTCCGTTTGGTGGTGAAAAAAATTCGCAAAGGCTCAATATAGTCTAGACAATAACATATATATTTTTTTTAAATGCAATCTTGCATTGTGGCTAACGCTCCAATCTCCTCAACGAAATATTTTGTTAATATTTAGTACTGATTTATCGAGTATTTAAAGTATCTTAAGAAATTTAAGTCGAACAGAAAAAAGTTTATCACAAAAGTTACATATTTGTTACGAAAAAAAAATGACTTCGAAATAAAACATTGGTTCCCATTCGAAAACCTAAGGTTAACCTTGAAATAACCTTTAAAATTAGCACCAAATAAAAAATAACCAACACCATAATTTTTGTTCCTTAAATCTGCGAGACGTTCGTCTAAAACATTTTTCCCCAAAATGCATCCCTTTCGAGATATTTCGTTGTGGCAATTTGTGTATTGTGTTTCGTTGTGTAAAAAGTACACCCTGTATGATCGTAATTTAGCATCGTAGTGCCTGCCCAGCCCCGGATCTACGATTCTTCCGAGCCGGGGCAAAAACTTGACATTGGCGCCCCTCCCCTCCAGCATTCGAGATTAAGGGGGGAAATCTCTTTAGACGCCCGAAAATGAGTCATTTTTCATACATTTTTTTAAAGGTGATGAAATAATCGCATCATTTAAAAATGTTGACATTATGTTATTACAACTTTTAAGTGTTAATTTTTATTTATTTAAAAAAAAATGGCGGCGTTATAAGGTATTTCTTTAGGCGTCTTTTGAAAAATTGCTCATGTTATAGCTAAAAAAGTGATTGACCGATCTGGCTGAAATTTTGGGAGGTTACTCAGTATAACATTGTTCGAAGGATATACCTATGAAAATATAGAAAAGTATAAAATTAAAAATTAAGTAGGCTTTGTAACCAAATTTTCATATTTTTGACTATTTTCTCGACGATTTTTATCCCAAAAAAGTAATTTATTTACGCGATCAGCCAGATCGATCGACAACTTGTTGAGCTATACATGGGCAGTTTTTCAAAAGAGGCCTAAACGGACTTCATCAAAGTTCGTCTCGTAGGGACTTTTGTTTTCGATGGCTAGAATCACGAGGCCATTGAAAGTCACTAAAGCGCCCTGGATGCTAGACGCTTCAGTGAAACAATTTTTTTGCAAACACAAGAATTCAGCGCCCCCTTAAATTGCCGCCCGGGGCAGGTACCCCGGTTTGCCCCCCCTTAGAACCGGGGCTGTGCCTGCCCGTAGATTAGGAATGACAACATGGGATGTTGTTTCAGTTGAGATTGTTTGGGTTTGCTTGGCTCATCATTGAATATCCGTGTATTTTTCAACGAAATATTTTTCCATGATAAATTTTATCAGTTCCACATTTTCCTCCAGAGTATTTTTCCATGAGATATTTCATCAGTCCGATATACTTCCCCCTGAATATTTATCACGGGATATCATTACGTGGGAGTAATTCTGTGCAACTACAATATATCCACAAGCGAAACAAAACAAACAGAAAAACCGTTCACGGGCCGTGATTGTTGCGCGCGCAGGCTACTGGTTCTTCCACTGTCACTTCGGCTACCACATCGTCGTCGGGATGAACATGATTTTCCGCGTCGGAGAGTCCTCTGATTTGCCCGACTTGCCGCGGAACTTTCCAAAGTGCGGCGACTTTGTCCCGGATTGACCGCGTGCCCGTCCATCCAACCGGCGATCCCAGCGCGCTCGTATCCTCGTGTATGCGTCAACTGTAGTACAAAACATACGGCCCACGCCATGTACAAAGATACAAGATAAATAAAGAGCGAGCAAAAAGTTGCGTTTGTCGTTGGCTCTCAATTGACGACGGTCTCGAGAAAAACAAAATAAACAAAAAATCCACATCACCGTTCGCTTCACCGAGTCTCGAGTGTGGGCGCGGCTGTTCGCGCGCGGCGCGGCATTTTTTGCCCGACGGTGTAGCGCGCCCGCGCGGGACGGGAATCGATCGCGCGAGCCCGCGCGTCGCGGGCTACACGCGTTCAGAGGCTCGTGTCTCGGCCGCGCCGTTTCGTCGACGCGCTCGCTCTCTCGGTCTCGCCTCGCGAACCGCCAGGGAGTTCGTTTGTTGCTCGCACGGAGTCCCGTGCCATGTCGAGTGTAAGAAAAGTTCGGGTGTGGGACACGGCCCGAGGGGGCTGTTCGCGGTGATCGAACGGGCTCGTTTGATCGAAAGATTCCAGTCGTGTTTATTCGCGGCGGTGAGTTTAGCGCGGTTGTTGCTGCGAGCAGGTGGGCTCTCGATCGGCGAAAAATCGGTATGTACGAGGAGCAGGTAGAAGAGGATGGAAAGATCGTAGGGATATGAGGCGGATCTCAAGCCACTGGCTGTTGCTGGCCGTAACCGCCGCGGCTGCTGCGCTTCCCGCTGTTCTCGCCGCTGAACGAGGTAAAAAATGACGAGGTATAAAAAATCATCGCGGGGCCGATGAAAGAGGCCCGCTGTCCTATGCTCGCTTGTGCTTTTTTTTGTCACGACAGAGAGGAGGATCTGGTACGACGCGGCGGCGGAGGAAATCGAGGCGCGACTCGCCGCCGGGACGATGAGAGGACGCGCGCCAGCGGCTGCGCGAAGTGTCGTTCTCTTCGTCGGCGACGGCATGGGAATGAGCACGCTGACAGCCGCGCGCATACTTCACGGTCAGCGCCGCGGCAAC